>JACCHZ010000107.1:2667500-3867500 GCA_018907045.1 Wiebesia pumilae
ATATTTGAGAATTCTCAACATTGGAGAAGTAAATCATCAGTTTTAAGCAACGTTGAAATTTTGGAAAGGCCGTGTATATGGGTATGCCGTTTAAGCAGGTGCCACGCGAAAGCGAGATTTTTGGCGAGTACTCGAGGACGTGAACGAAAGGGAAAGGCATTACAAAAAAAAAAAGGAAGAAGACAGAAATTACGTCGACACGGGAACTTGTCTAGCGGCTTTTTGGATGTGCGCCGACATACGCGGTCAGCGCCGGAGAGTTCGACCTCCTGATACCCGCGACGACTTCCGCGTCGTCCATCGAAATCCGGTTATGCGCTACGTATATAACAACATAATTTGCGAAGTTTACTCCTGCTGAACTTTAAAACAGACACGGTGTGCTTTTTCAATATACTTTTTACATGTATAAGCGCGTATACGACGCAAATTTTAATATCTTTGTAATTTTACGAGGTCGTTAATTCTACAAGTACACCGCGTCATTTACTTTTCCGAATTGCTTCTCTTTCGATAAATTCGTCGATTTATCGGCATTTTTTATCCGATGAGTTTATAACGTAGTTATTTTTTACATCGATATACTGATAATGAACGGGTATGCATAAATTTAATATCTGTATACGCGCTCGAGTTGTAGATGAGAAAGTTCGTAGTTGTATCGGTAATTTCTTTTGTACGATTGCCGATTAATGCAGCGGTCTTCAAGTTTTTAAGCATACAGAAGATAATTTATCGTTCATTTATTTTTTATAACAACCAACTTATTTGTAAATAAATACGGAGTTTTACTTCTATATGACGTTTTTACTGGATAATACATTTTTTCAATTTTAATCATCGCATGAATTATTAGTTTGTAATACCCCAAAGATCATGAAAATATAATGGAAGATTGAAACGCACAATTACTTTACATTAATAAAAATGAAAAAAATGACAGATTTATAGTTGCGCTTATAAAATCTTTGTATACGTGCACAAAGGCTTAAATAAGGTTAAGTCACGCGCATGCTACTCTAAATATGAAAAACTTTAATGAAAAACCATTTTTCGAGCGCTCGGCTGCAGAAGGAGAACTTCCAAAAGATATCCTTTCGAGTGGCCTATCAACACAAATTCAAGTTCAATATGCTCAAAACGCACGAGAAAAAGAGTCCTCGACAATGAGAAAGCTTATCGCGCTCTACTGAGAAGCGCATTCCTAGGGATACTAGAGCTCTTTTATCCGAGCTCGGTCTCTCGCATCGCTTCCCCTTGGACAATCCTCCTCGCGATTAAGCCGTATAGTACGATATCGCGAATTAATTCACCATTAATATCCAGAGAGGAAGGCAACTCTCCCCCTCCTTTTCCAGCCTCCTCTGCCTCTTTACTCGCGCTCCATCGGTTGCGTGCGATACATCATCGAGGCCGCGCATGCGGCAATTCTTATTGCATATCGGCGCGTACTCTTGCTTTAAATATGGTGGAAAAACGCGGGCGCGAGAAGCTAAGCGTGCATTTGTGTACGTAGCCTTGACCCTCGCAAGATCGCAAGTCACGGATGGAAAAATAAAGAGAGCGCGAGAGAAGCGGTTTATAGATGAAGGGAGATGGCGTAAGATAAGGAGCCTGGCTGCGGGGAGGGATGAGGTAAAACGCGAAGGGCTACCTGACATGACGGTTCGGCCCGTACATTGGGATTCGATGATGCTCATTTACGTTTGTACGTGTCCGTATTATAATTTTAGTAGCAGCCTTGGAATATGTTATTCTAGAGAATTGCTAATATTTCACGCGCAAGGAAATGTAAAAAAATTCTGGTCTACTAGTTTATATAAATTATTATATATTTATATAATAAAATATTTATACAAATAATTTATATAAACTATTGTGAAAAAAAAGTATGTGTATACGGCTATAAAAGTAAACATTATTTTTTTCGCTATAATTCAATGTTGTTAAAGAATGAAATGAAACGTAAAGGAACTATTATTTTGAGGATTTGCAGCGAATATATTCGTAGGATTGAAAATACTTTACGAATTTTCAATTGTCTATCGATTTTTAAAAAAAGCACATCAAGAAAATAATACCCATGCTTAATAATTAAAGCCATCAAAAAGTGATAAAATTCGTTTAATCTTTGTACACATTAAATTACTCGGTAATAACACGTAGTTCGCAACTACGCAATTTTCGCAATATCCTAATAAATTTCTCTACCCATGTACGACTTTTGAAAATGAAGTATAAGCTTGCAATATAAACGGAATCGTTCGTCGGTGCATAGGTAAATGCTGCGATGACGTGTGATAAGAGCACGACTGCGCGAGATATAAGGAAAGAAGGAAAGCACGGTGAGATAGACGGCGAGAGGAAAAACGCGGAAGCGGGAAGAGAGTGGGTACGACGTAACGAGTCGAAAAATAGAAAGCACTCTAGCCCATGGCAACCTCGTGACTGTAATAACGCGTTATATGCAGGTGAACCCATACCTACATAACAGATACCCTGTCCTATAAAAGCATGAGTAAGTAACAGACAGCAAAAGAGAGACAGAGCGACTGCTAGTGTTGTTGTTGGGGGGCGGAGGGGGTTGCGATTGTGGGAGAAATAGGGAGGGTTTGAGCGGGAGATGGAACTCCTTATTCTTCCATTTTCCCCGTATTACGTTTTATCTATACTTTTGCCTCGCGAAGCGCAAAATGCGAAAGACTGAAAGAGAAGATATATATATATATATATATATATATATACTGAGAGAGAGAGAGAGATACAGAGAGAGAGAGAGAGAGAGGGACAGAGTCAGTTTTATACGAGGCATAGATATAGCGAAACCGACTCCTTGGACGGTGCATATTATCAGATTCTAGAGGGCGGAGTTGGCTGATGAGTTAGCAACGTATTGACTTTATAATAATCACGTTAGTCGGTCCACCCGGCGAGCAACATAGCTGTTTCTTTCCATCTCTCTCTCTCTCTCTCTCTCTCTCTCTCTCTCTCTCTCTCTCTCGCTGTCTACTCGTGCGCGCGCTCGCGAAAAGCTCGTCCGTGCTCGACCCGGCGAATTATCCAGGTAATGCCCCGCGCGACTCCTTATTAAAAAGCCTTCTCTCTCTCTCTCTCTCTCTCTCTCTCTCTCTTACTAGCTCGCTCGGCAAATCTTGCTCACGCGGTAATTGTGCCGCCATATAACGAACAATCTCGCGGATAATTTTATTTTAATGTTATCTTTGTAACTAACTCGCATGCGCGCGCTTTCTTTCCTCTGTGTGGAACATCGTCGTATGTATTTTATTAGTGTAAGCGATTTCTTTGTTTCTTATATGAACTGCAATTTCGATGCTTAACCCGAATCAAGAATTTCTTTAACAATGCATTTAGAACGTGATGGGCTATTTTCTACGAAGCGCTTAAGTATATATAGCAAGTGATTTAATATACAATACTATATTAAGAGAAAAATACATATATATACATACATACATACATACATACATACATACGTACATACATATATATATATTCTGTCTTGCTGCTTTTAATGAAGATTCGGAAGACGAAAATACGTGATTGCTATAACCTAAAAATAATTTATGTAGGCAATGAATCTTTTCTGTGAAAACAAGTATTTATAGTATATCTTTGTATGCTCTTGTTAACGCACGAAATTAAGTATGTGAAACGCATTTGAAAATTGCTTTTGAGTTATAAGTTGATTTCTTCAAGCGATTAAATTTTCGTGTGCTGTAATAATTACACTAGGATTTATTTCCTTTTTCAACGGGATTGGATGAAACAACGCCATTACGTATAAAAACGAAGAAACAATCGTGACTTTGCGTTTTAATGTGATGAATGTTAATAAAGCATGCAGATCACTGAATGTTCTATAGTGTTCGACTGAGTTGTAATCTCTTTATATCGACATTTCGTTACCTAACGCAATGATCGAGTTATTTCATATACTGATATCGATTTCTTTCTTGCCAGATTCACACACGCATGCACGCGCGCGCAAAAAGTATATATTATTGTTTGTGGCATTTGTCTTTTTTTATTGTCTTTACATTCTCATTCTTTATATGCACGTCTGTGATTTTCTTAAAATATGTTCAATTCTGTATTTAAGTATGTGTCACGATTAAACGATACTATCATAAATCTTACTAAAAATACATTATTATTACACGTATTAAGCACCAATATTCAAAAATACATTTCCGTTTACTTTACAGTTATTCGATCAAAACACTATTTAGTGTTTTATTTTTACATTAATAGTAGATGCGAATAATACGTGAGAGTACGTTATATGTAAATAATGTTAACAGATGAAGATACTCAATTCGCACGCTAAATTACTTTGAAAACTTACTTATCAGGCCGTTTCTTATTCATTTAGATATTAATAAATCGAGTTAGAATAAAAGCAATAAATAAAAAGGCGTCTATGCGGTATTACTCGCGACTTACCACTATAGTTTTCTTTAATAGTGAACTTCGTGCAGAATATCGTGCTCTAAAGGTGCGACGCTCAGCAGTTCAGAGCCGAGCTCAAGTCTCACCTCAATTTGCCTACAGACGCCGTGGTACTCGGTGGTACTCGCGCGGCAACGAAGTTTGCGATATCCTATCTAAAATTAAGATCTGAAAAATCTTGCCCTCTCCCTTCCTTCTCCGGGTATATACTATCCATTCGGTTTCTTTATTTTCTCTCTTTATCAGCCGAGTCGATGCTGGGTCGTAATCTGTTAATTGCGCGATCGGTCCTCCTCCGCATGATAAACTACCATCGAAATTGATACATCTATAGTCTTATTGAAATCGTTGAATTGGGTCTTTAAAGATGAGGCTCTTTGAAATTCACGTGACTTTGTCGAACTGTGCCATGCAAACATCCGGAAGGGCGGAGTATAATGCTTTTTAAAATGGAAATTTTATTTTATTTAGAACATCGTCTTGCTTGATATTGACATGTAGATTAATAGCTGTCTAGCTTATAAGTTAGTCCGTTCTTTTATAACAAAAAAGACACGTTTAGAACTAATTATATTACATTAATATTAGTATAGATTATTTTTAAACAAATTATTAAATAATATATTCATAAAAGCTGTAATTATCGCGTTATCAAATGTAAAAGGCAACTTCTTTTTAAAACAAATTAAAATATTTACCGGGCTTTGACGTTACAAGTAATATATATAATAATAATACGATTAAATCTAGAAAATGAAACATACCTACTATGTAACTATAAAATTATTTTATCACTAAAACTGCAGGTTCCCAAGTATTCGTAGACATTAAAACAATACGTGAAATGGTGAACTGGTAAACATGTAGATTAGAAAATAACTAAAAAAATTTCTCTCCCCAAAAATACTCTGAAGTTTTAATATCCATTATTTTATTGTTAAATTTAAGTGAAAACAGTGTAACCAAAGTATGAAGTCCACATTAACGGGCACTCTGTACTTTAATAATATGAAAACTCCACTTTTAGACATTAAACGCGCGTGAAAACATAAATATGCGAACGGAAGCGTAATTATTGTACATCAGATGTAAATGTTGTCAAGGGCGATAATCTCGCGAATATTTATTCAGACATTAAATGAAGCTGAGTTAGCATCTGTCGATGTACATTTCTTTCACATTCTAAATATCCAAGTATCTAAGATTGCGCACAACCATTTCGATCTAGCAGTCGTTTTTCTTCGTGTCGAAGGGCACTTCGTTGGGGGTGACATAGGGATACGAAAGTAAAAAAGGAAGTAAAAGACGCGACCGACAGCTTAAGTAGGAAAGTATGTGTTTTTCGTCATTTCGCAGCTCTTGAAAACGTATTTATTTCCTCGCGAGTGGCTGCACCGACCAGCCACCCGGCACTCCTACCCCTTGATCGATTTAGCGCCAAATGTCGCCGTGTTTTACACTCGGTAATAATAGTTGAAATCTATGTAGCCAATATTTCACGTCACCCTTTCCAACCTCATACGCACATACTCGTGCTAAGGTGCGTGCGAACACACAGCCACACGTGTTTTTCGTATAACTGTGCAAGAGTACGCTTTTTTACGTATGGGCCATCCAAGTACATGTATATACATGCGATGTACACTTGCGTATGTGTACGTTGTATACGTATATACATTGTAACAGCAGAGTTTTACAGCCTAGATTGAGCAATGCCACTGGATGATGAAAGACAATATTTCATTGCTTAATGAAATAAAAATAGTTTTATTAACGATACATTTGCAGCATTCTTCACTATTAACGAAAATGGTTACAATATTTTCTGACAATTTTAGTAGAGCATCGAGAAATCAATAAAACTTATAGTAGTAATAATTTGACTACTATTTTCACTTTAATTCACATACACATTTCTTATGTTTGAAATTGAAGTTAATCGATTGATTTTCATAAATACCAACTTCGTCTTAACAAAAACTAAGAATTATAAATACAAGAAATATAAATTAATTTATTTTTAGCAAAGCCGAACCTGTCAGTAACTACGGTTAAAAATACACGTTTCTCATAAAAGTACTTCAGATTCGATAAAAAAGAACCGTGTACATAGAAATTACTCAATTAAATGGAATTTAAATATCTCCAAATGAGCGACAGCTTCTTTTTTCTGAAGAAAAAAGCGATCATCCCGAGGGAGTGGTACATCGAGTCAGAAAGAAAAGGGGCCCTTCCACAGACGGACGTAATTTACACGGAAAAGTACTACGTTACACAGTCGGACGACTTTGAAGATTACTTTTTAAGCGGCACGTGTACTTTTTCTTTCACTGCTAAAACAGTTATGCTAAATCAATTACACTAAATCTCATCAAACGAGCTATTCTTTCTTTTTTTTCTTTGTTAATTTACGCGTGTTTTTCGTGGTATTTATATCTCTGTGAGTAAAGCTTTCAAAAAAATTATTATTATTAGCTTATAATAACAGTCATTTAATTTAAATCGAATGCTTTACACGTTTAGATACGTAAACCAATGTACTAAGACAATTTGCTAGTACGAGTAGTTTTTTAATATTGTTATAAAATCATTATTCTGCACGTATTGCATTTATACTTTTAATTATTGAGATTTTATTGTAAAAAGTATATACATTTTATTTTCTCTGTTTAACAGATTTAAAAAACAAATTGTCCAAAAAATAAATTGAAATTTCAATAAACGCGAAATACAAATAAAACTCCATCCGTTCTAAAAATTCAGGTTGTCTAAGAATTTTAGATTATAGAAAAACCTAATTCCTAATAGTTATAAAACATAATACCCTAAGAGTTATAAAAAAACATTCTTATAACTAATGATCTACAAATTAGCATTATTTTAAGAAAATGAAAGTAGAAGTATTAGCAAAATAGTACCTTTCAAAAAGACTTCAATAAAAGAAATAATAAATTAAAAATTTTATGAAACAAACAAAAATTAATTAATTAATCCGAGTGAAAGTAAACTTGTAAAATTTTAATGAAATGTACTTTTACATTTCGCGTTTTTTCGTATAAATCGAATAAAGTATGCAAGTAAACAGAAGTTTCTTATTCAAATAACAGCATATAGAATGTATATCTTTCGCAAACTGTCCAGCTAAAGGTGAGATAGATATATTTACAGGACGATCGAGAGCGACGGAGAGAGGGAGAAATCGAGAAAGAGAAAAAGAGGCAATGATAGATAGATAGATAGATAGATAGATAGATAGATAGATAGATAGATCGATCGATCGATCGATCGATAGATAGATAGTGAGAAAGAGAGAGAGAGAGATGAGAAACGAGAGAAAAAGTTGAGGAAGGTGAAGTAGCGGTTTTAAATTCCGCGAGTCAAAGGCAATGTTTGACATGGAAATGTTGAGTGATGCATTAAACATGTTGCTGAGTGCCTCAGCCCTTTGCGCGTTCCTCTGCCTTTCTCTCTTTTTTACCCTTCTTCGAAAAGCAGAGAGTAGAGCAAAGGAGAGAGCGTGAGATAAAGAAAATATCAGGTCCGTAACCCTAAACTCGAGGATCCCGCGAATGGACAGCGGTACATTGCATGTGTGGGTACTGACAAGCGGTGCTATTTGTTTAAGCAAACTAAGGGAGCGTTCAGGATAAGCTTCCGTCTTTAAAGGCTGCCTTTAGAGAGCTTCTTCCGGTGGGAGTCTATTCTTGAGATATATGCTAAGTGAGTGCACTAACCATGCGTGCAGACCTCAAAAATAAGGACAATGCTTTTGAAAGCGATTCCTATTTTCATAAAATGAGGCGTTTCTAATGTCTGTAGAAATGGAAATGCTGATCATGTGATGTAGAACGATAAAATGTAGATTCTATTTTATTTTTTTATACTAACGTTTCCTTTCCAATATAGATGCATTGGACATAAGATACGATATATAAGATATATCTGTTATTATATTTTTATAATCAAGTTTGAAACATTTTCTTCGCGCTATCTATATTATTACAGAGATTTGCATTCGGTCAAAGTATAATAGTTAAGAATTTTTCTCCCTTGAAAGTTTGAAACTACTTAAATTTCATAAAATGTGCTAAAAGAATCAATACATTGTTATGACAGATCGATAATCAATAAGAGTATACAAAGAATACACAAATATAGAGAGCAGGTTATTTAGATTCTGTAGAAGTAGTAATTTACTAAAAGCCTTTACAAATTTCATTAAATTCTGAATAACAGGCTATTTTATAATTCCTTTTCCTATGCTCTACTAATGTATCGAGTATTTGTCAACGTTTTCTCCGTGGAAACACACAAATCCACTTATTGCTAGGTCCATGATGTACAGAGCCTCATAATTAGTATACAATTCAAAGTTTGTAATATAAGCAGCACTTACCAGGTGAAACGACGCAGAGTTGCTTAACGTGAAGAGCTGAGGGACTTCTGAGATCAGGAGCGTTCGCAGAGGGAAATAAAGGTGGTGATAAGTGAGGATGTGTTGGACCTCCTTCACCTGCCGTTGTCGTAGTCGTCGTTGTCGTCGTTGTGCAGGCGTTTAACGGTGAGGTGCGCTTTAGGTTTTGTTCCGTCCGCCACGTTACTTCGCTCTCGCCGATCCATAATTTGCCTGAAAAATAAAGCAGATTGTTCATTTTGTAATTTTTATGCGGTACTTTTTCTCTTCGCGCGTTCAAATGAAAATGTTTCTAAAAAGAAAAGATTATTTAACATGAATAACTGGAAAATTCTTGGAAGCCAATGAAATTTGAAGTCGAGGAATTGCTGTGTCATGATTCTCGAACGTATATCAAAGTCGCGTTAAAAAACACAGTACTTACGAAACTTTTAAATCTCAAACTTTTATATAGCTTAGAATTAAAATCGTGGCGTATTGTAAAATACTGTTACTCTGCTTATTTTTTATCTAATCATTTACGTTGCAAATATAAAATTATTAAAAATATATCGATTTCAATTGAATTTCATAAAAGTCAATGATAATAATCTCAAGCAACTTCAGTACATAACTGTTATATTTTTGTTTTGCTCATCACGAGCCTTTGCTATGAAAAAATGAAAAAAATTTTTCTGCGCGTGCTTAAAAAAAGAAATAGGCTTATATTTTCTACAGTATTAGTATATTTCTCAGCTTATTCGGTAGATTCGGTAGTTCAATATCTATCAACGCGTCAAAGAAGCAGTAGCTTTAAATGTAATATAGGTAATGAGCAGCGACGACTAGTAATTCTCTAAAGATGATACGTATACGTATACGTTGAATGTCTGTCCTTGAAAAAATTTTTCTGCGTAAATGCAATCGACGATTATTGTTTTCACAACGATAGATTCAAAAGCATATATTTTCAACCAAATGAAAAATAACAAACAACACGCTGAGCAAACAGAGGTCCATGCGAGAAATACAACACGAGGCACAAGCGAATTCCAATCCATAATTGCTGAGTCCATGCTCTCGTGGACAAACACATTTAACGCTCCATTCTACTCTGCGAAACTTGGTCGTCGCATTGTATCCGTGGATGCGTGATTGGCCGGCACTGCATACGATATGCGTAATACAGCACATTGCACCAAGATAATATCGACGAGAGCGCCCAAGCGAGCACTCGAGCTTGGGAAAGTAAAGGTTGCGTTTTCATCAGGCGATTTCATTGCGTTTTCTGAACACTATGAGTAATATTAATGTTAGGTAGAGCGAAGAGCGCACGTATCGCTGCATCGTGCGTATGGTACGTGAGTAGGCAAGGGAGATGGGCTTCACTCCCCTATATCTCGTAATTAGCCATCCTTCCCTTTCTCTTATCACTTCCTTTCGCATTCTATCCCATTTACAGTCCATTCTCGTTTAGTGTCAACGTTTTTCATCTGGAATATTTTCTAAGAGCACAAGACGAGCGACCCTTCTTATGCATACGCCATTTAGATGCAATTTTTCCAAGTGATCGTTTCCTGTAGGGGTATTGGTATAGAGCAAGGGAGGAGGGATATACACGTGCTGTATACGAATAACTCCAAAAATTGATGACGATCAGTTTCCCTGGTTTCCCTCGTTTTGCGTAATTTCCGAGAACAATGTCATGCGCGTTGTGAGTGTTTTTCTGGCTTATATTCCCAGCACTGAAAGTGAGTGTCTAATTACTAAAAGGGATTCTTAATCTTCTACGCGTGTATCTTTGTCTCAGCCAAGTGATGTGCACTTTTCATGATCGAGCTCAATAAGATAGAGTCTCTGAGAGGGGGCACATGAGTAAATGCATGAGCAACCGAAAATGATTGTACGCGCGCATGCGAGTGCGTAAGAGAAAAAGGTGCAAATCACCAATCCTGTATCTGCGAATACATGCGCGAGAAGCACATGTTATTGGACACGCTTCTTTATGACAGTAAAACTTCAAATTTACACGTTAATTACAGCATTTTTTGATGAATAGTAATTCTGGCCCATTATTGGCTTTGCCTCCCTCCTTCGAGATTCGAAATGGTAATACTTGTATGAATTTATAAATAAATAATATAGCCCAATAAAATGAAGGAAATTGTAATAGTCAATAATAGCACGTTTTTCGATAAATAATATATTTTACTTGTTACAGTAAATAAACTCAATCGCTATAAAATAATTATTATATCTCTATTATTTTTGCACTGTACTGTATTTTATTTAGGAATAAATTCGAAATGCAATATAATATTAAATAGAACAAGCTGGGTATAAAATTCAACGCATTCCTTAGATTTTTCATGACTTCTTTGTATCTTTAGAAATAACACGAAAGAAAGAACAATCCACGAAAGTTAAATTGTTTAGAAATTCAATACATAATTAGACAACTATCGCCTACTTCTTCTTGTATTATTTATTTATTTATCTGTTGGTTAGAAATACTTTTTTATTGAACACAACACGTAAGTGATATATTATATAAATCAATGTTAAAAACTACAATATATTCTTGTCTTATGCAAAAAATACACTTACATCCAATCGAAGAAAAGGAAATTTTTAAATAAATAGTCATGAATAATTTGTAAAATATTCAAAAATTTGGTATACAGTTCAAAGGAGAAATGACTATAGAAATACATTAATTAAAAATTCTAAATCTTCTTCCATTAATTATGATTTTATAGTTTGAACTACAGATAACACAACTATCACTATTAAATAATATCACTCTTTTAAACATAACATAAATACTTTTCTGAATGTGAATATGTTTAAATTATACAGCTTAAGATCTGTCCTATGAAAGAAGTTCTGTAATATTTATGAAATTACAAAATCTCATATTAAAACAAAGGATTAATTTAAGAATTGTAAGCTTCTTTTCAAAGGCTTTGAATTTATAAATAAAAGATTCTTTTTATAAATCTAAGCGTACATTTATATATTCTATAAGTGTCATATAAAATTGCAAAATTGTAACTAAAACAATCATTTCTTTTGAGTTTATATAAATCAATAAAAACATTGACAAGACTGTGAATTTTTCAACCTTAAATATAATGTAATGAAAGCGTAAAAAAATTTCTTTTGGAAAACGAGCTGATTCTTAACAAAAACGTCCTTTATCTTGACGAAGTAAATATTTTACATGAAATAAAATAAAAATAATTCTGTTACTGAAATTTAAAAATTATTAGTCTATGTTCGCTTAATATTATATTTAATCATTAAAATCTGGGTAGAAGATCAGGTTTTCCAGAGCAATCAATAGTGATTTCGTCCCGACTATTCGTCCATTTGTCCGAATTATATATGAAAAGAAAAAAATTATGCAATTCACGGTAGGCAGGACACTGGAATATCATCGAATTAAGCGAGCTTTGATGATGCTTGCCAGCCATTTAGAATAAAAGAAAGAAGCTTGGTAATAGGAACATTACTCCAATCTAAATTTTCCGACTTAAATAGACGATTGGTGATGATTAGAGACGCAGGCTGTCATAGAGAATCCCGCTCGTTTAGCATTCGCCCGCACAACATTATACAGTGGCGTGACTGATTCGTAAAATAAGAAAACGCGCGAATGTGTACGAAGTAGTGGGCCTCGGCATTCGCGCGCCTCTCATGTGACTCACCGCTACATATCGGCATTATTTGCTCGATGAACGATTTGCTCCGCTTTCTCTCTCCCTCGCTAACTTCATCCCTGTTCACGTGCGCGCTTTTATCCATGCGTCTCTCTCTCTCTCTCTCTCTCTCTCTCTCTCTCTCTCTCCGGTTGTCCTTGCCTGCACGCGAGAGCGCAGTCGCGCCTGCGAAGTGCAATTGACGAGAACGCGATTGAGGTTTGCTGGAGCAGAAGAGGGACGGAGCCATGGGCATTCTCTTGTGAGTATCGTCGCACGAAAACCAAGAATAAGATTCGCAGTTAACAATACTTTTGCCTACAGCTCGATTATTCGCGTGAAAGAACGGAGGATTTTTACCCCTTTTCATTTTTATTTAAAGATGAACTTAAGGTGGCTTTGAGGAGAGTTCCTTTGATTGAGCAACGCATGCTTCATTACTCGTGCGGAATTGTATCCCTCAATTTTATGTTTTTTATATTAACTGTATTCACATGCTTTTACTTTTACGTAGACCAGGTTACACAAGTACAAGTACACAGCTTACAACAAGATTGCTTGAAATTTCTTATAAATTTTGCTCAATGATCTATCTAAACGAGCTGATGTAGCAGTTATTTAGACATCAACTTTTCCTACGATGATAAGAAGATGACGTCTTGTAATTACTTTTAAGAAAATATGGAAGACACCAGCTCTAGTTTGTTTGACAATTATCAATCAGTACGGTATTATACTAGAATAAACACTTTTTAATTAGTTTGCTTCATTTTTATAAATGAATCAAAATATCTTATCAATATGTTTGACTCTTAATAACAGACCATAATTAAATGATTTTCTTCTTCAGTCTCAATTACCATCATATTGACCTCCATTATAACTATGTTAATATTTCTTCATAAGTAAATAATAATTCCATGTCCATGCTTTTATCTTACTACAGAACAAAGTTTTAAAAGTGAATTAGTAATTTTTTAAAATTATTTCATAAACAATTATTAATTGCACATTTGTATCTTGATACATATTGGGAAGTGTTGAAATAGTCGTAATCATCTTCTAAAACAAACCCAAAGAACAAAATTTTCAGAGATATTAGTGAAATGAAACCGTGGAAAAAAGCGCTAAAAATTAAATATTCATAAAATTAAGAAACTGTGGGCCAGATTTTTAGCATTTCTTAGTATTTGTCTTGGCGACGTAATTTTTACTTTACTTAAAATTTCTTTATTAAAATAAAGTTTCAATTTTATTTAATAATAAGTTTTTCAAGTTACTATGCGAGAGTGCCTTCGGCGACGAGTTTCTTTTAATCTCACGGTGTTTGCATGGCGCGAGCTTTTCGATCTAGGTCTTGTCGTGTCCACCCTTATGCGTCGTTTCTGCAGCTCGGACAAACGAAACAACCCTCATTTTATTCGACCTCAAGAGAAAATTGAATTATCTGCATGGTTTTCTTCAACGACTCGAAACTTTTATTTAGTACTTATTAGACTCGACCTGTCCAGTACTTTAATATTTATGACTTTCACATGGGCGGAGCCATGCGGTATTTATGGTGTTTATTTTTTTTACATCTGTGAAGATTAATTTACGATGCATTTGATAATTTCCTTATGTTTATTTCGAATTTATTGTACTGTTTTACGCATCACTGCATTGAACTTATTCATTTATGCCATAAAAATAATAGCAATAAAAATAATTTTTACATTTTGTGATTTTATATTACTATAATAATTGAAGTGATGCAAACCGCAGCAACGTTTGAATGTATTCTTTTATCTTTGGCAAAAGTAAAATTAAAGTATGCTTATATGTATTTTTTCTAAGAATATACATATTTTAAAATTAAAGTTAATCTACGCTCATTCTTATTTCATCTATTAAAATTTTACAGACTCAATTGATTTTTAAATGATACTAAGGTTTCTAATTTCTGTCAGTGAAATAATAAAGTCTATATAGGTTATTATTTTTAATAATAGTAATCAAGAATATTTTTATATAGGATTAGAATATGCTTTTGGTATTAAAAGTTGATCAACTATCATATAATTAATAACAACTTTGAAGAATCTGCGTTTAAGCTGGTACTGATTATACAAATGCGAAAAGCGCTAAATTTATTAAATCTATTAATATTGTAAGAAGAGATCGAGCAGAATGAACGAAAACGAACATTACAGACAGACTTTTCTGAGCGTGCGATTTTCAGAAAATCGAACACTTGTCCTTTTTCCAGTATGTCGTAGATCTCTGCAGGCTGAGGCACTTCGCATAAACAGGGCTATTCATCTGAAGTTTCCCCCTCGTTTCGAGCTCCCAATGGCTACTCTTTTTTCTCTCTCTTTGCATGCGCTCCCTCTAGCACCGTCCATTCGTCCTGGCGCGAACTCCATTCACGGGTTTATCACTGTCGAGATAACAACGATTTACCTATACGCGAGGCTTTGGTATAGGGGATTGTGTGGTCTGGTATAGTTTGAGAGGAAAAGAGCTAGAAGAAAAGACTGAGAACGCGAGAGAAGAAAAAAGGCCAGATTTCTTGAGTAAGAACGAAATGACTAGTGTGAAAGAAACGAAATAGTGGAAGTGGGCTCGAGCGGAAAAGAGAAGGAAAAGAAAGGAGAGAGGGAGAGAGAGAGAGAGGAAAGAGTCAGAAAGAGCTCTCAGCTCTTGGCCAGCCACCTTGCATGCAGAAGTATTTCACTTTAACGGCCCCCCAGGGGATTGGCTGACCCCCGTCTCTCTTTATCTATGTTCTCTCCTTTTCCATCCCTTGAGCGTTTTCGGCATAATGGACCTCTACATTAATTATTCGTCGCTTGGCCAATATATATATATATATATATTTCGTACGCACATGTTTACATGCGCTTGTCAGAAAACGCTAGGCTACCAACTTATGCTAAAATTGCCGGTTGAACGTGAATCTACATTCACTTGCTCTCTCTCTCTCTCTCTCTCTCTCTCTCTCTCTCTCTCCTTTATTTTTATTTCCTGACTTGGGATTAATTATTTTTGCTCAAAGCTTTTCAATTTTGTCTGGCGATGGCTAAGCGATACGTATACAAGTAAGTGCCACGTGCCGGATATGGATCTTAAAATTTATCGACTTAGGCTTGGAATAATAATTGACGAATTTTATGTGAATTTCTTTACGCTTTTATTAATTAAGCAATAATTTAAGTTCAAATGGAGATATTTGAGAAGTTTCAGTTTTTCATTCAATAGATAACTGGTAGCAACCTTGAATATTTTAAAATATCGTTCAGCCTAAATTTTCTCATTAATCAATTTCATATTTACAGAATTATTTTATTTTGCTTTTAGTTTAATTTATTTTCTTTTGTACTTGTTCTAAAGCATTTATACCTTTAAAATTAATTCTAAACAAATCTAAGTATTATCTAAAGTAATCGGTGATCACATTCTCGAGTCTGAGTTTATGTTAATAGGAGAACATTAAAATTTATTCCTTTTTAGTACTAAATTTTTATACTAAAAAGCAATTTCAGTCATTAATCCATAAACGTTAGTCATGTGCGTATTACTCTTCGAATTTCTGAGCAATCAAAAGTCATGAGAGTGGCCAAGCGTAACGGAAACGTATTAGCGAAAGCAACGAAGTATAATCTTGCTTGTCCGTCCTTGTGCGTTGCGCGTTGCGCTCGAAGGAATTGAAAATTCCAATCTGCTTCAACCCTTGTCCCACGCGCGGCTGAGGGAATCAGCGAGTCCGTGATAGGATGGATGAAAAACAGATAGAAGAAGAAGGGAGAGAGGGAGCGAGAGAGAATGAGAGGTCGAGGGGTAAGTAAAACGTTGGTGGCGGCGACGGATAAAGCGTTCGATATAAGATTAATAGTGGAGGC
Organism: Wiebesia pumilae; assembly: GCA_018907045.1. Lineage (NCBI taxonomy): Eukaryota > Metazoa > Arthropoda > Insecta > Hymenoptera > Agaonidae > Wiebesia > Wiebesia pumilae. The sequence continues at coordinate 2,683,946 of JACCHZ010000107.1, forward strand.
CGTCGAGGGCGAGCACCGATGGTGATTCCTCTTTGAAAGTAGAGCGTACGGCGGGGCAGTGGCCAAATTGAATCCTGTTTAGGACAGGAGAGAGGAAGTCAAAGCAGAGAGGAGCTTCGATGCCCTTGGGCTATCTACCAATAAGTAAATTGCTCGCCACCTATCTCGCTCTGTTCTTTCCATATCGCTCGCTTGATCTTCTCGCGCGCTTTGCGCGAAAATAGGCGTCCTCTTCCCAAATTAAACAACGAACCCCTACTTAGTACTCTAAGCGATGAATTTCAAATTCTATGCTTGGGCTCTTATCATTAAGGCTATTTATTTACTTATTAAGTTAGTATAACCTTTTACACAATTTTTCTGGATAAATGTGGAATAGTTGGGCAACGATTTATGGAAAATGTAAAACTTCTCAATTCGAACAATGTGTAAAATCGAAGATTTTCATTCTTAAGATGAAATACTTCTGAAAAACTTTCTAGACATTCTCTAATTATCAAAGAAAAACCAACTAGTTTACAGCTCATCTATATTTTTATTGTAGTCGAACCCAATTTATTGTTTGGGAATTCATTGTTCTGAGTATTCGTCTAAAATTAGCATTTTATGAAGAATTCTAATTGCTACCCGAAGATACCTGATAGCTAGTAACCCTAGTAAAGTTCACGTCTTGCGTTTTCATTCTTATAAAAATGTATACACTTGAGACTATCTATGGGTCATAGCAGTCACTCGGTCTCATAGCTCCAGCTTGTAGTTTCATGAAGAAAAGCAGCAAAAAGCGATCCTTAGAAACAGAGCCTGGAACTATTGTAATAGATCAAATACACATAAAATCGGTTCCTTTTAAGGACGGACTTAATAACTATACACGACCGTGTCGAAAATTCACATTCGACGATCCAGCAGGATTATAAGTTTGATTGATGGACACATTTATGCGACTATAATATTTCGAAGCTATAGTATAATACCACGTCCGGAAGTGTATACACGTGGCATTTGAATTGCACATTTGCTTATCGAATATTAACCATGAATACCCCTCGAAAGGGAACCCAAGATAAGTCGGTATGACAGAAGACACGAGCCGACGTGGCGCTTGTTACGACTTATTATAATCTTGCTCGTGCGCGGTTTAACGGTGTTAATACACGAATACACTAGAAACGGAACATGTGTTGCACGACTTCAATTCAATAGGCGAATCTTTAGAAATGGGCATGAAGACTTGATTGGATAAATGATGAATAAGTATCGTCGATGATAATTAATGATTAATCATGATTTAGCAGAAAACGTACAAAGAGAAAAACATTAATACTCTGCTTGGTCTTGTAACGTCGAGTTAAAATAAAAAGAAAGGATAATATTATGATTGGCGATAGGTGAAGTAACCTACTTTTAAAAAGTAGATAGAAAAATATTCAATTGGAGGAAATATTTATTTTAATATAACTTAAAAATTCAATTATTCAACTCGAATGACCATTATTATGCTTATACATTAATTACTATTTAAAGAAATTCATAATTCGTTTATATTAAAGGCAACATTACTTTTCCATCACTTTTATTATATAGCGTTGATAGATATTTTCCTGTTTTTTCTTTCGCTCCTCCCATTATCACATCTACACCAAAACAATAATATGAGTTAAAAAAATTATATTCACTCTACTGATTGTATAATTATTTGTATTCTAATGTTTGATATGTATTTTATGAGATCCTATTAAAAATATATTAAAAAGTGTAATTAATAAAACTCTGCAGTTTCCATTCAATCGAAACAACAGATTTATCTGTATTTTTATTATTAGATATTATTAAAAGAAGATACCGTAATAAGAAATGTATTGTAAGAATATAATGTAATTACATTTTGTGATTTGGATGGAGTACATTATCGAGTAATGCAAATAAATTAAATACCCTTAAAACAGGGGAGCTCAAAGGGAACTTAATAAAATTAATTAAAAGACCGTATTCAGGATTACAATTTTATGTACATTAGAAATCAAAGACGATCCAAAATCTTTATCGCGCTCATATTTCTCCCTCAGCTTGCGCCGTCTTATCCTCAAAGAAAAAGAATCAATAAGCTTGGTTGGCGTGGCAGCTCGACGCGGGGTGTAATGGACGCCATTTTTCGTGAAAACGTGAACGACCTCGCGGTATTTCATCCGCGACGTACTGTAGGAGGCGGAAGGGTTTCTAGGTTCAAGCGCAGGCGCGAACCGACCTCCCGCGGCATAACTCTCGCTCCCTTGCGCCCCGACACCTTCGTGGCCAATCTGCATGCGGAGATGCCGCCATTTTGTCAGACGCGATTTTAAAGCGGGACTAACCCCTTTCAGATACGACTGCCATTCGTACGCAGGCGTCGTAATTACATTTTCTAGGGTTGAGCGACCTCATGCAAAACAGCTAAGAGTCTCGTGGTTGGTTACTGCTCTTACGCGAGTTATTTCAGTGAGGGGCGTACTTGTTCTGCTCCCTTCCGTACAATGGAGAGCTTCTTACACCCTTCTTCTTCATTTTCCTTGCTACATATTTTAAAAAACTTTGCTACTTCCATGTGACGGATTAACTGTCTTTAATAATATTGATAAATGTTCTTTAAATTTCTTTTAGGAATTCCAATTATAAAATAAGCATACGTTAGCACCTAGTATTTCATTATTCAAATATATAGAAGAATAATTACATTGCATACAACTAAGATTGTATCGATAACAAACTACTGAAAATACTTTAGACTTTTGGAAGTTTGAAAGTGTTAAGGTAATATGTGGTTTTTATTAGTACACAGTTATTGGTCACTTATCAGTTGTATTGTATAAATAAAATCTTACAAATTTGTCAGTTTAGAACGGAGCTCAATTAATATTTCTAGTAATATTAATTACTATATCAAAATTAATATTTAATAAAATAATAACGTTTTTAAGGAAAGAATCACAGCAAAGTATAATACGCTGATCGCAATAATCGTCGGTAAATTTTTAATAATATATTGAATTACCTATTCGAATAGAGATTATCTTTTCACAAGACTTGCATTAGCAATTTACTGACACGAAAGTTGTCTTTAAAAAACAAGAAATTATTAAATTATGCGTTTATTATTAACTTACATGTTAGCAAAAGCATTTTTCATGCTTATTTTATTATAAATTGTTAGATATATAAATATGTATATGTATATGTATATGTATATGTATATATTTGAATTATCACATTTAGAAAATAATTTATCTTTCTAAAAGTGTAGAAAACACAAGGCGTATAATTTAGTCATATTTTCTTAATTTACTTTTCTGTAGTTTGTTTTATAATAAATAATGCAAGCTTAAAATATTTGCAAAATTTTAATTTATCATATGGTTATATTATTAGACATTCTGTATATAAAAAATATCATATGACAATCTATCATACCAACATATTGATTTTAAAATCTTATTCGCATTTATTTTTAGTATCGGTGACATTACACATCCGCGTATTGAATAGAGAGTCATAAAAAAGAAGTAGCCTTGTAGCTAACGCATGCGTAAATAGCGAGCGTAAGGTCGCAGCAGTGTCACGAGCTAAGGCAAAAGGGGTGAAGATAATGAAAGAAAAGTGCTGCGGGAAAAAAAGAGGCTCGAGGGTCCGTTGTTCTATGCGATTTTAAAATTACAATGGTCGATACACGTCGTACGGCAATCTATCCATCCACCAGTCTCTGTGCTATCACTCGCTTCTCCATCACTCTATCTTCTTTTCTATTTGTTGCTATCTAAGTAGGATAAACAAATGCAAATGTTTCTTTTAGGCCATAAAAATAAAGATAAAAAGAAAATAGGAGAAAATTTAAGTCAACCCCTATTCTAATCCACCGAGCACGTACGTGTAAGAATACTTGAATTCGACTAAAAAATTTAAAATGAAAGTGAAGTTATATTAGGAAAGATCATTACTTATACACGAATACATTTCGAACTATTTCGCTTTCAAAACGCAACGCTTTTTATTCAAGTGTAAAGGTGATAAAAAATTTGTAAACAACTGAAAATGCGAATAAGTTTGCCTACCGAAAGTTTGCTCGGAAAACTCGACATATTCACTTTAATATCCGTAAAATCTTTGAGCACAGAAGCTCTGACTATCTCTCTTCATATCGCAGAATATCCGGTATCGCACATGCGCTAAGCTGGCCGGTACCAATCGAGAACGCGCGTTATATCTATCTTTTTCACTCTCTCTTGTCTAGCTTTTCTCTTCTCTAACAAGCCAACTCGTCGAGCCACCATCTCTCTTGAATTTTCATCCAAAAATTTTTGAACCCTCCCTTTTCTCCCTTTCTCTCCGTTAGTTTGGGACCTTTTCTAGGATCGCAAAGGCTAGATCACCGCAGCGGCACCCTTCCCTCTATCATTTTAAAGTTGCGCTCTCCCCCTTCCCCGAGTTTCGCCAGCGTGTGTCTCTTGCGGGAGCCAAACCGATATTCCCTCAACCGATATACGTACACGCGTGCGGGAAAACTGAGCGCGAAAGGTATATATAGACGTACACGGGCGACTTCGCCACACGTTTGAAAATCGGTACAACAAAAAGGGGGACTATGCCGTTACGTAATTCTTTTTCATTTCTGTGACAGACGAAATGCGTGTATATAAGCGCGAGTTAAGAAGAAAAAGAGAAAGGGAGAGAGCACGAGCCTGATGTCGCGCGCGTGCACGCACCCCTTTGTTATTCAACGCAAAGAGAACTCGATTCGACAATTTCGATTTTCGAATGCACACGCGGCCTCTCAACCGCGTCGCTGATGCTATTAAAATTCTGTTTGTAATGCTGATTACTGGCTTATTAGCGCATTGCTTTAGACTTTCAAGACAATTATTCTAGACAATTAATGCATATTTACTTGAACGTTATGGAGTTAATAATAATATGCGCACTTAAGAGAATCGAAGGAAGTACAGTGAAATTTCGCCCAGTCAATTCATGAAAATAATTGAAACGGAAAATTTTTAAATTTTGAAACGGAAGATTAGTATTAAATTATCATAAATAAATAACTAAAATTACTTACAAATTGCTGCGTAACGTTGAGAACGATCGGTCGGACGCGAACTGCCTTCAACGAGTCAACGGCGGCACAAAACCTTATATTTCACACTCGCTCGCATCGTGCCTCGCGCTGCACAAAGGATCGGGAAATTAGAAAAGTTCTCTCATCAATTCCCGCGCCCGTAAGTCGCACACCGAGGAACGTATCATGAGATATAAATCGCATCAGCGCGGTGAAGCGCGATTACGGTGCAGAAAAAAGTCGCCATCGTATATCTCTGTCCATATGAATGCGCGAGGTTACACATACACGTCCCGCTCATCTGCATATATCACGAATTTAAATTATCGCGATTACCAGCTTCTTTTCTGACGAATCATTTGGTAATTGCGACAAACATGGCTATTCATCACTCGTACACTCAATTAATCTCCGCTCCTTGTACGCTGCATAAACTTTCCCTTCAGCTTCATAAAGCACTTTATTATCGAATTTTAGAGCTGAGTCGGTAATAAATTTAGCATTATTGCTTTTCTTTTTTCCTTTTCTCAGTCAATGCTAATCGGTTAGAAATTGGTCATTTTTATTTCCTCCTGCGAAATGCATTGCCAAGTGAAACATAATTTAATGAGTGTAAGGTCACGGAAGACACAAATTGCTCTTTTATGCGAATACGTTCGCAATTTCGACTATTGGTATGCAACCCGTAGATTTGCGTAATTAGGGGTATTTAAGAAAGTTTCGGAATAATTTAGTGTTTTTTACTTATCAGTATTATGGATATGATGTGCTGTTGTGAAAAAAGATTGCAAAGATGCGATAATATGTTAAGGTGAATGAAATTAGAATGAAAGTAGACTGAACGATTATACTATGTTTTTATATACGCACATATATAAATATACATATATACATATACATATATATATATATATATATATTTATTTATATATGTTGAATAAAATGAAACGGAAGATTAGTATTAAATTATCATAAATAAATAACTAAAATATATATATAATATATATACATATATATATATATGTGTGTGTGTGTGTATATGTATATATATGCATTATATATTTATATATGTGTGTATATAAAAACATAGTATAATCGTTCAGTCTACTTTCATTCGCTTTAACATATTATCGCACCTTTGAAATCTCTTTTCACAAATAAAATAAAATGAAATATTAATAAAATTAAATCAAATAAAATTTTACTCGTATATATATGAGTATGTATGCATGTGCGAGCGCGCATTCTTTATTACATGCATGCTTCTTACGAGGAACTTGTATTTTCATTCTTTATCTAAAATTCATTATAAAAGAGCGAAAGAAAATAATGACCTATTTCAACAGAAGAAGTATTGCAGGATACGAATTAATTATATTTAGAAAATATTGTTGTTTTTAAATTCAAAGGCTTTATTTATTTACAAAAAGAGACTGTATATTAATTTTATGCAAACTATTCACACGATTGATAAATTTGTCTTATTAAATTTTCTTGAAATACTTTTGCCAATAGTAAAGTTTTAAGGTTTCTTGATTAATTCATATTCAAGTTCCAAACGAAATTGTTGCAGAAAGTTAACATTTTTTCTGATAATCAATATAGTGTTATTTTATCCTTATACATCTTGAATTCCGAAGCTTAAATTCTAACTTTCAAATCATTAACATTTTCATATTCTTTTGCGAATCCGCGTATAATAAAGAAGTAAAATTGTCTTTAAAAAAGTTCTTTATTGTGGAAAACATTTAGAATGTGAACAATTCCGAATAGAGAAGAGAAGATGGGCATTTATAATGTTAGTGTTTTATTTCTTTGTTGAACCGAAGGAACTGTGCAGCCTGTAAATGTGCGAGAAACGGAGACATAGAGGAAAATGTTCCAGTTAAGCAGGGCGCGCGCTGTGCCTCCATCGAATCGAAATGACGGTTAGGATGTATACATCTTCGCGATTCGAAACTCGCAAGAGAAGCGCAAGTATAAGGAGAGTTCGAAATAAAGAGAATAAAGAGGCACAAAGAGGGGCGAAATCGTCGCGACGTTGGCGGCGTGTTTAGTGATCCGATTGGTCGATGGTCCTCGCCTGCAATACGATTCGCCGCATCGACTGCGTAAATGCGCGCAATGCGTGCGGTAATAATAACGTCTGCGCCTGCATTTCCAGCAGTTCTGGGCGTGCAAGACGGAATATCGAAAAGGCGAATCGTATACGAGAGATATCCGTGGAATTTCGTTCCACAACTACCGAATGCTGTTCTAATACTCGTTATTTTACAAAGGTGCCTCATAGCGCGCGTATTCCAAGGAATTTCGTTTTCGTATCTCTTATTGAAAAGACAAGTGACATTTAATAAGCATATGAACGTGTCCATGTTAATCTAAAATGTTAAATGATGCTCTACATTGATATTCACTTTTCTTAAGATACCACCTTAATCAGAAGGTTGCAGTAATTTTCTATAGATCTATTGCAGTACTCGGTGACAATTTTTCAGGTATTTTGGTATCGCAAAATTTGTGATATCAAAGCTCGATGAGAAACTTACTTTCTCATTTCAATAAAGATTTTCAATTTGTTATTCCTCGTTTATCGCTGCAACTTTATAAAGGAAACTAATCAGATGCATTAATAACAAAGAAATGTTAGGCGGTCTCGAAGGTACGAAAAAATTTTTAAGCCACGACATGAAAAGTTTTCTGGAAATGATCGGTTTTATTAGTTGAATTGTTGAATTAATTTTAATAGGTTGACTTAATAGGTTATTCTAATTTATAAGTAATTCTGTATTAATTTCCTTAAAAGTTTTCAATTGCATAACAAACTGATATGAAAATTACATTCCTAATGGATTTTCAAGCAGACTAATTTCATATGTATTAGGCGCAAAGCTCGAAGAAAAAGCAGCTTTGCAAGATTCCGCTGAAAACCATAGCGAGCATTCGAGGCGCTCCTGATTTCTAATTGTTCCGCTCCCGCCGAGGGAAAATGATAGAGAGGATTGGGTTGAGGATTGGGATCTTGCGAGGCATGACAGGCCTTCATGAAGTCAGACGGCGCAAGAAGGACAAACGCGCAGAGACGATGCAAGGCTACGCTTGCATGCGTAATGCATTGTCCGTTGGTGGTAGATTCGCGCGGTACGTGGACGTCGTTGCACTAAGCGTCGCGACGCCGCGAGAGGGTTGGGGAGTGGGAGAGAACGCGTTTAGCCGGTCGATGCCGTGCAGCTGCCATGGCAACTGCGGGAGCAACGGCGGCGAAACGGGAAATCGACTTGGAAAAGCTGGTAGCATTGACCGTCTTTCTCTGCGCGTCGCAGAACCGCGAATTTTGCGTCTTTCGACTCGCGTCCGTTCCTCCACGGGTAGCGTACGACGGGCCTTTCAGACGAGGATCGCAACGGCGGTAGTGATGAGTATTTTGGATGCGGTATAAATGCTCGTATAGCCCGCGAAATATTTTCTACGAGTCATCGTTGCGAGTAGAGTATATAGTAGCAGTAGAGTTCGAAATGATTCTCGAAAAATGGCGAGGATGCATTTTTTTGTGATAAATAATCGACAAAAACAGCGATTATAGTGCTGTAACATTATCGTATCTTTCGTCCTTGAATTTTGTTGCGAGAATAAATTGTACACTTGTAACATATGAAAGTGTACGTGTTCATGTAATTCTCGAATAACAACTGAAAAATGTATACTTTATTTGCAATCTGAGCTATTTAATCTGGTATTTCTATGAATAATTCATTATAGAAACTAAGAGTTTTTTTTTATAGATATGATATATAAAGTACGAAGTGTATATGGTAATATTTGCAAGCTAATTAACATGAAACCACAAGTAAAAATTCTTTGTTCTTATCTGGCGCACTGTAATCTTGTTTCACTGAGAACAATATTCGCACAATTTCTATCGTAATTCGCATTAAAAATTAAGGTACATTAAAGTAGAATTTCGGATGTTATCAGAAAATTTATGCGACCCGTGCGTAACGCAAAATTTCTACTGCACTCATGCGTTTTGTACACGTTCTTGTGTACGTGTACGCCTCGGTCAGTTTCGTTGCTCTATCCATCAATTAGACGAGTTAGCGCGAACGTCTAGTGAAATATCGAAGTAGATCTTTTGTGGATTGCCGAAAGTATTCCGTATACTTTCCATTCGACGATTGCAAAATATCATTTATGAAATTCAATATCTCCATTAATAAAGTCAAACAAAAGAAAGCAGTCCCCCTTAAAAATATACACGATTGATAAGACAGCCTAACGAAAAAAATTAGTATTGCCGTTGAAACCATATCTATATACTATAGATAAAAGGCTAACTCAAATGTTGAAAGGGTGTAAATATTAGAAACAGGAAGTAGATAAAATTATTATGTAATACGAGTGATTCCTTCGTATTATCTTAAAAAAATATAAAAAACGATAATACAGGATTATTCGTCTTTCTTTTATATTACGAAACTATTAACAATATTAAGGTTAAAGCACGGCTCTTCCTAAAATCTTCAATGACAAATTAACGCAAACATTATATTTATTTATTTATTCGTTTGTTTGTTTGTTTTTTGTTTTTATTAATATGTATTTTAAGACAAATTATTGCATCAGAGAGACGTTTCATTTAATGTTTCTTAATCGTCAATATCCTTATATGTTTACTATGAGAGATCCGAAAGACATTACATCACTAAAGGAAAATAAAGCAAAATGGTTTTTATTACACGTAACCGAACGATCGTTAAATCTTAATGATAAAAAACCTCATCTTCGATTTTTAAAATAAAAATTGTATTTGCTAAAATCATCATAAAAGCCAATGCATTAAAATTGAATTAAAAGGCAGTAAAATATTGATCGGACAATACGAGTCACATGCACTTGCAACGTCGCTATTTCGCTCAAGTAACATCCGTCGGCTAACAGTATACCCAAATTTACTTGGCATAATCTCGCTTGGATCTAAGATTCATCGGTGAATCTTAGTGTAAGCCCAGTGTAAGCCCAGTGTAAGCCCAGTGTAAGCCCAGTGTAAGCCCAGTGCAAGTTCCTTCCTATACAATCGGAGCGGAAATCGGTAAAACTAGGACCAATTAACGAGTCCTCTCTTTGCGTCATTACAAACGAACAGTGCCAAGGCAGCTGTCGTCAAAAATTAAGATAGGAACAATATTTCTACACAGGCAATTATGACATCGTCCTTGACCTCGAGCAACTTCTATTCTCTTTTCTCTATTCATACATTTTCATAGTAAGAAAACTTGTGCACACACTTTTGTAGGGGATATTCTTACGCTCCTCGAAATGCTGTCACCTCCTGCGTGTATACTTTTGATAAACAAAGAGAAGATAAAAGTTTGTTGCGCGATCCGAGTCAAGCGCGAGGTGTTGGCGATAAGAGGCTCGCACCTCGATTTCTTTCGCTTTTTTTCAACGTTTCTTCAAAGTCAACAGCATTATCGGCAGCGCGGTGACTAATGTCGAATAAATCAAACGTTGCATTATGGGCGAGTCTGGTCAGCTACGATAATACGTGGCGTGTCATTTCCGAAAGTCACACACGTTTGTGATATTTAGTTGTATCGGATACAGACAAGGATTATGACTTTTAACGATAGTCTATATTTACATTGCTTTATTACATGGCATTAGCGTCTTTTCAATCGACGAATCAAAATGTTTTTAACTTTTTTAAACGTGCCCTTGATTAAATTTTAATATTAATGTTTTGTAATAATAGAAATAAGTATTTTATTTAAAAAATTAAGTGATCTCTTAAGAAAAATAAAGACAAAGTGAGCCTGTGTAAATAGATGCTATTTAAAATTTATGATTTCGTCAAGCTATCGTCATATCCTCCTGATAACGTTTCTTACAATTTATTGTATGTATTGGCCGTAAAATAAAAGATATAAATATTTTATGTGTGTGTGTGTGTGTGTGTGTGTGTGCGTGCGCGCGCGCGCGTGTGTGTATGTATTTAATTGAACATTAAACAGCTTGCAGGCATTAGAACAGTAAAGTTTTATTTTTTCATATTAAAACAGAGTCAACTATTATTTCATAAAAGAAAAAACACACGCACACGCGCACAAATTTTATGAAAAGTGTGTATAATTGACTTTGGTGAACTGAGATAAAAAAGAAAAATAGAAACTTTATGTACGCTTCCTATTTGATGGTTCTGAAGTACCTTGAGCCTTTCGTAGTTGCGCTTTTAATTACATTATAGACCGGTAAATTTGTCGCGTAATATTGAACTATCATATGAATTAAGCTTCTTCGGAAATCGAATATCGAAAAGCAATGATATGAGTAAAACATGGGAGCGAGTTTAACGGAGACGCGCAAAAGACTAGATTCGACGTTGCGACAGTTGAACGAAGCGCAATTGCATGTACACGGGACCACCGTGTGCACACGGGTGACGAAAAAACGTTCTCCTAGAAAGCGTTTCGACACGCTTCTCGTCTGCTTGCGATTTCGTCTCGCAACATAAATACCGACACCTGCGAACCCAAGATCTACAGCCACGATTAAATCGCCCCCTCAATTTCCTCGAGACCTCGAGCTCCAACTATTTTCTTCGACTTTCCTTCGAGGCGCTTCGATTGCTCGGATATTAATCGGGCGCACTTAGACTCTACGCTATCTGTACCAGATTAAACCCGTAAATTGCCTCTATTTGCATTCGCTTCTATCTATCTCTTTCTTTCCTCCTCTTGGCTCTCCCGCTCCGCCGCCATCATCCCTTTGAGTTCGTCTTTCTTTCCTGGTGCCTCTAGCTTCGTGGCTACTATCGACTCGGCGGTATCGCACCCTTTGCTCTCTCTCTCTCTCTCTCTCTCTCTCTACCCTTCCCCCTCAGTTTTTCGTCTAATAAGCTCCCTCACAATTTCCTAATGGCCTTATCGAGCGGGTCGATCGATCCTCACGATCGCCGCCAGAAAACGCAAGGACTGAGCACCGCTATCCTATCATTCATCTAAGATCGAGGCAAGTGTAGACCAGTTAAAGCGACTACGCTATTTTATTATTTCAAATTTTTCATCGATGTGCATCGCGATAGTTGCATCGGAAGAATTATCGAGAGCAACTTGTAGCTCTATATAGGATATGATATATTCCAAACGCTTAGTTTGAAAGTAAGAGATTGATGACAATGTGAAGGAATTCTTCAACTCTTCATTTATATTTAATATTTAGAAATAACGATGATATTATCTTTTCAATATGCAATTATCAAAGTATATGTAGGTTGTTAATGATTATTTAAATTATGATCGTGAATTTCTATTATTTTCCAAGCAAAAATTTATCAAATAATTATCTTCTTTATTTCAACGTATTCAACCACAATTATTTTTTATTCCAATTCTAAATGTACAGATATTAGTCGATGAAGTTTCCGTTTGAAGACATCAGAAGATATTAATCTGTCTTCACGTAATTTTTGTTCGTTAATCGAAGAAAATTTTGTAATATGTAAAGACATTTGATTGGTCGAAATCTAGTTACAAGGCTGTTATCTAAACCACATTTTAAGTTGACTTACCCATTTGATGAAAATACAAATATTAAGTAGAAAACTTGCACATTATACTAATTCCATATACTTATAATTCCATATATTTTATAATACACCAATATTAAACGTAACTATTTTAAAAATTAACAAACAAAATATGTAAAATTACTGATACAGTTTCCATAATAAATCTAATAAATGTTCTATCATTTGGAAATTAATAAAGATTAAAGCAGTAGTTTTAGCGATACTAAATAAGGTAATAATAAAAAAGCAAAACTCTATACAAATTTTAGATTAAAAAATCTAAAATTTGTAAAGCTAATAAGGCAGATGTTCGGAATTGCTAATATAAAAAGAAAGTATTAAAATGTACAAAGAATGCAGACGGTAAATTGTACAAAAGTCGATGAATTGCGCGTTCGATGCCACAGCGTGATAAATCATCGTTTTCTCCAATTTTTTTTTCATCCTGCGTTCGAATCCCCGCGAGGATAAACCACTGTCATTCGCAGATTATGCTACCCTCCTTTACGATCTCTCTCTCTTTTTTCCTCTCTCTCTCTCTCTCTCTCTCTCTCTCTCTCGTATCAGTAGCATTTTTCCATGCAGCTAACATGCGTATACGTGCGATACTTACCGACAAGTACAGTACGAGCATTTATGCAATTATGAGATTTTTAGTTGAACTAACTTAGCTGGAATTGAGTTGAACTTGAATTTGAAAATATAGAGAATGGAACGAAAGTAAAAAGGAATATTTGCCCCCCTCCTCTAGATTGTCGTAGAGTGCGCGTAAAAACTATGTGAATAAGCGTTATTTCGGGGTGAAATCCGACGCGGTTGTCGCGCGCGTTTTTTACAGGAGCGCGCTGGCAGTCCTTTTTAACCCTCGACGAATAAACTACCAAAAAGCAGGGTGCAGGTAAATTTCATGATTCTGGAAGATTGTACCGTCGCGCTACGTATGCACATACACAATACAGGGATGGACGAAAGGGGGGAGACGCGCATCCTGCATATTCACCGATTTTTCTGTTAATCGGAGGGGTACGCGAATGAATAAAAAAAGGAGAGGCAAAGAAGGCGCTTGAAAGAGCAGACGGAATATAATGTAAAAGGGCCTTTTGGCTCTTATTCTATAAGAGCAACAAAACGGGTAAAAACTCAGTGCGTATGGCTACTCTGTTTTTCGAGCGCGATTCCGCTGAGTTTCTTTAGAATTTTCCATTTCTAGGTCATGGGAAGGTTACGTAAGCTCACATACGTAGACGAGGGTTGCCCTGATCTTGGAAACTGATTTTTTTTCTCTATGCTTTCAGCTCCTTTTCTTCGAACCTCCACTTTCCTTTTATTTCTGTGCTCGATCGATCGATTAATGGGTGAGCTTCTCGTTCTATTAAAGGGGTTCTCTTTTTTATTTTTCTCGGAATGGGAATCAAGCAAGCCGAGTAAATGAAAAGAAGGTCGAATTATTATTCCTCCTTTCCGGCAAATAAATGCGTTCTTCTGAAATTGAGATTATTTAATGTATTTATAAAACTTCTTTGTGCTTGGTATTATTTTTTCTGCGCGTATTGCGCAGCAAATATTAATAATTCAAATACGTATTGTATTATGAATAACATTGATAAAGAAATTACTATTTCTTTATGCTCTATTTTTTAATGAAAATTAAAAATTTTTGCCTATTATTTTTTATACCAATGGTCTTTAATTTATTTAATAGTGATCTATAGCTTCGGTACATTGTGTGCTATACATGATAAATATTAATAAAAGAAATTTGTTATGCGTTTAATTTTTAATTTATTATTTAATTTAAGATATATTTTAACTTAGTAGCTAATATATAATTTGTTTTATAATTTGTGTAAAGAAAAATGAATTTCCATGGTAATAAAATAAAGTTAAAGTATTTTTATAATCAGAAGAATTGAAGGTCTTAACAGGGAGAAAATTTTAATATTTTGGATTAGCAAATTCAAATATTTATTTGTATTAGCTTATCGTATTGTAAATTTAGTAGGCTAAGATGTTGATCACGGTACTTATTAACATATTACTACTTACTTCGATGCCGTAAAATAATTATTTAACATCTAACGGATAACATTTGTAAGCGTAAACGAATATATTTCTCATTGACAGGTATTCGAAAGCAGCATCAGAAAGTGCGATGATATATTTTAATTTTAAGGAAGAAGAACAGAAACCCCCTTTCTCCATAGAGTGCGTTGATCCCAGCTTGCTGTAAGAAAGGAAAAAGCCTGTACAGGGGTGTACGTATAGTGCTATGCTCATGCGAATAAGAGGAACGATCTTCGTTAATCCGGATCTCCGCTGAAGACGCAACAGTCTCTCTCTTTCTTCACCCTCCCCACTCTTGTATAAAAAATATCGAGGAATCTTAAATTGTCGTATTCTACAGAAGAAATGATAGAGGAATCATTGGTTGCTCGTACAGGTCTTATATATGTACGTATATAAGAATTAGGGGTGGTTTATTTTTCTCGAGGTCGGTGTAGTAGGTGAGGATCTTGCGCGGGGGATGACGAGTGAATGACAGGACAATGAGCCGGCTCTGATGCACGCGAGCCGCTTTATGACGATTCAATATGAGAGAGAGAGAGAGAGAGAGAGAGAGCGTGCGTGCGTGCGCGTGTGCGTGTGCGTGTGTGAGAAAGAGAGAGAGAGAGAGAGAGAGAGAGTGAGTAGATATGTTTCTCTCACTCGCTTGTTCATAATGCACTCGCGCAGGCAAGTCTCAAGTTTCGTACCAAGCAAAGAAATCTCTTCGGAGCTCTTTGGAAGTACGCCTGTATCACGTTTGTATTCAGGCTTTTCTCTAGCAAGGATTTATTTTTTTACGAATTTTTCTACCTACATTCTTATATATTAGATATATTATTCTTTGTCGACATTTATTCTAAATATTATTCTTAATTTTTGGTTCGAGTTGCTACTATTTTCATGAAATATTTACATTCACAATATTGTCGTAAAGGAGTTGTACAACATTATACTTAAGTAGCCAAATTAACCAAGCGCAGCTCTAAATATTAGCTAATCGAAGTAAAATATAATCAAATATTTATATGTTACGTATGTAACGAAATACAAAATTATACATTATTAATTTTGTTTTTATATCGATGTTATTACATCGATTTATTTCAACGCTCGCATAATTAATGGCAACGTGTTCATTAAAATTACTCGATGAATTAATGTTGTATTATAAATTATTTTATATTTTTATTTGTAATTAATTATATGAGAAAAAAAATCATTACCGACAACAGCACTTATTTTTGTTTAATATACGTTGCTAATTAACATTCAACTTACACCTATCTATAAATGTTTGCGAGTTTTATAATTGTTCTTATTCGTGGCTACGAACATATTCATGGGAGCATATACCAATGAGAATGTAACGATGAGAATGTAGACCGTTAAAATTGAAAAATCACGTAGATTAAAAAGCAAAATATGCACTCGTATCAACAGATAAATCTCTTTTGAATGACGAGTGACAATGCGTTATCCATCGCATTGTCTAACGATCTCTTTGAAATTCCAGTAGTTAAAGCGCAATTAATGATGGGCTTCCTACATTCATACATTAGGTACTGCATGGTCTGATCAATGCCATCGAAGGATGAGCATACGTATAAAGCGTCCTAGATTTCGTTTCTATTTCGAGAACGTGTACATTGCTCGCGTGACTCATCGCATCTTTCTCGCGACAGCGATGCGCAAACTCAATGCTTCATTATTCATATGTACATCCGACTACGGCATTTTCATTCCTAACCTCCTGATTTATGTAGTTGAGCGTTTGTTTTTCCTCGGAATTTTTTCATTTCTTAAGTACGTTTCGTTATGTGCATCATCGTGTGATCCTATTAACGAAATAAGAAACAAGCGGGAAATTCCAATTGCTTTATTTGACAAATTAATAAAATGTAGCTTCCAGTTTATTTATCGGCTATTACTATTAAATATTCTAATTTAATATAGCACCTTCGATAATCATCCACTTTATCGACTGGTGATTATTCCAGGTTGCTCGATTAATTTCTAATAAACTTTACTTGGCCAATTTTCGTATGTACCAGATATTCATTTAACTGAAAATTCATTTAACTAAAAAAACAAACTACCGATAAGGATTGCAGCAAATGCTACTTGTGCTTTTCAAAAGTCAAACATAAATGCGTTTGTAGAGTTTTAAACGCGAAAGCACCAAGTCATGAAATATTAACGAAAAACTGAGTTTTATAAAATTTTCATAATTTTCTCTAAGGAATAATCTAGAGAAGCATATTTCCAATGAATCGCGTGCCCCCGAGAAAACCTCATTTGCACTCGACCTCATTTCTCTCTTTCGCTCATTCTCCTAAACTATAGTTGGCTGTAGGAGCCGAGGTGTGACTTCACGAAAATTCATTATATGGGGTGAATCCAGAATGAATCGAGTCGACGCAGCTGTCCCCCGGCGTCATCATTACCGTTTTCTCCTCACTTTTAGCTGGCGCAGTCGACGCTTTGCGGCGCGCAACTCGTTGTACACGCGTGGCCATTCCGAAAACGCATTAGTAAGGTAGGCCAGAGATCGAAATTTTTAATAAAGGAATTACAAGTTAAATCTTCACAGGCAGTGGGAATTTAAAAGACAAAGAAAATTACAATTCCATTGAATGGTTATATGCACGAGTAATCGTTATTAGGTGTTGGTATTCGTTATGTTACAATATGGTGCGCGTGTGCATTTGGTCGAAAGGTGCGCAGCTCAAATCTTTACTTTCAAATGAAATTCTAAATTATTCATATATCTTTTGAGCGATCCTGCAAAACGCAGGGTTCTCCATAGACCCGCTTAATACTAAAGTACAAAACGTAAAGGTGAATATGTAAGAATTTCAGGTTACGGCATAATGATCGCGTACTTATAAAAAATGCGTGACCGTACGGGGGGCTAAATGGCACTCGAGTGCTCAATCGCGAAGAATTATGCTTCTCGAAGACGTAAAATGAATTGCCCTGAGCACGAAATGGCGAGCACGAATGCCTGCAGACCACGCAATGACTTTTGACTTTGTTTCATATTTAGGCTACTTTGAGCGAAGATTCGACATTCTTTACGTCTCAAATGGCTTTTTTATACGTGAACATCGTTGAGAGGTTTGATAGAAAAGCAGCTTCGATGAAACGTTCGATTTAAAAATGGAAATCTGCCGTGTAATAAATCGGTGGAACTATAAAATTCAAAGAAGCAGAAAAGTGTGTTAGGAATCAATTGAGAGTCATTTTTGACAGTTAGGTAAACATTCGTTATCGTATTCTACTTCTCAATGCACATGCAGACGTTAATGATTATCATCGAGAGCTCACGAACGAGAAAAGCTTTAACTTTTTATATATTCACTATTGCATTATAATTTTTCTTACATCTCAATATATTTCCGGTATTCTTGAAGACTAATTTTTGTCAAATTAAAATCCTACATATTCATGCTCGAAAATCTAAAAAATTGCCTTAGCTTATTTCTGTCTGCTTTGGATTTAAGCTTCGGATTTTGCCTTGGTATAGCATTGGTATAGCATTGGTATAGCATTGGTATAGCATTGGTATAGCATTGGTATAGCATTGGTATAGCATTGGTATAGCATTGGTATAGCATTGGTATAGCATTGGTATAGCATTGGTATAGCATTGGTATAGCATTGGTATAGCATTGGTATAGCATTGGTATAGCATTGGTATAGCATTGGTATAGCATTGGTATAGCATTGGTATAGCATTGGTATAGCATTGGTATAGCATTGGTATAGCATTGGTATAGCATTGGTATAGCATTGGTATAGCATTGGTATAGCATTGGTATAGCATTGGTATAGCATTGGTATAGCATTGGTATAGCATTGGTATAGCATTGGTATAGCATTGGTATAGCATTGGTATAGCATTCAGCAAGTAAATATCGCACGAACATAACCGACTAAGTATTAGACATTCTTGAAAACTTGTACAAGAGTTGATCTGCTGCTAACAAGCAGCGTTATAGTACAAAGTTTAGATTCGGCGTTAAAAGCTGGTAATTCCATGTTTGAACCAGACTGATTATCCCAAAGGAGCGATTCGCACGCTTCGAATTAAAAAGCCTGCGAGAAGAAAAGCCTGGAAGTTTGGGAAGAGCAGTCTGCACAAAAATCAATTTCCCTTGGTCTCCGATTGGACAGCCCTCGCGTCCCTACCGTTGCGCGATATTCGACTCGCACCGGGACATAAATTTCTTAGGTATACGTGAAACGTGAAAAGTGCGCCGGCCTTGTCGTGGTGCTGGCACAAACTGTTAGGGGGCAGCAGCTGCTTTCGAGCGTTCGTCAGGAGCGATTTTCTCGGGCCGTCGGGCAGGAAAGGAACGCAGCGGGAAAGCTCCGCTCGAGAGCGGTGCGGGAAAGCGGCTGCGCAAGATTGGCGAAATCAATTCCCGGCCAATTTTCATGGCCCGAAGATGCTGGTCGCCGCCTTTAAAAGTGCGTAAATAAATGGATTTGGACGAGCCGCGAAGAGACTCCGACTCCGGTCTGGCATTCACGTACGGGGTTGCTCGGCCGCGTGTACGGGCGAAAACGAGACAACGAGTTCGGGGGTAATTGTAGACCTTTTTTGCCTTCGCTCTCTGAAAACTCGAAGAGTGACTGTAGACGCCGAGCGTCGGAACTGCCGTTCGATAATCTAATAAGGGATCGAACGTGGACGCCCAGCTTCCTTTTCCTCCCCCTTCGCGCCGCCCTCGCTTGCACGAACACGCTCTGTCCAATACGCACACGTGCACACTCTATCATCCACTGCACCCTTTCCTTCCGTTTTCTCTTGGTACTGCGGATGATTCAAAGGGTAAATATTAACGCGAACGCTTCCATAGCTTTCACCTTCTACACATCATGTTCCTTCTCTACATCAATGTTGCAAAACAAATATCGCGCTTTTATGAAATATATTTTATTATGTAATCAAGTTACATTTATTATTATTTAATCAAGGGTAACATATTTTTATTAAAAAATTTTACAAACGAATAAACCAGGCAACTTTTCCCATTACAAGTTAACTTCAAGTAAAGTAATTTATGTTGACTTTTCTGTCTTAACGTTTTAATTTTAATGTATCAACCAAATTAAAAGAACTCTATCGGAAGTTTCGAATGACTTTTATGAGCATATAAACTTTCAAGCGAAGCCTATTTTTATAGTAATTCTTTATTGCGTTTGATCTGAGATGTACATTTATGATCTATTTGTGTAGATCGTTATGAAATCAACGTTTATTTTAAAACTTGAAAATTTAACCAGATTACTTACTCGATTAAGGAGCTTTATTAATAAGATAGTTTCTATAACTAACCTGTAACATAAAAAAATACTATTAGATAATATGTAGATATGTGTGCGTTCATATGAATATAAAAAGTAGATGATAAAGTAAACAGTTCAAAACTAAGTAAGTAATATAAAAAGTGGATAAAAAATAATTTTCACAGTAAATGTATAAATAAATAGTATAACAGTGTTCATTATTGGTAATAACAAAGAATAAAAAATATTTCATATTTTATTCTATAAACGACGATTTAACACAAGCAATAATATAAATCCCAAGTAATTTCTTTATAACATACTCAAACGAATATAATTCGCTTCAATAATCTCTTTAATAACTAGTATGAGAGACTAAATTTCAATTTCCGTTTGAAAATCGAACATTGAATACATAAAGTTATATTCTGATGCAGTCCTATTCTTTGTGAACAATGTCGGAGAAAGGCGAAATTAAATAATACTCGTGGATATTAGGCTAAATGGATTCTATCCCGTGTTAGAGAAAGAAAGAGAAAAATGTAAAAGGGAAGAACGTGAAAGTAAAAGAGCAAGTGAGAGAGAGAGAGAGAGAGAGAGTGAGAGAGAGAGCGTGAGAGGGGCAGAGAAAGTGCGCACGCGAGTAAGAGGAAGGAGTCTTTTAGAGGCATACCGACTCTGAATAGAAGAGGGTTTTCTGCCCCTGGAAGAGAGGGGCAGTAGTTGCGTCCCCTCGAACCTCCGCCTCCATCGTTGCCGACGTCGTCGTCGATCTCGTCGTCTTTGCTATATAAATTGACCATCACGCGCTCGCTCTTACTCGCTCAGCTATTCCGCATTTTAAAGAAGAAATTTCTGTTTATTCTGACTTTTGCCTCTCTTTTTCTTTCCGCTGTATGCACTTTCTCGCTCTCTCTCTCTCTCTCTCTCTCTCTCTCTCTCACACACACACACACACACACATCTCTGCTTTCTGCTCTTTTTCCAAGATTATTTGAGAAGCCCAACGTTTGCTCTCGCGGTTGTAGCAGTTCAGACGGAAAATAACAGAACCTTTTGCTTGTGGCAGGTCGATGCTTTTGCGATGGTAGCGGTGGTGAAGGAGGCGATAGAAGCCCTCGAGAAAATTGAGACTCTCCTGTACTCTCAAAATTTACGTAATCGGCGAGCACCAAGATTGGACAATAGCAAAATTGCTGTTCTCTCTCCCTCTCTCTCTCTCTCGCTCTTTCTCTCTTTCTTGCACTCTATTTTGGTCCAATAAACTGCTTTTTTTACTTTTCGTATAAATCAAAATAATTTTTACTTGTATTTCCTTCTGACAGTTGTCTTTTATCAACTATTACAACATTTTACTTTTTACTTATAACTTTCTTTACTTTACAAATGTAGGTACAAGTATGGAGAATATAGATTTTAAAAGTTATCACCCCTTTATTATGAATTTAGTAAACATCTGTTTACAGATTTATTTTTAATATGATAATAATCAACGTTATACTAATAACATGAAATTACTATTATTTTTTTCGTTTAGAAAAAGTGTAAGAGGTGAAAAGAAGAAATAAATTTAATTAGTAATACTTTTGAAAATTACCAATAATTATATCCATATAATTGTATTTATTTATAATTCTACAGCTGTAATGTTAATTGTAACATTGAAAAGGCATATAACATTATTATAAAATTACATTATAATAATGTTATGCAGTAGAAACAAATTAATTCATAACGTCGCTACAATTGACTACTAGAGCCAAAATATTTTCATAAAAAGACTTTTTTTTATGACAAAATTAAATTTGTAAAACATCAGTCAAATTGGTAGATATATTTGCATTACAGTATGTATAAAATCAACGATATATATCGTAAGCTAATAAAGAAACTCCAACACCCTAGTAATACATGCACGTACACGATGAGTACACACGCGCTCGGAAATCATTGCAAAGCTTCCTTATTATTCGAAATCTACGTTTTTCCTCGAGAGACTCGAAACATTTTTTCCTCCCTTAGCAAACAATGGTCTGCTCCCTCTTTTCCAGGACCATTCCTGAATCTTTCAAGCAGAATTGTTTGCTTCCTCTGAACGTCGCGACGGCGCTCGCGGAAAGGCCGCAACGCCGTACGTGACGACGTCGTCATCATTGTTGTCCCTTTAGCCATGACGAAAACGTAAGAATGCTCTGCTCTAAATACAAAAATATACTTTCGAGAGACTATTTCTGAGCAAAATCCTCCCTTCCTCTTGATCTTGTTTATTCTATTTATTTCATCACACGGCCGAGGTATGCGAGAACACGTCGCGGCTAACTTCCGGCAAGTTTCGGCCCACAAATCTATAATTTATACTGTAATATCCGTTCTTTACATTCGTTATGTTTCAGGAGATGGACATTCAATTTTCGTATAAGTCGTTTTGTTCTGTCAAAGGCTTTTAATTACATTTTCAAACTGGATTTTAAACTTTCATTTCCTCTTCAAATATTGCCACTACGATTTCGAAATTGCATACGTCACTTATTTTTTTAGAATTGGATTATTTTTTATAGAAATCGAAAGTGTTCTTTAAGACTGATAAATATGATATTTTCTTTAATTAAATGATGCGTGATCGTGCACGACTTAATTACTGTTATGTTTAATCTAAATGTATCACGATGGAAATAAAGCTAGTAACAGTATAGATAATTAGATTTCTATCTATTTCCTGCTTAAAATAAAATGAATAAGGAAAAGGATTATGTTACTAGTCTCCATTAAGTTTTACTAGATAATATAAAATTCGAATATATTGTTATTTAATATTTAATTTTAGAATACCGTACATTTTATAACGTTGTATTAACAATAATATAGGCAGGAGAAATCTTTTTAAAAATTTGAATATAAAGCGAACAGATTTATGTTTGTAATTGCAAGAACGTGAATGACCTGAAATATGTGTATGGAAAGTGTTCAGCCTTCGTTAAATATCATAAACAACTAATGGCCTGCCTATCGTCTTTTATAAAATTATCGCGAAACAAAGCAAATTTTAGGCACACAACAAAGCAAGATGTCTTAGACTTATGGACTATTTGTTATTCGCTCGAATTACTCTCGACGCACAATAAAAACTTGAGGTAAGCCGAATCTTAGAGGAAGCTATTTTTTTATGACCGAGTCTCGCTCTTCTTCATTGATATTCGAGCGATTTCATTGCATAGGCAAGTCCTCACTGACTACCTAAACTTTGTCCTTTCATGATTCCGTTCATCTTGTACGCCTCGATACGAAATTTCTCTGGTTTTCATGAATTCATTGGGGTGTCTATACTCGCTAGGCTAATTGCAAAGAGAGAATCGAGAATTAACTAAAACTTAATGTTCTGCGAAATTCTTTTTGATACTTGGTATATTAGAATGGGAGCAGTGTGTTGAAACTCAAGGGAGTTACTACGGTTTTTTTATTGATTAGGAGAATGCTGACTTTGTCGGTGACTTTCATTGTTATGCAATTGTAAAATACTCTTAGCACCTACTTTACTTTAGATACGAATCAAATCTTAAATAAAACTCTAGGCACGATATTTGTTAAAAAATTATCTATTACCTAGTATTGAGCCTTAAAAGGTTTTAAACAATTAGTTTATTGAGAATTTGTAAAATAAGAAAATTCAATATATTTCTTTTATATAAGAGATTTCGTTTCTCCTACCGAAACTTTCGCATTATTTATCTTACGCAACTATATTTCATTACTTCGATGCACGAAAGCTCAAATAATAGTAATTATAGATCACAGTACCCCAAAAATAAAGTATGCAAGTATGACAGTACTTTTTTTTAATGTGAATTGTCTTTGGTAAAGATGCGACAGTGCTTTAGAAATAAAATAATAATAAAATAAATAAACTAAAAGTCGTTATTTAGTAGAATAATTGGTAAAAATGCTTTGCCAGTAGTGATCATTGTCTATACAATTTGTAGCTTCAATTATTTAGTTGGTTACTCTAAAATCACTTAAAAATGATACATACTCTCCTCATCCCTTCGTAATATTTTAAGCTATGGAACTTATTTATTAATTATTAATTCTTTGAGATTAATGCATTATATTACACACTTTAAATTTTTATAATAAATTAATTTATCATCTATAATAATAATTTTCTAAACAGTCTTTTCTTATTTAGTGTAGCAAAATGTCTTAATTATTCGTATACATAAGGTTTTATTAATTTTAATTGTATAATTTCATATACAATGAATTGTCAATTTAGTCACCATTAATAAATAAATACATGGCATAATAACCACAAATTAGAAATCTTAGTATTTGCAGAATCATAATCTGCAGATGTGAATAGGCTATGTTTTTATTAAAACTCTTAACTATCTTTTAACTTTTGATTATTGTATAATAATTATTAAATTTAAAAAATCAAAAAAAAAAAAAAAAAAAAAAACGAGCACTGCTTGCAAAAATAATCAAATTTAAACTTTCGAGGCCTTCTAAAGCGTGGTTTGTCACTAAGGTCGAATCATCACTTTTGAATTTCGAAAATCACTCCCGATGCGTACCTGCACTCACAGCATGTTTTCTCCAATATGTGGAGCAAATAAATTTTTGTGCTTCTAAAGCGCTTTTACTCAGATCAAATCATAACAACGTTCGGTGCCGAATCTGCTTTTTATGACGATCTCTACTTTTTAACACAGAGAGAAATGATCTCCATTCGTCATGGGTCGTAGTAATAAATTTTCTCGAATTTTCTATGTATTCGTCGCCTATCCATTCGTTCGTCAAATATTTTTATTAAATGATTCGCTATACACATTTCGATAAAACGCAGTTTTATTTTGAGTAATCAGTTAACGTACACGACGATTTTAATTAATTTTGTAAGTTAATCATTGTCCACATAAAAGAATTATTGCGAATTTCATCTGCATGGACAAGAGATAGTCTTGGAAAAAGCTAGTACATTAAGCTTTTCTCCATTAAATGATTCAAATACGTATGTATTATGTATTCAATCTTGCATGTTCTTTTAAACGCATTTATCACTTTGAAAAATAGAAAAACCAAGGGACGCTTGAGGAATAATGAATCGACTCTCTAAGGAGCCAAGCGTCCGCTTAAAAAAGGTAGAGCAGCCAAAGGAAAATGTAAGTTTACTGTTACACAAGACAAAACATTCTATTACCTCTCATTACGGTTGCGCACGCGGCAATAAAAGAAATAGCTCGAACGAAACTATTCCTCGATCCACTCGCGGACGTAGGATGAGATTAGGAACCGGTATATGCGCGCGGGCAAGTTTCAGGGAAGTCGCTGAGAGCGGCGTGTAAAAAGTCAGCTGCTCTGGCCACCCCCATAAGGAGAATCATCGGCCGTACGACACCGCTACGTGAGCCTTTTTTGAGCTCGGCGATTCTCTATACGCCGGCGACATGTACCGTACGCCGGAGATAGTTTATGGCGAGCGACAAGTCGCAAACGTCGCCTGCACTCCGCATAGATGGCCTGTAAAAAGCTCGCGCATCTGGCCTTGTAAGAGAAGATAATGATGAATTTGTGTGGTATCGATAGTAAATCTGAACTGCTCCTTTTAAACGAAAGTGTGGAGTCTTTCCTCTTTGAAAATCAGATAAAAGCACTGCTTCTAGTGATGTAGCTGCTTCTTTTCAGACACTTGTGTGTCGATGGTAATCGATATTTGTAACGAGTCATTTTTACAAACGATGGTAATGTAGTCGTAATGCTGCGCTGTAATTCCATAAAATTTATCAATTTTTTTTTTATAATAACACGACTTCTTTCTAGAGTCATAAGCACTGGATATTCCTAAACATCTCTAAGTCATTAATATTCTTAGCTTCCAAAGAATTATGATTTAAAATGTTTTGTTCTAGCGGTATTTAATGATAAAAATCGGCCTTATTATAAAGCTGACTTAATTAGTAATTGCAACTCCTCTTTTTATCGTTTACTTTAAGTAATGCGATATTAGAGTACACATTAGAATATGAAAAAGTAAATTAACGACTACCTTTTATTCTCTTTTCATTATTACCTTATTTTATCACAGTTTCTCAAATTATCATGTACTTGGTTTAACGAAAAAGATATAAAACGATGTGGGGTATAAACTCACTGGAGAAACACAATTAGGAGAATGTACAATTTCTTCCACATTGGAAATTGCGCTGATTCTCATAATGATGCATCAACTACAGAACTACTCTTGCTTATGAGGATAACACGTTCTTGGCAATAAGCGAGATCCATAAATCTTGACGCTCTTATGATATTCAGTTCTTTTAGCTTATTACAGCAATGCTTGTTCATCGGTTAAGTACAAGCGTTGAAATATACACAAACACATAAGTGTAAATAGCGAAACTCGAAACTGCTTGAAACATTTTATACCGTCTTTTGATTTAATCTAACCAATAATAAGAATGTACTACTGCTTTTTTTAACGTATTTTACTCAAGTTTAACTCAGAATCGCATTACTTGAGCATAAAATAATCTTCTGTTAAAGTTATATTTTAAACGTAAGAATAATTTGAAAGATAATGCATTCGAATTGCGGAGGTTACAAGTGAAATAAAAGAAAATTTTCTAGCTAACTGAAAGTACGAAGCAGAACGATGTTTTAGAGTAATTTAATAAACATCAGCAGCACGTGCCTTCACCGACAGAATCATAAAATTGAAAAAAGGCTGCCGGCTTGAAGGAAACACAAACAACTGTAATATATCTTGAGTATATAGAACTCGGTAATAAACATTCTTTCATTTGCATAATCCGAGCTCTCAACGCAATGAACGAACATCCTCACGTGATTCTGAAAATTATTTCAAGTCCAATATGGGCTATTATGCCTCGAATGCGCCTCGATTCGTAGCAGTAGCAGCGATTCGATACCTTTCCCCGAGATCGTCGTTCCACTTGAATCGCCTTTGCATGCCTTCACTTTATGTGCAAAGAGAAGATGCGAATAACGCGGTTTTTATGGCCTACTTATTCGTTTCCGTGAACCAAGTCAACCACTGCTCTCCTTCTTAATTCGGATCGGCATATGATAGTCCGTATTTCCGAAGCGTCTTTCTTTCATTTGTTTTTCTTATTCAAAGAAAAGCCACACTGACCTGAAGCTCTGGACGTTTTATTATTTGTCAATAAGGTCAAAAATCAACAGGCGCTGTCATTCTGTTTTGTATAGTATGCAAAGAGCTTTTTCGCATTGACGTATCGTCAGTGACGGTCGGTTACGCTACGCTCGCAAAACTAATACTTCTTTTGTGCAATAAAATGAAACTGATTTTTAAATTATAGCTCGAGGATGACAAAGCTAAAGTCACCTGTTGCTAAAGGAAAGCAGATGTTGGTATGTATGATTGAAAAAAGTTTATAAAATGCTTAGCCTATCTCTCACGTGGTAATATATAAACATACGTGTATATATGTGTGCACGCGCGCGTTTACGCGCAGGTCGTAAAAGGTCTTTGAATAAAACATCTTTATTAAAAAATAGCAAAATTTCAAAAAGTTGAATGAAATACTATAAAGGCATAAAAGTATATATCAAATTTAATTTTTAATCAGAATACATAATATTTTATAGTTGATAAGCTAAAATTTTTTATTAAAAATGTGAAATTGAAAGACATTAATAACAGGATAGTAAATCCAGGGCTTTGCTATCGGTTGTTACAAATTGAACAATGTAATTATAAGATCATTCGTATTTATGAATATGTTTTCTTTGCACAAAAGATAGATGTTCAATAATCCATGATATTCTTAAATATTTGTATATTCACAGGCTGTGCTTGAAATGACACTGGATTACCTAGCAATTAAAACGATAAGTAATGTGGGTAAGAATATATGAAATAAACAAGTAAAGGAAGACGCTGCATAGACATAGATTTTAAAAAGCCTTCAACGAAAAAGTATACGATGAGCAAGAAAGTAGCAATCATCCATACTATGTTCGTGGTAAGTGTGACTCGGTAAACCGTTTTCACGCGAACCGATAAGACTAAGTAAAGTTGAGGATACAACGTAAAGTCGTGTAATAAGCTGGAATCGAACTATTATCAAGGGTCCTGTTGGTCTAGCAAACTGTAGCGCAATATCGGTGTGGCGCTCAAGATGAGCCCTCGAGTACAAGCTAAGCGTTGATTTTGCCTCGCGAACAGCTCGCGCTTGATTAACGAGAGTTCGAATAGGTGGATCCTTAAGTGTACTGTCGAATGAACCGACGCAAGAGAAGTGAGCGGTAAACGAGAAGAGGAGAGATAGAGATAGATAGATAGAGATAGAGAGAGGGGGAGAGAGAGAGAGAGAGAGAGAGAGAGAGAGCAAAGACGCGCTGATTGATATGTTTGCGGGGCGGTTACTGCTTCTCGTCGGTGGTTAGGTGGAGCCACCATCTACTCCCCGACCCGATGATTTAAGGGCCATATATTATAAGCCCTTGGCACCACTTGCTGCGCTACTCACGCTCACGCTTGCTTCAATATCTTGTTGTACCTGCACACACGTTATTGAGACGTTCGTTTCTCGCTTGCATCGAGCTAAACGGATGAGAGCTTCTTCTTTCTAAAGAGCAAAGAGAGGGCCAGAGCAGTACAAGAGAGAGAGAGAGAGAGAGAGAGAGAGAGAGAGAGAGAGAGAGAGGCAAGAATTTATGTAAGTAATATGCTAAAAGGATAGATAAATTAAAAACAGAAAAAAAGTCATATCGAAGAACAAAAAGAAATTTAGTATTTTCGTTTTAGTTCAATGTCATTCTGTCTGTAATGGTACTTTTATAAAAAACAATAGTTTCAAAAGGGATGAATTATAAATCATCTTGTGAGCGAATGTAGTGGCATGGCGCTGAAAGTCGACTTACTTGTATATTTAATATAGTTTGAGCGTGTGTGCGCATAGCCGTACGAGTGTTTTATTCGACGATTACCACATCGTTTGCATCTTCAAAAACGCCTCTGAAAACTACATATATACGACTCGCGGGAAGATATAAAGCTCCAGTTTTTAAAGCTTTCATTCTACTGGAGATTCTTTATTTTTTAAATGTGTAACGTCACTGTTGCTGCTTTTCTTTTATAATATAATTATAACAATACAATTGTAACTTAGTACAATACCTTAATTGCGCTGTACACATCATGCTAAAAGCCGTACATTACAATAGATGTTACTGATTTGAAATTTTATTTAAAAAAATAAAAATTTATTTCATTCGTCTAAGTGAATTATTACAATTATTACAATGTTAAGACCTAAGGTATATGATTGATTATTATTAGTAAACATCAATTTATGAATAGAAAATAAAAAGAAGGCAAGTTTAACAATAACGAAAGTATAAATTTAAATAATATGCTGTGATTATTTAATATATTTACCTTTTTTAATACCTAATTCAGTCTATTTACTTCAATCTGTTTATTATATGAACATGATTAAAACTCACATAAATGATACATAAATTCGTAAACCAAATACCATTGCGGGTAAAGTAAATTAACAATAAGTTAAAAAACTGTAGATTCCAAATCTTGAAAAATTACAAGTTTTATTTTATTCTTCGTTCAAATAAAGTGAAATTAGACTATGTACGTAATACGCATATATATTAATTTTAATCCAAATTTTACGTTGTAACTTCTTCTGTACATATTTATTTATCTACACTTATTTTCGATTGCAATGAGAAAAAATTGCTACTACAATTTCTCGTACCGAAAGATAATTTTCCTTTATCAGATTGTTCTTTAAAAGCTTTCCTTTTTTATAACAAACAGAAAAGGAATTGTAAGGTCAGAATAATTGATAAATGTAAGGTATGATTATATGATTTGTTTTCTTTATTATGTTCCGTTAGCGCGTGAAAAGTATTTTGCGATGCGGGTCTTCTTGGGATTAGTTAAAAGTCTTGTTGGGTTTCTTAATCGAGATTAGTTAAAATATACAAAAAAGGCTAAACAAAAACCGGAAGTCGCTACATTTGATCGCGGTAGTTTTGGAAAAATAAAAGTATTACCAGGGCGTTAACGGAATATGTACGTTATTGAGGGCGGCGGATACGAAAATCGATCGGCGCTTCAAAGCAACGCAACTTTTGCCGTAAAATTAAAAAGGAATAGTAGCAGAAGTAGAAAAAAAGGAGGAAAACTGAAAAAAAATTCGAGCACTTTCTATGGTATAGAAGAAGTGCGGCACGAGCTGACGACCAAAGCGAAATGCACGCGATTTCTGTTGCCCCATGCCACTAACTTGTTTCGTATTTTAAAGTTTATTGTCTTCATAATTCTTCTCTTTTATCGATCGCTTCAATGATGGTATAACTGAATCTTAAGAAATAATCATTTTGCAATATAATAAAATTGCTGTTTCTTAAGATATTGTGGTTAACTAAGAATTAAAAATTAACGACTGAGTGAGATGCATTAGTCGATATTTTTTGTATAAATAGTTCCTAACTAATAAACCTTGTCTGCATAATTCAAATATACTCTGTTAGATATCATTATAATATACTCTAGACTAATAGTACTCTAATAAATGTTATTAATAAATTACTTTCATGAGATAGTAATAAAATAAAGAATATTATGTATACATTGAACAATTTTTGTTGAATAAGCAGTGGTTACCTGTTTCTTGTATCTTTCTATTATAATAAAATATCTATTAACGCGAACGCATAATCTATAAAATTATAGCAATTACCATATGGATTGGTTATAATTACAGCTCTTATAACTATGATAATGATTTACTCTCGTATCCATTAAAAATTTTAATTAATAAAAAACTTACTTTCACAAGAAAATTTGTTCAAAAACCGAAGAAATTACAATTCTTTCCTAAAACATTGCGAAGAAACTAATTCGTAATAGAAATAAGTTTTTTTTTAAATATTTGTTCGCCCAAATAATAAATTAATGATGAGTTATCAAGCTTTTGCCTTTGTGAATCGGAACTCACTTAAAAGCATTTTCAAGCAATTGGATAAAATTCATCTACTGTATAATCGATATTTTGTAAATGTAACAGTTACATCAGTCTAAGCTAAAACTGCGCATGATCATAGGAATGCAATTGCTACGACGTTGAAGCGAAACCAGCAGCAACATTTTTGTCCTCCCTATCTCTAATATCTGGTGTTCGCTTCGAGCAGATTTCAAGAAAATGCAAAGAATTCAATAGAAGCGCGATATCACGTGTTTTTGTTTGCAGGAAGTCCACTTACATATAGAGAGAGAAATGAACTCCTCCCTCCCTTTTACTCTCTCGATTGTGAAGTTTGAATGCTCCAATATAACTTAGCAGCAGTATTGATTGTGATGTATAAAAGGCAGTCAACTTTTGCTTGCTTTAGCGGACACGTGCAGGCGCGAAATATATATATATATTATAGAGAGAGAGAGAGAGAGAGAGAGAGAGAGAGAGAGAGAGCGGAAATTTGTTTTCGCGGTCCATTCTTGACTAATTGTTTGGTTGATTTAAAAGGAGAGGAGGAACCTTATACATTGTTACACAGTGATGTGTAGTGCAAGCGAGTCCGCATTAACGACGACGCATGATCGTAGTGTGTTGGACATTATCTTGATGTTCGGATGAAGGTGTAACAATGAGCTTGCAATGATAATGTAGTCAGGCACGCCGCTTTATGCGAAAGCGCAATGCCGACAATTAACGAGGAAGAACGAGGAGATAAATAGAAAATTGAAAGACGCCGAGAGCGAAAATAAATGGGGAAAGCCAAATAATTGCATCAAAAAAAAAGAAAGACATGATAATCAAATAGATACTATTTATATATTTAATGGTTTGAAAATGCAAAATAATTTTTGAATATAAGGCACGAGTGCTGTTAGTATGATTAAATATTTCTCTATATTTTCAAACGACATTGATGATATTTGTTATATATTGACTAATAATTATGAAAAATGAGCTCATGATTAATTCAAATATTATCAAGTAAACGTTACAAAATGAATCGAAAGTAAGGAATAAACAAAACAATTATCTGAAAACATGCACTAAAAACAGCTTAGATGTTTAATTAAGTATAGAACAGAAAACTTTATATCCCCCGTTATTCATCCTGATATCCATCCAAAACATCATTGCTTGGAATATATTTTAGAATTAACTTAGAATTCAGTTTAAAATAACTATTTAAAAATTTAAATTACTGGAATATTAACTGTGAATAAAAAGAATAATGAAGGTAAAAAATGAATTCAAAGTTATACTACTACTATTATACTTTCATACTGTTATAAGTAATAGTATAAAAGTTAGAATACAATTTTTGAAAATTAATAATAAAATGAAAGAGTTAAAGAGAATAAGTAGGAAGGAAGAAAGCAGAGAAATAGAGCGATACAAGGAATAAAAAAGTAAAACGAAAAGAAAGTAATATTGAAGGTAAAGTAAAGAAAGAACCGAACTAGCTCCGGGAGATCATTAGCCCACCTGGTCTTAGCTCCGGGCAAAAGTGAAGCGTTTCTATATCCTTATCGGTTCTACCCTAATGTGAACGTTGCCGCTTGTATTGTCACATTATGGACGTACTTTTACTTTCATTGCGTTTTCACGTATCGCCTTTGGCTTTTTAACATTAGTATTCCACGAGTATTGAAGAATGAAAACATTAATATTACCTCGATTCGGTAATTAATTATCGGTTTAACCTTCTATTTAAGAGAGCGACTAATTTTAACATGATTAAATTCGGCTTCATGTAGAGATTCATGTGATTATTGCTTGCTTATGACCATTTTAATGAACAAGTTTTCAAAGCAAGTAAATATATATTGTAAGTAAATATATATTGCAAGTAAAAAAAAAATATATATATATATATATATATATATATATATATATGATTAATTTGTATTAAATGTTTCATATGCAGTCTTAAAGTACAAAGATCAAAAGCTCTTTTCAGTAAAATTAATTTGCACGACTGCTTAAACGTGAAACATTAATTTATAAATATCGACATTTCATTAATAAAACCTTGGTTTATCTAATTAGAACTAAATTTAATTCACCTGAAAAGGGCAATAATTTTTGATAATATAATTTCTTATTAAAAAGTAATAAAAGGAGATTAAGAAATGAGTAATCAAAATTAATGAGTCATAAATGGTATTGACGGAGAAAAAAGCAAAAGAAAGAGAGAAAGTGAGAGAGACAGAGTGAGAGGAAGAAGCAAAGAAGCAAACACGCGCACGCACGCGCGCGCATATATATAAGATGAGAAATAAGTAGCATCGGAGGACGGTTTGAATCGTCTTTTCCCACACGTGCAAGTATACTCGCTATGCGTATACACTGATCGGTAAGAGCTTGGCTTACAGGTAAAGCTCGTGTAGATAATTACCTAGATGCCGTATGAGCCAACGATATTAATCACGATTAAGTCGATTTTATGGCGCCCCGGTGTCTACTACGTGATGCTCATAGACTTTTTTAATGGACTTCTTTCGCGTACCTTTTTATAAATGCAGAAAGAGAGAAGAAAAAACAACTGCTACAAAATGCATGTATTATTGCGCCCGTGATTAATATTAATATTCTTGATGTTTAATGTAATGATATTAATTAATCTATAAATAAATTTTTCGATAAAATAACATTGCATAAATTTAGAGGTGAACGTGTTGTTATTATAAAATTCTAATATGGCTTTCAGTGTAATTTAAAGTTTCTGTACAGGTGGAATAAAAATCGTCTGGATGAATGGAATAGTTCAATGGGTGACTAGAGGAGAATATATTTCATAAAATTCGTTCGTATATTTGTATAATTAAGAAGCTTAAAATATATTAACAATAAGAAATATTTTTATTCTTCCAGCTATTTTTCTACCTGTAAAATGTATTTATAAAACAAGAATAAAAATATTAGTGAAAATACACTTGTTGCTTATTAATCACGTCATATAATAAATGCAAATTAATACATCAAATGCTCGTTAAGCTGTCTAATTTTAAAGGTTATGCAAACAGACAAACGTTGATAAAACAAAAAGCTGTCAATTAGACAATGCATCCAAATGTTTTGAAGAAAAAAAAAGATTAAAGGCAATAAGAAATGGCGATAATTAATTATTGAGTAATTTTCCTTAGTTCCTTGGAGCATGAACGCTAGGTGTAAAGGATTTCGGTAGTTCGGTGCCTTTAATCGATTGTAACATCTCGGCGTCTCGTTTAGTAGATCTTCCGAAGAATGCTTCGCGATCTCCAAACATTATCCGATTTTTCCTAAAAATAATAGATATTATAGAAGAAAGCAGAAAATCGACATTGGGTTATTGGGTTGGAAATTCGCACTTGCGCTTTCCAGGTAAGCTTTTGACGGCTTCGGTTCTTTGTACTCCTCTCCCTTATTTCATTAAGCAAACAAAGATGACTGCCGACGAGCACCGAACGACGGCAATCATTTGCGGTATACCGACGACGCGGACGCGACTCGTCTCCATTCGAGTCCAATTTCTCCGTGGGTACGAGAAAGCGACTCACCAGGAGCGAGAGATGCCGAGGCGCGCGGCATAAATCAAAGTTCTCTAAGGGCCTCCTACGTCGGCACCACCATCAGGGCATCCGCGTCTTTAAGCGCTTCCCGACAGCTTCCGCGATCGGTAGTTCCTCCTTTTACAAGACGCTGATTTTTTCCTAGCGCTTCTTATATATCTATTATGATGATAATGGTGAAACGGGGTTTCATTGCGAAGCTCAGTTTACGATGAAAAGCTTCTTTATCCTTTTTATTCGGTACGAGTGACGCTACAATATGCATCAATGCTTATTGGATTCTCTCGATACGATATTCTCCCGTTAACAGGCTGAATTTAAATTTCTTATTTAAATATATTGTATTATAAATGTTATCGCTGAGTATAGTTGGAAGAACTTTGAGAAGAGGCAGAGGCAGTTGATTTCGCACGCTATCGCAGTACTCAATTCGAGCCAAGAGATCGCGTTCGTCGATAATCCTGCAGAGAGTAGAAAAGTCCTCCCAAATACATAACAAGTGCATCCAAGACGAAAAGAAACAGCTATTGCATCACGGCCTCCGATATAAATATTATATCGGAACTGCCAAGAGCTCTGCTTCTCTTACCAAGGACTTGCTAAGGGTGTGGCTATGAACGAGGCGACGGCTCCCACGCGAAGAGCCGAACGCCTCTTGCCAATAGCCGCATCGGTATTGCCTCGATTTGCGCAAGAATGAAGGTACGGGCGATACCCGACGACGTCGTTCTTCTGGTGCGCGTGGCTGGAGCCTCGTCGGCGCCGGAAACCAGTTGCGCGCAGCTCTGCTACTTTCCCGGCTCGTGGCTCAGTAGCACATTGGGAAATTCAAATGAGCTCGACTTAAATAGCTTCACGGAGGCCGTATAAAATTTCCTAATTATCTTTACGGCCCGGCGTGAAATTGTAATAGTTTTATTTGAATGTCGCTTCGAATGGCTGAGTGTGCGATCGTTTATGGTGCACTTGCAGCCGGTTGTTCTGCAATTTTTCTCTCATTTCAATTCAGTGCTCTCTTGCATTCTTTATACTTTTGAAAAAGGTTTTTGTAATTGTCATTGTCTTTCTTAATAAGTTATTTATTGAATATGTAAAATGACTCGTGCAACATTGTAATGAATTTTGATGTTTGAGTTTTTAATTTTAAAAGGTTCATTATAAACGTATCTCCCACTGTTCGGAGACTGATCGGAAGCAAAACAATAAGACTGATTCGAGAAAGTTTGCTGAATCACTTTTAATAAACAAAATCAGCTTATAATGTGTTAATGATGCATTTGATCCCTAGTATACGAGTTCCATTTAAAATTGTCTCAGCCATGCACATGCTGATAAGAAATCGCAGTGCACAATGCATTCTTTTATAAAGTTAAGTAAATTAAGCGCTCTTGCAGTTACGGTAAATATGGTACCGGCTGATGTTATTTTCTGTTCGCCTCGCACGAGTATTTAACACTCGAGAAAATCACAGTAATAAAAGTACAGAGAAAAAAGTCAAGTGGTTGAAGAAGAAGAAGAAGAAGAAGAAGAAACAGAAAAAGGAAAAGGAAAAAAGAAGAGCCAGGGAAAGAAGAAGTGGACGTATGTATATACCGGAAAAATTGCTCCCTCGTTCTCTCCCTGGTCGTTTGAGTGGGAGGCAAGACACCAACACAAACCGACGACTCTCGCATTAGCATAGAGCAGCGTGACTCCAGAGTCCACGCGCTCCTCTCTACCTATCTCATCAGAATAAATATCATATTATAATTAAAGCAATCTTTTGGTCTATAAATCAATGGGAGTAGGTTTATATATCAGACTGCCGGCTCTCTCCTCTCGTCCCGGTATAATGGTGGGGCACATTTGGGGTGGAGGCTCCGCGGGGGGGCCTCGCAGACCATACTAATGGCACCCTCGCACGTGAGCGACGCACGAAAAAGGAAGATACGAATGATAAAGAAACGCCGAGTGTAAACACCCACGATGGGTATATTTACCTGGATAAGTCCGTTTTAATGCAGCTGCTGCCTGGCGATGCGAATGAAGGTCGGATTTACACGATTTTACGTCGGTTTTAACGTTCTTTCGATACCTATCCTTATTCTAAAGAATAACGAATAACGACTCATCCAATATATGATAGCATTTTGTTGTTAAGAAATTTTTCGGTCACAAGCAGGCAGCCAGGAAGAAAAAATTGGATTTTTCAACTCGCAACGCGTACATCACTATAAAATTAATTAATAATCTTTTGTTTAATGATTGGAAATACATTTGTTAATTCCTTACCTGTAATCCAAATACATTTATTAATACACACTTGTCAGCCAATGAAAATTCTTAATGTAATAAATCGAAAAATATAAGAAAATTAGAACAATTATTCAAAGATAAGAAGAATTGTTAAATTTTGGTTTTTCCTGAAATTGAAATTGATTCACGTGGACAATATATTTTTATCTAATACCTTCATAAAGATATGAAAATTGGTGCACGTATAGTAAGCCTATTTTATAAAAGACAAATAGGAGTATAATTTTTATTTGCTTAACGTAATTATTTATGTGCACGCGTAAGGGAAGCGACCTAAGATTGAAGTGTACAGTCGATTTGAGAAGGATTATGTACTTCCTGAGAAACATTTAACGGTAGTTTACAATAGAAATCTATAAAAAGATTGAAATTTAAAAGACATTCCGTGTAAGTAGACTATTGACTAAGTAGAAAAACATCGACAAACTTATAAGAATTAGTATGTATATAAATGCCAGAGTGAAAGATCAGCAAAACTTGCATTTTGAACTTTGAAATCTAATCCGATTTTTCGTTGGCTAACCAATGATATTTATAGGGAGGATGTCGTCTCCTTAAGATCGGCGATGCAGACACGCCAATCATTTAAAAGAGCTAATAATAATCAAACGAGATACACCGCCCGCTGTATTGTTGAAAAAATGTCGAAAAACGAGTTGCCATTGGCGCTGCAACAGCTCCATGAGAAATGATACAGACGCAAGAAAATATCGGCCAGACGAAAGAGTTGAGCTTTTCTAGGGAACGGCGTGCGCGCGCCGGTCTGACCCCTATCGGGATGCAGGCGAATACAGTCGGCGTGTGCAGGCGGCGACCGCCTCTGATGTTCGCCGACCACGCTTATCAATTTGTTAAGGATGCCAACATATACATCGTTCATCCGTCCATAATATACATATACGTTCATGCAGCGGATATATAAGAGCCAGCGGGCGCTGCAGTTCGATAAATAACACTGCTTAAGAGTAAGCTATGGTGGAAAAAGGTTTTATATTAATATTTTATTAGCATAGCAAAGTATCCTTTACAGAAAATCCTGCTCCGTACGTCTCAGCATTTAATCGCGAATAATTTTATCGATTTATTACATAAATTTATTTATGAAATAAATATTTAACAAGAGAACGCTCGGAGAAAACATTCGTTAGTAAAATGCGAGTACGCGAGTTCATTTAATTTTTCTCAGTAATAACGTGAAATTCATATTATTTTAACGTTAACATTAAAAGCAAATGTAATTATGCCATGTAAGAGTGCTACGTTATTCATATAATGTAGCATTTTTATGCTGACGCCACATTATTGTTTGTCGTTAAAAATTAATTTTAATAGTTCTTTGTTTTGTATATGTTCAAGTAGACGAAAAACAAAAATACATTTTAGCAAAATTCTCGAAGATATTAAATGCGAGTTTCTCACACCTGCGAGTTAGCGCGCAAGTATTAACATAAGCACGATACTCCATCCGGCACTTTATTGATCTATTTATTAGTACCGGTGGTACACTTGATTTCTCGATCGTTCCTGCTTTCTCACCCACTCATGGATATCGAAGAAAGAGAGAGACAGATAATAGTAAGGCTTGTGTACGTGACTCCTTGCCGCTCGTTGGCTTTGATTCACTGTGGGACATGTACAATAATTTGTAAGCTTGATGAGAGATCATAACTCCCGATGAACTACTCGCGAGCACTCCGTGACTTCTTGCTTTTAAGTGCGTATGTGTATTGGGAAGCGGGCAGTCGTAAGCAAATTTTTTTCTCGATTATTCCGCTCTCCTCATTTCGTTTTACTTTATTTTCATTTCGGGCTTACAGATGCGCTGGGAAAAGAATTTATTTCTGTTGAACAAATTTGTTGACAGTTACTAATTACTGCGTGGTCGAATCAAACGTTAAATGTGTAATTATGTAAATTGCGCGATAAAAGCAAATTATGAGCCATAAGTGGATGTGGATTTAGCAATTTTATTAATATTAATAAAGATAAGAAGTAAAAATTATTTACTCCAGCGACGTGCATTGATATTTTTTCTATGCTGAAAAAATAATTATAGCAAACATATTAAATAATGTTGTTCTTTAAACTAGCTTTACATGAATTATGTAAAGGCAGGCTTCGTTTTCATGCTATCAAGCGCGTCTTAATCATTGGGTATTTATTCCGATGAAATAACCATGTGAAACAATAAACTTTCATGTTTTACACTGACCCGAAGTATTTAATTTATACCGTTACTCGACTAAAAGTGGTAAATGTGTATAGTTTCCCACGGATAAGAGCTTACGTACCACGGTATTAATAATGCTCTTGATATCATGGAAATTAAAAAGTTTTGTTGCTGTCGGGTGAAAATTATCCATTGGTACGCGTTCATTACATTGATTCATTTGAGAAAGCAAGAGTTTGGCACTGATAAGATGATTATTAAGTCGCTAGCTGCGCCAAAGTACACTCGCTCCTCCAAGATCGGCTTAATCAATTAAAAAGATAATAGCATAATGGAGCAATTGTGAAATGGACAAAGGAATGAGTTCATCAGTTCACTTTTGTAGAGCTTGAAAAGCGTGCCATCATCAATCAAGCAAAGATACTCTTTTTGGCCTTCTTAATATTAATAAATGGCCGCAGCTTTAAACCTTAATCAAATTTCGCACAAAACGTAGGCATACGGCGAAACGCCGGGAACGCATGAAACTTTGACCCTGCGTTTTAAGGAAAAAATAAGTTAGGTATGAAGAAGACTGAGGGAGTGAGAGAGAGAGAGAGAGAGAGAGAGAGAGAGAGAGAGAGAGAGCGAGAGAGAGCGAGAGAGAGCGAGAGAGAGAGAGAGAGAGAGAGAGAGAGAGAGGAGAAAAGCATTATTATGACGCGAACGGTAGTTTATTTTGTCGAGCGGTGTTTGCGGCTGAGACAAATTAACAACGGAGCGAACGGAGCGAACGGAGCGCTTGCAGTTGGGGAAGAGCGCTCGCGCGATTAACAAAGACCGATACAAATTAGATTAAATCGCCCAAGGGGGCGGCATCTCTGCGTGCTGAAGAAAGACCCCAATGATGATCCAGCTTGATAAATAGACGAACGTCATGCGATGCTTAAATGGGAGGACTTTGCGCGTACCGCGTGATACTCCTCTCGCTTGCCCCCTCCACCACCCACGCGCTATCCACCTCACTCCCTCTTCGATACACGTGATATATATAATATCACGTTTGAAACTATTCCCCTTCCTTCGGTTGCATAAACTACGCAAATAATTATGAGTGTACGACCCGCGTATATGTGTAAATTCAGGATGGTACATTGAGGATGGTACAGGTACGGGATCAAATTTATAATTCCCTCTATCCGTTTCCGCTATATGTTTCCGCATTCCTAATTTCTCTTCTTTAGCGGCAGTGTATGGGTAGATTTGCAATGCAAAAGTAGCGCTAACTCTGCTTTGCTTTCATTGCTCTTAATTCGCGCTCGTAATTTCTTGTACGATATTCTATGGCATGAAAGTTGAGATACTAAGCGCGTGCAGTTTGTGCGCAACCTTGTTTACCGTGAATTATTATTGACGAACGTAAATTTCTCGTAATTAATATATTGCATTTCAAAAACATAAATAGCTTAAATATTAAACCAACTGCTTTTAATTAAGACGTGAAATAATTAGCTCGTATTGGCCATTGAGATAAACGATTATAATCAGAATTGTAGTTTTATCCATTCATGGTTATCACTTACCGAGCACTGGATTTAGATTGAGTTTATCCAAGGAAACTGGTTAGGCATGTAGAGCTTATGCCGTTAAGTGCCGATGTGAATATGGAAAATTTTCTCCGAATTACCTAATTTTTTGCACCCCCTCGGAATTATTTTAATTCAAAATTTTTACTTCTCAAATTCACATCTTGTTTAAATAAAATATTGGCAAAAATTACGCACGTGTAGTAAGTGTCTTACTATATGAAGACTCCTGATATAAAGAGTCTTACTTTGAACGTATGTTGTATTCAAATTGCAAATAATTCTTCTTTCAAGGTATTTATTTTAGTTATCATTCCAAGCCGCACTGGTACATATCGAAAGGCCTGATCACAACGTGATCGGGATAATCGGAATTGGGATCAGGAACCGATTACTACCATCTTTCATGTCTTACTTGTGATAGTACTTACTGCAACAATATATTAAAAAAACTACAACTGGTACTGCTTCGCGTGGTCCTTGTACGAGTATGATTTACATTGGTCGTGCGTTCTCTGTAAATAAAGAATACATTGTCCGGCCTTGCCGTTGCATACCTGAAGTACGTCGAATGCATGATCTCTAAATATATTTCATGAAATATTACCGATTGTTTATCGATTGAGTTGAATAAACTTATTTATTATACTTGGGATTTGTCAATCTGAAATTCTTTGAAATATCATCATTTCAACATTATTCAGAATATTTTTATTAATATTTTTACAAATGAACAATTTTAGTTGCAACTTGAGGCGCTTGTAGAAAGCCTGTAGAAAAAAAAAAGTTTAAAAATGCGTTAATTTCATCGGGCATCGTGAATTCGTGACTTTTCAAATAAATTCATTGTTAAAAAAAGTATCAGCCCCGAGTTTCTGCTCCGCGGATGACTAAAAACTTCGTCGAGCTTATACTTCACTTGAAGGAATATAACGTAGTTGATCTATAAGAAGTATTTGTGGTAACGAGTCCATTTACGTGTAATGATCCACGATAAATATCTGAGATGCCGATAAGATATTTCAAGGCAAAAAGTAAGCATGTAGTTGAGCTAATGAAACGTTTCTTTAATTTTGAAAGTGTAGCAAGTATTATCACTGAATAAGCATGTGTTGTAGTGGAGTGCAGTGGCAACGGTTGTACGGCAACGGTAGTAGGGTAAGTACTACTGATAAGTACACGACAACCAGAGGCAAAGACTCGAAATGATTGTTGCAACACTGTAGCTATCCTCAAACTATCGCTCCGTTTGGAGGTAGCCCTCGAAAAAGCCGATCATCAGCGCCCTCGTTAAAAAACAAGATCCATAATATAATTGAAAGTTGAATAATTGAAACGGATAATCCTCCATAGCCTCGTTGAGATCGCGGCTATTGCGCGAGATCGCGCAACATTAGACAGGGCAAGCAATAATTCCTCGGAGCGCCGGCTCAGCGTCGCGGAACTTCAAGTATTGCGCAATCGCGCGGTTACAAGCGCATCGGTACACCCTCTGCGGTTTTCGGGATAACGCGAGGCGGGAGAAGAACGCGCGGACGCATTAGAGGGATTATTAGAGGGATCGGTCATCCGGTAAACAAGCGCATCAGCGATGTACAGGTCTCTCGTATATACAGGTTTCGCTCTTATTTTAGGATATACACTGTGCACGCGAGAGCCCCAAAGACCGAAGCCGCGCACACCGCTTTTGTGTACGACAAGCCACCGGACCATCCTCTCCTCCATCGCTAATATGCACTCGCCGGTGTATTTTCGTAGACACGAGAGAGAGGCAGAGGGCGCGACGTCTCAATATACACTCCGATCGAAATTAAGATCCAGGATAGTATAATGCATCGGTGCACTAGTAGAGAGCAGGATACGTGTATAGACACGCGAGCAAACAAGCACGTACGCACGCACACCTATTCCTATACACAAAGGGAACCAACGATGAGTTGCTGCTGCCCAACCTTTCCACTCGACCTTATCCCTATACTTTTTATGCTCACGAGCGGCTCTTTCCCTTCTTTCTCTTGTTTTTCTGAATTTTTATCTGTTTTATGAGGCGCAGTTTCCGCCTTCCCCAAATTGGGACCGTATTAACGAAGCGGCTATTTATCATCGCTGGCCACGTACAAGAATGGTCCCTAAGAGATTAACTGATTTGCTTACGTTACACCAATTTTTTCTCATACTGTATACAGTTTTATTATATTTAGCAATTTTTTCTTTCCAATTTCAGAAAACATTCATCCCTTTCCCCCCTGTATTTTTGTTCTACTGCAATTAATTGGCACTCAAATAACTTCTATTCCCCGTAAATACTGATTTCATAACCATTTTAATAGTTAGACGTTTCAGAACTAATATAATTTTCAAACCTGAAAGTAGCTCCGCGTACTACATTTGAGATATTTGCGGTATTGAGGTAATTTCAGAAAGTAAGGAACTAGGAATCCATATATCATTCTTATGACATGTTGGACACATGTGACTTGTAAAAGAAATCAAATGAAAAATTAACACGAAAAACATCATTCATTCGTAATATGATTTTTATAATAACCTTGATTATAAAAAATTATTTATTCGAGTCCATATTTTCTTAATCATACTTTTGATTCTTTCTACTGTTCCGAGCAGAACTATTTAGAAAACATAGTTGACTCAGGAAGTCGAATGAATTATTTAGTTTGTTGAGGTTTCCAGTCAAATTTCCAGAAACACTGCGCGGGTGCAAAAGTAATGTATCGAGCGCAAAAGTAATGTCGTCGCTCGATTTTAATTGTCGGCTCCTGGAGGCAATTCACTTTTACAGATTCTTCCTGAGCGCAGCGAAGTAATTTCGGATAACAGCTCATACTCGTTTCAATTTTATAGCACAGTTCTTAAATCTAGTTAATTGAAAATTAACTCTGTAAATTTTTAAATAATTGTTAATTGTTTTTGCTCAATGTAATTAGCATTCTGTAATTCGAAAATACGTTAAGTTTAATTGTAAAATAAATAAACCTGTTAGTATTAACGTATACTCTCCGTTTATTAAAGATTTATAAAATAATTTAGCTTACAATCGTTTTAATGTAAACGACACCTACCATTCGATTATTAAAAAATTATACGTGCCATGATTATTACACGTATCCCTTTATGTTTCAAGGTTTTGTTGGATGATCATTTTTATTTTCCGTAAAAATATTATGTACAGGTATTCTCAGCATTATCAAGATAAGATAATCAAATGCAGATCTTTAATTGTGATCATGCTAATATGGAAATATGTCTTTTTATAAGATTATCGGAGCATCAGCCCGAATAAAATAATTGAAAGCCCGTGAAAGAGTAGTATAATTTTGTACTTAAACAAGTTTATTCTAAGAGGTGAAAAATGTTTATCTATTATTCGGTGAAATAAATGAAAACTTGCAGAGATTATAAAGAGCCCGGGTAAAGATTGTTGCAAAACAAATACAATTCCCATTTGGTGTACAATAATATAATTTGAAAATAGGTCAACGCTATACTAATATAATTTAATTTTCAATTGAAAACTTAATTCTTAGTTAAATTAATTATTACAAAGTGAGGTTTTTCATTATTAAAATTAACTTAAATTAAAATTATACATGGCACTGCTCTTGTTATTTTATAATTACGATAAAAAGTACGTTAAAAGATATTGATAACTGCATGAAACGAATATCTAACGGATTACTCTACTTTTTTACCGTTCATATAAAAAATTTAAACATAACAATTTTCGTGCTATCAAATGTTGGAATTAATTTTTTTAACCTCCTCGTATTCCGAAAACCATAAAATGCACAATGCTTATTAAACTTTCCCTTTGGTCTAATTGTTTCTCTTGATCATTGTTTCCTCAGAATTTTCGAGAATGATTTTCATAATAAAGATGCTCTAATGCACTAACCTACGCGCAAGAAGCAACGGCTCTCATTACAATTAAGTCAAGAGTCGTTGCCAGCGCATGAGATAATCGTGCGTCCGCGAAGAAACGGGAAACGTCGAGCAGCGTCCTTTTACATTATTATGTTCGACGACTACTTGCGTCTTCCGCTCGGATTTTTTGGCTTCCACGAATTCATTAAAATATCGGCGTCGCTCTATGCTCGTCACCGGACACGTAATGATAGCGTTCCTGTGCCGCCTCACAGACTCACAGATTTATGTGGCTCACTCCTTCTTTCTTTCTGATTCTCTTCTGGATGGGCGTTCGAATCCTGTCTTCGGATCCTGTCAGTACAGCCTACGAATATACACACGTGTATAATTGTTCCCCGTGGCTTTTTAGAAGAATCGCTCAGTCCTCGGAACTTGTAAGGATAGTGTCGGCGTTCGACCAAAGCTTCTGCGCAAGCGCAACACGAGAAAAATATTAAT
This sequence comes from Wiebesia pumilae, assembly GCA_018907045.1. Taxonomy (NCBI): domain Eukaryota; kingdom Metazoa; phylum Arthropoda; class Insecta; order Hymenoptera; family Agaonidae; genus Wiebesia; species Wiebesia pumilae. The sequence continues at coordinate 2,728,919 of JACCHZ010000107.1, forward strand.
TTATCGTTACGCAACAAGTCTGACCAATTGCAAATAAGCGCCTTTTAATTACATTGCACGCGCGGAAAATCGTACGTAGCTTTCGGTTTCTCCGTAAGATTCTCGATGAACATGTCCACAGTCTCGAGATACACCTATGAAACCCAAAGTCCTTTCTCCAGCGCTAAAAAGCCTTGAATGTAATATCGAAAACCATACAAGTCATGGTTTCTGATACCTCGAAATTTCATAGAGATGTTGCATTATCATTTTTGTAAATTAATGGATATAAAGCATATGTTCATGCTTATTTAGAGGTCTAAAGATGAGTCTGTGAATGGACGACAGAATGATACATTCGAACATTATATAACGATACTTTTGTAAATCTATATATAAATTTAACTGTTATAATTTACGAAAAGTCAAAGAATGATACGAGTACCTTCTTACAATAAAATTTTGTGTACCGCTTATGTAATCCTATCTATTCATATTGAATAGCCTAGCTGTACACATTAATCGTCCAAATTATTGTCTTTGAATCGGTTTTTCTTGTATTTTTCAATATCGAGTGTAACATCAGAAATACACTGATCAAAATTGAGTTTTCTATTTTTCTATATATGTATATCTTTATATTTATATCTTGACATTTTTTAAATACATCGAACTATACATCTTTAACCTTTGTAATTTGTCCAAGTCCAGCTTGTTCCATTTACAAATAAGAAACACTAACAAAATATCCGTTTGCAATAAAGAACACTAATTGAATTATTTCCATCGCGAAAGTACACGCAAGACCAATAAGACGTATTGAAAATGTTTGTCCTATCCCATAACTCGCAGACCTTCTCCCTCAGGACTCGAAGCAAAATTTGAGCAAGCAGACAGAACTTATCGGATTGAAAGTGAGTAATTGCGCGGGTCGCAAAAACGGTGCAGGGGGTGTGCTGGAATCAGTTAACGGCCATTCGCGGCTGTGCCCGCTGCGCACTTTTTGTCTCAAATTTAATAAGCGTCGGGTGTGACGACCAGGCAAAAACAGGGGCGGATAGAGAAGGACAAGGAGTCTACGTGGAGGCGAAGTGGATGACGAAGGAGAAGAGTAAGGAGGAGAAGGGAAGGCAGAGGCGCGAGAGAGCAGCCGAGCATCAGAAGAAGAGCTTAGGTTGTTTCGCACGCGCACGAAGAACGAAGAATCTAGCGAAGGAGGGAGCGAGTATCGGTTCTTATTCCTCTCAGGGCGGCCTCCGGCTCGAGCTCGTTCCGCGGCCCATCGGTTCCCACGTGAGAAGGAAAGAGCGAGAGGCACGCGGTGCAAGGGAAAAGCGCCGCTCGGATATGGGCGAGAAGCGAGCCGGAGTTTTTGATGGCGCTTCCAGCTAGTCGTAAATAGCCGCCATCCCTGGCGTAATAAAGGCGCAATAACCGAGAAAAACACACGTCAAATGCACGTCGGCGCGCGCCACAAGGAACGGAACCGCGTGCTCGCACGATGCCAGTGCCCTTTGTGTGCACTTTGTGTGCATTAACGAAGTCAGTAACGACTTTCGCGCGCGCATACGAGAAGCCACGGGGATATACGAGCGTATGACGTAGCGGCTGTCATAGGAATCGCGCTTCGGATGCTAACAGATGCGTACAATCGGAAGTTGATGGAGTCGAACCGAGTGCCCAGGGAACTGCATTTGACTGCTGCGGGGGTCGAAGTGGCGAAGAGAAGAGCCGAAGGCGAGAGGCAGGAGTTGTCGACAACTCTGAGGAAGTAGGCACTCGATTAAATTTCGCGGATTTTTCAAATTGCAGGCTTAATTTTCAGCTCCGAATTTTTATCCTTTGAATCTTTGTCTCCGATGCTCGCAGCTTACGGCAACGTATCGAGCGTGTCTTTTTCATGTACATTGTCAAATTCTCTATTCAATAATAATGCAGATTTCTTCACAGTTTTCTCAGCTTTATGTATAGTGCCTTGATTATTTAATTTCATAAAATCGGTAGTTTAAGTATCTCATTTGAATTAACCTTCTCATTCAAATCTAAAATGCACATAATATATTAGGATAGTAATGTACATACCCGAAGATATGTTAATCGATTAGATATGTTAAAAAATCGAAGAAAAGAAGAAAAATTCACTTGAATACGGTCGGTACTCGACAACATTTTAAGAAGAGCAAAAATTACATCGACCCCCGAATTCTTCTAAAAATCTTATAAATTAACCGGATTCGCTGGAAACTCGAAATTTTGAGCAATACTCGGACTCTAAAACGCGCGAAGACAGGTGCATGACGAAGAGTTCTACAGAGCAATCGTAAAAATATCGTAAGTACAGGAGCGCAAGATTACGGTGAGGGAGTCCTTTGAAGAGGGAGTCGCGAGGAGACAGTCCCACGCGTAATGCCTCGACGTGTCCACCCGGAGTGCAGTTGGCGTTGCTGTTGTTACCACTGGCCCCATAAACTCGCGATGTCATTGCTCGGTCGACTATCCCGCACCGTGCAGTGAGACCAGCGGGTGTCCGAGATTTGACCCCGAAATACGACGATAGGCTCGCGATGTTTCCTTTTGTCACGCACAAACACGCGGGGTGCGCGAAAACTGCCGTGATATTGCTAGAGTATCTTATCGGAGTGCCGAATCCTTCTTGAGCCGAGAGCTCAGTGGATCGACTGGCTAACGATATATCCTAGTGGTAACCGCGAGCTGTAATCGTCACTAAAAGTCACTCGTACGGAAAGTCACGGTAAGTGCGATATCTCAAAGTCTTTAAACGAATGCATCGTACGTTCAGGCGCATTGCCAGTACTCGTGCTTATTATTTAACAATATTACGTAATTAAAACATATGCAAAAATTGTATTTCGTTACTCATATTTTCTAATATACAATTTTTAATCGCATATTGATTACTCTGATGGACTGGAAACGTCAGTAGCGAAAATGCATTTCAAATTAATCGCTCATTTCGAACTCGGTACGGATTCTTAACCAGTACGGCAATCCGTAGAAACAATTTACGTGGATTATACGGGCGCAAGATATATGTTTAAAGAAAGATAACAATTAATTAATTATAGCGTAATTAGCCGGATGCCGCGTAAATCCTTGTGGACTCGCATCGAGAAGCGTTAAAATGAGCAACAGCTGCTGCTCCCGCGAATAGAAGTTACATAGCTGAAAGAGGTATGGCCGATTACAAAGCGTGATAATCAACCTCGCTGAAATAATTCCTTTCCCTCCCTCTTCATTCATTTGCCTCTGAGAGCGCTCGACTGCACTAGTCAGGCTGCTCAGACCTGGCTAATGTTGGTCAAATTACAATCGAAGCGAAGTACCATCGATTAGGTTTTCGCGATCAACCCAACCGCCGCTTTGAAACGAGCTCTAGGTCTTCTTCAGAACTTCCAGCTCGACGTCTGGAAGTGCCACTTTTAAGAGACTCCTGCTCGTTTCCGTACGTTTGTATCGACGCCCGTGAACGTGCATAGGTAGATGCTCGTTCATAGGAAAAAGGAGAAGATTCAGAGAGCAAATCGGAAAGGGTTGACGGAGCGCGGCGGCCGAGGGGAAAGGGAAAGGGAAAGGGAAAGGGGAGGCAGATGCTTCCTGCATCGTCATCATCATTTGAGGCACAAAGACAACCGTCGCCGACCGCGAGGGAGTTCAAAGTCGAAAAAAGTGGCTATGCTAAATAATAGGCCTCGACCGGATCCGCACCGCGATCCCCACTCGCCATTCACGATTTCTTGCCAAGGAGATTCTTTCGAAATCCTTAGCGACCTCCCCGCAGACCCAAACATCAGCTATTCACAATCATTCAAGTCACACGATCGAAAAAGTGCTTTAGTTGGAGCATTGATTTGCCAGTTTATGATCTGTAGGGTAATTTATCGATGCTTCGATAAATTACAAGATTGCAAAACCAGAAAAAAGCTGCTCCGTATTTTATTTTTAATGGTTGCAGATTAGAACGTCATTAATTTATTATAAACCTAGTATTGGCGAGTCGAGAGTGAGAGCGCGCCATAAGCGAAGTTTTACGAGATTCCAAAGTTAGAAGAAGGCTGTCGTTAAAATTATTGGCAAGACTTAGATGTCCTAACACCTAGTTTTCAACGCTAAAAAGATTAGTGTCATGACTAAATTTCATTCGATTACAAGAGTCTTTTACTATATACAGAAACCCATACGGTAATTAGTTATAGCTCGACATATTAAGTTAATAAATTGCAGCTCGTTTATAAAATGTTATATATTCGAAATTGTTTAGCCAAAGTTATTAAGTATCCACTAATAACATTTTAGAAATTGTAGGTATTTAAGATATTAAGAAGCTTATTAAGATTGTACTTTCTAATTTTCATGAACGTTGAAAGCATTACTTGAAAATATTTGAGATAAATCAATGTTAGTGCATAAACAAGCTTGAATGATCAAGCATACAATCTGCCCAATTCATAGAAAATATGTTAGCCAAAGGATATAAATTTTATTGTCTTCCATAGCCATTATTTGATTAATTTGAAGACAAGACGAGAATTATCGAGGAGTAACATTATCTATTTTGTATTTTTTATAAAATATTCCTGGCTTATTAACTTCGAGCTAAGATTTAATAGTCTGTAAAAGTGAGATTTTAGTTTTATGTAAAGTTTGTAGGACAATTTGAATTAAATTGTGCATTTTCAGAGCAAGTCAAAGATAGATGTGTGCTAGATTCGATTCGCAACTGAAACTTTTAACTTGTACATGGTCGCCAATTTTCAAATCAGACGTCGGTATACCGCTGGGAAAACATGCAGGTATTAGTAAACAAGATAGGTATGCTGGCAAAATAGGTGTTACAGCCGCTGGCAACAACTGCTGTCCTCCATTTCGATAATTGCTAACTCTATAGAACATCGAGTTATACTTTTATCAATAAAACAAAAGTTTATTTTGCTCTCGAGTTTTAAACTCTCTTTCGATAACTAACTTCAAGCTGCTCTAACTATGTTCACAAGAATTATAGATCTCCATTTACGATTTTTAATCAAGATATTACAATAACATTTATAATAATTCTTGTTAATAAACTTATAATAATAAGGTACTTGCACATAGATATAAGATTAAACAATGTTTCATATTAAAGGAAATCACAAATTCAAAACAAAATACAAGAAATTAAAAAATGTTATTGTCTAGAGAAGAATAAAAAAAATGCTACTAATATACGTAACAGTTCTTTTAACGACTAATGCAACTTTTAATGACCAGGTATTGCCTAAAATTAATAAGGACCGTCTTTATTAATTTGTAAGAATTTTTATCTTTTAATTAATGAATCGGTAAATGCTGCTTACGCAAATAACGAGTTTCTTTTATGTAAATGATGATTCTCCGTTAGATTAGTTAGATTAGTGCTTTCGTATATCAAACGTCCTACTTTGAATGTTGCTGTAAGATAATCCATTGGGTTGTTATTTTGAAATTTTTATCTCTGAATAATCAATAGCTTCTGAAAGTAGGAGCTTAGGTTCGAAAGAAAGGAAAAAATTAAAATCAATATTCAGTGCACTTCTACGTGAAAATGCTTGCACGCACACGAACATAAACAGCCGTTAAAGCAGGAAATATTATGCATGCACGAAACAAGCAAACAATACACGCTTCCAAGCGTATGGGTCCCATCTGGGTACAAATCTTCTTCCACCTCTCTCTCTCTCTCTCTCTCTCTCTCTCTCTCACACACACACACACACACACACATGCGCGCGCGCGCACACACACACACACAACCTAGATGCCGTTTCTTACATAGTTCACGTTGGATGGACGGTTCTGCAAATGCATCAAGGCACTGCATTTGCGCAGGAATCGAGAAAATTATTGCAAGTTACCATTGCCTGTCTTGAGTGACGAATAAGGGAGACGAAGTAAGATGGACAGATTCCAAGATTTGTCGAGCCGAAAAAGAGAGGCGTGCATTTTTGCCTTCGCACTCCGCCGTGTCCATAGTTCTTTTTTCTTTCGAGTCGCCGGCACGAGGGTCTCCGAGAGTGGCCCTCGCGGCAACTTTTTCCTCTCATTCTCTCTCTCTTCTTCTCTACATTTGTCCCTCTATCATCTCTTCCCTTCGTTAATGACCAAATTACCAAGTGGCACCCTTGAACAGTCGTTTTCTCTCGCAGGTATATGCGCGTAAACAGCAGCTCAGCCTAACACCTTTTCAATGTTGAGAATAAAGATAGTAGAGGTAATAATGCGGTCAAATGTGAACCGTAGTTATTATCACGATCTGTACAATACGCTTCGCAAGGAACCTATATTATTCTTTACTTTTCACTCATTATAAAAATATAATAATCATTGATCATCTTGTCTGATGATCAATACGCAGATGATTAATACGCAAATCAATGAAAAGCGAAAAGATATTACATTTTAATTTTTAAAATATTTATTGTTTCTCAGGATACTTTTCTACATATCGTGAAAAGTATTTACGTATAAAGTTGTATTATACATGACCAATTACAGAATAATAATCAATTTCTGAAATTGAATCACGCTCCTTGTTTGTGAAGACATTAATTTGATCCAAATAAAAACGTTTGAATTGTATCGAAGAGTACCTTAAAGCGCGAGATTAGCCGACGCATTTAAATTGTACAGTAATTAGTATTTTAAGACGAGCATTTATTCCTTCGATAAAAACCCAATATCCCAAGATAGTAATTTCACCAACATTGTTAAAAACAAATGCTGGAAGTATATAAATACCCGATAAACTAAGAATGAAGCCAACTCGTGTTCACTAGTGCTCTGAGACCCGGTTTAGTTATGTTTTTCGAAAATTTCCTCGAGGGATCATAGATCGAAAAGCAGTGGCCAGCGGTCAAGAGATAAACACAACGGCGCAGATTCCCGAGATGACGGCAGCTCCTTTCGCTACCGACAAATTTTCCTAGCGAGCGTTGCGAGATAAACGAGGACAGATGCAGGGAAGAGGAAAAAAGAATGGACGAGATAAACGTTGAGAATCTACTCGCTCTACTCGAGAATCTACTGCCATCGATGGAACTTAGAGCGGCGTTAACGTTTTTTTACAACCAGGACGACTGGAACAGCGACTTATCGCGCATACACAAATCGCGCCGTGCGCGCGTTTGCAATCTCCGAGGATTAGAAGAAGAAAAGAACAGGTTGCGCACTCGCGCGCATTAACGGAAAGGGAGAAACGCTTTCTTTTTCTCTTTCTCTCACTCTGTCTCTCGTAGCGCGCTCTCCTAATGCCATCGCACCGAAGCTGCGCATAGCGGTGATCCGTACCTCTTCCCGGCCGATCTCGATTCTCCTCAGAGGCAGAGCTCGAGAGGAAGAAAAGAATTTATGGCTTCTTCCGAGAAGCCGAGGCGTTGATGGGAAATCCTTGCCGCTGATGATCGCGAGAGCATCCGCACTGCGGGAGCTTCGATACCGCCTTCCCGGATACGCGGCTCACGGGTGAGTTTCTGGAGAGGCCACTTTTTGTTCTGGAGAGTTGCCGCGTGGTCGCGATCGCTGGAAACAGTTATCGAGAGCTGATGGACCATTTCTTGCCTCGATTTTCAGAACAACTCGGCTCGAAGGACGAGGTGGATGATGCAAATTTTCCGAATAACTTGTCCTTCGTATATGCAGTTTTGACGTTTCTTGTTCAGCATTTCTTGGCCACGGCTCTGAGGCTTTTTATAGCAACTTGAACATATTTTCGTTTCTTTTTTCTATTTTGTGCTCATTTGAACTTTTGTCTTGTTTGCCTTTTAAGATATTCTGGAAAAGAATATCTAAAAGTATTTTATATTTTATATCATCGATCCGAAATAAAATTCGACACATTTTTATAAACCTTGTACAATGGTTGAAAGATTGTAAATATTTGTGCAATTCGGTAGTTTGTAAATTGAAAATTCTTTTACCACACACTAATAATGTTCAGGTATTCTTAATTTCATTACCAAGAATTGATTTAAAACATTGGAAAATACATTGTCTGCGTAAATACAGATTTTATCGTCCCTTTGCATGGAAAAGGGATAATCTTTGCTGCATATAGCTATTGCTGGTGGTGCTGCTGCTGCTGCTGCTGGTGCTGCTGTTGCTGCTGCTGATCCGGACTCCGATTGTTCATCGAGACATCTTCAAAAACTAAAGTACAAAATACCCTGTAGAGTCCTGCGTCCCTTTTATTCCTTCCCTGTTATCCCTCTTATTCCAACACGCTTGCTCTCTCTTCACTCTCCCCCCCCTCACTCTCTCTCTCTCTCTCTCTCTCTGTTTCTTCGCCTCTTCCTTATCTTCCTCTTTCACGCGCCTGCATAAATAATGAAACTCGCGTACCGAACGGGATACTTGTGCTTACGCATTCACTCGTATTCGTCCTAACAGCTCGTGAGCTTGGCACCTGTCCGAGCTATCTATTTCCTGCCTAAAACTCTGGGGCATAATCGTCGCTGCCCTCTTACTTGGAATGGCAATGAATCATTTAAAAATAAAGGGACTTTGTGCTTACCTCCTACGATGCACGCTGTACGCTACGTACCAAACTCTTCTAATACTTTATTCTACTTTTCTAAATCGCAATTAATTATATACATATACTCGTTTGAATGTATATTTCTAAATATAATGCAAATCAATGCAAAACATTGCGGAAGTTTATGGTACAAGATATCCAATACGAACTAAGCCATGAATTTATCAACACCTAACACACGTATCGTTATCGTCGTCAAAGTTCATTAAAACTTAGACATGCAAAGATTCATTGAAACAGCGGAATTCAGAACAACCGCTCTCACAGATAGTTAAACGGACGTGTATATCCGAAAAAAAAAACGAAAATGAAAACAGCGGAGCGACGGAGGATGAATGAAAAAACTAAAAAACAAGGGAGAGGAAAGATCTCTTGAGTTTGCGTTCGTATTTGCGAGAAGAAAGAGAGAGAGAGAGAGAGAGAGGACGAGAGAGAGAGAGAGAGAGAGGACGAGAGAGAGAGAGAGAGACGAGAGAGAGAGAGAGAGGACGAGAGAGAGAGAGAGTGAAATGACCGAAAGAGAGTAAAAAGCAGAACGAGGAGACAAAGAGCATCTTTCTGGATAGAGAGAGCGAGCGCGAGAGAGGTGAGAGAGAAAGAGAGGATGAAAAGTAAAGGCCCCGGGCGAGGTCAGCCACCGCCCCCGCCTCCGTATCTCTCTTTCTCTTTCCCACCCCAAGCCTGATTACCTGCCGCCGAGGGCGGGACACTCTGTAATGAGCATCGAAGAGGTGCTCAACTTCTCGATAACAGCCTCGGCTCCACATTATATCCGTATGTACAACAACAGGTTCAGCGCTCGTAGCACGCGACTATGCGCCCGGGCTTTGTACTACTCTCGTCCTTGTCTCGTGCACGAGTCCCTGTGCGCAGTGAGAAGCGCTTGCTTTACATTTATTGTACGATCGACGGTGTAACCAAGCGAGCGAGATACTCAGGCTTTTGTAAGACGACTTTTATGGGCTACGAGATTCGTTTAACGCGGGTTCCTGCTTCAGAGGTGACTACAGTCTCTTTTATTTTTCGATGCAACTTTTATAAGAGGCTCTGCTCTATAGGGCGATGCGCTTGAACTTTGTAATTGCCTATACGGACTTTGCACTGGCTTTGCTCGACTGCACCTGCTACGCGCCTTCGGGCTCAATATTTTACGACATCAGTCGCTTTTTCATGCGAATGGCGTAGAGTAGCTCCGTGTTTCGTTAATTGTCATTGCGTAAGGATGAACAATTTCTTTCGACCGAACTTACGCGTAATAACTTACGAGAAATAAGAGGCTCGTCTTCTCCCTTCTACATAACTGTTCTCTGTTACAAGAATATATTTTAATCGAGTGTAATCTGTAATCCTTTGCCATCTAATATCACAGGTAATAAACTTAACCAAGAAAGGAAACAGTAACGATATTCAAAGACTACTTCCTTAATATTTCGAGTAACTAGTATAACGAACAAGACAACTAATTTCTCCTACGAACACGAACTTATACAACGTGCAAAAATGATTGGAGAATTCCTTAAGAAATAACAATGAATACTTAAACAACTGCAGCTTACATAGATCATTGCGCATGCATTCAATACACGCAAAAACCAATTAAGCGTTGGCCATTAAATGAATAAAAGATAGAAAAACATAAAACAACACGAGTGGAGAAAATCCATGATTCGTCTTAGACAAGGTAGAAGGGTCTTGGACACATCTCTCCCAGGAACTGATCATTAAAAGCCCGTCTAGGCCGACATATAGCACAAATATAAGCCGAAGAATGCCACAAATCGCAAATCGCAAAGATACGAAGAAATACTTATTGCGTCGTGTAGGACGTGGCGAATACGTAAGTAGGTCCGTAACACCTCGACGTTGTCGGGTAGTGTTAGCGAGAATGTCCACAGGATGATCGAGCGGTGTTATTTTAAGTTTTCCATGGGGGATCCGTACAGATATACATTTTTTGCTCCTTCTACGCTAGCCGCCCTAATCGGCTGCTTTGGCGTGCAGCCTCCTCTCGCACGGATAGTAGTGAAGGAGAGAGAGAGAGAGAGAGAGAGAGCGGAAAAATAGAAAAAAAACGAAACTCTAGGGTGACCGACTCCTCGACGCCCCCCGCGTATATGCGATCCATGTACAACGTGTCGTCCCGCCTTGATATACACGAAAATTGACCTCTTCTCCATCTCTCTCGTCTTCTCCGATTTAGGCGCTCCAAATACACCGCGGCATCCATCCCTCGCTTTTTTATGTATGGCTCGCCTCGCCCGCACGGATTTCGTCGGGGTGCGCGGAATAGCTCTAACGAAAGCCACCCCTGCGGCAGAATGGAGAGATTCGCGCCAAGGATTCATGCCCCCCTCGAGGATGGATTCAAAACGCTTTACACTCTCTTAATGGACCTGTTGATTCTCTCTACCAGCGGTAGCTCGTGACTGTGTTTATTTTAAACTCGAAGTACCTTAAGGATGATTGTCGCACGGTGACGCTCTTTCCTTATTCCTCAGCTTCTCGAAGTTTCGATGATCTACTCTATCAAGTATTTCCGAAGTTTCTTACCTATATTATTACGATATCACTTGATGCTTGTTTTATTTTTGTGCGTAATGATGGTATTATAAATTGTTTCATTAAGTGGCTTAATTGAAAATCTAACAGATACCATACGTACAACGTAAAATATGTAATATGTAATGATCTTATAATGGTAAAGATAAGAAGGATGAAAAAAATCGTATATTATGTCGTACAAAAAATATAATCGTTAATAGACAGAATAACAAGGTACTTAAATTGCAATAGTACGTCTTTAGCTAAAAGCTGAAACTTATTTGCGAACCTGTTTAATCTAAAAATAAATCATCTACTCTCTCATCTATACAAGAGAGAGAGAGAGAGAGAGAGAGAGAGAGAGAGAGAGAGAGAGACTGTGTTCAAAGTTTTTGAAATATTTTATTATTTTATTTCATTTATTGCTTTAAAAAAATTGCCTAAAATAAAAATGTTCACATTATTTAATTTAACAACTTATAACGTAATGCATTTGTTGATTTTATTACGGCGGATCTAACAAAGTCAAGATAAAACTGCGCGGACAAAATATCACACAAGTATAATTAACTCTTGAAAGCCATAAATTACAGTCGCATACACAGTTGCTCTCCGAGTATCAGAGATGAACCAATCTTTCACCCACTGATTACTTTTGCACCGTCTCTTTTATTAAGCTCGACGTTGAGGACAACCGACTTTCATAATAGGAACAATTGCGTGTTTCATCCGAAATAAAGTCACTAAAACTTTCCAAATAAGAGTAGCGCTCCTTGATCTACCGGCGGCGTGTTTGATGCCCTCCCCCCTCCCGCCCAGAATGAACTTGTCGATGAATATCGAATTCCTGGAGATTTCATGTTATATATTTATCGCTAAAGTGAACGTTCGATTGAAGGCGTTAAAGTGGGTAAGAGAAAAGTTTGCAGGATGACAGCAGCAGAGTTTATAATATAAAGCTGTCAAGGAAAAAATATAATTATGCCAGATAAAAGGATTCTGCGACGAGGTAATATTTTTAAGGTATATGAATTTTTATAACAAAAAACAAATTTAGGATATGCCAAGAAATTTATCTTACTTATTTGAAAACCGTTTTAAAGCAGTATTTACATTCGTCTTATGCATAATATATTATTGATATAATATGTTTTTATTACTACTATATCACCAATGATTAACTCAGATGGCAAATGAATTTTAATAACGTCGCAATATAATGGGCAAAAAATTAAGAATTTATAATTTCACGGTAATACGCGAAAATAAAACATGAAAAATTAAGTAGAAGTTCTATAGGAATAAAAAAGTTTCCTGAAATATCAATATAATTAAATTGAACGTCAATATTTATTAATTTAGAATTAAGTTCATTTAAAATTAAGTTTTTGATTTCATAATAGTGAAATAAAAATTCATTCCAAGTACAATTAAAAAATTACTTGTTGAAAAACTGTTCGATTAGCTTATCGGTGTAACAACTAGGAAAAAAGCACGAGACAAGAGACAGACACCAAAGGACAAAGAGGAAGAGAAAGAAAAGCGGACTCGATCATTGCCTGACATTAGCCACGGCTGCTGTTTTACCGCGACTGTAGCGCACAGTAATCATAATCTTGAGGGCCAAAACACAGCTCCGAATCTCATAACATGAAATTTTACGACTCGGCGGACCGACAACACCGCGAAGTGCAAACTCTGGCATTTCTCCCACATTCGCCGCTACAATGAGTCTTGAGCGTTAACGAAATTAATTTTTATTACATCTCGAACAATGAATCGTGTATTTTTTCTTGTAATAATTTCAACGATGCTTACAATGTCTGAGTTTTCAAAAATAAGTTTTGAAAACTCAAAATACCTTTTACTATTAGCCGTTTATTTTATTTAAGAGAGGCTGTTAATTTGCTCAACGATCTAATAAATATGTTGCTGTTTTTAATAAATAAAGCTGGAAGTCATTTTTCACAATAAATTCAAATTACACAGAAATTACGAATTACACATCGTTATTTCTGTAAAAGTTATTCCTAAGAGATCAGAAAATCAAACTGTTTAATAAAAACTGTCTGTTCGCTATCCAGTTAATAATAAAATTAGTAATAGTTTTACGTTATTACAAAAGAGTTTGATTATAAAGTTTAGTCGTTGATCGAATAAGTTACATATAATTAATGTCTAATTTTTAAAACAGTACTAGCATAGTTACAGATCAAGACTATAATAAAAATAAATCCTGATCAACGACCAACCCAGTCTCCAATGGTTTTTAGTTTCCGTCTACATGTTACTGTATTAAATTATTGATATCGATAAAGCCAAGAGGAATAATGAAATCTAGTATTGGTCAAAGAAACCAATAGTTTTTACAGAGATATGATAGAAATCGTCATAAAATAAATTTCCATTGGACAATCGTAGACGGCAACTTAATAATTCTTTATAGGCTAAGTAATACAACAGATTTACGCGCTCAGGATTTATTTTGCGCGAATTTCTTCAATCTCTGCACAAGAATTAAGCGGCAACCTAAAGAATTTACGCTTCTTTCCTCTGCATCGCAGACGCATCCATCGGCAGTTACAGCAACAGAGATCATAATATTCCTTTCTTTGTTAACTATCCGGTAGCGACAGCCTTAAAGAAAAGGATAATTTTAACGTCGTCTAATCTTTTTATCGCTTTATGTACTCGAAACGCTTTGCCATGCCTTGAAAAATTCTCTCTCTCTCTCTCTCTCTCTCTGTGTGTCTGATGGCGCGAGATGGCGCGAGATGCCGCGAGATGCCGCGGTGGCACGCATGTATGCCTACGTATACGTTCAAGCCTGGGAGCGAGTTGAATGCGCACGAGCACGAAGGATCATGCAAGTATAAATACGCACGGTAGTGACTCAACAAGGGTTGCGGGAAGGGGAGATGCAATTCGAGTTTTTGTCCGCAGTCGCGACACTTCTTCGGGACGCAGCCGCGTCCCGGACGGAGACGAACGACTGGCTCGCAAACGTCGATTATGATAACCACGCGTGGACTAAGAAGTACGGGCAAAGTGAGCGCGAGGGTAGGCTGAAAAAATTCACAGAGCGCAGAGAAAGAAAGAAGAGACAGACGAGTTTCGTTAGGAATTTCTATGAGCGCGATAGTCCGTTAACGAGGCTGTCTCTTGCTTGAAGCTGACGTGGCTGCAGTCGCGCGATGGGAAGAGGATGCAGGAAAGTTCTACTGCTTGCCGATCTACTCACCGTAAGTTCGATCCGTCATCGGGTCGCATGAATCTGCAACAGAACGGAAGAACTGTTATTTAGACATACTTGCAAAATAATCTTACAGAGCAATTTATATGGATTAATTTTTGTAGTTAAATGATACTTTTATGGATAACACAATTGACAGGGGCTAATGGTGTATCTTCTTCTACATCAAAGATCGGAAGCCGACGGTTTTTCACTTTCAATGGGTTATTGCACCGCTTATTATGAGTTCAATTTCACATTTTCATATAAAGGGCATTTAATTTTTAGAGCTGATGAATTGCCAGCAGATGCGTATTCGGATAATTGAAAAATAGAAAAATAGTCCAAGACAAGATTCCGCACTAACTGGCTTGCAAGCTATTGCCTTTTGCTGTTCACAAATCAACGTCTATTCTTAATAATTCTATCTAAGACATTTCAACCTTAAAGGAAAAGGCGATTTTCTTTGAAACTTGAAAAGGATATGTCGATTCGTATAGGAAAAATGCAAGATAGCTGCACGATAGCTAAAAAATGCGCGCCACGGCAAAAGTACAGAAATTTGCGTCGATGGCACGGTTTTCCGGAGAGAGTTTGGTTCATCCCGAGAATTGTCCACCTTTGCGGCACTTCCACTTTTTTTCGCGCTCGGCTCATTCGAAGGCAAGAGCGAAAGATTCACGGCTCCGATAAGAGTTTGGTGGCTCTTGAGTGGCCCGGGCTCTGTGTACAGCAACACGTACGCGCACTGACTCGCGTCGACATCATCGATATCTGGTATTCCGTTTTCAACGTATCCAAGAGGTGCGAACGCATAGCACCTTCGAATCCCGCTATGGATGAGGAATAATGCCAGCGTTGAGTGTCGAAGAAAGAAAAATGGGACTTTATCCGGCCGATGATCGCAATCGCGCTTATTCTAATACTTTCCACGAAATCATGGCTCTACGGCGTCGTCGCGCTCGGGAATCACAGCTCGAATCACTAATAGGCCACCGCCGCATCCCCGCGTGAATATGCGTATAAGTATGGTGAAAAATAAAAGAGTTGCTAGCCCTGGCGATGAACAATAAATATTAAACGCCTTTGCGGTTCCAGACGTGTGCGTAAAGAAAGTGCCTCTAGGTGTAGCGTCCCCTCTATCGATCGGATAGCAGTGCTTTTATGCAGAACGCAACCAAATGCTTATATGCGGTGTATACGTGCGTACAGAAGGGAGAGGGATAACTGAATCTCAATTAGCGAGGCATGACGAGTGTTGAGTAATCCATCCATCTAGGGACGTCTGCGCCACATTGGGGGCGGACGAGTACCGGTGAAGTGCCGCAGAAGCGCGGCTCGCTTTCTGTTTCTGCCTCTCTTGCTCACCCTATCTTACCCTCGTTCTCTCTTTTTCTCTATCTCGCGCGATCAGTAAACTAGACTTAGCTAGTAGCATCGAGGATACTCGTTGTATCGATTATTATTCGTCCCTGCCAGCCCACTTATGCGGCAAAGGCCATCGCAACCGATGCTGCAGCTGATTAACGTTGACGTACGCTTCGTTGGAAATCGAATCTATTACAAAATTACTGATTCGTTATTATTGCTCAAGTAACATCACTTTATTAATTTAATTATCTAGTATAATGTTTTTTGCGTTCGATTGCCTTGTAATGGACTGCGATGTAAGTGGAGCGATGTTGAGTTTAAATGACTCGATTCGTAGAATTTTATCAATAAACAAGCTGTATGCGGTCTTACATTATGTATCGTATACCATCTAATTAGATAGAAAAATCAGACGACAATTTTTTAACAGATTCATTTTATTACGGTTGAAACGTTTATTCTTAATGCGAAATTGTCTTTTAAAATGTTTCACTTGAATTTTAATCGGCAGATATGTAATCGTTCGATCAACTGTTTTTCATTGTCCGTAGCTTATTTTTCGTTCGGTTTAGAACGAAAGAAGTAAGGGATCTCTCCAATAGTATAAGACAAATAGTTTAACAACTTAGACACAATAAATGACGCAATGCAACGAGATAAAAGTTGTGCGCGCGAAATCACAGAAAATCACTTAGCACTCAAAATAAATATAAAATTCTTGTTTATAACAACGAGCCAATCGGACCTTTGTAACATTTAAAACAGATACGATCGGTAAATATTTATGTTTCAATAAAAGAGCGCAGGAAAAGAAAAATAATTCTAGATAATTGAAAAAATAATAGCACATATGCGCATTTTATCTTGTGCACTCAACGCAAGCTCAACGCAAAGAATGATATAATTAAGACACTTATCCGCACAAGATTATCGCTGGAAAGTTCATTGACCATCGATCCTTTTATTTCATTATTTATACAGGCTGTAGTCGGGGTATCTCGGTGCACGTTATCTCGTTCTGTCCATCGCGGCGAAAACAAAGTTCGTTCTCGCGAAATCACGCATTTGAAAAGCGAAGGGTGATCGGGTGGGTGGGTGGGTGGTGGGGAGGAGGCTTCCGTCCCGGCCCCACTCCTTCAGCTCCACAGTAACTTTGGCAGGAATAAATGGACCGGCTCAAGTGGAGATATCTGTCAGCGGGCGGTCGTCGCCGCGATCGCCGAATGGGGACGACCCCCGTCCGGGTGATGCGCCGCGCTCGCGTAATTAACGATAAACAATGCTTCACCGAGTGCGAGTCGCGAAGACGCACCGGGCATTAGTCGATGAGGTCGCGGTATATGTTCGTGGACACTGTTAATCATGAAGCGGCTTCTGGCATGTGAAAACGCGCGCGAGAGTTGCGTAGGAGCCGATCCCGATAAAATCATTCATTTAGCGTACTTCAACAATGAAGGCTGTGATCTTTGCATTCTGATTTATGTAAGCGCTTTACTTATTTTTTTTTTTTTATACATTTCATAATTTTATGATATTTTATTGACCAATGAATTAAATCGTTATTTTTAATTAACACTCACCACTTCTGCTCTTGCTAATTTCTTGCAATATTTAACATTTTCTCTTCAAGGTTACATAATAAACGTTTGCGTTTGAAAGGTAACTGTTTAACTGTATATTAAAATATAGTAACAAATATAGTAACGGATTAAAAGTCATGAAACTTTTTTCACATGACAATCTAGATAATGAAAAATAATTTAAGACGATATTTATTAGTTTTAGTAATGTTATTGATGAAATATGTTAAAACACTGCAAATCAGCATTTTTATCAGAATGTTGTTTCATTCATTAATATTAAAATGTTTGATAGCTAACTTTTCTTTAATTTAAATCACCAATAATCAATATTTCTTAAAAATATTTCAGACATAAAGTACATATCGTATTATTCGTATAAAAGAAATAAATTGTTAATAAAATAATTCAACTATTTACTTCATGTTTATACTAAGAATGGAAAAAACTATTTATTTATAATTAACTTTTTTGTTTTGTATTTTAATTGATACAACTGTACGTTAAAACAATTTACTCAGAAAACTGTCTAATCATTTTAAAGTTCATTAAAATGATTTACTTGCTGACACAAGTGCAGTTTGTTACATTATTATGATTTTCTGAAGCTCAGTGTTTCCAACCATAAACCCGCTCATTAAGAAATTTCACATGTATGCATGCAACCAAGAGTTTAATGCATCTTAAAACTTTATTACTATATATATATATATATTAATGTACTGCTTTATTACTATATATATATATATGTAGTAGTGACAGGATTTACGTATACGTAACGGAAACAATGAATATTCAATATTATTATATCAGTAGCAATATCGATGACAGGAGCTTGCAAGAAAATAAAAGAAATGTTTATCATTAAATAATCCAGTAATGACTAACTGTTTCTGTTGTGTGGCTGATCTATGCGTATGTTCATCTATATGCTATACATCAATGAAATACTATTGAAATACTTGTTTTCTTATTTCCTGGTCAGGCATTCTCCGTGACCCGAACGAGCGACCAATCGTTGCCCAATACACACGAATATTCCAACAATCGTATAAAGAATCCGTGACTTAATTTCGACTTTCTTCTTGATTTCTTTTTCTTTTGAATTACGTGTGCGACCGTAAAATTTGTTAAGTTATTTTATCGACAAGATCTCTTAATTCAAAGTAATTAGCCATCCTCATTTAAATACTTCAGTGCTTAATTACGTAGTTGTACGATATATAACGCTGTTTATATACTGCTATAATAAAATATATAAATATATGAATATATACAATTGTTATAATAAAATATATAAATCTTTTTAATGGATCTTTAAATCTGTAAATATTTTCGATTTTTGTGTAATTATTAGTAAATATGTTGAAAAATATTATAATGTTAAGTAAATCATATTATCTAAGGTGTGTTTTAATTTATGTTAAATAATATTTAAAAGAGTTTTCGTAGTTTGAATAATATATTTTATTAATGCTCCTTTAACATTGTTTCGATGATCCAAGAACTATCATTAAAAAAAGTATTCAACTCAATTATAAAAACAATGAAATAATTGCATACTAGCGCATGTTCATATTTAATAAGAAATTCTATTACAGAAAACAATTTTTTTCTTACGTAATAAACGTAATGTTTAAGATATAGCGAATGGCTTAGAACTTGTTTATTACTAAATTAGCAAATAATGTAATGCAGTACATTCTATGCTCAAGGTATATTTTACAATTTACTATGAATAATGCAATAGTATCATATTTGTACGTTCCGAAAGTTAATTTCGCATATTAATTTTTGCAACAAAGTTGATGAGATCGAAGTAAGCATGCGAAAGTTAGAAAGTAGCATCGCCATTTCGTTTAAATTAAAGAAGATTTCAGATACGGTGAGGTGTGCAAAATTGTCAAAAGAATTAAGATTGATGATTATATAGGCGATTCGCGACAATATCACAAGGTCAGGCAACGTGCACGAGCATGGAAAAAAGAAAGTCCTTGTAACGATCCGTCACCGTTCTCCTCTCTCTCTCTCTCTCTCTCTCTCTCTCTCTCTCTCGTTTGCCGTCTCTTTTTTTCCTGAGATAACCTCTTTCCATCCTTTATTCCCTTCTATTTCTCAGTCTTTCCGTCTACAACGCATGTATCTTGGACTTACTTTGTGCATTTCTTTCAACTTTTCTCTTTCTTTCTCGCGCGCTTAATCTTTCTCTACTGATTCCGTCACTCCTTATTCCTCACTTCTGCATCTTATTCCCTGCCTCGCTTCAAGTGCTGACTCGCCAGGAGAAAGACTAGACTCGCGACGGAAGCTACTCGTCTGCCTCGGAAATAGAGGCACCGGCTCACTTTCTTGCAGATGCGCAGCCTCCTCTCTTGCATGTACAGCTAGTGACGTACGCTTTGGTGCGAGAAAGACAGAACGACAGGGAAAGTCGTGTGTCGACTCTAAACAAAGAAGCCTACGCGCATGCTTCAACGAGATGAGCAAAAGAGTGAGAAAGAGAAAAAGAGGTTGGAAAAAAGAATTGGCCAGGGCAAGGTATAACTAATGGATGAAAGAAAGTACTGCGCGCGGCGCAACGGGAGTGAAAGAGGAAGAGAGAGAGAGAGAGAGAGAGAGAGAGAGAGAGAGATGAGATCTCGGTAGTAAAGTCAATGGTTGCCGCCCCGGTAAAAAACTCAAATTGGCCGAAATGAGAGTTACGTAGGCAAAGGATCCATGCAACTCTTTTTTTTATCTCTTCTTTCCTTCCCGGCGGTCTACTGTATTGTGTAGCGGTATGACCAAGGAGTCATTTATACATTATGCACATACGTTGCACAACTATTTATCGGTATTCTAAACTGGTAGTGCATTTGTCACGATAAGCATTTGATTAATAACTTCTGCTGGAGATACATCGAGTTCTACATAGACTATACGTATTTAAGCTTAAACAAGCTGACATGTGTATTTTGCACTAATTTTTTTAGTCAAAGAAGAACCATTTAATTAATATTATTTAACATATTTAATTAATTATGCATTATTACTTTTTAATATTTATACACAGATACTAATATTGATACTCGATACTTGTCGGTGAACAATTCATATTTTTATTTATTATGGATTATTGTTACTAAATCGTTAATATTCTATTTTGTGTCGATGCTAAATAAAAAATCTTATTACATCTTAACCATTTCAATGAAAAACAGCGTAACATTTACAAATTAATGTAAGATTATGAGCCTATATTAATATCTTAGTCTAGGTTCAAAATACTTATTACACATTTTATAAAGTTCATATTTAGATTTGTCCAACACTGTGTCCAACAACGTGATGTATTAATATATCACGGAATTACGAGATTTATAATGTCGTTAAATCTTTTTTAATTCAATAAATTATTATTTGTCATTGTAAATTTATATTCGAAGGAATTTTGTTTTATTCCAATGGTTTCTCGTAGTTGCTCCAAAAGTTGGTCGCTGACTCAACCTAACGTAAAATGATTACTGGAATAATTGCATGTACTTTAAAAAGAATTATTACACAAGAAATTATCAAAGTTACTTTGAGCTGTAATTGAATTCTAGTACGTGTTTTCAAAATGAAATCCTTGTTCGAAATAACCGGAGCAGTTTGTATTATGGCTGATTGTTAGCCTTTGAGTTAACTATCAATAATACGCAATTGAACGAATGTATTTTCCGAATTATATACCGTGGGAGCAATTAGACGAATTAACATGCCTTGGCGATGCAAATTACTTTCGTTCAGTTGTCCGGAACTTCCGCAAAATTCCTCAAACCGGACACTCTAACGACAGATTTGCCAATTATGCATTATGAAGTCGATAAAAAAAAAACATGGACTTTTAGTCATTGGAACTTTTTTTATTCCTGCAATCGAAAAGTACAAACAATCGATAGTTCCAACGATCTTTCGAGCCTTCTTTCACGCAATTAATAATCTAATCAACGAAATACTGAAATATATTTTAGACTTTATTAGTTGCTAAAACAAATTTTGAAAGGAAACAGGATAAGATTAACGATGGGCTAAATATTACATTGTATTTATATTTCTTATGAATTTCTTAAATATTACTTTGCGGTGATGAAGAGCAATTTACTCAAATCATCAAGTAAAGACAAGAACTCCTCACAAGTTTTTGTCTCTTTTGCCTTGATGTTCTTAGAGAAATTCACTTTAATTAAAAATCGCAGAGTAAAATAAAACTGTTAGATTGACTTGACCAATTATTCAATTTTACGAAATAATCATAATTGATTATAAATTAATTGAAAGTGGATCTCGTATGTCAGGCATTAGATAAAATAGACGAGTCAGTTGGCAACCAATTATGTAGTGGTACGTAGATATATGCTGCTGGTTATAAAAAAAAAATGAAGGGGAACGTACAAGAGAGTACGTTTGAGAGTACAAAATTGCGACACCGGAGCGGGAGTCCGCTATGGCAGCGGAATAAATTACGCCTTTAGGAAAGTAGCATTCAACCGAATTACTTTTTCTGGTCTAAAAAGACCATATCAAAGCAGACAGTTATTCAGCAGCAGAATCACTTTTGCTCGAGTATTGCTTTATTCTTTATATAACGCTGAAAAAAGCGGAGGCAGGTTCGTTATACTTTCAGCAAATTCAAATCTTTCATACGCTTCGATGAACATCTGCGAGATACTTTATTTCATTATTTCTGATAATAATTTGTTTTGCATTTTCTTTATAAAATTTATAATCCGTAAAATAATATCTTATAATTTTATAACATTATGCTTTGTGAATAAAATTAAATTGAACTTATTTCATAGCCGAGGCTGAAGAAACCTTGTAATATATGATGCTATTACTGTAATCAAATTCGTGTAAATTTCACTTTTATTAATTTTAATTTATTTTACATTCGAAATTATACAGAATATACAAGAGTCATACTTCGTTAATGGCGTACATTATTATAAACGTTAATTTAATAATTTGTTTCGTAAACCTAGCAAACCTTAAATAACAATGTCTTCGGTAAAAGTAAAATTAGCTTTATTGATGAAATTATACATCATTTTTGTGAAATACTGATACTTTACGACAAGACTAGTGACACCCTGGAAAGAAACATTTATCGTGTTGCTTACAATGAAATTGATCAACGAAAAACTTCCGAACTCTAATGTACCATTACCGAATCCTGTATCCAGAGCAACGTTTCCTCAACCATTAGCGAGCATAATGATCGGACGATTTTCCATTACTGCACAAAAGAATCGTGCCAGAGCGGCGCTATTACACGAAAATTGCATGCGTAATGAGAGTCCGCGGGGCTTGCCAGATACATTCTCCTCCGCGTCATCGCGAACCATCATCTCTTTTTCCGGACAAATCATTTCCACGAAGGACAAATAGCGCATCGACCCAGCCACACGAGAGAGAATCGAATCGCGCGCGGCGAACACAAAAGAGCCTCCGGGGCTCGAGGCATTGTTCGCCTTGTACGGACACGCGCCGATGAATTTTCCACCCTTCTCTCTGCTTTGAACGAGAACCAATGTGTCCAGCTCTCCCAACGCGTTTCCTACAATTTCTGCCGTAAACAAGCCAGTTGATGTAATCAAATACAACCCTTGCCATCGTCCTACGCGCAAAAACAGCCCTCAGCCGTATGCTAAGCTTTCTTTCATTCCAATTTCCGTATGACCCGCTCTTATATCCAATTGTTCCCACCTCCCTTGTCGTATTTTCTAATACTTGAAATTTAGACATTCGCAAGATTATTGCTTAAGTTGATCTATATAATAATCAAGTTTTACAGTACATAAAGGTTTTAACGCGTTTTTCGTTTCATTAACACTATTCGACTAATGTAATACCCAACAGGTTATTTGAGATAAATGTATGCAAATTACGTTTGAAATTCATTGAAATATAAGCTATTATAAGAATAGAGCATGATTTGGACGTTACATTCACTGATGTAATAAATTGTAATAAATTATAGGTATGCCGTCGCATACCTAAACATTCGAAGACAAAATCTTCACTACTGGAGACAATGTCGGTGCCATAAATCTACAGGATTATCGTTACAATGAGCATGGAACTTGGATCCGATGAAAAAAAAAAAGTCCAGCTAATGGCAATGCCGCATGATTTGAAAAAGCTGTACAATATTATGTCACTGTTTTCGCTCGAAAGCGCTACGCAAACGTGATGTGACAATATGAGCTGAAAACAAACACAGCTACGCTATACTGATAATCGGTAGCGGTATTTTCTATGTTTTTAATTAGCATAATTATCTGATTATGATCTCTAGACTCCCTCGCGGGAGAGTTCAATAAGTTTAATGGTACGTCGTTAGGCGAAGATCGTACATTTTCCTGGCGAAATTAACGAACCGGAAAATGTAACTAATGTTTCTATTATAACAACAACGTGGCCTCCTACACCTATAAATGGCATCTTATCAAATTTATACGCAAGCCCTGAAAGATTAATTAAAATTGTCTATTTTGCACTTATATAGTGTAATAGAGCAGTTTCATTTGCTTTAATCGATAGTTTGATCCGTATGAGTACTTTATTTTCAGCTACGAATATTTATGTTTCTTACAGTAGTATAGCAAATCGGTGACTAATTAGCATGAAAACTAACGTGACTATTCTGTGATTTAAGTTAATTGTTGGGACAAACAAACGAAATTATCATTCTTTATAATCAGACTGCACAACCATTGGAGTTATTATTTTTTGTTAAAACAGCCTGATTCTCCAACCTCTCAAATTACAGAACTTGAAAAGAAATTTGCTTGTTTTGAGTAATTTTATACAACACTAAACAACAAATTTAATTTTACGAAGAACTACGAATGGAACCATTTTGAATAACGATTACAGAGCTCTCAATCTTTAATTTACTTATGATGATTTTTTTAATAAAGGAAAAGGTCCGAGAAAAGACCCATTGAACGGATCGTTAAACGCACATTTTTTCAACCTCCAATTCGCTTATGCTACGAAACTAAGCCCTTTTTCACAAAGGTGTGTGTATACAGATGTCTGAAAGGCGCATAACGCTTTTTAAATGCAAAAAAGAAGCGGCTCGTGTACCTACGTGTTATTAGTATTAATAACGCAATCACGTGACTACAGCGCGCGAACAAATTTACGATAGTAATTACCATTAGCGCACTCGTATATAAATTGTATGCGCACTCGCACACACGAAAAAACCAACAGAGTCTTCAATACTATCGCAGAAAAGATCGCACCGGAAGCATAACTCGATACGCGCATACGCTGTTCTCTTTCTCTCCCGCGTTGCATATTTGCATGCACGGAAATGATTCCCGAGATTCGCCGGAAACACATAGGATAATGTTACTTGACATTATGAAAAAAGTGAGGCTTGTGCGACTGCAGATTCATCTCTTCGTTTAGAAGGACGAGATTTTACAAACACGCGAATATGCGATTTTTTTATACGCTTGTATCGTATTTTAAATGATAAGACTTATGAAAGTTTTATGTTTACTTATGTAAGCCCGTTAAGATATTCTACGTAATTACATTTCAGAAAGAGTTTATGCCGTTTAATAATTAATTTCCTTCGGTTTAAATATTGCTTCTTTTGTGTAAAGCGTTTGATTTATCTTATTTTCATACTACTCTACCGAGTAAAAATAGTTAATTATTTTACAATTTACTTTTGATAACTCATTTTACCAAACGTGTCTCTTTATTTATCCGGTTTAATTTATTTGTTATGCAAATTAAATGAAATAATTATCCTTATCTTACTGTATTTACATAGTCGTATCTTTGTAATACGCACAAAAATAGCGTGTATAAATATTTCATACATATAAACATTGGTTAATAACATATTTAATATTGGTTAATAATAATTGGTTAATAACAGTTCTATACATTGAACAATAAGTTATTTTTACGTTGTTATCAGGTTTTAATAAGGCTTGATTATTATCAATGCAAAAAGCGTCATTTGGTTTTATAAAATTTATTTTGTTTTGTTGTTTTGAGATGTCAATAATTGCAATACTTACATTCTTATCAGCATACGTGTATGATATGTCATACATGTCATAGAAGTGAAACTTAGAAAACGTCATACATTTCTTAACAAGTTTTACAGTTAAGCAAGTTCTACCCCAAGGATTGATAAAATATTTTTAAAATAATATTTCTACGTGCACTCGAGGAGAGTTTAATTCGCAAAAAATAGCACATTACATTATAGAGGTATAACCATTAGGCATAATTGACTTGGCGGTCAGGCAGACTTTACTCCATCTTTATGTCGATAAAATAGACTTAGCCACGTTTAGTAAATTTAGTTGACAATATTTTGTTTGCAACGTAGATATTCCAGCATAATATTAATGTTTTTCATGAATATTAATAATCTCTTGTTAAACATAGCCAAAGAAACTATTTCGTTACAGAGCAACTGAACTCGAAACGTTCATGAAGGCGCAGTAACGTTTTTCCTTTCGCGACCGCATCTATATAATCGAAATCGTTCATACGAATTCACAGCGATTGATAAAAAGCACTTGCGCGCTTGCACGACACCATCCATATACGTACGCTCGCTACGACCCATCCACAAGCAGAGAAATACGCCCGAGCAGCCAGTACGAACGAGAGGAAGTCAAGGGAATCGCACGGCTCGCAAATAAGTGTAACGAGGCGTATAGAGCGCAGTTCGGGGAAGTACGTGACATGGTTTTGACCAAGCCTATATTTGTTTAACCCGGAACTCGAAGTACCATTGTAGCGCGAAATCGGTTGAGGGGCGCTCGCGACGCCGCCTATACACACGCGTGTCTTCATCGCGAGAAATTGTTGCAACACGAAAAAAAAAGAAATCATAAATCGACGTAAGTGCGAGAAGCATTGTAGCGGGAGACTTGTGCAGCCTTGCAGAAACGTCGGCTAAAATATTATAATGCAAGCTTACGCACTTTCACGTCGCGCGCGCACGCACAAATCGCTAAGATCGTGTTTCCGACTGGCAGATCGCACGGAATATGCATATTTCTCTTTTTACTTTTTTGTACGCGCATTTTGTAAAACGCGTGTCTAAAATAACGCCGACGATACACGTATTAATCGACTCACTTTTTTCAAAAAACAAATATTTTTGAGTTTGTTGAATTTCGAAATTCCAACAATACTGTTAAAATTGTATCGGTTGCTCTTTTTCAAATAACTATAGAATAGTTGTTGTTAAGCGTGAGCGAGAAATGAAGAGTACCGAAATTCCTCACCTACGCACACCTATATTGACGAGTATTTATACCTTTAGCTTACAAATGTTGTATTACATTTGTGTCTCGTGCATGGAGAGCTATTAACGCATTAGGATGAAAAAACGAGAAATATTTTAACACGTCGAAGAATTCGACGTGCGTTATCATACGCTTACGCGAGTTATCAATTATCGAAACTTACCATTAGAGAGAGAAAATACTTTCACGCTCGTGATACGAAGAATAAAAATATAGAGTTCGAAAGAAGAATCAAATTAGCCCCCAAAAAACGCCCAGATTTTCTCAATCCAAGAAAACGCGAGCGGCGATGAAAAGAGGGCGGAGCAGCAGCAGTAGTCGGGTGCCGATCTAAGAACCTTGCTACTTTTTGGTGGAAAATGATAATCGTGCGCCCTGCTCCACCCCTTGCATCAGAGTCGACCGACGTGCACGCTCGCACTTTAGATAGCCGGCGAAATAACGCCGGTCTCTCACGCAGGCGTGCGCGCAGATGTATTTCCGCGGCACGCACGTACGAGCGCCGCGATAAAAGTGTAAGGAGCAAGCGAGAGCGAGAGAGAGAGAGAGAGAGAGCGAGAGAGAGAGAGAGAGAGAGAGCGTAAAACGAAGACGGATGGAAGCAAGACGGGCATTTCGTAAAGAAGGAGGTGGAGAAGGAGGAGGCGGCGGCAGCGTATGTGTACGTATGTGCGCGTGTACGCGGCGGTCAGGCTTTTATCAAAAGCGCTCATCGTGGCACATCCGGATTCAAATTACGCTTTCGTGCTTACGCTTATGTTTATTTATCCAGTTATTAAAATAACATTAAGAACAGTCCGTACGTAATTACGTATGTAACGTCTCAGAGGATAGGGCGACGCTTACGTGCACGTACGTAGAGTGATGATGTGTCGGCAGCCCTAACTTGGGGCTTCTCCTGCACCATCGCAAGAGCTGAAAGGTTAAGATATTCCTGTAGCTTAGTCTTTAATTCATTTATTCTCGCGGGTAAAGCTCTCCCCTCTAAAGGGGCCTGGCCGCGCAATGTATTCGATATTAAAGGTAGAAATTACTTAATTATGCAAAAATTTTCTTCACTTTTATATTTCAAAGTTAAATGAAAAGCTGCAGCAAAATTTCAAAATTGTATATCAATTAAGACTTTAGCTGCGGATCAAAGTAAAGCCCTAAGTGACGCTGAATCGTATTTTTTGATTCAAGTTATTCGCAATAATGAATAACGGCCTAATTACACCTAATAGTGGATAAATTTGAATTATAAGCTTCCTTTTATAATAAAGCGTGCCAACAATTGTTACGCGTGTATAAAATGTGTAGTAAATTTTGTTCCAAACTTTTGATAAGAGAAGAATATTCTGTTTCTTCAGCTATATAAATTTTGTTTTCTTGTTTTCATAATTTATCGACTAGTATAATTGCATTTCCTAGATATACCTATTTATTACTTATATTATTACTGATTTTTTACGTTAACAAATAGAAGAATAAAAGTCGTCTTTACTTTAAGTATAATATCGAGATTTGGAGTCACGATTCTTGCAAGTTTGCATTAGTTGAACAACGGCAACATCATTATATCTTATTCGATTGAAAAAGTAATGTGAAATTAAATTATTTCAAAAGGAGCAAAAATATGCCACGAATAATTTTCTCATGAAAAATCTTTTCCTAATTTTTTAATGAAAATTTACGAGCCTTTAACATTCTTCTACATATATGACTTTTTCGTGATACTAATTGTAAAGAAAATATATATCAGGAAACTGCCTCTTTATTTGTTCAATATTAGGTAATGTTTACATAAACTAAATATTTTGTTTGCATTTAAATAATTACTTTTCTGATGCTTACATTGATTTTTTACGTTGAAGATATCATTTTATGACTGACCTTAATTTTTACCAACTTTTACCATGATAAATACAATTACGAAATTTTTATACGATTTCGAAAATAACTTTGGGTAAACGATATATTACAAAAATCTACCTTGGAATATCTTATATTCTCTTATTTTCGTAAAGATATTTAAAAATTGAATTAATTTCAGAAATCTTGACGCTTATTCTAATTATTATAGTTCGAGTTTCGAAGTTGGAGTAAAGTCACAAATGTAAATACAGTAGAATAATATTGAAAAAATCCTATCAGGAGTATTTTATAAAAGCCTGTTATTATAAAAAAATCCTATTATAACAAGATAGGAGAATGATGTACATCCACGCGCGAGGCAAAAATAAGCCAGATTTCAAAAACTGATTCACAAATATGAATTTCGGTATTACAAAGTATATTTGCAGCATTAAAAAATAAAAGAGGTCGTTTCCACGTTTCTTCTAAGGTCATCAATATATGGAATAATAGAACCCATAGAAAATGCTAATATGAGTCTCAGAAAAACAGTAAAGCTGAACTTATCAAGTGGAAACATTTTTAAAGACATAATTATAACCTAAATTTCCACTAGATTTCCCTATCACCTTCCAAACATGCGTGCGTCATAGATAGATAAAATAAAAATACTTTTCCTGTATTATTCAAAAGTGAACCATAGCCAAGCTATTGTGTTACAAGGACTTGTAATTAAAATACGATTCTCTGCGACATATTACATATACAAATAACCAATTTCGTTCGAAGCCGCGACATAATTACATAGTGGCGCATGTACACGAGGAACCCTCCGAAGGAAACAACCAAAAGTATTATCTGTTGCACGGTTAAATTGTCCTTCTGAAAAGAAAACATCGGGCACGCCAGTTGGCTTCCGTTATGTAAATGGATGGGAGATAATTTCTCTGGGACAAAAAGAAGAGACGAGTGAAGGACGAGAAATGAAAAATGAAAAATGAAAAATGTAGAAAAAATAATGAAAAAAGTAAGATTCACCAGACGGGACGAGGGTCCGTATAATAATTCGCGAAGGGGCAGAAGCGATTTTGGGCGCAACCGCGAGGGTCGTCGTATACGAGGCGTACGTGTAAGCGCCTGAATACGCGAAGACCGATGTCGAGGCGGTCTCGTGCCGACTCTTTCCGGACAGTCATTGCGGTTCCTCGGAGCGCTCGTGCACTTAACCGCGACTGGCTCGTTTCGCACGTCATGCAGGGAAGGAGAACGAGTGCAAGGCCGCATGCCATATGCCTCTATGCAAATCTTTACTTGGACGCGCTCATCTCCGTTCATATTTTCTTATTGCCCGTGTCTCTTTTACCTTTTCTTACAACCTCATCTCCGTCGGCTCATTTATCAACGCTAAAGAGATCAACGGACAAGTCGCCGATTGGCTCCTTTGTTATTAAACGGCAATCAATTATACGATCGGCATTTGGAATTTTAATTTGTGTCTCATGCTACGGCGATATTAGTAGTAACTCTGCTCGACGAGTGTTGTCGACTGTTTATTTGCTTGCTGTTTTAATTCTGCGATCCTCGTAGACGAATGTCGAGGAAGAGAACCAAATGTTTCGAGCTAAATGAACGATACAATTTATAGTTTTTATATTCTATCAAACACATGCTATTGCGATCATCACTGACAACGAACGACAATGACATCACGAAAACACACCTTATTCTTATTTTTTTATTAAAAGTGTGTATACGTTTAGAATAATAAAAAAATAATGTTAAATACGCTGGATTAAGTTTTTTAATAACCCATCAAAATCGTCGTGAAACTTGCCAATCGCCCGAATAGTCGTGAATTCAAAATCTCCGACAAGCATAAGGATAGTTTCAAAACAATTGCTCGACTAATAATCTTGTCGAATGAGGTTTCAACAAGAATGGAGAAAATATAAACTTAATTTACGCTCAACGTTTGACAACAACGTTTAGTTTGACTTTAAATATATAATTTGCCACTAGAAATAATTGATTTAAATGATCATGATATATTATCTTATATGCACGTTATTTAACGTATTACACAATGACTCTCGCATATCAACCTGTAAATATTCACGTGCATATGTAAGCATCTGAACACTTTGGTTTGATCTAAGTAATCACACGTACTGTAAACATATCCCTGAGCTGCCCAAATAAAGAGAAGAGAAGAGAAGAGCAAGTCGGAGAAAGAGAGAGAGAGAGAGAGAGAGAGAGAGAGAGAGAGAGAGAGTAGAATATTACCGAGAAAGAAGGATTACATTTTATAGAAATAACAAGGAAACATTCGTCATGATTCATGTTCGACGATATAGATATGCGGACCCGCGCTGATTAGAAAAGGAAAACCCCCAAGACGCAACTCTGCAAGTGCGCGCACTACGTGTATAACGTGCACTTGAAGCTCAAACGAGGGCAACGCGTTTTTATTGCCTCTCGCGAAGGTCTAATTAGAGAAACCTCGGCGTTCGTTGTTGCCGCACTCACGCGTGCCGTAGGAAAATGAACTCATTATAAACTAGAGGGAGTTGAAAGTCAAAGAGATGTCTCGGCGCGTTATCCTAACTAGGCGGTCGAGGAAACGCAAGCAAGTCTCGAATGACACTCTCGATCTCGAGTCACTGTTGCCAAGGATGTTCTCACGAATTTAGAAAGCCTGATATATCTTTCTCTTCCTTATTCTCCCCCTCGAACGAGCGATTTTCTTACTTAATATTTGAATACGTTTCATGAGTTTGCGAAGTATCTCGCTTGAAATAATCGACACGTTATTCTCGTTAAAATAAATTTCGATACCTTTCTCACGTAAGATTCTTAATTACAAATTATATTTTATGAGATTAATTCGAGCATCGCGAGCATGTAACAATTTTTTAATAATTTTTAGAGATCTTGCAATATTTATTTACTAAAGTTTTTATTGAACTCTTGATGACATGATACTATCGGATTGTTATTCAATAGGATAATATATTTTAACACTACTTATGGTTAAATTATTAAAAATATTTACCTTAATAATGAACAATATTTACAAAAGGATTATTTATTCGAATAATAAGCTTTAATGTACGAGTACTGATGCAACAGCACATTTTATTAAATTATTACGTAAATTTCAAATTGAAGATCAATAATAGATAAATGAATATTTTCGTGGCTCTTACTATATTTGGTTAAAAAAGATATTTTTCCATGTGACTTATACTACTGCGCACTATAATCAAATCGTACTACTTAGGCACATCTGACACTTAAGGTTACATTACATTTTCCATCCCACGATACGAAGCCGTGACATAATAAGCAAATCGAAATTCTCCTTTCTTCATTTTTTTCCCTTTCCACTACTCGTATAAATCACTCCACAATAATTCAGCAATCTTAGCTCACTGTTTATCTCGAGGACTACTAATTCTACGATTTTTCTTCCTTGGTCTCTATTTATTTCAGGGTTCCTTCGTATGTATGCTACCGCGAACTTGGGTATCCAACATACTCGATGTCCTTACATTCCTGATCGATGAGGATTACTCGCTTCGTATCATCCTCCTTGTTCTTCCTGCTATGCGCACGTAACGAGCAATTGCACAGAGGCCGCAACTACGATTAGAACGTCGAGAATGTGCTCGCGCTTTCATTCACTGATTCACGCGGGATGCTGCAACGCTGTTTTGTTCACACCAACCGGAAATTCTTCGGATTAAAAATTACGAAACTCCTCAGAATGTACATATTAGACCCAAGGCTTATGCACGTTAAATGAATTTGTTAAGGCTACTGATTTCAAAATTCTGTAGTTATTTTAGCTGATGAAAGGCGATCAAATAAAACAAATAAAATAGCGATGTTCATGGAAAACACAGATTTTGCACTAAACAATTCAAGGTCTTGTTGAGGGCATAGTGTATGTACGTGATTTTCACTGAATTATCACTCGTTTATAATATTAATAAATCTACATTTTTATTCGATTTATGTCAAATATACATTTAGAATTTTATTTCGCACGCAAAACAATAACCAGATTTATGAATTTGAAAGGAGGACTTGATCGACTTGAAAGTAATAATTTATCGTTAATAGAGATGCTCGTGACTTACAAAATATATAACGATGAATAAATTACTCAATCGCTATACCTTTAATGAAGAAAATAATAATTTCGTTGGGAAAATAGCGAAAAAATAGTATATCAATCGCTACAAATAACGATTGAAAAGCTCGGTTTCGTGTAGCGCAGAAAAAGGAAAGAAGAAAAGCCGGTCCTCAAAATTTACAAATGTCATACAGAGTAAGCAGAAAGTACTCCCTCCAAAGGTTATTTATGATACATTCGCCGTCGGTCTCGAGCGCATACACTGCTACGCGCCACACAGCGTGCATACCCGACTGCATCAGTCGGGTACATTCACGTGCACGTGTAGGTGCATCGGTGCAGTAGCGATACAGCGGCATCGGCTCTTTTCTCTTTTTCTCTCTTCTTCTCCGCGTGCGCACACAGACGCCCGTATAAAAGAGAAAAAGACGGAGGGAGAACTCGCGAGTTGAATCTCATTTCAAGGACCAACACAACGTGATTTGAATGCCAGCCAAACGCATCCTCGTCGCGAGTCCCCCCTTCCTCTAGTTGCCGGCACCCTTTCACCCTTTCCATCCCCACTTGTTCACTCACTCTCTCTCTCTCTCTCTCTCGCTCTCTCTCTCTCTCTCTCTCTCTCTCTGTCTCTGTCGCTCGCGCGCGCCGCGAACCGGATAAATGATGCAAATTACCATATTCATTGCATCGCTGCGGGGCCACGTCGCAGGTGAACAACAAGTGAACCGACGACCGTATTTGGAGAGCGCGGGCACATGCTATTATTGAGCCGCCAGAGAGATGGATTACCGTAGTGCAACGAGGGCCTAATGCGCGCGATCCAAGTTTATGCGACGTCATGCTTGAGGATCGCTTTTACGTGCGAATGCATGAGCGAAAGACTATAGGTCTAGCTAGCAAGGAGTACTGTTAAATTTATTCACTGTTGTTGCTGTTGTTTAGGAGAAGCGACACGTTGTTATAATATTTTCGAGGCTTCCTTTTATTCGATAATCAGCCGCTTCTGATAATCGTTGAAAACTATCGTTGATAAATTTCATTGTACCTTGTAATTCTTTTAAGTGCAGGTATTTTTTTATTTGCTTGATAATAGATTGCTAAGAAATCTCGAGGTCTAGCAGAGATCACGAATCAACGTTGAAAATTTCGACGGGGAAAGAAAGAAACGCGGACAGTTGAGCTTGGTGATTTTTTTCTTAAATTCATGAATATTGAAATCTGATACAAAAAAAAAAAAGTACGCTGTTCTCATCGTGTAATAAAGTAAGACGTATTTCATATATTAAACTTTGTTTTGCTTTTGTTTCAAATATGAAATGACGCTGGGAAAGTTGAGAATGAAAAATTAAAAGAACTATTTAAAGTCTGAATCATAATAAAAGTAAAACTGGCAGTATATAAAACTTTCGTCACAAATCGTCAGTCCATCTAACGATTGATTTGTAACTTTCTTCGAATATTAGTGATATTTGATAATGCCAGTGTCGATGTTTGCATTAATTTGTTTTGAGTGCTGTACGAAAGCTAACAATAAAATTATTCGTATTCTATTGATATTCTATTTTATGTCGCAAATGTAATAACGCAATAAATTAATATGTGAATACAAAGGTGACTTGCGTGCCTAATAAATAGCATCTGAAAGTTACACGCAAATTGTATCGGAGCAAGATAACAAAAAGTATAGAGCTGAACGTAGAAATTCATGCAGCGGTACTACAACAGTGGGAAACCGTCGTGCGGCATTAGCGAATGATCAAGTGCGTTACGTGTCATTAGGAACTAGTCACTATATTAACGAATATACAAGCGTGTATATGCCAATATAAGTTTTGTTAGGAGGCGAGCATTTCCTCTCAGATGCGCCAAGGCCACGGTTCGCAAACAAAATTTTTCCCACACTGACGTCTCGAGCTTGTCGGCGCTCGAATTTAAAAGGAATACTCGTTGCGTATTCTTAACGGCAATTATCTATACGTATGTGCGCGAGTACGTATCGAAGCGAGCGCAGATGAGTATTGCAAAGCGAAGTCGACTCTGCAAACTTGTCCTAATTCTGCTCGTTCATGGGAGCTAATTATTCTGCCTGATGCAAAAAACGAGTGCAACCATTTTTTTCAATCAGGATAGCTTACTTTACAAATACTTTTTATTACTTTATAAATCTGCGAAAGAAGATGCCAAGACTTTCATACGAAATTAAGCTAAAATACTGTCGTCGTTTAACTTACTGATTTTATACGAAGGAAAATGATATTCCGAAGATCATTCAAACCGGATGAAATTGCTAAAGAAATTGAAGATAATACAAAATAACAAACATATATCTGATATGTATCACCGAAGGATATCTCTGTGTAATTAAGATTATATTTAATTTGAAAAAGTATATTTATTCATGGACATCACTCGGTCAACAATCCAGTCATACAATTACACTTTATTTTTAACCTTTTATATCTCTCAAATTTTTTTATAAGCTGCTTTTTCTATAATGCGTTTATTCAACGTATTTTATTACGCGTGAGTAATTCAACGTATTTCTGTATTACTTTAAAAATGTTTATATTTTGTTATCTACATATTTTTCAATACGTTGTATTAATAACTGATATAGCCTATGATAAATAAATCGATATTTATCAGATTGTAAATTCGCTCATGTCGTACAAAAGCCGTAATATTACTCAATGTAATTCTGTGATAATAAGGTCAAATCTATAATTTATTGTACATATCGTAAGTAAATATCGATTCTTAGAATTTTAAAATTCTAAGAACTCATTTTTAGTGAATTCTAACTAATTCACTTCAATAAAGCTGGGTATGACTAATATTTTCGCAGACATTTATACGATTACCTTCAGGATGCACCGTTTAAACTAAATATGCATAATATAAATATGTAAAATAAATTGGCCAACCATAATACCGTCTCGATCAATCGGTAAAAGAATGCGTAAATTTTCTTTGAATTTAGATATCACACTATATTTACACATTTCAATTTCAATACATTCTTCTCATTCTTATCACTTTAAATAACAAGTTTTATTTTATTTTATCGAAGTTTTCAATTTATGTTAAATATTTGATAATTTATGTCACTCAAATGAACGGATTGTTCAATTGATTAAATTTATAAGATTTCACCTTAAAATCTATAAATTAAATTATTTATAGATTAAATATTATTATATATTTCCAAGAGCGTAACGAAGTTTGACTGAATCTAAAAGGAATTTCAAAGGCTTAAAACTTTATTGAATGAAATGAATTAATTTAAGCATAAATTGAGCGATAAAAATCATAATCTTAAATATAATATTACTAGTAAATAATAAAATTCATAAAAATTCAATTTTTATTAATTCAATTAACTGGGTACGTTTACACGAAGATATTGTTAGATAATAAGACAATTAAATTTAATAACAAGATTTTATTTGCATCCATCGCTATGTTCGTTCAAACGAACATATATTTATTCAATGTCATAATCACACATTTTACATCAAAATGTACGACTCTTCATTAGGTCGGCTATAAATAGAAAATACCAAGAAATCTTTTCTATTATTGGCTAAGGGTTGTAAATAGAGTAAAATGAGGGTTGAACGATGAGAGCAAGAGAAGGGTGGAGGTTAAAACTACCAAGTCATTTATAAACAGGTTGATGAAAGGAGTGTTGTGTCGTCAGCTTGGGAATGAAAGGTGAATAGAAGCGATAAGGATCATTCGTAGGGTTGTAATGCTCCGACACGTGGTCTCCGGCCTCAAAACCCTTCTCTTGTTTTCGTGAATGTTTTATAGGCACAACGAACACGAAGAGGAACTCGGTCGTGTGTCGTGGAGTTATAGCAGTGATTTTTCGCAGGCATGTGAATACGTGAGCGCGTGTCCGAAGCGAGATCTCCTTATTACATACATCTCCATATTACAGAAAGCCAACAAAGCAAGATGGTGAGCGGTTGAGGGGTACAGCTGTAGAAGCCCAACCGCTAGCTTGATGAATGTTGAATAACAACAAAATAAGAATGTACGAACTTTAAGAAAAGGATGTTTTTTTATATCAATGAATCATTTATGAAATTCGATTAGCATAATGTAAATCATATTTGTATTAGTTAGTTAATAATGCATCTACCGTGGGTAAAGTAAATGTTTCAAGAGAGAGTTTAGTCTGAATAACTTCAAAGCTTCGTTGAAAAGGCAAATATAATAAGAAAAAAAATAACAAAGCGCTACCCAAACTGATGTTATATAATGTTCTAATTGAATTCTCCACTATTATTTTGGATATTAACCACTTGTATTAACCATTGCAGATTATTAAAAAGCAATTCTAATCATTATAATTCAGAAAAGTGCAGAGAAGGGAAGGTGTCGGATAAAGGAGTGAAGATAGGGAGTAAGCGGCGGACTAGAATGACAAAAAGGGTTGTAACGCCTGCCTCCCCACTACCTGATCGGAGCCACAGCAGCCGAGAGCGATTCTTTGGTAGCGCGGGGCGTCGTGTCGAGAAGATAAGCGAGAAAATAAGAGAGAAGAAGATTCTTCGCTTGGGCCACTGTCACGTGACCCTCCCTTCGGGCGCTACTCAGTTCTTTATTGGAAATCCTTTCCCGGTGCAACCTGACCTATTCAAGATGAGATTAATCCATCAGCTTTACCTGCCACGCGAACGATACACCCCTACTCCTTTACAACAAATAGCGCACGCAGCCAAAATTACCGTTTCCTTCCTGCAGCTTCTTCTCGCGCCCAGGCAAATCCCCCTTGGCACATTCTCTCGCGATTTTCTTATCGCCCTTAGTTCTTATTTCCATATACATACTTGTACCATTGTCACTTCTCCTGGTCTTGTCAAATCTATTAAGTTTTATGAGATTAAAAAAGGCGTCCACTGCCTTTTAATACTGAATCCTGAATTCTGTTCCCATTCTCTGTTGCCTGATTAAAATTTTACTTATTTACAGTTGACTGTATAAAATAATGTTTTCGTGAAATTGTTTTAATAGCATCCACTTTTTTGTAATACAGTTTTATTACATCAAATCTATTCTACGTTAGAGCGTGAGCGTTGAAATAATAATGAAATATTTCTATATTTATACATCATGTATCAATGATATAAATATATTTAATTTAATTTACCAAAATCAAATTTAAGAACATTGATTAATAGTTGAAAAAGATTTATTTTAAAAAATTCCTATCTTCCTTGACATTTTTTAATACAATAATACTCTTCCGAGAAAAATATTTGATGTTTGTTAAAGAACTCTGAGTAATTTATCATTAAATCCTTTATCCGACAAATTCAAAATAAATGATAAAATATTAAGAAACAATGAAATGATTTGATATTAATAACGGATAAAATTTACTTCTATATTCAAATATTTACTTATTTCTCTTAATCATTTATGAAAAAAAAGAATTTAAACGATTTTACTCGAATATTGTTTTTTGCTATCGTCTGATCAAAATAATTAAAAACAGAAGGAAAAAATAGAAAAAGGTTCAAAAGTAGTAAGCTGGCGAATATAAAAGCGAAATTATGTAAATCGCTATTCGTCGCTCTCTAATATTTTTCTCGACATTTCTATTTTACAACTTTGACGCGCCGTCTTGGAAACACACATCGATTCCTCATAACACTACACTTTATTTTTGCATTACGTAACAGCTTATTTCCATAGTACACGAAAAACGCATTCAAAGCAACTGGGGCAAAAAGGGAAGGATCCCTCCACGACTCCTTTTTCTAGCTTCTAATCGTAGAGACCGATCTCTCGTCAAGAAAAACGAAAGTACGTCGGCTGACCAGGGCCGCAGTCCCTTATCCCTACCGATACGAGTGAATGAGATAGAAGAGCACCTCGTAACAGGTTGTACGAAAGCAATTTCGTTGGCGAACTTGCGCCAACGAAAAGGCAGCCAGAATCCAAACACGGAGAAGCGAATTACGTCACTGAATCTTCGCGTCGCATTCCTAAAGTATCGAAAAAGAATAGGCGTTGCACTTCCGACTTTAATCGTAGTCGACATCTCCTTTGACAGTTCACACAATTCCATAGTCATATAAGCATAAATTTGATATAATACGAATACCAGTGCAATATTCGGCGATTTACGCGATCAGAGTAAATGGAAGCACGTACAGGTGCCGTAAGATTCGGATGCGTGCGTGGCAGACTTATGTTGATCTTGTCTGCTATGATCTTAATACTATTTAATGTCAGAGTAAAAATCTTGTCAATTTGTAGTACTTTAAAAGGAAAAATTTCAACTAAAGTGCATTAAGAAGAAATTTATTGCATTAACATAAAAATACTTTTACAGAGATGCAACCAATTTTTTTCGCACAATATGATAATATTATAAATATAAATACTACGTCCAAATATAATTGTGGTTTTGAATATTTTTATTCAATTATAAGATACGAGTAGAACAAACAATTATTTGAAAAAATGTCTCAAGAACTGCTAGCGTAGTGCCAACAATAATAATATTTCATTTGAAAATTGTTAGATGTTCTACAAGTAGGTAAAAGTTGTTAGTCACTTAACAGATTACTAGATAACCAATAGAAAATCAAAAGTAAAAATTTTATCAATTATATATTATTGTTAACATTTTATAAGTACCTACGTACTTAATTTAACAATTACATTTTCATTTCTTTAATTATATTAATTGTAATAATAATTTGTAAACATACGATATGTATCAAATAAGTAGTATCGATATGCAGTTTTAATTTACTTTAAATAGATTTTAGTATTGGCTATGATGTGCAATAAAATTACTTTCTAAATGTTCATAGATAAATGTAACCATTTCTACATTCTGAATCAAATAATTAGTTCATTGGAGTAATTTCTTATTTTAATTGAAGTAAAAGTTAGTTTGATTCAAATAAAAATACTGTCACACCTTCGACCAATACCAAGAATAACGAGTCACGTAAAGTTCGCACTAAAACAAAAACATGAAAAACATTCGATTTTTATTTTGTGAATCATTTACAAATAGTCCTGAAAAAAGATTAGCTAATAAAAAAAGTATTCAAAAGTATTTGTTTTAAATCTATGCTGATGTTGACAAAAATCAATGGATTATACAGAATGAGATTTACATGCAACCTAATAAAAGTAACGTCGAAAAAGCAACGGAGCACATGCAGAGTCGCCGACAAATTTTCGTGGAACGCAAATAAGCCGTCACTAGCTGAACGAGCTCTTGTACACGCGTACATTATATGTCGAGTATCATACTCGTAATATCACGATAATGAATCGCGGGCGATATCAACTGTCTTACATATACACACGCTCTCCCTCCTTTTCTCATTCTCATTCTCTCTCTCTCTCTCTCTCTCTCTCTCTCTCTCTCTCTCTCTCTCTCTCTTTCAACTAATGTCTAATCGATGATTCGCAAAATTCAAAATTTCGCGCCTCTTGTTAATTTGCATCGAATGTTACTCGACGAGGCCGACGCGTAGCTTCCGGTTGCGTCTTCGCGAATGCGCGGTTGCGCGACCTTTATCTCTGGCCGAGCGAGCCAAGCCTTGGTTTTTTGAGTGACGTGTGCACGTATGCGATCATAAGTAGATAAAACCGGGTACATCGCGCGGAGTCAAAAATCCGCCGAGAGCATTTTTATTTTCTAAGCGCATCATTCGCTTTTCTTCAATTTTCAAGCTGCGGAAGGTGGTCGACAGTTAAAAATTTGATATTCTTGGAATTTGAAATGGGAGAAATTAGTTTAATATTTGTCAACGATCGTAGTCATATTTTAATGATAGACAAATGAAAGTCTTAAGGTTTGTGAAAGTCAGTATTTTACCGGTATAAGAAGATTATTTTATTGTCAGACATTTACAAGTATGTAATCAAAGCTATTTGTAGTATTTCTAATTTTTAACAATCTTTACTAAGTAAATACTTAATCTCTAGAAACTACAATGCTATTTAATAAATCGATAAGCAAAAAATATCTCACATTAAACTCATTGTAGAGTAGCATAAGAAAAATGATTAATTTACTTATAGAAATAAAATTATAAAAACAATAAATGAAGGTTAAGATTTTGTTGGAATATTCATAAACGTACAGTATTACCCTAACATTATTAATACATTTTACGTTTTATGTTTACTTGTAACAAGTGATTTATAATTGCTACAAATAGATCAAATATTACTAAAGTATTATTAAATATTAGATTGAATGCAATATTCAACTATTCAAATCATTATAGCCTTTTGCAATTACTATTTTGAAAATGGTGTAAGTGATTTGAAAAATATTATTTATATTTCTATTAATCTCAGTTATATAAGTAAATTTTCATTTGAAAATTAAATTAAACGGATAA
Source organism: Wiebesia pumilae (assembly GCA_018907045.1). Lineage (NCBI taxonomy): Eukaryota > Metazoa > Arthropoda > Insecta > Hymenoptera > Agaonidae > Wiebesia > Wiebesia pumilae. Next base: position 2,769,869 of record JACCHZ010000107.1, read on the forward strand.
AGGCTGTAGATGGAAATTAAATTATTTACGATGGGAGCTTAGGCAAAAGTGAAAAATTTCTGCGATTTCAGGCAGGAAATCGATCTTGGTGTGTTTCGCTTTTTACGAGTTCCCGTTAACAGATACTCTCGGAACAACTGAAAGATTGCGCGCATGTCGCGAGCGAGACGAGTGGATCAGCGACGTCATTCTACAGTACTTTCACGAATTGAAACACTATCTATTTTCCTGCATAAGAGTAAAAGAGAGCGAGTAATTGAAAGAAATTAAGAGAGAGAGAGAGAGAGAGAGAGAGAGAGAGAGAGAGAGAGAGAGAGAGGAGTGGAGAATCAGTGACAGGCAAGTTTAAAAAAACGATTTCTTTATTTCTTCCTCTCAAATATGCACCAAAATAAAGTTAAACGGCAAGAACTGGGGATATGACCGATAGAGTTTATTAGAAAAATCGGACGATGGTCTGCAGTCAACAGATCATTTACAAAAAGGCTAAGCGAAACTCCGGAGTTATCGATTATTTCAGATAGTTTTCAAATATTCGTGAAATCGATTATTATTTGCACGTGTGAAGACACTTAGTAAATCATAAATGCAAAGCGCGATAGACCTGATCTCTAAAAAATAAACGTCGATTATCGCGATTTCATTGTAAGATGTAAGACTCAAATGAAGTTTATCTGATAATATCGAGATTTTATATATTTTTTGTTTATGTTCCTGCGTGGAAAAAAACGAAGGTAAAAATATTAAGGTTAAAGTACTTTAATTAACGTAAGGTAGCAAAAGTTATATAAACTAATTTGTTAAACAAGCTTTAAAATATATTAATAATTATCTGCAGTTAAAGAAAATTACATGTGACTTCGAAATAAAGTTGCTTACAATTATTTTTCTGAAAGGAAATAAATATTAAACGAATCATTTGTATATAAATTAATTATTTCCTTTAGATCAGCTCTTAATCTAAGAGGTTTATTATATAAGCACTGTAGTTTTTGTTGAAATACTGTATCTATTCATAAAAAAGAAGACAAATTTTTAAAGTAATCATAAAAATGAGAATTTGTTTTACACTTGAATAAAAAGTTATAATTTTGAAAAATAGATATTTTTTATGAAATTTTGTACTGATCTTTTTTTTCAAAGTAAAATAAGATTAAAAATGTCTGTATATCAGTGATTTGTAAAACAATTATAATTAAATCAAATAAACTACTTATGTCAACTGCAATATATGAAAATTTTAGAAACTCATTGGTAATAAATTGAGAAATTAAGGAAATATAAAATAATAATATAACAACTGTTTTTTAATTGATGTAATAATTAACAATAAACATTTTTGACAACCTTTCGTTAGTAAATTTATAAAAAGGAAATTTTTAATTTTAATAAATTAAATTTTTATGTCAAACTACACAATTTGATATCTGCATTACGTCATGAATTCAGATTTATTTGTAACGAAATGCAGATAACGGAAACTTTTCGATATATTTTTAAAAATATATTGATAGTATATTTTCAAAAATATTACTTCTTTCAACTGAAGGAGACCCGCATATGAGTTCCAAAATGTGAATTTAAAGGAATAACTTGTTAAAAGTGTACAGTCGTTATTAAAAAATAAGAGATTTTAAATGTTATACATTGTCCTAAAGAAGCGCATTAAGCATGCGTGACTTGAAGCTCTTTTTCTTGGATTAAAATATCGTCTAGGCGTTTCCTTATCTTAGATTTCAAATGGAGGTAGATTAAAAAATCACTAAAGCTGATATACGTTCTTCACAACTGGTACATTAAATATTTAGATAAAATTGTTTTAAAATAACAATTTTAGTGTTTAAGTGATTTTGTGGAAGTTGAAGACATATTTTACAAAAGGATCGTTATTAGATTATTGTCATGTCCATCAAGAAGCAAAACTTTCCAGTTTTAGAATAATAACTTAATTTTTGATTGTTATATCTATAAAATCTTATATTATTTATCATATGTAATAATAATGAACTCCATTATTTTTATCTCTTCGTCATTTATTGATGGAACAATTCCGCCTATACTTAAATACCTTTGATGTACTAAATATTACATAAAGATTTTAAATGACATTGATATGATAAGATTATATGTAAATTTATGGCTCTGAACCTATGATTTTTTATTTCACGTGGAATTCATTAAAACAAATTTCACGAAAGAGACTTTATTCTAGGTGTACAACTGTGCACCTTTTTTGTTGCAGAAAAATCTTATGATAAAAAGGAAAAATACAAAAATCAAGAAGTCATGAATTTTTCTTACAAAGAGTCGAAGATGGAGTGTGTTCTGTGTTCTTAAAATAGTACTGTGTTCTTAAAAAATGCGACTTGAATGAAAAAATATTTGAATGATTTTGACAGGACCACGAGAAATGTGCACTGAAAGAATTGTCCAAAGAGAAACATAAAGGAAAATTCCTTGTATCAGGCCTACCACAACGACATCGTGGCGAAAAATAACGAGAGCCCGTTGCAAAAGGCATGAATCTTACCTCCATCAAGTGGGCTGAAGCCAATTTACCTAAAAGGCGGTTCTGTGCACGTATTCGCACACCCCTAAGGCGCCAGGACCAAGAAAATGTATTCACGATTCTTGGCTCGCGCCGCGTGGATAACGAGTGGCGCACAAATAATTTGCCGAGCTTAATCGCGCTAATAACAGAGCGGACCACCTTTGGCATGTCACGGGACGGATCTCGTACCCCAGTGGAAGCGACACCAGCGCAGAGAAAAGCGAAAGCGTGGAGGAGAGCGATTTCGATTGTGCGAAAGCGCGAACCGCGTGACAAATAACCATTATTATTATTATTAAACCTGCGCTCAACCGTTAGATTGGTAGCTGCAGCCAACTTTTTTTCTCCGTCGTTGCTAATTTTCGATTAGGAATAGATAATAAATGACGAACGATCGCGCATGTGTCGTCAACTACAAGATTCTGATTATCGCAAAGAAAAGTCACGAGATCGTTCGCAACCCAACTTATCACACAAGTATCGGTCTTCACCTAAAATCGATCACAATTAATCGAGAGATTAGTTTTCATTGTTTTCGACACGAGCGCTTGATGATTTTGGGCTCGTATTGTTTCACGCCGGAGGAAACTAAATTTGTATATTTTTTTGATAAAAGCTGACTCATACTGTATGGCACTATTAATAAATACTAATCTACTTAGACGCTTTAGTAATAATAAAATATAAGTTATTGGACTCTATACAACATGAACATAAAGAAATTTTTAATAAATTTCGTTCGTAAAATAAAACAATTTTTCAAGAATAAAAAGCTGATTTTTACATTATACATATATACACATATATATTAAGTGCGAAATAATTTTCATGATCTTTATTTGTAAATGCGCGCGCGCGCGCGCACACACACACACAAACACACACACACACACTTAGTATAACATAAAAAGTTAATACTTTTATAATATCAAGTTAATCTTATAAATTTCATTTTCATGTTGAGAGTTGAAAGAGAATATGAAATAAAATATATTATGAAAATGAGTCTTTTTCTAATCCACTAGTATCACAATTCTTTATTTATTCTCCTAGTCTTGACTCTTTTGGAGAATGAATCTTTTTCCAACGATAAAGGATTGTGCACGATTGGATTCGCCGAGATTTATGATACTTTAGGGGAAGTTCGGGGCGATAAGTTTTCGTTTTTGGATTGATTAAGTCATTCGTTAGATAGTGACGATCGCTATTATCGGACGTTCGTCAAAGAAGAATATTGGAGCCAGGTATCGTTGATTATTTCCAAACATACACATAAATAATAAAATGATCTGTAAGACAGAAAGCTTTCAAATTACATAAATCATTATTCGAAAGGAAGAAACTCGACGAAGCTTCAATTTAAAATATTCGTAGAAATTATTTTTACAGAAGTAAATTATTATATTATCATAACATTGGACGAACGAGGTCTCGAAATTTCCATAAGTTTCTGCACTTTATCATTTGATATAATTTGAAATTAAAATGATATTATTAAGTGATAAAGTTGAAATTATCGCACCACTCATCGTGAATTCTTTTAACTTTTTTTATTATTAATAATATCTAACAATTATGTAAAATGATATCGAAAATTTATCTTAAAATAAAAATTAATGATAAATAGTTTCAGTGTCGAAAAGCGATAAAACCAATAATGCGTTTCTAATGACACGTTGTATTAAGGACAATGACGCACCTTAAATTAGTTTCGGCTTATTTATTAATTTATTGCGGTGAAATCATTGTGTCATATTGTATACATGTATAATAATTTAAGTAATTCTAGTAATTAAACATATTTAAATTATTGGAGAAATATCATGCAGATAAAAAATGCATACCATATCTTAGTCAGAAAAATAAATAATAAAAACGAGAATATGTCTACAAGTGCATACAAAAATATCGTACGTGATTGGCAGATGTATTGACGTAAATGAAAATAAGAAAATAGATATTAAACAACATCTTATAATTTTTAAAATAATTTTTAACTCGATTCGCCTTATGAATTCTTATGCAAATCTAACCAGGGTTTTAAATGAAGATTAGATTAGATGAACACATTATATAGCTACTATTAAGGTATTACGAGGTTTTTCGAGTATTTGGCGATAAACAAATTAAATTTTATAATAGGTAGTGATTAATCATCTAGATAGTAGATTTATTAATTTGTAATGTTTCTTGAAATTAGCAACAGTCTTCTCATGGTAAATCTTCCATACAAAATCATACTACTATCTGGGATACTGAACAAATGAGGGATCATTTTAAAAGATATGAAATTCACTGTGAATTATTCGGATAAATGGATCAGCTTAATCCTGTATCGTCAATAAAGTGATGTATAATAACGTAGCATTTAAAATATTACATTTCTATTAAAGATGCCCTACAAATTAAAACAAAAAGATCCGACACATCTGCCAGAATTACGTACCATAACATTAGAAAATACAATTTCTTTTCTAGTCCCATTTGGTAAACTATAAATTTTATACCGTTCAATATTTTTTAAACTATAATATATATATATATATATATATATATATATATATATATATATATATATAATTATGTTTACAAGTCTTAAACATAAAAATAATTAGCGCTAAATGTTACGTATAAATAAGCCATAACATATCGTAATAAAAATTGTAAAAAATTCTAAATGCAACATTTAGAAACATATGTTCCACGTTAAATCTATTATTTCATTATGCGATCGGAAAACATTCAGCGACAGCAAGAAATCATATATACTGGCACAATTGTATCTTTAAATAATTTGTTAAACGATTTTCATAGATAATTTTACGAAAATTTTTACAAGATTATTACATCTTTGTTACAGACTGTAACTTAAAATTTGGCAAAATTTTGCTAAATCACGGAATAAAAGGCCAAAAGATGAGAATAATTTCTTAAATATTTCTTGCATGTCTTAAGTATTTCTTGCATTTGTAGAATCTACGATTCTACGATAGAAATAATATATTCATAGCTTAAGTATTGTCCTCGGCAACTCTTGAAATAGTAAATGAAGAACGAATACAAAAGGTTACTCACCGTTTTCGAGCCCTCGAAGAGGACCGCTTGGACTACCACCGGTGGAGACGCCTTCGTCTTCACTGCCGCTGGAGGTTCCCTCGCTGGGACTATAACTCCTTCTATTACTTGCCACCTTGGCTATTTTCGCCAGCACACTGTTCGCGCTATTATTATTATCGTGCTGATGGGCTCTGGCTTGAAGCCTTTCTTGCACGGACTTCGCTCTAGCCTGGAGCCTCTGCTGCTGGAGCGAACCGACGGAGAAATCGAGCGGTTGATCAATGTCTGATTGACTGGAGCTCTGTTGAATCACCGCGATTGGTTGCTGTTGTTGATGCCTCTGTAGCCGACCCAACGAGCTAGACAGACTCTGAGCCGCCGTCTGTCCGGGTACGCTTGACAGTACTATCGAAGGTATCTGCTCCTGTTGCTGTTGAGTCACGGCACCACTGGGCGGACTCCACCACTGATGTCCACCACCTTGAATCGATCTCCAAACTTCGATGGTATTGTTGTTCGTGGGACTGGTTTGCTTCTGCTTTTGAGCCGCGTGTTGCTGCTGCTGCTGCTGCTGCTGCTGCTGTTGCTGCTGTTGGTGTTGCTGTTGGTGTTGCTGTTGCTGTTGCTGTTGCTGATGGTGTTGCTGCTGAGCCGCCATCACCTCAGCGAGATTGTTGCTGCTCGCTAGGAGATGCATGCTCGGCGTTTGTGTCATCGACGCGGCCAGCGCAAATGGCAGTGGTGATGGACTAGAATCTGACGGTCTGCCAAGGAGACGCTGTTGCTGCTGGTGCTGCTGGTGCGTTGTTGCGTTATTTTGCGGCGGATGGGCGCGATGACCACCGAACTGGCTTGACGACGTGACGAACTGACTTTTAGAGTTGGTGGCTAAGGGCACGATCAGTGGGGGCGGCGGACACTGACGAACGGTACGCGCGGCTTCCGCGACCCAACGTCGCACCGCCTCGCTATCGAGGCCCGCCAACCCTGCGGTCTTCGTCTTGGCGGCTGCAGCCGCGGCCAGACCGAGTTGATGGTGATGGTGCTGCTGCTGTTGTTGCTGCTGCTGCTGCTGCTGCTGCTGCTGCTGCTGCTGATGCTGCTGTTGCTGCTGATGCTGCTGATGCTGCTGATGCTGCTGTTGCTGCAGCTGCTGATGCTGCTGCTGCTGCTGCTGCTGCTGCTGCTGCTGCTGCTGCTGCTGCTGCTGGTGGTGACGATGGTGCTCCAGCAGCGCCAGGGCGCCCTTCTCGTTTAGCGAGCCGGGCAACGCCAGCACCCCGGTGCCCGCCACCGCGGCGACTTTGGCTACCGCTGTGCCGCCGCTATCCCCGAACACGCCCAACGCCGCGAGATCCAACGTGTCTGCACTGCGCCGGGCGGCTCGATGACTCCCCGGGCTCCGCTGATCGCTCGTCGCTCGCCAGCACCGACCGTTGCGCGTTCGGACTTCCGGCCAAGCGGGACTCTTTCGCGACGACTCGTCGACGGCTGCTGCACCCCGCACCGCGCGAGACTTCGCTGAAGCACTTGGCTCACCTCGCGTCACCTCGCGATCATAAGTGTCACAGAGGGCAAGAGCAACCGGAGGCTCGTCGTCCTGAGGTCCCACGCCACAGCGTAGTCTGCATCACTGCAGGCGCCCTCGGGGGCACGAGGGGACGAGTGTGCGGTAGGCTAGAGGCGCGCGCCCGCGTTCACCAGACGGGAGCTGAGTATCTCGCGCACCTGTCATCCATGCCCGTTTCCACTGTCGTCGGAGGTGCGTTTACGTCCGCGCAAGGGCGAGCACCGAGATTCCCCCTCGCTATCGATCACGCGCACTTCCACACTCGGCTGGGGCTGTCCGTGCACGGGACTTCTCCGTGTCGAGAGGGCAATGTCACCTTGCGTACTCCGCCGCCTGCAGTGTGACTGGGACAACTGTCAAGTTGTCGGCGACAAGTGGTGATCCTTGCGAACCTTCGTCCGCGGCTCCCGCCGGTTACTACGCATACAATGATACAAGATCAGGACTCGGTGCTCTGCCTCAGGCCCGCCTCGCGCAACGCGACCTCCTCGTGTACGTCGAGGATGGTCCGCTTGTATCGTTAACGGAAGTGCAAATGGGTGAGAGCAACAACGACGAGCACGGGGCGACGACGGCGACAGCGGCGGCGGCGGCGGCGGCGGCGACGACGGCGACGGCGACAGAGGCGGTTAATAGATGCTGTCGCGTGCATGTGTGCAGCTACACTAGAGGCTCGAAGCCGGCCGAGGCGCACACGGACGTCGAGCTGCTCGGGCTCCGTTCGGCTCGTTTTCTCTCGTTCTTACCCGAGGTGGGGGAGTCGAGACGGTGCGACTCACGTGCGCACAACAGAGAGAGACGCGAGAGGTGCGCTATCGAACAACGGCGCGAGGAAAAGAGAAGGGAATCGAGTGTCGGTCGCTCGTATCGAAGAGAGAAAGAGCGAGTTGTCGGAGTTGGCGGCGCGAAGAGAGCACCCGCGCTCGTTCTCCCGTGGGCTACACTAGTGGGGGTAGAGCGCGTGCGTCGGTGGGGAAGCGTGGGGCCAATGGTCGAGGATCGCGAGATCGCCGGTCACGCCCATAGTGTGCAAACGCGAAACAAGTCGCGAATCCTGCTTATGCCTTCGCGGCAAGGAATGAGAGAGAAAATGATACGGAAGGTCGTGGGTTGAAAGGGGGAGAGATGTTTATTTGCATATCCCTGATAAATGTAGACTTGGGCGGGTGAATCGATCGACGTTTTTTTTAAGTTCTCCTTTGTAATGGAAAGTAATCACCTATCACTTATTCGGTAATCAACGATTTCTCGATGACCATGAATTGGAATTGTCGTTTTTATAATATATCGCGTAATTGCGAGGGGGAATTAATTTATCACCGATAACACAATGATGTCACTACAAAAGTTAATACGCGGTAATGTATTTTTATCGATAGAGTTTCATTTTATCGATATTAACAGCTTGTCACACTTGGTAAACTTTCCTTGACTGAGCTGTTTCGATTAACATAGACTTTAAAGCAACGAAATATATTTGCGTGTGCCAATGTATCGGTATTTCTCAAAACTGAACGAGCAACGACACTGAACAGTGACGCCATATAGATTATTAAGATACACTTAAGATACATTCCTCTACAAATTGCATCGAAGCATCACTTACACGTCCTAAAATTTCGTTCGACAATACGTGCATCCATCCATTCTCCCAGAGTTTCTTTCTTCTTTTTTTCATATCTCTAAATGATTAAATACTTCCTTTTGTCGTACATGCGTTCTTGCGCCGCGTGATCGATGGTGTCGCTTGGGCACGCGAGAAAGGGTTAAATGCCCGAGGAGAGGAAAGTAAGCAGTGATGATCAAGGAACCAAAACGATTATTCAAGAAGCCAAGGGAGAAAGTGGTCGCATGCGAATACCCATTTTACTCTGGGAACGGTGGTCCAAAGATAAATATATAAGAGAAATGCTTTCGCCAATGCCATGCCACCGAGCAGTTATATAGAAAAAGAAGAGTCAGTAGAATTAGTTAGGGATAGCGAAGCTCCGAGTTATCCCTTTCGTCATGTGCATCCATTCGGAAGAGAGAGGATTGGTCATTCTATAATCCTGAAGTATGCAATATCCATTCTCGGCATTGGCATTTTCTCCTAAAAGTATCGACGCGTAGGCAAAAATCCTTTTGCCTTTCCTGCTTCCGTCTATCTACACTGCAACGGAGAATTATTTTCCAACATATCGACTTTAATGCGTTGCGCTCTTACGTATTGAAATATAAGTAGGCACTTGTTTAATCAGAGCTTATAGCATTTGCTCAATAAATAAACTATCAAAAGCATTAATCAAAAGCAAATAGTACGAATGAAAATTCGTTCCGTGCAATTCCTCGATAAAAAGGTTCGGCATCACGAAAGCTTTGTTGATAAAATTTAATTTAAATTATATTCAAAGGAACTAATGACTACAACTAATTATTACAACAAATACAGTTCAAGGGATCCGAAAATCTGTTTTAATAAATATTCGAAATTTTTGACAAAATTATATTTTGTCAAGCTGCTCATAAAAGCTAGGAGCTTATCGGAGTGGGACGTTTATTTAAAAAAAATTCTGCAAATCAATCGATTAAAAGATCATTTTACTTTGTGCCTTTCGTACTTCGATGTGAAATATCCTATTTTTAATGTCGCCCGGAAGGAAATCCGAGATAATTGAAAGATTGAAGGCCCTGAGTGAAGCTCGGCATCGGGTACACGGCACCAAAGTCATCCCCGAATAGAGTCGATAAGTTAGGGACCGGCGCACCAAGAGGCTCGCGTGACCACCCTTAACGCGCGCGCGAGATTTCCCCACGCCGCCACCCCCCCCCCCACCCCCACCCCCCGCCACGGCCGGGCAGATTTCCATACGGCAGCGATTCGCCGAGGCCGCGCATTTGAATTCAACGTGCACGCAACGCCCTCTCGTTATGCCAACCGCTTTAAAGCCTCGCGTTATTGGTCGTGGAGAAAGGCGCGGCGTTATCGCAGCCCCTCTGTATCGTCACCCTCTCGGCGGGAGCTTTCGCCACTCTTCCCCCTCTCACTCGCTGTCTCTGTTTTTCTCTCTCGGCAACCAGGCTCGTGCATCTCCCTATCGCTCATACGCTATCATATTTTCATGCAGCGCGGCTAACGGAGGGGCAAGGAAGCCAACCCACGAGCATTTGAATCCGGGGAGGTATGCGCAAGACTGAAACGAAGTCGTCCCGCACGGTGTGGGGAAGGGGGTTGCGCGAAAGGTGTTTTAAAGTGCCTCTTATTGGTCATAGGAAAGCGTCCCTGCCGCCCCTTACTTGCCGTCGGCCAAGCTGCCCTCTTACTCTTTTTTGCTCCTGTCCTTGCTAGCCCTCCACCTTTTTCCCCATTTTCTCTCTCCTCTCGTTTGCTTGAATATATGCTTTGTGCCCTCCGGTGAGTTCCTTCCCTTTTTAAGGGGCTTCACACTGCTCCATTTGAAAAATAAACGCAACTGCACTCGGAATTTTCCAACAATTCGTCGAAGGTAATGTTCCTCATCAACATTCTCACAAAGTACAAATCACGTGATTTCTGCATTTGTAATGATTGCACTTATCGGTAATCCTGACAAGTTGTTTAATAAAATTTTTATTAAAAAATAAAATTATTGTTATTATGGCACGCACAGCGCAATGGAGTAACATTGTACTTTATCATTTGAGATAATGTGGTAGCAAATATCATTAAATTCTGGACTACATGACGAACAATAAATAATATTCATTGGAAAAATGCTGATAAATTAATGATGAATAAGAGGAGTGCGTCATCGATCATTTATCTCCAATTTAATGAAAAAGAACGAGTGTGTAAAATAAAAGTAATTACCAGCAAAATCCATGGGAACGAAAAGAGCCTTAGGCTTCCGTTAAATAAGTAATGATGAAAATTTAAAAATTTACATTCTAATATTAAAAGTTGTCAACGTACATTATTCACAATGATGGGATAATCTTTTTTCCGACCACACAATGTGCAATCCCCCTTACTCAACCGAACTTCCTCTTGCTTACTCTCGATTCTTCTCCTCTTTTCCTCTTCGCCACCATCTTTCTCCATACTCTTTTCTCTCTCATATAACGTCTCTTTTTCTCATCCTAGTTCGTGATTCTCGCGCCAGGCTCCCATCCGTCCGTCCCTCTATTGCCCTCTTAAGATCGAGGGAATTTACGCCGAAGACGACGAAGACGGGCTTCTTTTTCCCCTCCAGAGTCGCTCACGAATCCCCGACGCGCGCACGCGAAAAGCCAGTAGTGGGGTTTCTCTGGTTTTTCCTTCAATCCTCTTGCTTTTTTCTCTTTCCTGGTGGACGCTCGCTTCTAAACGAGCAAGCGAGAGAGAAAGCGAGGGTGATTCAAAGGGAGGGAAACGGCCCGCGTATTGATTTTAATGACGCTCTCCTCCCCCGTCGCACCCCTATGCGTATGTGGATCTTTTGTCCTTCTTAGACGGACGCCACTAGTCTTTGCTTTCCGTATTTTTTCACTGTGTGGGAGTGCTCATGAATTGAAAGAGGCGCGAACAATATCTATGCGCTCTGATTATTTGCTATCTAGACGCGAGATCGCGAGCGGCTTCTGTGATCGCTAAATATATTTCAATGCAACTTATGATCGAAGCTGCGTATTCTACATTGAATAAACAGTAAACATAAATTTAAGTAATGTTTTACTACTCACAATGCGTTTATTTTTAGCTCTCTTCAAATAGCTCATTATTAATCGACTGAATAGTGGTCTACTTATAGGAATGTTAAAATGTTTCTACCAAAACTGTAATACTTAAGCGAGTATTGTGATGTTTATGATCCGAGTAAATTTTTGTTCTCCATCGTATAAAAAGGATCCTTTCAACTGATACATTTCAAGGTGGACGGACTTTTTTCCAATTGATGAACGTTTTGAATATCTTCTAAATTTTCAAATAATTTAGGAACATTTTAAAATATGTGCATGTGATGAATTCAACAAGGTTTTAATATATTGTACATTTATGTATAATTTATACTAGCTGGATTTAAAATAAGGCGTACTTTTCACTTTTGTAATATTAGATTATTTAAAATATTAATTTTATCTATAACAGTGGACGGGAGCTTTATTATTTCAAATGTATTGTGTAGCTATAGACAATTCGAGAAGAATTTTCTAGAATTTTTTAAGTTAATAAAATTAAATAATATAAAATAAAATTAGTGATTTAAGCTAGAATTTAATACAGAGTGTTTCTGAACCATCGATAATATTAATTAAATTAAAAATATGAAATATTTTCTCATACATTTTGACATTTAAGTGCGATGTTAATATATTTTTCTAGTAATTCATTACTGTTTTTTCTATCGAGAACATAAAATAACAAATTCTCACGTACAGCAGATATAATAATTACAAATTAGACTTTTCGGTTCGTAGATATGTACAGAAATGCCGTATTTTTAAGGAGGAAAAGCTAGCACAGTAGTAATTAACAAAACTTTTTAAGCCTTGAAGAATACAAATTATTTGCAAAGAAATACATGCATCGATAAATATGAAGTACATATATAAATCATACCTAAGCTCCCGTTGTTGTAATTGTCCCCCAGGGTTTTGAAACGCATTTTAAATTCAACGATCAATCATAGAGCAGGAACTTGTCGCGAGGCTCTTAGGCGAAAGAAGTCAAGTGCCCTGGTAGGTGCTTCGACCCAAAACAAATCATCCCCATTGATGAAACACGCGCGGCCTCTAGTAACCCTAATCTGAATACATCAGACATGCGTAACCCTTCGGGGGCCGATCCGGATCTCGTGCGTCGCAATGTGCCTGGCCGACTTTCTAACTCGCACGCGAATTCGAACCCTTCCTATCCTCTTTATTCGTCCAAGTTTATCGGACTATTTGCATGAGGCGCGCGTGATGCAGGTGCCTCGTTTAACCCTTCTTTTTGTGCAGCCTAAGGTAGTGCAAGCAACACGCATACCTGCGCCCGTGGCTAAGCATATTAAGGTATTTTCAAATGTACTTAAAGTGTTGGGTGTGTATACCTGCGGTGAAAGCGCACTGTGTCAGTTAGCCCTTAAGGTACATTTTATCCGCTGAATAATCGTGTGGCTCCTGCTACCCATTCCCTCTTAAACCTCCTGACGATTTTATTTTACTCGTCCTTACCTATCTGCATTATTTATGTCACTTATTTGAAATTTAAGATATTCTTTCCTTTACTTTGAAGCAGTTGCTCTTTTTTCCCTTCTTATCAGCCTTATTATGCGATTTCGTTTATTCCCAGTACTATTTAAAATAAAGATTTCGCTGATACCCGTAGTACTTACTTCTTTAATATTAACTTCCTTCGTATATTTATGAATATTATTATTGACTTATTATCTTCCGAAGATTTCTCGTATATGATTCAGTATACACATAAAATAATTATAGGATATTTGAATACTAAATTTAGACAATATATAATAACATTAAAAATATAATTCATATAATACAATGTGAAATTCTTGCCAACGTGAAATAATAATGTCAATAATTACTGATTATTATAACAGTGTTTGATACTAAAACCGTTTGAATACCATAAAGCATTAAAAATTAAAGTAATAAAAGTAATGCGCCTTGTTGTTTTAATTTATATTTTGAAGATTATAAAAGATAAGAAATAACGTAATACAAGTATCTCCTTTGGGAAAAGTCAATTTCGAAATAAATCCGAATATCTAGCCAATTACGAAAATATACTTAAAGGAAACAAAATATATTACATTTAGAAGTAACACATTTTTACTGTCCTTTTACTAATTAAAAGAAATCAGCTTAATATTTTAATTAATAATGAAAGCATAATTTACTTTTAGGTATAAACTGTATTTGTAGAAATCTGATAAATGTGAAAAACGTAAGCTTTTGATCTATATCGACCGTTTTTCACGAACTGTTTCTTCTCCTGTCCTAAGTATTCGTGAATAGGTGCCAGTAGAGAGAGAAAGAGAGAGAGAGAGAGAGAGAGAGAGAGAGAGAGAGAATAAAACTGAAAAGAAGAAAGAAAGTAAAAGAAAGACGCTCTCTTTATTTGGATTTCTTGGTGATGGATCGAACAATGAAAGAAACAGAAACATTGACTAGTTTTACGAGTGCCACATGGCATGGGACACCCAAGGCTCTTTCAATACCGTTACAACATGGCGCACTTAATCTCGAGTATTTTGCGCTATTTTACCGACATGCACCATTCGAGGTTCTCCCCCATGAGTTTGCGACGCTTTCGCGCATTTGTATTTTCTGAAAGTGCCACAAGGAGAGAGAAGAGTCCGATGGTGGGAAGAGCGGCGGTGTAGGAGGAGGGAGGGTGTTAAAAAGGCGAAAGTCCTATTATGCACCAAATTATAGGACTTCTACAAAACAAAAAATCATTTCCTCTTGTGCGACGACTTTTTATAGGTACTGTATAAGCCAGCTGCTCGCTTGTCTTTATTTTTATTTTTCTCTTTTCTTAATTCGTAGTTTCACAGAAAGAGTAGATTATCGCAAACGTTTCTTGAACTCGTTCGTAATATCGTAGGAAAAAAATTATACTAAAACGAATGGAAGAGGGAGAAAAGAGAAACTAAGTTTCCTTTTCTCGAACAAAATTTATTATGCGTTTGAAGATTTTCAATTTTATAGCTTTTCATGAGTAATTTTACCTTTATTTCCATTTTTTTACGATAAGTTCCGGTACCGTACTTTTAAAGGTAAACAAAAATATAAGCGTAAGCGAACGGGCTCTAACGGTGTCTAAAAATCCGACAGTCTCGCCTGCGAAAGGATCTGCCTCAGTTTTACTATTTGCGAGATTTACGGGGAAGTGAAGGTTGGTAAGGAGAAGTTTCTTCGAAAGCAGGTAGTCGCGCACCCCTCGCTCATTACTTTATTACTCTGCGACAGCAATATTGTCTCGCTTTAGGTGCATTTGCTTCGTATTCCAATACATCCCAAAAACTAGCCGATCTCGAGGTCCTGAAGGAATCGCGTTTGCTTTTTACTTAATTGCCGTTTACGACTGACGTGGACACGCGGGCGGTTGACGCGGTGCTGCGTGCACAGGTTCTGAACCTTTTTGCAAGTTTCAAAAATTTAACGAGGAAAAAAGGTACAATGCATCTCGGAATTGCGATGAATACTTTAAAGCGGAGTTGTAGGCTTTACTTCTTTACAGTTTTCTTTACAGTCGACCAAAGTGAATTTGCCTTTTATCGCGTTTTATGATGCCTGTTGTGCGAAGTCAACTTGTGCGCGATGTAAAATGTAAATAACAGTGCAGCTTGTTATAAAAAATATTTTACGGAAAATAAAAGAAATTCGAACACACATTTACGTTTTATAACTAATACGTATACATTTCAATATATTAAAATTTACTAGCATATTTTCTCATTCAAAAATTATCTACCTTTTCTATTTTCTAACGCTTTCAAATGTAAATGTAGCTATTTTCCATTTAAATATTTTATAATAACTGACTATTTTAGAATAACTGACACAATAAAACATTCTCTTTTATGTTAATTAATTTCGAATAAAAACGTTAAGCTATATCTTTTGAATTAAATATCAATATTAGAAAATGTTTTAATCTCTTGAAATGATATTTTATATTTGAATTATAGAGAGTCTTTAGAACTTCAGTTTGAAAATATATTTCAAATGTTTGTTATATTTTTAAGTTGATTACAAGACCTCCAACGACTTTTTAAAACAATTATGTATGTCGGTCCAAGTATGCAAAATTATTCATTTGCCGTTAAATTTTATGTTTCAAAGTTTTTTATAATAATATTCAAATACAAAATATTTAAATGACAAATTCGAACTACATCTATAAATGTACATTGTAAACCTCAAATGGAAAAGTAATATGGAAAATTGTTTCAAACAAATATCGTAGTTACTAAATATAATATCTTTGTTAGTAAAAAAGACTTTCAACAATGTCAAATTTTATTGCCCATATTATCAGAATCGAGCACTAAACAAAGAAATAGTATTAGGAAAGATGTAATCTAAAATATTCATTTAAGCAACATTTGTATATTTAATACAATTACTGTAACTAAACAAGTGATTTTTAGAATTGATATCTGAAAGTAGATCTTATGTTAAATTTAAATAGAAAGATAATTTTCGAAAAATCTATTAGTAAAAGCGTTAATTTTTGAATTAAATGTGGACAGTTATTCCTAGATAAATGATTTAAACTCAGTTGAAATGCAGTTGTATTGTATAAAAGTGTCAATTTTACACGATGAATTGAAAATATATTTAAGAAAATTTAGAGATACGCTTGAAACAGTTGAAAAATCGTCGGTGTGAAAAAAATATTTTCCAAGTGCGTATCCGTTTTGTATCGTTATACCAACATCACCGAAAGAAATCTTTTATCATAAATTCAAGTGTATCACTCCTCTAATTATATGAGTTTGCTAGACGATGCGTCGCCTCGGAAACAAGTAACTGTAAAATTAAATACAAAAATTATTTATACGTCCTCTTACAGGACAATTTTCACATCCTTATACAAAGACACGCTGTCTCGAAAGGAAAGAGCGCGGAATTACACGGAACAAGAATTATGTATTCGTATACAGTATAATTACGGCCTAGTGTTCTCTTAAAGGTTAAAAGCGCTCGCTGGCGATATTTAAGTAGAACAAACGGAATATTCTCGTATTCCGAGCCGAGGTTACTGCTACTATGTGCGTATAATGTAACTGCCAGTCGGGTATGTGTGCGCAAGTGTAACGTATGTGTATCGGAGAGTTTCTAACGTCGGGAGTCGCTCGAACAGAGCGAACGAGCCCGAATGCGCGTGACGACTTGGTAATTTCCTTGGACACGCTGCTTGTCATTACGCATGAGGGAATACTATAAGCGGCTGCAGCGTGTGATTATAAAATAAGCGGTTTCTTTTGTGGTAATTGCCGCGGATCAAGGACGGTCTTGGACACACACAGATTCGGGATGACATCGTTAACTCGCTGCATGTCGTATGACTTCTATTCTTTTTTCTTTCCTTCGTTTCTCCTTTCTTTATTTTTCGACTTATCACATTTGCATTGTTTATTATGAGCTTACTTTCAAGTCTTAAGTAATAGTAAAATATTTTAAACCACGGAAACTCACGACGAGACTAATCGCGTATAAAATAACTAATAATTAATTATGATTTTCCTTCGAATTTTAAGAAGCGTTTATTATTGATCTATGGGTATATTTGTAAAAGAAAAAAGTATAAATTTGTTTTCAATGCTTACACAGTATTCACCGTTCATTGTTAAATTATTAAAAAAATTATTAATAACAACAATAATCATACACAATGCGTACCGCTTGAAATTGTTGATACCAGCAAGTAATACATAAATAGATTGACATATTGCTGCATATATTATTTTTGTAACGATCTATATCTAACGATGTATGTTAGATAGTATCTAACTTACAAAAGTAAAATTATTCACTGATATTTCAGTATTTTAATATAATTCGTAGTCGTTTGCGTTTCTCTCTTTCATTCTTACATTTTCAATTTCTTCTTTCTCATCTTACCGCACATTCTAAATTCGCATCTCTATCATTACTCCTTTTCTTCATCATTGTTGCCTTTTTATCCTGCTCTAAACACCCGCTTTAAGTGCTTTCTCTCTAACGTGGCGCCACATTTACCATTTAGATCCATCTTGCGGCGCGTTGCATCCGCATAATCAGTCAACTTACGTAATAATTTCAATCAAGAAAAATCCACACTGTAACAACCCACAAAGTACTCCGAAACATAAGCGGCGCAGAACTGCCATGTTCACGATGCCGTAACATTAGCCATTCTTTTAAATCGCACTAAGGCATCCACGAATTAATCCGTCATTATGCGATACTTGGAAGCGGCATGCGTTAAGGACGGAAATTTTTTCTTCGTTTCAAAGAACAGTCATAAATTCAAGAAGTCTTGATCTAGATACTTTTTCAGTTTTATTCATAGAGATGTGAAAGCATTAACAAACAGTATCCCAATATGTTCCATTGTATCATTTTTATGTGACGCATTAATGATCCGGGAAGATCCATCGATTTAGCAAATAATATACACCTTTCAATAATATATACGAAGACTAAAAAATATTTTAAAACAAGTGCCTTACACTCGTTTTGATTCTAAATTTGATACTTCATGCTTATGACTCGCTTATGTAGGATTTTATTTATTAAACATTTCAACGTATGAAAATTGTTTTACATGTAATTAAAACTTGTATCTCATCGTCGAAGGATCTTATTAAACATTTATTTTACATGGTTTTTATGCGTCTATAAAAAATATACGTATTAATGAATATGAAGAATCAATTTAATTTCGATTACAATTATAGTCTTTTTCTTCAATAGTTGTACGATGTGAACATTTTATACCAGATGTATTTTAATGAGTGATTTTAATGAATAATTTTTTCTCTATCAATATCACTGGATATGTATCCTGAAAATTTATTATTGTATAAATCTAAATAAAAGACTATCGTCTGAAAAATTTGCCAAAAATCTTATTTTATTTATACAGAGAATGCTTATTAAAATACGAACGTATTTTATATAAATCGGTTTTATATACTTCATATATGGAAAAAATCTACATTATTTAATTTATATTGATTTTATGGAGAAAAAAAAACGGTACTTGTATTAACATTTAGCAGATTAATTGTTACAATAATCGAAAGCTGGTATAAATTACTTACGAGATTCAACGAGCAGTTAAGGTACTCGTTCAAAAGTGAAATCGCTCATTTCCAAGAATTCGACTTACATTACATTACATTATGGGGATGATACAGTAGTAACTTAACTAGGAATGCCAGTGCCAA
Source organism: Wiebesia pumilae (assembly GCA_018907045.1). Classification (NCBI taxonomy): domain Eukaryota; kingdom Metazoa; phylum Arthropoda; class Insecta; order Hymenoptera; family Agaonidae; genus Wiebesia; species Wiebesia pumilae. The sequence goes on from JACCHZ010000107.1 coordinate 2,788,935, forward strand.
TTTCATTCGTCGGAATATTCAGCTGGATTAAGGTAATTGTCCGGTTATCGTGCGAGAACGCTGACAATAGTAGGGGGTTATACGCATTTACGCATGTGTCACGCACGTCTTTAGAAATGATATCGCGTTCGCGTAGGTGTTGATATACGTGTTTACAGTAGTTCGGTGATGTTATATGTATATTCGCTCTAACGCAATGTAAAATACTATATAATTAAAATTCAGCCTCGTCTTAATTATTTTTTATTTTCTACTAATTTATTTTATTGGAAGAGTTTAATACTAGTGAAGTTAAACGTTAAATTATTAAACTAGTAATATTAAACTAACAAAAAGATTTTGTTAAGTAATCAAACTAAATTCAACGTTTGCTGCTGTTGAAAAAGAATTATAGATATTAATAATGTAGTTTGAGTATCATATAATTAGAAAAAAAAAAAACTCCGATATCCTGTACAATAACCGTTGCATAAAATATACTATCAATTATGATCTCGACGATCAATGTCTTATTTAACCTACGGCACTATTTATGTCATTCGTACTAAAGAGTCGCATGCAAACTAGGAAGTGTCTTTACAGTGATATAACTGTGACGCAACGCAAGTGCAATTATGATACGAAGGTTATAAGACTGAAGGAAACAAACGCAACTTAACTGGAAGAACATCTGTAGAAAGAACCTAACGCCAAGAAGAAGATTTAAAAACGAAGCAGTATGCGTCTTTACTCAGTCGGGAGTCGAGTCAGGGACCTTCTGTTTTCACGACGGATAATCTTCTAGCTGAGCTACCGGTGGCTGTACATTTACTCTCTGCGAGTTGTTCTCCATAACATAATCTTCGTGCAAAATCCAAACCTCGGGCTACGTTACATATTTAACAATAGTGAAACAACAATTTTTTAATTAATACTTTTTGAAATTTTTTTTTAAATGAAAATGTTAATTTACAAAAAATTACAATCACATTTAAATCGATCGACTAACATAAATGGTTGCATAGTAGGTGTACGTTATTTTACTGAATTGTGTCAACTTTTTAGAGCGGTTGGGCACGAAATCGAAAATTTAATATATGATAAGAATCGTACTAAAAGAAATGTCGTACAAAACTATAAAAACTTAGTATAGGAAGCGTTCGAGATATGAGCAGAGGCTGAAATGCTGGTGCGATTGGATGCTCGCGGTATCTAAGAGCGACTTACAACCAAACGTTATAATATGAATCCATAAAGAACAAAATGTCAGCTTTTGCCGGGTGCATCATTCGCGTGCGAAAGTTTTCACTTCATTTCCTTCTTACCGACAAGAGTGTGAACGCGTCTCGCACGACGCGCCTTTTTATAATCGCAATGAAAAGAGCAGCGACTCGGCTTCTCATAATCGTCGCGCATCTCAGCGAAGAGCAACGAGCAGAGTAACACGGGGCCTCAGAAGCAGTGCACTCGCGGATTGGCGCAAAGGTCGTCGGCGTTGGCTTTCACACAGGCTCGACTATATCTCGAGAGTCGAGGGCCGGAGCACGCGCCACGATTCCAATCCCTCGGTTCTCTGTCGCATGCGCGCACGCACACCGACGACCTTTTAACGGCAGTTGCACCAGCGAATTACGACCGGAAGAATTCATTTTCGCTCTCCCGGAGTGTCCGTGTACGTGCGCGCGTCTCTTGCACCACCTCGGATCGTGCTTTTTCTTCTTTTTTTCGTATTACGCCCGATGCACTCACACGCGAATCTTTAGCGCGACGTATCTGCGCTTCCTCGGTATCGTCTAGCCTTTTCCGAGTCGAGCATTTGAATACTGCTGCCGCTGCTGCCGCTGCTGCTGTTGCTGCTGCTGTTGCTGCTGCTGCTGCTTTGCCTTTGGAGGAGGGAATTTAATTAACATTGTCAGCGCTTCAGAAGCTTTTTCCTTTTTCTTTACCTTTCTTGTGTCCTTTTTCCTCTCCTTTTTGTGTCGTGAAAAATCATTGGCGGCGATGATTCACTCCCCGTAGACTACAGTAAAACATCCTTTGAGCCTTTCCTATGCTTGAGAGATGGTGAATTCGTTTTATTCCACGTGAGCTCTATTAATATTTACGTCCGATGAAATTAAATAAAGTTAAAGTGAGTAATTGATGCTTATACGAAAATAAGACAGGATTCCCCCACGAAACTCCGAAAAAGAATCGTTATGGAAATAATAAAATTAATTTTACATTATAAAGATAAAGTACATACTGATATCTCTTCTTGTTGTAATTGGCATATAAACTAAGTTACTGACACCGTTCGAATCTTTATAAATTCAGGAGTCCGACGCAGTCTTACGCAAACCTCGAGAATATTCCTTCTTTCGAATTATTTACTTCATATTCCGCTCATTTTTTGAAAATCGACGAATTCACAAGTAACAAGAAGAGAAATTTTTTGCGAAACTTTTCCAATCTTGAAGCTTTCGCAATATGCTTTGTATCGCAAATTAGTGCATTAAAGTTTAAATAGAATCAAACGTAGTTTTCTATATTGTCGCGATAATGGCCAGGCCTATGCAATAAAAGTGATTTTGCTATCGTGCTTTTAGCTTCAATTTCGATCAGTTAAATATTCTTGCTGGTATTAATGCCTACCATGTAAGTATTAGCTAAGCGTCTTTTTTCGCTCGAAAATACTTACGCTAAATAACAATAATCGACTAGACACCAGAATGCAACGTATAGTTTAACCAAAATTTATACAACAATTATCTTTGACCGTAAGCGATATTCACCCTTTCTTTCCGACTCCGAAGGCTTCTGTCTGCGCCAATATCGCTCGCTTGAAGTAGCGGCACAAAAGGAAAGGGCAAAAAATACAGAATTGAATTTCCAATGTCGAGGAACAGCCTCGCGAAGCGAGCGTCTTTAAAAATGCAGACTGCCTCGATAGCATCGTATTCTTTTTTATAAACCCAAGAGATGCCGTGCGCCGGCGATACAGCGACAGTTGGAAAGCGCAAGATCGATGGGGCCGCGATCGCGAAAGGATCCATCAGCTTCTCTCCTCGCTTCTCTCTCCCGCCTTTTCGCTTTCTCACTCTCTTTCTTTACTTACCGACGCGGAAAACGTCGCGCGCGAGTCTCCACAAGAAAGAAAGACGCGCTCATTATCAGTAGCCGCAGGTAATTAAACGATGGGGCGTTGTCGAAGCGGTGTATCTGTACATACACTGTCGTGCAAGCGAAAGCGCGAGGGGCAGAGAAGGAGTGAGAAGGGTTCGGGAGCTGAGCAACGCGCGCTTGATGTTTCTTGCTCGTCATGGTAACGACGTTCGTGGAAGAAATGGCAAATGGCATCGCGGCGACTTCGCTGCACTGGCATCCATTCGCACGTCCATGCATGAATACATACGTATACATATACATATACATTTGAGCGTTCTCTCTCTCTCTCTCTCTCTCTCTCTCTCTCTCTCTCCTCTCTCTCCTCTCTCTCGTACACCTTTTCTTGCGCTGTACACTTCTCTCCCTCGGCGACGTTGCATATGTGTGGTGTGGTGTGGTGTGGTGTGGTGTGGTGTGGTGTGTGTGTGTGTGTGTGTGTGTGTATGCGCACGAGTCCGCTTGCCTATGCTACGCATTCGTGTGCGCGAACGACGTTAAGCGTTAGTCAAGTAGCTGCGAGAGCGGCACACATCAAAGCGCATCGAGCTAGTTCAGCCACTTAATGTCTCGAGTTTTCACATTACCGAGGCAAAAGCAAGGAGCTTCCTCCCCCTGCGCCTCTACGCATGACTTGGAATAAGAGTAGTAGACGCCTTGAGTTTATGCGACACAGAGTTGTTCGTTACATGCGCTATTAGGTTTTTCGCAACATTTCGTCATCATATCCCTGTACATTTTTTATTAGCTGAAATGGGCTGCACGTGTATTGAGCTTTAGATTAATCACCTTAATTTTACCCCATGTAATTTACATAGGTTTTTCCTATTTATTCTCCACTTATAAATAAAAGTAAATGATAATTTTTTTAACACCTGTATACAGACATATAAGGGTATTTTGTAAGAAAATATGCTTAACACTTTTTTTATCGTTACGCGTAAATATTCTAATACAATCTTTTTACGTTTATGTTAAAATTATTTAACAAAAAAGTTTTGTGAATTTATTGGATATAAAAACATATTTCTATTTTAATTGTGATAAATAATTATTATTCTACTTACGCATCCATCAATTATAGGTCTACATAGAAATGTATAGTATGTGATAAATTTATTAGTAATTTGATAGATCAAACAGGAATCAATCGAGCATTAAACATAGTTCGACTCTTACTTATTAGTTTTTATAAAAACATTTTAAAAGCAACATCAATATTATTATTATAATAAAAATACGTAAGAAAATTATTCATTATTTTTAAAGCGAAGTAAATTTTGAAATTCTGTCAAACCTCGATCTTATTCTAAATCTATGTTATATAATAATTGTACATTTTAATTTACGATAACACGTTAAAAAAATATGATAAAAGTTGATATTAATCAGCAGCATGTTTAAGTTATATTTTGATACATTTTCTTAATATCACGAAGCAGTAGAATATAATTTATACAATTTACACCGTACAACTAACACCCGATGTATTCGAACGACAATAGTTAATTACATATGATTGATTAAACATCTTTTATTTATTTAGAAAGTCATAATTTACATTAATAAGCATTACACTTTATTATGAAGCGAAATATATGAAAAGCTTTTGTATCACGAGAAAATAAATCAAGGATGCTCGTCAATGCAAATCACAAAGAAAAACTGAAAAAAGTGCGTCTGACAAAAGACCTCGACACTGCCACGTTTTTTCGCGCGCCCTCCCCAAAATAATCGAGGGCAATCATCCAGGACTGAAGTATCTTCCCACCGTTTCGTCATGGTTTCTCGATCGTAGCTTGTTCCACGCTTCATGCAAATATTGATCTTCCCTCGGCCGCGCGCAATATAAGCAAAAAATGTGCCTCTTTATACAACACATCTGCAATCTGCATACCAGCTATGCACATTGAGAATGAGCACGTTGTGGGGTGGTTGGCAAACGAGATTTTTTTTCATTGGCTTTTTTTCGATCAAGATGAGTCTTCTCTTTTAGGGGACAAATCGACAGTTGGCCAAATGCCAGCTACTATGTGTGATTTTCAAAATAGCGAATAATTCGATGAGGCGGGTAAAGCTCTGATAAAACGATTCGGGTAATGTATTAGTAATAAAGTTTTTTTTTTTTTCTTCTTTTCTTTCCTTATTACACAAAAAGAATTCTTTGTCAATGAGTCGCGAAAACTTACGGATAAATTATCGAAATTCTGAGATAACGAGAGATCTTTTTATTTCGAAAAAGACATTTCGGCATTTTTAAAATGAAGACGTCATTTGATAGATTTATTTTATTGTATAAAAAAAAAAAATACATACTTCGACAAAAGTTAATATTATTACGTAGTATTTACAAAATTTAAAAATCAGTTGATCGACATTCATATTCTTTTCAATTGTTTTGTCAGTTTCACCAAAAATTCACAACAGTTGAATTATACGGATAATTCATTTTATCATTCATGAAATCATGCGTATTATCCGAATTGTATCATGCAATGATTTATGAAAAGAGAAATTTAACATATAGGGAAATAAATGTTGCATGGAATATTAAAAATAAATCTAAAGTATATTGTAGATACAAGATACATTACGTTATATATGCAAAGAAAGTAAAAATACTTAGTCAACTCATAAGGTCCAGATCGGAATACTGTTCACGTTAAAGCAGAACTCCATCGTTAATCGATAATTTGGTGATTCTTCACGAACTCATTTTACGCGAAGAGTAGCTTTCAGCTAACTAATTATTAGTTGCGGCGACTGTAAAAGAAATAACAGTAAAACTGCTCAGAGCGGGAACTTGTCTGAAAGACGTATTCGCCACTCAGGCATTATCCGGAGTCCTTGGAACAAATAAAAAACGTAACGCAAAAATGCATAAATTTTCGACTGAAATAATGTTCATCCAAGAGTTTTTCCCGGTAAAATACCTGAGCGCATAAATCGTATCTCATAAATGGCATTACGACGAAAACGCGCGACTCTGGCTCGCTTACCATATCAACGGCCTTTCTTCGACTTTAACTGTTCCGTAATTCACGGAGAGAGAGAGAGAGAGAGAGAGAGAGAGAGAGAGAGAGAGAGAGAGAGAGTGAGAGAGAGAGAGGGAGAGGGAGAGGGACCGCCATAATAATGAAGTGGTAAATGAGTTTGCAAATGAAGATACGGGCAGAAACGCGCGCGCGTCACTGGAATCGCGGAAGTAGCGATTCCCCGCGCGCTCAACGCGCACACACACGAATGCATAGCTAGACGTAACTTAGCGTGGGTGTAATGCGGCGCACGCGGTCCTATGCATGGTAAATAAGGCTCATATTGCGCGCACGTATTATACCCATGCCATCCGCGCGGATCTGAATACAATGAGTGCGCCCGGGAATATAATGCCCCCGTGTCTTAATGGCATTGCGACTTCTCTAAGAGAACGCCTTTACTGCGCCGCAAAGGCCGTCGTGTCGCGAACTCTGCTTTTCCATTTTCTTCCTTCTCTCCACTCCTAGATTAGATGCACCCGTTTTTCCAGCATTGTTTTGCTCACTTCTTTTCTTCGTGTGGCTCGGTGCATTTTTATGCATTCGAAGAGTTTCAGTAGCGGGTGGGCTTTGTGCGCAGCGCAACCTGCTAAACGGCTGATTACCAATGGATCTGAGCCTTCATTTGTTATTTAAATGTCTCCATTTCACGGTTTATCTTTCTGCGAGTACTAAGCTTGCACAATTTGGAAATCCCCGTTGGCTTACCTTGCCTCGTCTTGCCTCGTCTTGCCTCGTCTTGCCTCGTCTTGCCTTGAAAACCGTATTTCGTTCAAATTCTTATTCAAGCGTAGAGCTGCTTTTCTTTTATTTATGTTATTATGTTCATTATCACTCGATGATGCGATACATTTTGTGGATAATAGAGCTTTATACGTTGTATTATTATAAATATATTTCATTTTGAAATTATGAGAGCATCGATACACGAGATTAATCATATTTTAAAATTCCACTATTGAAAATACACTTTTCGTTGTGTTTTACACACTCGAATTTATATCTTAATGAGTGTATTAGCGAAAGACTACCAACGGTGTTATCCGTTGTTACACATAGACATCATTATTTATGCTATGATAAATTATTACACAATAGATTGTATTGCGATGGCTAGAAATTATGCATGGACGCTTTGTTATTTTAATGTGAACCATACAATCTCCTTGAATCAATTTTTCAGATTTGCTAGCTTCATATGGATATTGAAAAAGGGATCAGGTTTGCTTTTAAATAATAAAATCATTCAAAATTTAGAAAATAATCGTATTAGTCTAAAGAAAGGTCAAGATGTTCTTGCATTAAAACGCAATTCGCTTTGCGTTTTTTCACAAGGTTCAACAAATTTTTATATAATTATAAAGTGGAGGCGAAAAGGTCGCCAATCGGTTACCTGAACACCATTAAAAAATCGTAATTTTCATTTCATTACCAAGACAATAGTCATAGTAAATATAACTGAAGGAATTATTCAGATTTTCATTGTGCTCGAGTAAAATGAATACTTACACAATAATACATTCAACATTATTACGAAACGCCCACTTTTGCGTATTTTAGAAACATCACTTTTTTAATGAACTTTATTTACAGTCCGTCGTATCAGCAATGTCACTGTAATTAAACGAGGAAAATTATTCGTCAAGATGTACTCCTTAGTAGCGTAAAATAGGTCTGATAATGCAGTGTTGGACTTTAGGCGCATATCAGGTGCTCGGATTTTTAACTACGGAGAGTTTTGCCAATCGATTCATTTTTCATCGTATAATTCACGTCCAAATATTGCTATAAATCGTTGAGAAGCACCAGAGCGACGAATCGAGAAGAGCTTCGCTCTTAGCGCTTCCCTGCGTAAGATCGATGCCACGAATTATCGATGCCTCCAACGCACGTACACGCGAGATTTTTCAGCGGTATACCATGTACACTTCATAAATGGAAATATTAATCTTAATCATGCATGTGTCACACGATAGGTTGTTTGGAAATTCATTTCATGCAAACATATTTACGTGCAAAAATAAAGATGCAATGTTGAAGAAAGAATCTTCAAAGGTATATAGCACCTGTATAAGCTCAAGGAATCATTGTTATTGGTACCACTGAATAATTACTGTAATAATAATAATCATTGTAATTTTGCATCAATTGATGCTGCTTTTATCGTCTTATTAAAAATCATTCAAAAACAAAATAACTGATTATTGTTCTTGAATTATAAATTATCATTTCTGTGTTTTGCTTAAATATAAAATTAAAATGCCCACCAATATAAAGGACCAATTACAAAGATTACCCGCACATGATATTGCTACGGGTTAAATACTTTGTATTTTAGATAAAAGTGCCAAGGTTTTTTAAATTAAAATTGAATATTTAAACATCTCACTAATATTAGATATAATAATGAATTAGAGCGGATTTCGCATAAATCATTATTCAGTTGCCTGTTCATTGAGAGCGTATGTATCTTTTGTATGCTTTACGGGAAGATATTTATTTGATCAAAATCGATGTTATTGTACGAAGAAAGACACATGTAATATTTAATGAAATTATCATGCTAGGACATTTGTTTGAGAATTTTTAACGCGTTGATTCAGTAATTCGACCAATTGTCGAATAAAATAGAGGGAAGCAAACGAAATTTTGTCGAATATCTGTCGAAAACTGTTCATATTTGTAGTCGAATTCATGAATAATTCCCAAGACGTCGAAAACCATTGTATTTGATAAAACTACCTTTGAATAGGATATTGGCGGTTTTTGCTCTGCGTAGGGTCCCACATTTGATCCTGTAATATAATGCATCGGTGAAAATTCTGTTGGAAAGTGCCTATAGAGCGACGAACGTCGCATTCGCGCCTTCTAACGCGGATACCGAACGTTCGCTAAGGCCCGAACCCATAATTATCCCCGCGGTGCTCCGCGTGGCATCGACGAATCAAGATAATGGTTTTCTTTTTTTCGTGCGTTTCCGTTAAAAGCGATTGCCCGTGAGCGCGTGGGGAGCGCGAATAAAGGCGCCGCGGTGCAATACAGCACTCGTGGCAAGAAAGACGAGGAAATTTTAATCTAAATGAAAGGCCACGAAGCGATTTGCAGAGTGGGACCGTACACACAAGGGAACGAACTTACGTGCGCAGCGGCAGCGGACGCTCGAGTGGGGGGTGGGGATCTATTAACCGGCAGATTAGCAGTTAAAATTGAAATTTGCACGGACAGTTCGATCGTATACTGTCGGCGGCTTCTTCTTCGCTCGTCCAGCATCCGCGTGTATGCGCCTATAATGAGCGAGAGAGACAAAGAGTGATAAATTAAGATGGAAAGAGGGAGAGAGAGAGAGAGAGAGAGAGAGAGAGAGAGAGAGAGAGATGGTCAGCAAGAAATAAAGATGGAGATGAAGGTGGAGAGCGAGAGAGGGACTAGGAGAAAAAATCGGCGGAAGAAGACAATGATACAAAGAATGGGAGAAAGAGAAGGAGAGGCGATCGAGAGCCGAATCTGCCACGCATCGAGTTCGACGTGCGTTTTCTCGGCGTCTTTCTTCTCGCGCTTGAGAAGCTGCAGCTCTTCTCGGTCTTCAGGTATGAAATGAGATATGGTTATACGAGGTCCACGTGTAGCCACACGCATGCTCGACGTCCGGAGCGCGTGAGTCTTTTTAAACCACTCCCTCCTTCTTCCTTCCCTCCCGGCTCCAATCGTTCCTCCCTTCTCCCTCTCTCTCTCTCTCTCTCTCTCTCTCTCGCTCTCTCTCTCGCTCTCTCTCTCTTTCTCTCGTACTCCCTCGCGTGCGCAAACCCCGTACCTCTCTCTTGGTCTTCGGAGCGCTCATCTCCCACGAATTTGCAAGTTATGCCGTATTATTTCCACGGCACCGGCGTGACCGAATGACCTGACGCAAATTGAAAATTGCTTCAAATTGACTTTTGAACCTTCGCGTAAAATTGAGAGAAGAATCGACATCCTTTTTCCTATGTATGTAAAATTATTATATCATGCGTTACGAAAATAATGGCTTTGTTATAGCTATTGTTCTATAATTAACTGTATTTTAAAACTTTAATTTTGCTCAAAAGACTTTGTTACTACTTGCACTAGATTAAGTATAATGCAAGTCTACTTTATTTTGCGTAGATTGACTTCTTGCTTTTCATTGGATTTTATAAATTACATAAAAGTAGGTTCGCAATCAGCTTGATCATTCATCAGAATGAGTATTGCCAAACATTTATAAATAGTAGTTTGAAAAATCATTCTCAGGAAAGTTGTTGATTAGGTTATCAAAGAAACTCCTTGATCAGTCGGGACACTTTTGTTCGGAATTTTTTTAAAAATAAGTAATGCATGGTCAGTACTGTGCCAGGTATTTTATAGTAGATTAAAACATTAATTTTGAACTTAAAGTTTAGATGTGTCGTATTTATCGTATGCGTGCGACAGATTTTAGAAGCGAAAGTGAATCCGAATCGATCACATTCTCTACTCTCTCGAATACTGGCTAACATATCACACGTCATCTACTTTTTGCCAAAAAGCTCGAGCGACTTATCAAATGTCCAAGATAATTAAGAATCAAGGCATTACGATGTATCTGCTTTATTTTAAAGAAATGGCATGGAAGCCACTTTGCCGCAAGTATATTCGCGTAACGATGTATCAACATCGATGAACAATAATCGATTACGCTTACGGGTCTCTCGTTCGATGAGTTGCTCGAGTTTTCGAACATGCGGCGACCATGTGTCCGCATTAAAAAATTGAAAGATCTCTCGAGAGACGCAACGAAAGATCCTAATTACATATTAATAACATTACTGAGGCATTATTATCTTCCGAAAGCTCAACGCCAGATATAGCGAGGCTCGCGCAAATGGAATTTCAAGGGTAGAAGCATGAAATTCCAATATCGATTCTACGCAACGCATCGCAAGTCGAGAGACGCATCAGAGAGAGAGAGAGAGAGAGAGAGAGAGAGAGAGAGAGAGAGAGAGTGCGCGCGTGAGAGTGATACGAAGACGGGCGGGTGGCGGGGGGAGGGGTTGAGAAAGAGAGAGCAAGCGCGCGTACGCGGGACCTGCGCGGCTGAATAGTAGCCGAAATATTTTTTTCACCAAGCCCGGATAATTAGCCGCGCTGCATAAGAAGTGGTATTTTAATGAATCGTAAAGCAGAGTTGGCGGCGCGCTTGCGACGAAGCCAAGAGACGGAGCCGCACGCCGGTCAGTCAATCTTCACTCCTTGGAAATTAAACGGCATTGCCTTTTCCCTCTCTCTTTCTTTCCGCCTATCTTTCTCCTCGTCTTTCTCCGTCTCTCTCATTTCCTCAGGCCGAGTGTTCGCGCTCTGTTCCGCGCGCAAGCCGCTCGCGAGAGCGCGTAATACGTTTACGTCGGCGTAGCGAAAGACTTCGTTATTCCGCGAGTCCTCCACAAACACGCGCGACAATCGATTTCCCATTATTCTTTCCTAAGAGCTTGGCCCAAAATTATCATCGGTACGTGCTCTTTTTTTCGATCTCTCCTTTCGTTTTCGGTCTGAAATTAACGCGCGACTTACATCCATACGTTCCCGCATCGCCTTTCTGTAAATGGAACATCGACTTTTTCATTTAGGCGTCAAAGACCTTAAATGCGTCCTTTTTTTTATCACGTATTTAAATATATTTTACTGGATATTTCTGAGACGTCGGAAGTATTGAGTTTTAATGTTATGTCCGAGTTTAATAAGCAATAACAATCTAACTGTACAAAATGCACTTTAAAATGTATACAATGATTTTTTTATCATAAGTAAATATAAATAGTTTCATTTCAATACTATATTAAAAATTTTATACTTGTGCCTTGAAAAAAAAAAATATATATATATATATATATATATATATTTTTTTTTTTTTTTTTTATAAAATGAAAGTTTTAACGACCGCCCGTTTTATTAAGTTCTGCTTTGTAATTTTCTGTTAATATACTGTTTCTAGTATATTCAGAACTCATTAATAAAGTATTGATACAATGACTTTAGCTTCTTCAATACTATACCTTTCTGCAGATAATTAGAACTTTTCTATTAGTAAAATATATACTCATTACAATGTTTTATTTCAAATCGTGTAAGTTCAAGCACATTTATTTTATTTTTATCATTTTCATATTCTAGGCACTTTCTTGAAAAAAGAATTTCTTTATTACGTTATTACTTTAATTCTTATTTAATTAGGAAAATGTCGATATTGTTACATTGCTAATCTTCATTTTATTCAGTTCCTCGAAAAATAATCCGTTGTTTTTTTTAAAACTTAATAATAATTTTGTAAACATTGCTGGAATTTGTATTATATAACATGAATATTCCCTCAAAATGTTTCGGATTACAGTAAGTAAATTAAGAAATTTCCACATACGTAATACCGAATTTCAACAATAAAATATCTCTTTAGCGTTAATCACTTTTATTTAACATTTAACAGACGGTACATTTTAGAAAACTAGAGAAACGTCTACACGTGTCTATACGGAGTTTTTCGAGTTTTCTCACGATGTTTGCCGGAGAGAACTGCTTGTAAGATAAATATTTTAGTTTTCATTGGCTAGAGGTATTCATTAATGTTTAAATTCATGGTGCGGCAAAAATAATGGAGATTAAAAGCTTTCTTATGATATTATAATGAAATAATTTTTTTTTTGCTTTATAATAAAATACATCTTTATGTATATAATGAATTTTTTATAGAAAATGAATATGTGGATGCAGTGTTAGAAAGTACAGTTCTCACTCATATGTAAATGGCCAATATTATCTACTAATTGAAATTATTATGGCATTTAGAACAAATTATTTTTAATTATTACAACTAATTTCATGATGTACTATTTATAAGTAAATAATAAAACAATTAGAGATTACTATCGAACTAAATATAAGTTACATCTAAGATTAGTGAATTCGTAAATGTATTTGAGGTAAAATCGTTCAAATAATCCATCAGTTGATATAAATAATTTAAATTATATAAAAGAAAATGTTTTACTCGTTAAAATAGTGACTTTGATACTTTGTAGTCATATAGAAAATCTTCTCACATTTTACATTAAGCTGAAATAATGTTCGACAGTTTCAGTTTGAGAATTACACATTAATGACTCTTTTGTCGATGTCATCATAAACTTGCAAACGAGGATTCGCGCGACAACTGCCACGGGAGTTTAATTAAAACTAATTGAATGCAAACGCGACTGAAGTCTACCGCTTGTCTCGAAAGATCCTTTCTCCGGGCGTTGGTGAGTTGCACGCTACCGCACCATTTCTTGAAAAAAACACTGCTCGTCGAGACGAATAATAATTTCCTTAATCACCATAATAATTGCCATAATTACTAGTCGTATTATGGTAATGATATGTGACAGGAAGCATCGCTGACGCCTACAGACATGCTTTCGTTTTGATACGCTACCAATGATTCTTACAACTTTTAAATAATACAATTGTATTGCTGAAATACTTTTGCACGATGGTTCTTGATAAATCGTACTGTTGTGCAACTACTTTGTAAAAGCGTTTCTATTTGGATGCAACATACGCATACTTTGCAAACTTGAGCCTACATGGGAATTCTTTCTCTACAAATACTATTTTGACAGAATGTACCGCTGTTTAGAATTACCATTTTTTCAAAACCACGATTTACTCAGAAGTTCTAAAATAGTTATTTATAGTGCGCGTCTAATTTTTCGAGATATAAAATTATTTTCAAACATTTATTTAGATTCTACTAATTATTTAAAGAAATATGGTACGTATAAGCAAATGATAATCATCTTATAAATTATACAACAAAAGGTAAGACTTGCGATACGGAACAGGACTGCATGCTACAGAAGCATCATCAAACAAAGAAAGCGAGTACGTTAAATTAACGAAAAAAATAACAAATTGTGACTAATTTAGTTTATATGCTCATGCATATAATATGCCTGCATTTTAAATGCTAATATTAAATATAAAACATATTACATTGAGTTACATACTACAATTGAATAACTTCCAAAGTATAAAAGTTTAAAATCTATATATTTTATTTTATTTATTATTTTTTATATCAATTTTCTTACCTGAATTATTAATTTCGATATAAAATGCAAAATTGAAAAAACATCTCTTGATTGTAAATGCAAAACCTTTTACTATTATATATTAAATCAGCTAATCTCAAACATTAATATTAAGATGAAATTTGAACATTACTTTCGTACATCTTCGTGCATCTCATATTTGCAATGATTTTTCATTGCAAATTAACAATAATAGGAAGAATTTTAATAATTACATTTTTTGCAGTAGATAAAGATATTTTTTTATCTTATACATAATAGATGGAGCAGCCTTAAAATATGTACTTTATAAAAGTATATGCGAATTTTCATCAATTATATTCTATTCCACCACAGAAAAGTCCTTTGTCATATGTGGCTTAGAGGCTTATTTGCTTTCGCATTAAAGTCAGCGAGTGTCCGAGGTCAGTAGTAGCGATTAATCGTTTATGCACAACAGCTCCTTTTCCGGCAATAAAATTCTACTTAGTGTCGTTATTAGACCTATGTGTAGTTGCACGTGTGGGTAGATGCGACTAGATAGATGCGTAGATGCTTCACTTCGTTCATAGATCTTCGTGTGATTCATTCAATAGCGAATCGTAAAGTTATGATTCTATAGTAGCTTTTGACACTCCTACGAAAATCAGCTATTGTCCGCTTCAAGTGAAGTTAACCAGTGATAGATGATTTATACGCAAGGTAATATCATAAATAAATTAGAAATCTTACGTGGCTATGGACGTATATCATTAAAAGATGTATCACGAAGATTTACAATTAGTTTTCATTGCAAAACAGAGGCGATGTGATTGTTATTACAAATTAGGAACTTTATGTATTACATTACTATATTAAGGAAACGATAATAATGTTCCTTGTATTATTCCTTGAAATGAAACCTCAAAGAAAGAGAATAATCATTCATATATATCCAAATACATTAAAAAGTTGTGTAATTTGCGTATTTACACCGATTACTTTACAAATAATACACCTATAAACTTTTTAAGTCTTTTTTTTTTTTTTTTTTTTTTTTTTTTTTTTTTTTTTTTTTTTTTTTTTCAAAATCTCTTTCAAAAACAATTGCTTTAAGTCTTTTCGAAAAACGTAATACTTTATTAAATTTAAGAATTTTTCTTTCTAGGAAAAATAAACAATAAAACATGAAGAGACCGTTTTGAAAGAAGTTTTCGTACTTTTAATATAAAATAAGGATAAAAAATATGATGAGAAAATAATTAAAAAAGTTTTTAAAAGCAAAAATCATAAATATTTTATTTTAGATTGTTTCAAATTTGATATCAAAATTAAGTATTTTAGCTACCTATGATTTATTGTACATAAACTACAGTGATCTATTCCAAACTTATCTTGAAAAACATTGCGAATATTATAAAATGAGATTGCTTCATAAACAAATTGTAGCCTACGGAATAACCTATTAAGATACAGCGAAAAGACAGGAATGAAATAATAATTATCAATTAATAATTATCAATGATTATCAATAATTATCAATGAGAAAAGCATTCCCACATTCCGAGGATTCTGCAAGAGAGTTGGAATAAGCAAGCGCTACTTATCATACGGATTATTTTAAGAGACTTTATAAAAGATGGCTTTCATAAAAACTTACATGATTCTCGATTCAGTCTACAGTTGTGTGTAGCCACTGAAAAAAGACGTGTGCTAAATTTGTAAAAAACGGCTCGAAAAATTGACATACTTAAAATGTCAGTGTCTCCTCCCCTTAAGTGCGCTCTCATTTATTTACTAACAATCCCGCACATCCTTGCATAAGGCCATTTCTCCTTGAAATATACAAAACAACACGCGGCCGCACTGACACGCAAAACGCATATTGAAAAAGCAAAAAACGCAGAAGCAAATTACGCATCGCGCGCCAATGTACAAATAAGTCCGCCGAATTCTGTCGGTGTATTTAAAAAACGGAGCTTCGTGTGCGAGAAAACGCATACGCACGCAGCCGCGTAGCACAAGAATGCAGACTCGCGGTTACGTCGCGGTTGCGGCGCACGCACAAGAGATTTCGCGTTCAACACCAAGCGCGAATTTCCTAGAATGCTCGCTCGCATGCAAAAGCCAAAACGATTGCGAAAGCAATAAAGGAGAGCGGGAAAAAAGGAGAGCGAAAAGTTGCCCCGGAGTGGGAGGGGCGGTAATTTGTGTTTAATTATTAAAATAATCGCGTGGGCCGACGACACTCGTTAACGCAGGCAAATTTTCGAAATGAAAGATGCACGCAAATCCCTCTCTTTATGCGCTCCGGCGAAGTTCCTCGCGACGGCACTTGGATAGCGCGAATTCGCCAACTCCTAAGAAACACGAGAATACGAAGATGCTCTATCTTTCTCTCTCGATCTTCTTCTTCATCTCAGAGACGCAGCGTTTAACTTTGTCGTGGGCTTCTAAATGCCTTTTGCCGCGAAAAAGCGAAAAAGCGAGAAACAAGCTCGCGGATGAAATTAAATGGGACTGAGGATTATGTGGCGGGAACGATTGATTTTGTTGTTTTGATATTGATTAATCATCTTTCGCTTTTACGCGTATTTACGCGTAAATACCGTTCGAGTCTTTGTGAGATTGAGCTATTATTTCGTGGACTGATGGATCTTAATTAGATCGTAATTAGGTGGCACTTAAGTAGCATTTACTCGTTGGGAAAAGCCAATTGATAATTCTGCCAAGTAAATATTGGAGCGCATTTTACACTTTTTCTAGTTTCCGATTCGTATCTGTGAGATATCAAATGCATTTTTAATAATTGAATAAAAATTTAACCAAGTTTCTACATTTCGAACATCCCAACTTCTTAATAGTTATTACGTTATGTCAATATCTTATTTTCTTTTCTTTTAAGCTTTTCTTTTCAATGTAGAATTCATTTATTGTTTTAAGAATTAAGAATGTTAATCGGCTTATATTTCAAGTATTTGTCTGTGGAAACGTATTACCCAACCTCAAGACTAATAAAAATCAATAATGATGAATTCCATGCAAAATTGCTTATCGTGTAATCGAATCTAAATTACTAATCGCATGCAACTTATTGAATAATTTCATGCTGGTAATAATCATTAATTAGTACAACGATCGGAAAATTAAGAAAATTCCAAGGAATCTGAAGAGCTCCTATATTTAAATGATGATTTAGTACTCAACTGAAAAGTGACCATAGCAATAATAACGCTGGAAAAAACGCGCTAATTTATAAGTGCAATCCTTGCCTTGTAGCGAATGAAGTTGTAAATGAGGAGTAAAAGGCGAGGAAAAACAGGTGAAAATGTAAATAACTTTCACGAGTAGGGAAAGCTGAGTGAAAACGAGATTGGGGGCACGTTTTACGTATAGGATTCGCTTGAATCGCGATCCCTGCATGGATTTAAAACGCGCGCGCGCTGATCTGTAATGATGTTCAAAAAGTGAGAAAAGGAGCGCGAATAAACATAAGTACACTGTTTGCGTGCTCAGGCAAGAGAATCCGTCGATATGCGTGCGCAGCCGAGTTCGCAGAAACGCATTTTTCGAATTTGCACCAGGTCG
This sequence comes from Wiebesia pumilae, assembly GCA_018907045.1. NCBI lineage: Eukaryota > Metazoa > Arthropoda > Insecta > Hymenoptera > Agaonidae > Wiebesia > Wiebesia pumilae. The sequence goes on from JACCHZ010000107.1 coordinate 2,806,753, forward strand.
CGCTATACTGGCCAAGTTTCGTCCGCTCCTTCGGCTGCTCTGCGTTTATTAACACGTATAAAGTAACGACGCTTGCACACCCATTGCCGCATTCGCGTTTCACACTTCTGCGTCTATAATTGCATATTGCTATAAAATGATAACAAATTACCCTCTGAATTATTCATATATTCGTTACTCTTACTGTGAACTTGATTATAATCGGCATACGTCTGGCATTAATGATACAGTTTCTATTTCGGCCTTCTTAGTGGATTTCTTAGAGACGAACTTATACACACGAATTAAAACATAAATGCAAAGTAGAAAGTAAGTGTGTATAGGATAGGTGTATCCTTTTATTGCAGTCGGCCTCGTATAAATATTTATCAAATTTTATGAAGATGTGCAATAGCAATGATTATTCATAAGCAAAATTGAGCCGCAGTTGTTATACTTTATCATAACATAAAAGCAAAATGAAAACAAATAATTGAAAGTCTATACAGCGGCACGTGTAGGCGATGCCCCTAAAGAAAGACGAAATTTCGCGTAGTTAAGCGAGTCGCGGTAAAATATTCTCGAGCAGAGCACGAATCCTCAACTCTCGAGAAATTGGAACGTCCTTTTTTAATTCAGCTTGGTACTAGGCTTTTCGTCACTTTTTCTCTAAATTCACGAACATCCGTCGGTAAGATCCTACGCGCGAGCGAAGCTTCTCGATGCGCGTCACGCACGAGCATTAGGAAGAAACTTTCCACGGTATTTGCATACTACATCTATATACACCAAGTACTTGCTCGTGTTAATATGTATACTTGAAGCCGTTCTCTACACGTCGATCCGGGGTCGGGACGTACCGCGCTCGATTTCATAAGAATGCAACTGGCCCAATCACGTCATTAAAGCTTCTGCGGAGGCTCACCTGCTCCTATCGATGCAATTGAAATTCCCACCGATATATGCAAGTCCATTCTTAAATTAAATACAATGTTAAACTTTCGAATGACACTGTTTTCCACAGCAGTGCTTTGTTGTGCATGTATAGATATGTACGTAGCCTATTTCTGTTGTGTAAAAGACAGTTGTGTAAATCTGTCGTCAATTCGCTCATAGCAAGATTTCCACTACTTTTCTATATTAGTACTTATGACGAAAGACATTTTTTCCGTTCACTTAATAATTGTCAAAACTGTGTACTCTAATGTAATCGAGGTATCCTTTTTATTTTTATTTTTTCAAAAAGAACAAAAATACGTGCCAATTTTTATTAGAAATTAGTAGTTTTTTTTATTAAAGTACCATTTTATTAATTGAATATGTCGACACTTTGAACTTTTATTTTAAACCATTTGTAGCGAGAAAAGATTTGTTAGTTTAATGTTTATCATTTTTGTTCTTTCAATGTAGACCTAGATTCGTTCGTTCGTTCGTTCGTTCGTTCGTTCGTTCGTTCGTTCGTTAATATTAATAACTTTTGAATCCCTTTGTAAAAACACTTGAAAAAATGTAAAATCAATATTTTACCCTTCGAAATCTAGTTTTAAATTATTTATTTATTAGCAAAAACTTGAATATGTTTAAAAATTGTCTATTTTTAAAATACAATTCACAAATATTTTTGAAATACAATTCATTTAACCGATACGTTTTTAATGAATTTTATTTTCTTAATGTTTGACTAAGCTCAAGTGAAAATTGTCAAAATTACTATCAATACATGATTAAGTAGTATAAGCAATTGCAGAAATGAATTAATCGAAATTGAAGTATTAATATATAGTAGTAATGAAATGTAATCTGTCACATTTCAAGAAGTAATAATTGTATTTGTTAGTGTAACAAGGTTAGTGAATTATAAAAACATAAGTATCCGTAGTACTGAATTTCAATCGCACCTCAATCGATCTAAAAACACATTCTGCAGTGGAACGCCTTATAATGTACTTGCAATTATTGCAATAGTGCGTAAAATTTTTAGTGTGAGATAACTACGCTTGCTGAAAGTATATAGCATTAAACGACGTCAAGCTCGATGATAAATAAATCAGAGAATTATAATTATGCGCGATTATAAAGTAATACTCGTGATCCAGAGATAAGAATGTATGAATAATCGAGCATGAGTTCGCGAAATCAGAAGCAGCGAAGGACATCGGGTGTAAATCGCACGGTAGTTGAGCGAGCGTAGAATTGGCAACTGCGTACAAAGCACGATGATCCATCGCACGCATCGATCGCGTCGATCGCCAGAGGCAATCGCTACAGGCGATATGCATCGCCTCCCCCGCGTTCGCTGTGCCAGGCATGCGTAATACACGAAAGGTACGAGGATATTCGGGTACCTTTGCATGCGCGACGCGTTTGACTCGATCGTTTCGTGGAGGAAGACGATCGACCGAAATAGACGTCCGAGTACATGACGCGCGAAAGTTCGAGCCGAATCGCACAGTTTAATTTCACATTGCTTTCCCCGTGCCATTCCTCGCTCTATGATTCAACGGTCGCTCAAGCGGCGGATGATCGATGATCGATGCTACGGGCATTCGGGTTAACTCGGTTTTCAAGTATTGTCGAGCATGCCAAATTCGCCTGGGTAGAGCTCCGCGTATCTATAATACGGGGACATGTCGTTGTATAAGTGAGCTTATTCGTGAATTTATAATTATCAAGGCTCGTTCGAGCATTTACGTATGGTAGAAAAAATGGGCGAATCGACGAGAGCTAATAATCCGATTTTATTTTCCCTTTATTCAATTAATTCATTCGTCTACTTTTTCATATTTTCAACTTGAAAAAACATTTTCTACAAATTATTCGATTTCCTTTTCTAGCATTATTTCTACAACGTAGCCCATGACAAAGAAATTTCAATAAAAGTGGAGGTGAAAAGATTTCAGTACAATGTAATTAAGAATAAAATAATAAAATAATTAAAAGCACTTTAATTATAATTGTACAATACTTATACAATACCTAATTCTATTTCATTTTGATATTTCTTTAAAAAATATGGACGTCTCTAGAACCATCATCGATATTGGATTCGTTCGGGTTGAGACTTTATTGTATTCGTAAATGAAAATCAGGAAGTGCCGAGTAAACGTCGGTTGAATGCGTAACGGACACACACGAGCAATTAAATTACGTGATTGATCCCTCATTTGCATAATGCCATGCAAATGTGAGAACTTTGGCAATTAGATTGCAAGGATTCTCTAAATTCATCTTCTTGGGTTTGAAAGAACCTTGAAATAAATAACAATCTCTATACCTGTGAACCGTCTTTTATAAAAAATTCTTTTTATAATATAAAATATTTGTTTCGAATTGATTAATATAATATATACATAATAATTCGAAAAATTGCGTGAAACATAGCCTAGAGAATAAAAAATAATTTATTTTCTTTAAAAATAAAAGAATGTTAGAAAAAAAACTTACAAAATTTCTTATTTGTTACCGTTTAGAAGATTAAAAACGATCTCGTTCTCGAAAATATTTCTACACATGAAATTTCACTAATTCTATTTTCAATTAAGAAATTACTAAATCTTTCCTTCAAAGTACAAAAATATGACGAAGGCACCAAGATGCTTAAAAATAACAGTAGCAGCAGCAGTAGCAGCAGCAGAAACAACAACAACAACAACAACAACAACAACAACAACAACAACAACAATAACCATTATGTAAAAAAAAAATTTTAATGATTTTTCCAGTCTAGATGATAAGGCAATCGAGGCTTTCTATTTATCTTGAAAGTACTGACGAAATATTGACAATCAGAAATCTTCAATGATACATGAAAGTATTTACATAGCAACTTTATAAATTTCGATTTAAGTGAATGCTTTAATGAAAAGGAAAGGTCATTAGTAGCCAGATACATAGAGAGGACGCCCGCAGCTTTTCAGGGTCTCAACTAAATCGTCAGAATCATCACGCGCGCTAACTACTGCGTAGTTAGTACTAAGAAATAAGAGAAAATAAGAAAAAAGAAACAATGAAAAAGGAGGGAGAAGAATAAAGAAGCAAAGAAGGCGTCCGATAGCCGGGGGCTTCTTCGGGCATCTCGGGAGCGCTCGCGCCACTCGGGAGGAAAAGATAAAAGTGTATTATTAGAGGATCTAGGGACCGGGGCATGTTGTAATACGAATCTCTTGGTAACTTTCGGTCTTCGCATATACATGTGTTCCTGGGTACACCCGAAATCGACGCTCCCATAAACTCCGTGAGCTGATCTCTATTATTAAATGCGTATCAATCAGAGGTGGTCTAACGCGATTTTAAACGCGCGCGCTTGATTTATTGGGCATCGCTCGATTTCATATTGCACAGCAATTATACGCGCGTGCGCGTGTGCAAAGATACATGTACACATACTAGCTAGGGATTTTTAATCAACCCCTGTATAGTGATTAAAAATTGGATAAAATAGGTGTAAGGCACGTGTACGCATGCAAGTACGCGAGGCGAGCGTGTGGTAAAAAAGACTGAGAAATGACATCGGTTAATTTTTGGTACGAAGGTATCAGGGATAATCGGAATTATGTTTGCCCTATCGTAATTGCCTAATAAGCTTCCAATGGGGCATCATCAAATGTGTCCATCATGGTCACGAGTCGATTGGGTGATCATGCGATTCTTTTTCTTCACATCGCCTTTTGAAGATAACGCATGTATATGACCCCAGACGGCAGATTGCAACATCAATTACAGTGACAAAAGTTACCGTATTCGTATAAATACGATCCATTTCTCTTTGAAGAAATATTGACAATAATTATGTAGATTTATGCCCATACGTGCAATCATAGGATATTTTATGCAAATTAGAAGCAAGTAGAAAATTCGTTTAAACAAACGTGCATACCTTTTGCTACATTGCCAAATATATTTAGTTTGATATGACATATTTTTACTTGTTATAAGACAATTATTGTTATATATTTCTTCTATTACTATTCATTATGAATTAAATAATTCAATTTAGATTATTATCTAATTAATTTCACGATACGCATATTATCGATTTGCTTATAATTACTGAAAACTTGCGTCATTACATTTTTCAGGTTTTCAATTATGGATTGTTGGCATTATTATCAAATGGTAAGTACCAAAACCTGATAAGCTCAGGGAGAAAGACGCTTAAGATAGGAAGTTTTGACCTGAATTTGATGAAATTTTGTTTTATTAATTTGTAAACCTTGGGCTCTATGTGGCTAAAATTAGCATGTACATTGTAACAACGGTATCCTTAATTATGTACGTCTCGTAATATAACTATTGAAAAAACATTGAGAGATAGATAGGAATCCGATAAATTTTTTCTCAATCAGGAATTTGATAAAGCTGGAGCAAAAACTCCTTCTAATGTGAGGCTGAGAAGAAAATCTCGTATCAACTTTTCTCACAGATTTTTCTCGTGCACGTCTGAGCGAACTATTATTTATTCCTTGGCATCTCGGTCACGTTGGGAAAAACGATCAGCTCTTGTAAAATGCAAAGCAAATTCTCCCATCCAATGGAAATATGCGAAAGCATACAAAGGCACTGAAGAATCGGGAGAAGAAAAAAGGCTAAAATAAAGGTCAATCCTTTCGTGCTTGCTTACACCTGTAAAGTTGCTGCGCAAGCTTGCGTAGCACGTAAACGTGTTTTCGCTGGATCTCGGTGTGTCGAGCTCCAGGACCCACCGAGAGAAAGTCGCGTTGTCGTCGTCGTCGTCGTGGTCGTCGTCGTCGTCGTCGCCATCGTGTGGCCCCTACGTCGGCCTGAGTTATCAGATCCGATGCAACTTCCTGATAGTTAATTAACGAGTTCATTATGCACCCTCTCGGAGCGCGCGCGCGCTCAACACTGCGATAGGGACCCGAAGTGAGGCATTGCCCAGATGTCCGCGAGATAACGACGGCCCGGTGGGTGGCGCTATTTTATTGCATCACGACTTTTTCTCTCTTTCTCCTTGTTTTGCTCATCGCGGAAAGACCCGGGAGATCTTAGGGACCTTGACTCGCATGTGTATCGCCGCTAGCGAACAGCCGTGTCTCAGCGGATGCTCTTGTTGAACTCTACCACTTTCTATCCTGTATACGCGATGCGCTTACTCAGCTACGCGAAGATAATCATGGTTCAACGTTAACGACCCTATCACATCGTGCCTCTCTTAAATTCTATAAATCTCTCGTTTCGTTCTATATTTAATATTTCTAAAGGACTAAAGCCATTTCAGGATTAGTAAGATTCGTAGTTATATTTCAGGCCTATCATTCCAGTAATCCTGTGCTTTTTTGTTCTTTTAGAAATTAACTTCGTAATGTTTTCGTAATGTTTCCTCACATTACAAACTGTAAAAGAACTCTATCGCTAAAATACTAGCGAAACTTTGTAGGGCGATAAGAACTCTTTAAAAATTGACTTTCAGGTAGGTATAAAGTTATTTGTACTTCTATGCTGTGCAATACATGTTGACAATACGTACTTGAATACTGGGGGATGTTCTTACGTTTAACTTATAATTGCAACAAACAAGTGTTAGTGGACTTCCTTATAATAAAATGCATTGCATTTTCTGCTGCTCAAGTCTGATTTTTTAAGCAAATTGGTCTTTAACTTTAACTTTAACAATTGAAATATTTTAAAGAATACACGTGACAGTACCTTCGACGAAGGCACTCTGACGTCTCGTACTGCATCTGAAAAGTAACTAATTATTGCGTAAACAAATGCAGTATATAATGTGTTTCGCGCTCCTCGGAGTAATCTCTCACTCTCTCGAGGAGAAAAGCTCAGCAAGCACATACGTCTCTTTTTGCAAAGCTTGTCTAAAAAAGTTCTCCCCCTTAAAGCTGAACGCAGCTACCAGCCAATTACGTGCAAAGTCTTTTCAAGAGGCAAATACGTCCGTCGCGACTCACTCTTTCCTGGCGCTTCCCTCGAAATCGCCATTCGCGCGGCATGAAAATTTGCCTCGTAAAAGCGAAGGAGCTGCAGTGAATCGGTCGTGGCAAAAGATGGAACGCGTTCAAGAGTTATTGGCGCCTGCTTGCGCATGTCTAATAAAGCCTAGGGAGTGCCCGGCTCGACGATGATGTTTTTGCTATTTAATTTCCAGGAAAGCGTCGGAAAGGTCCCGCGAGCAGCGGCGCATCAATCACCCGACCTGACATGGAAGCTGTAATTTGGCCAATTTCGACTTCTCTCTTCCTTCGTCCGGCAGCAGCGAGACCTGCGCCTAGGACTATGGCCTAAGTCTAACGGCCGCGAAGCAGCCTCGACAGTGCGATTAGGTCAACTGGCATGCGAAAATTGTTTACGACCCATTGCCCGAAAGCCTGCATAATCAAGGTCAAAAGGCTTATTCGTCCGCAGGTATAGGGATTCGTCTGGAACAGCCGCGGTTCACCGCCTCGCCTACACGACGGAGCAAATTTCTATAGGCTTAAGTACCGTTCGCTTTTGTTGTCGAGGCTTTCGATCGTGATTAATAAGTTCAGCTGCTTATGAATGAAAAATAAAAGGGCTACATCATTTCGGTGATAATTGTCTATTATTTCGCTTAGCTGCAAAAGGAATTCCAATTGGCAAAGGATTGAGTAAAAATTAAGAGCTTCTAGCATCATGCTTCTATTATCTTCTGGTATCACCGGCGCTAGTGGCTGAAATTTGGCTAATTCACCTTGGTAAAAGTATCAACTCATTGTATCTAATCGAATTGGAAGAATCTTTGGAAAAAAACTTCAAGACCCAACAAACTCTTCAAATGTCAAGACTTCAAGACTTTTTCCTTTCGAGCTTCATCTGCATTAGGAAATTTCTCTAAACGTTTGCTTAAAGAGACAAAGATTTTGTTCGTTCGATGCTTAAGCTTGGAGTTATCAGATTTTTAATTTTGACAAAAGTCATCGTGTATTATATGAGAAGAATAGAACTAGCCCAATATAATTTTAAATAATGGATTATTTTTTAACTTCTCTAAGCCACAATTCAATGTTTGCAACTAAATGGCACACATGCGCATCAAATAGCGATGGTTTTATGTAATGTATGTTAAAGGAAAGATACAAAGATATCCATCAAATCATAATGTAATTACTGATGCATATTTTTATCGTGAATAAAATGCTTCCATAAATATTAAATTAGTAGCCATCCATCGGAGATTGGAACGTATACAGTTTAATAGGTCGAGATAGATTTTCGAAAATGGTCGGTCTACGATCTAGGAATTTTATTTATTTATTAGACTTTATCTCATCGCGTCTGACTCCTGAAAACAGCGTATATTATCGTACTGGTAATCGAACTGAACTATCAACAAATCGAGCCTTTGCTAACCGATCAATTCTTTGCGAGCATTAATTTTCTATATGTGAATGATTCCAGAAGATAAACTGTCAGATAAAGTAAAACCAATCTTTGCACTAATAATTGTTCTTCGGTAGCGTGAAAAATACTTACGATCCACAAGGTTAAGGAAGCTTCGCAAAATCATTTTCTTGTACAAGTAGAAAACGTTTTATGCCGTAACTCGAGTCTTTCATCTCCACATGTTTCGAGACTTCTTTTTCACCTTTTTGCGCCCGTATCGCGAATCAAGATCCATCTTTAATGGTGGCCGACGATCATCGATATGCGATATATCGATAATAAGTTAAAAGACAATAGATCGCTTTAATCTTGAGACCTTTTGATTTTTCGTGGCTTCGAAAAATGGGCATCGCTGCGTCTGATCGTTACGCATCCGGGCACCGCACGAGTCCGCGAGAGAATCCGTCTAATCTGAAATCTGAAATCTCGCGCGCAGGTCTCCCCCGAGTGTAGCCCCAGAGTCTAAGACTACGACGCGCTCGTATCTGGGCCATTATCGTCCTAGACGCTTGGAAACGCGCTCGAAGCACGGTAAATACGCGGATAAAATCGCCCTGCGGTTTAGCTCAGCCCGAGATAAGTCCACTGCGATCGCCACCTTCCTATCGATAAATCGATTAGTGTCCAATTTGATTCTTCTTATACAACTACGGATTCCGTGGGCTCGAATTGCTTATTTGGGCTTTTTATTGGACTTGTGGCACACGCTTCAGTCGATGATGCAAGGAGGAGAAATTCTACTTTACAGCAACCTTCTCACTTTACCATGTCTCTGGCGCAACGCTCATTCTTCCTCACAACATACGATAGAGTTCAATTCAGAACGATTGCTGCGAATTTCTAATTATTTTATGAAATCTAGCCGACTGATCTCTAATAAATCCAAACAAATAGCTTTCAAATTGATCACTTCTCGAATTATGTGTAGCTAGCGTTTCATCTATGAAAGAAATTATAAAGCAATTTTCATATACGCTATGATAGGTACGCGTATTCCGCTTCATGGTTATAAAGAATTAATAAACTTTTTCCTTAAGTTCCAAGGATTCAATTTATTATTTAATTATCGAACGAAGATTGAGACTCAGAGGAATGCAAATAAAAATAGGATCGAAAGTTCCTTTAGAAAATTTGAAATTTATTGAGAAATAAACGTGTTAAAATACATAGAAATTATTCGTTATTAATTATTCGTGATAAAAAGAAAAGTATAACTTTCATTAAAACTCAGTCTTAGAAATCATTAAATACATATATTTATTTAGAAGCTGAATTTACGATAAGTATAATTGTAATTATAAAATTAGAAACTTGATGGTTAATGTCGTTTAGACTTTCTTTATAAACATTGATCTACGTAGAAATATTAACACCAAAGCGCTTTCTGTTTAATTCATCGTCCACTATCGTCCACTTGCAACGATTTTATTTCGGATAACTATGTACAAAATGAAATTAAATATCTACTGCAATAAAATATCCTTTTAAATCGTATTAACATTAAGCATCACGTCATCAGAGAATTCTTATAGAGAACATCGCTTATTTACAATCAAAATTTAAATACGAATAGAAACAACTTTATACTTGTTAAAAAACATACGTTTCTAATTACTTTAATTAAGTTAGTATCAATATGCACGAGATAAAGAAATTATACGATTTGTTCTTTAGAAAGTTTCGTAAGAAATTATTTGTCATCATGTATACGTATAAAGTAGTTACTTGCAAAACACGACATGATAAATACAGTTAAAATTACACAAACAACGTAAAGTACAATAAATCTACCGATCTTACCATAAGAGATAAAATCTACTTGATTATTATTTATATAATTTTTTCAACTACGTATCTTTCTTTTCGTTGCTTTTAATTAAAAAAATCTTCTGCTTTCGTTTTCAAAGATGATTCCATTAATAATTGAAATACTAAAAAGTAGCCACGAATATATGCGATAAACACTTAGAAGTGCATTGAAAAATTGATTTCATGTTTAACACTGAATTCTAATAATCATCAACATTATAATAAAGAATTTGATATCCAAATTAAAAAAAAAAGTCAAATTACGTATGTCAGTTTTCTCATTTTTATCTTACATTTATAAGATAAACGTAGAAATATTTTTGTATTATTGGTGGATTCAAAGCTCGTACTCAGTTTTCTTCGAATACAGATCTTCTATGAATTGTACAAATTCCTTTGTTGCGTAAAGTATTTTACTAATAGCATAAGCGATTTGAAAACTAATTAATAAATTTATCTAAGTTTTAACGAATATAATAATTAAGAAGGCAATTTTTAAATAATTATTATCCTAGCTTGCTCAATTTTCTCATAGCATAGAGCATTCTGCGTCGTAGAAGTATTCTTATCATTATTGTACGATTAAGACTAGGCAACATATTACATCACATTTAATTAAAAGCAATGCACTTGAGTATTTATATTTTCTTCAATATTACTTGACATTTTAAAATTAATTTATTTGTCACAGACGAAGAATTTCATGAAAGTGCTTCATCGGGAGCTCAAAGCAAAATCTAACTGAAAAAATCTGTGTGGCTGTTTAAAAAAGAAAAAGAGTATGCGTATTAAAATTGAACAAATTAATCAAGCAATAGAAGCTACACAAAACGCAAACGCCTACTTTTCCATTCGAGAACGATAGTTCCCGTAAGACGAGCTCGGTAATCCAGAGAGAAGAAGGTGTAGAGGGTTGGTCCGGCTCGTTCAAAACATTCGCAAATAGCCATACACAGCTAAGTAGAAGTTCGCGCAACGTTTCTCGATCCCGTCGTTGGTAATTTCGGTGTATACTGATGAATTTATGAATGTTAGGATATTTGAATGTTCTGCCAAGAGGGACGGGCCGCGTCTAGGCTAACCAAAAACCAAGAGACTGAGACAGACGCAGAGAGAGAGAGAGAGAGAGAGAGAGAGAGAAGGAGAAAATACTGTGCCACGCCGATATTTAAGACAGAGGAGATTTAGAACTAGATGTCGGCATCAAGGGCTCAGCAAGCAAGCGCTCGCAATGTAAATCATCCGAGACTCTTAGCGCCACCCCTATAATCACTCGAATGCCCCTGCTCTCTTTCCTCTCTCACTCACTCACTCACTCACTCACTCACTCACTCACTCTCTCTCTCTCTCTCTCTCTCTCTCTCTCTCTCTCTCTCTTTCTTGAAAACGGTCGCGTACTGGGCCGCAACTGCTGCCTCGTGGACGTATACGAACGTAAAGCGGCTGCACGACGGACTCGTTTCCAAGTGGTTTTATCTTGTGAGCTGATCACATTTTTAATCTCCTAGTGAGGCGGAGATAACTTTTGCTAATGTTCAAAAGAAAATTTTTTTAATAAGTTTGCCCCCTTTAATGTTTTGTGACATGAGATGTTATGGTGTACACGTTTATGATGTAATTTTAGATGAGTTGGTAGGAATTTTTCTTTTCCATTGCATTAGCAGGCATTGTTCGTTAATTATAAGATTACGATTTTCTTCTGTAATAACTAATATGTCACAATGTAGTAAAGAAAATAAAATAAAAATACCTCAATATTTTCTCCATTTTATTTAAATTTTTTTTATTTTTTGTACAACCTCGAAGAAACTAGATGACATTTTCCATAACTACGTTTCGTAAGAATCATCCCTCTCCCCTTCCTCCTCACTCGCTCGTTCGTTCATTCGTTCGCTCGTTTTCTCTCTCACTCTCTCTCTCTCTCTCTCTCTCTCTCTCTCTCTCTCTCTCTCTCTCTATCTCCTGTATGTGTCACTTATTTGTCGTTGGAAAATTAAAAGAAATGAATGTCGCTGTTATAATTTGACGCAACGGAACACTAAATTAAAATGTATTGCTGATGCGTTTAATACGGTATTAATAAATTTTAAACGTACACATTAGTACAAAATAGAAAAATCGTATGTTTTTTAGTAATACCAGAAACATTTATGTTCACAAGTTTATAAAAGTAAAGAGAATATTATGGCTAATTTTTCTCATAAAAATATTCTCTATAGTTAGTTTCATATTACATTATTGTAAATAAAATTCGAGTCTTCTGAAAAATTTGTAAATTAAATCGAATTCTTGTGAGAATGTAATGAGCATGCGTTTTTAAGAAAATCTTTCATAATCATATAGTACATAGTGCATCGTAAATATCAAGCTACATCTTCGTTCTGCGGATCCATGAGGCTCGTGAATATGATTAGTTATAGGCGAGATAAGTCTCCCTTTTTCTCTTTAGAGTCGTTTACACCTTATTGCCATAAGCACCAACTCGAACGTAGCATCACTTCAACCGCGGCGGACGCTTAATCATCAAATGCATCTCGAACGTGCAATCTTGGAAGATACGTGAGCGTATGTTAACGAGAATAAAATTTCTTGAAAATATGGCGTACGACGAGATTCGTCGAATAAAGACCCTAATAGAAATACTTATTTTCATGCGCAATCACTCACATTTTTTTCTCTCGCGAAGTTGGCGTACTTTACGGTAATTTTCTACTATCTATGACAATGTTAAATTTAATTAAATTACATTTAATAAGCAATAATTAAGAGACAATTTGTGATTAAAAAATTATCTTCTTTCAGTCATTTTATTCAATAGCATTATAATTATTGGAAGTTTTTGCAAATATTGGAATAAGATATGCTATAATTGTTGAATGAATAATGTTCGTTTAACGATTTTCCTACGTTATTTTTAATTCATGTCTATGTGTAAGACTTGATTGAAGGCAATGCATTCAAATTACTGTCAAGAAAAATTGACTATTTTATATAACACTTGTCCTCGTTTAATGATATTTATTTTAATCCTGTTCGCATCCTGTCAAAATTTTACGTTATTTTAAGCTCTGTATAAGTAATCTAATGATAATAATAGAAGAAAGTATAACGTAAATATACAATGAAGAATAAAATAATTTAAATCTCGATGTAACAAAGGAGATATCTAGGTACAGGAACATAAGGAATTGTTGTGAAATCGAAAGAAAATGCGTAGAAAGAGACGCAATTAAAAATAAGGCTCTTTGTGTATAAAAGGTAGTTTATGAGAAAGTTCAGATTATCGGTAGAGATCTCTAATAATCTTGAAATCGGGCGTTAATTTCATGACCGGCTGGTCATTTCAAGCGACTACGTAGAAGTCGCTTTGACGCGCTCGTGAATTTGAGTTCTTTTTGGTTGTGTGAGACATATCACTGCGCTCGTGGAAACCTCGAGAATCTTCTCTAGCATGTAAAGCTAAGGTCGCTCAACTTGTTGTCTCAGGCGTTCTCAAAGTGTAGCACGTCTTCAACGCAATGGCAAGCTAAACGTTCTCACCCAGATCCACTTTTGTTGTATACGCGTAGCGGCGGCGGCGACGGCGGGGAGTTTACGTTAAGGGCGAGGAGTGGGGCGAGTCCACGAGAGCGACGGAGCCGCGGATGGTTAGAGAGGCTGGGGAAGGGGTCGCTTCTTATTACAATGTTCTCAACGTTGTTGGCGTCTGCCACCCCTTCGAGGAGGGTCATCTTCGGCGCACGGTCATCATGCCGACGCAATATCAACACACGAGTATCTTCTGCTCGCACGCGGCTGCAACCTGGCCTGCGTTCGCTCGCTCGCTCTCGCTGCACCGCGAGTAATGCAATAATAGGTGTATACTAATGATACGGGTCTCGACGGCGCAGCTTGCCAAGGGATTCAGTCACGTAGTTGCATTAAACTTAATATAAATAATAGCGGTTTGTGGATCGACCGAGTTCATATAAACCACCTATCTCCATCTTACCTTCCTCTTGGTCTTGGAGTGTGTAGCGCGGGCCCCGTAATACACGACTTCAATCCGCTCTATTCCATCCGTGTGTGCTCGGCCTCCACTTAATAAGCGGGATCATCGTGTAGAGGAAACCTGAATCAACGGCAGCCACGAGTGAAACCTCGTCTTCGGATGTGCGCCTCCACCCCAACTCCACCGACCATATAAGTACATGTGACTTGTCTAGTGTATCACCGCCTCCACAACACACGCGCGCACACACACACACCCACACCTCCCCCCTAACCCCCTCCTTTGCAACTCTCCCTCGAGAATTATTGTCCCCTTTTTCATTTTGCAGACAATCTGAGATTCGCGAGAAAATCTTATTTCATCCTCGTTCGAATAATCGACTAATTGGAAATCGGAAAAACGGAAGAAGAATGTTTGTTTTTAATAACGCAAGGATCAATATATCATTCTACATTTGCGCGAATCCTTTTTTTTTTATTCAAAATTTTAGCGCTGCTGAAACAAATCGTATTAACCGAATCTCGTTCACATCTTGTTTAATTAAACCAAGATCGAAATTCATCAATCTCATTATCTTAGCGCACGTAATAACAATTCTGCCTGTGCTTAAAACATGGATCTTTTAGAATAAATTTTTTATAACAAATGTAATTTGGAATATCGATTGTCATTACATTAACATTATAAGAAAATAACAGCCATAAAGGGAAATTGGTGAACTTATTTCTTACTATGAATACTTGATAAAATGTGTCGTGCAGAATAAATACTTCGTAACTGAAATTCAACGATATTCAGATCAATTATTTTTTTATAGTCTTATTTTAGTTAAAACATTACTATTGCCTATAAAACTGTTTAGTCATCTAAGAATTGATGGAACTATAATAAGTATTAATAAATTGTAGCGTTTGTGCAATCTTTTGTAAACTTACTTTTTTCATCAATGTTAACCGAGTGTATAATTTGAAGCGAGTTTACACGCATTAACATAATTCACTTTTAATCTACGTAATGTAAAGAAGCAATCGATTTCTTAATAATGAACTCGATTGCACTTTGTCTGAAAATTATAGACATCCGAATACCGAAGATTCCTATCTACCATCTGCGAGATTTTTATCGTCATTAAAACAGTAGACACTCGGTGCTATATACAGTTCAGTTGCGTCGTGAGTCACGCCTCTTTCCTATCCTTCCAATTAAAGATACCGACACGAGGCTTATTGCAGCCGGTGTTAGGACATCTTCTTCAGCAGCGACATTCAGTCTGATCCTATTGAGATTTAATTATATAATGTGATCATTACTTCCTGTATACCTATATCGATGCTGCGAACAAGATGTAAGCATTATATATATATATATATATATATATATATATATATATATATATATATGTTTAAGTTATTACATACAGAACTACGACTGTTACGAATGGATATTATTTGCTTCAAAAATCCTTTGGTAAAGCATCTCAGAAATAATATGTTCGCAGGTTTTAACACAATTTCCAATACCAAACATATTTATAATTTAAATCATAACCGCTTGAACGAGGTAATGATTGTATACATCTAAATAATATAAGCGAGTGATTTTGATAATTCATCTATCAAATGTAAGCATTGGTTTACATTAATTTCGCAAACAGATTAAGGAACAATTGCGTGGTGTATCATTTTGAAATAAACTTATTTGAAAAAAGAAACTATTAATTGTGTAGATGTTTAAGACACGTAATCGGTAAGTTTACTATTTTGATATTAAGTTTCAGTTAGAATCTTCCATTTTACAATCAGTATTTTTCCTCCGCAAATAATAATATTAATAGTTATTCAGATTGGATAATAATACCGTTCGAGTAATTTAATAAAATTTTTGTTATTACACCGAAAGAATGTTAAAGTAGTTTCACGATACACTTATTACAGTTTGCTTATCTATATTACAGTTTAAGGCTTACACAAAAAAATAATTTTTATAGAAATTTCATGAAAATATAGAAATTGAAGTAAAAGTTAATGAAATTACATTATTAACTTCTCTATTAGTATCAACTGAATTTTATTATCTCGTTGTTGAGAAAGTAGCGATTCTCAGGAATTACTTTACCCATATTTTCTCATGTTTGCTGTCAGCTGACGTACTTGGAAATATATTAAAACTCATCGCTTAGCATCGCTCAAAACTTACATTATAAATAGAGAGCTTGAGACATTTTGGGTTTGAATTTGGATCCTAAATGTATGAAATGAACGTTTACTAGGTTTGTTGTACACTTTTATTCCAATCTGAATTCGTAAAATATCGTAAATTTTTATTTCATGCTGTCACACGTTTTATCAAAATAACCTTATTGAAATGTAGCGAAGAGCGAAGGCTTATTGCTAGCCAATAACAAACGAGTTTGTAAAAGTATAAAAAGTATATAGTCCAATTTATTTCTGTTCCTTATTCCTTTTTTCCTGTGTAAGTTTGAACGGTCTTTGAAAATGTCAATACAGACTGTTTTATCGTTCGACTCTCGCAGTGGTGCGCGCGCGAACAGTAAAATACGCCGATACTCAATCTCGCAATGAGTTTTTTCCTGAAAGCGTATTTACCCCGAACCCCGGGGAACGCGTCTGTGCACTAATTAGAATGCGCGAACGATGGACGCAACCGATACACTCGGCCGTACGAGGCAACTCTGGCGACGAGTTTTTCGCGCGCGCGCAACGTCCACAAGTTGCGGACTCGGCTCTGTATTTGCATTAATCGGACAGTAAATTGATCGCGGCCGTCGATCGGAGTCTGCTCCGCCGAGAGCATTTTAAATCCTGGCGGTCACTCGCGAGACGTCTCCAGCCCTTCGCTCAGCCTTTCATTGAATTATCGTGTCTGCAATTCAGATGGCTCGCGACCGCGGGAGTCGCATGACGCTAACTAGCATTAATAAGCCTCCCCCTCGCGCGAGCCGCGAGAGCAGCAGTAACTCTCGCGCAAAAAGGGAAAGAGAGAAAGGAGATTGAGAAAGAGAATCGAGACTGTTATGTGGGGGCCGTATCGGGACCCATTTATCCCCCATAAACCGAGACATTGCTCATCGGATCGAGAACTGAGTACTGACATGCTGTCCACTTAGATTTTTAGAGCCTCTTCTTCTCGCATCTTTCTGCTTATATATTTTTGGCAATAGCACGTGCGTGTGTCTCTCGAGACTGACACAACCAGTAAAAAATATCTTTCGATAATGCTGAATAAATAGATCCAAATTGTACTTCTTGTTCGCCGATAAATTCATTGAATATACCTTAATGTACGTTTATTAATTCAACATGGCCTCTTGAATAATTAACGCTCACCTGTGCAAGAATTTCCATAGCTAAGTCCGTTTATTTATAAAATTTCTTTTTAAAATTATAAATAATCTCACGAGTAGTATCAGAAGAAAAGTAAACATTTACTTTTCCGGCAATTACAAACCAAACTAAATTACTGTTATAGATATATATATATATACACACACACACACACACACACACACACACACACACACACACATTACGTTGTATTTTTAAATGATGCCTTGTTCTATTATCCATTTACAGTTGATAAAATCATCGAAGAAAATAAATGAAATTTTGAACACTGATATATTCATAAGCTATTGTAAATTAATGTTAACAATAAATGGAATCTTATGAAATAATTAAGAGTACGAATAAAATTTAGAGAATATGAAACTTCATTATATGCTTAGCGTATTTTGACTGTTATTTATATAAACTACACCAAAAGTTTACTACTGAACAATTAATAAAATTCTCGTGGCTACCTTATTGAAGCTTTACACCTAATTCTAAATAAAATGGTCAGAGCTTCTACTTAGATATATTATTTCACTTATAACGTGGCATTTTCTTAAATATTATTGTGAATTTTATCGCACTTCGATATTAATTTACCGTATTTTATCATTTGTATTCTACAGATTTTTCTTGATAATTTTAATACATGTACTTTTTGTATATACTTTAATATATATACTTGATAATTTACTTATATTTAACTATATGTATACATGACTAATAACGGCAATGAATAATTTACAATAGAAAATTTTGTTTCCAGTCTTTATAGTATTTTTCATATAAGTAAATTATATTTCTTAGAAAATAAATCAAATGCGAAAGAATTGTTAAAGGTACTAGTCAAGTAATTCCATACTTATATTACAATAGTTTTAATTTTACTTTTTACTAGTACTTGAGACCGTGTAAACTTTAATTAATACTTTTTTCATGTACGGATTACACAATTTATAATCGAATTCAATTAATAAGCTAGTAGTACACTATTTATATAACAATTTAATGTTGGAAATTGACATTTAAGCGACAAGTTTGCTGATTTATTTCTTTATCGGTACTCAAATAAATATATTTTTTTATAGATATATTAATGTCGATTTATAAAATCATTGGCCAGAAATCTTTCCTTTAATAAAACATTTGAATTCAATTGGTATGTTTTTAATGTATAAAAATTTCGAGAAGAATCGACTTTCCAATTATTTATTCAGCATTAAAACAATAAGCTCGTAGTTCAATAAGGTAGTTATTTTTATATATTGTTTATATTTTTTAAAAGTACCTAACAAATAAAACGATTTTTACTATAAAAGTTGTAGCTCATTGTAACCGTGCCAGTTTTAATTTCATTTCAGCAATCGATGATGTCTAATTATTTCTTTTTTCTTTTACGAGTATCATATCATTAATTTGGCTCATTGAGGGAATACAATAACAAAAATATGACTAAAAAAATTCGTTTCCGTAAACTTAATTTAATTTGAATATCAGAATTGGCGGTGAATAATTACTATGTTCTTTACATTTTTTTATCGTAAACATTATTTGAATTCAAACTTATTTTCAAAAATATAGAGATAAAATTCGGAAGCAGATAGGGAATTATATTAATTTGCTTTAGTAAGATAGATCATAAAGGCTAAAAATTTAGTTATTTCATTATTTAAATGGATGTAAGTAAATAAGTCATATATATGTATGCTAATAAAATTAATAGTTCCTTTGTGGCACAGGTCGCTTCTCCCACTTTATCTACTTGTCCAAAAATCCATAAATTAAGGCAAAACAGCACTTTTACTCGGGAATTACTATCATTTCTATAAATGCGCTAAAAAATTCGCTTTCGGGTATATAGGTAACACAATACAATTTCCAAATGATGATTGATATAAAGTGCTTTTCATTGGTATTTCTGGCTTCTTTGATAATTGCTCGTCGAGCGAAACACCGTGCGAAATCAAGCTCGAGAATAAATTAATGGGATGCGAATTATTACCGATGCGTCAGTGAGTAAGGAAATATTCTTTCATACAAGAATTGTACGCGTAGAAGCGTGCTGTTGTACGTGCATGTGTGGCACCGAGGCGATAATAGCCGTCGGCGATCAGGAGACGATCACTGCTATTATCCGGATGAAAAATGGTTTCCCCAAACAAATTTCCAAAAAAGATGTGCAACAATTAGTCGAAAGCCACGCCGTAATGTTTTACCAATTAGGCAGAGAGCATCAAAGATGACCCTTCGGTCCTCGGTAAGCGATCCCTCGGTTCCTTTGGGAAACGAAAATAAACGAAATATAAAAGGGAAGCAGAAAAAAATAGAAGTTGGAGGCGACCGCGAGCGCCAGTTTTTAAGATCGCTCGGATCTGCTCCCGCTGTTGTTGTTGCTGCCGTTGCTGTTCTGCCTTATACAAATCACGCTCAGGGCTCTATACTTATAGACGGGGTCGCTCTGTACAAATCATTTTTTTCGACCTATACTTAGATGGATGGCAATAAATGTCAAGGGCGCTTGGCTAGATATTGCGTTTCTTTAGACAAGAGAGTGACGTTGAAATTGCTTGCATAGAGAAAAAATGGGCTATTTTTGATTTCGAAATTTTTTACTTTCGTTAGTCTCATTTCTATACAGCTTGTTTATATTATTATGCACACTATTTTACTAATTATAGTTTTCGAGTCCTTTATCATTGAATTATGGAAAAGCCCTAAGCGCATGAAACGTAGTACTTTGTCTATGTAGAAATTCGTCTACCTTATTATAATATTATAATTCTACGCTCCGCATTATAATTATAATTCATTCTCAACTTTAATTGTCGTCTGCTTCATTATTTCTAAAGATTCTCATTGTTACATCGTTGTAAGCTTTTACATTACTTCTTTACAGTTATTGAATATCGTGCTTACGTAAAAAGTTGCTTGCATAAAAAGTTCATAGCTGAAAGATGCTGTCGTATAATCGTCTTAAGATGTACCAAAGACCAGGTAAAAAACATTTCGTATTAAATTCACGAATATAATCCGGAAAATTATAGCTAAACGAAAGGGAGCTAGGAAAAATACGTTTTCCATATATATGCACGATTCGAAGTACCGAATATAAGTTTTGTTTTATTTTCGCTTATGCAGTTACATAGAAATATATTGAGCTTAAGTTTCGGAAGTTTTATTTGATACTTAATAGAAAAGAGTCGAGAGGAGGAAGAATATCGGAATTCGTGGAAAATAATGTACGATAGATAAAAATTTGTATAAACATTTTATAGGATGAACCAAAGATATAATAAATTTTCAATATGAAGCTCCAATTAATCATGGAGGAGTTGCTTAGTAACTTAATTGAATATTAAAGACTGCGAATTCGGTGTGTCTGTGTGCGTACGCGCGCGCGCGCTTGCGCGCTTGTGTGGGAGCGAGAGAGAGAGAGAGAGAGAGAGAGAGTGAGAGCGTGCGAGGCGCGGTGGGGGGGGGGGGAAGACGGCGATAAAGAGCATCAATTAGCCGAGTATCCGTAAGTCGATGTGGAAAAATGTCTTAAATCTGCCAGAATCCAGCATCCTTATCATTTTTCACGACGCTTGCTTGGATATCTCTTCGCCATCATTAATTCCATTGTCTCCAAGGGTGCGCAACTTGCGGCCTTATAACTTCCTGGCAATTAAGTCTCTCAATTTCTTCCACGGTTTTTCCTGATCGGCGTAGGGCGCCCCCGACTTAAGGATTTCGGCTTACCGAGTTCCACACCCACACTCCCGCACGACAGTATGTCCAAACGAAGACCGAGAGGTAAAAATGCGCGGGCGCCGCGTCGGCGGCTATGATAAGAGACCGCCTCGCGTGTACGTGCACACACTACTGTCTTGACTTGCAAACCTAATGAATTGGATGAAACAATGGCAATCAGCAAAATATAAATAAGGAATGGAGAAGCGAAAAGGCGTGCTCGTCACGCGTGCGCGCACGCGTAACCCTCGAAGTCGTATAGACTCTCGCGCACGAGGTGAGAAATGGGGTTTGATTATGAGAAAAGCTCTGCGGGTCGCATAATAATGAAAGACCCGGGCACACACCCAAGATGGGGATTCTGGACTCCGAATTCTATACTTCGCAAACAAACTCGATTAGTAGCTTACTTTTTCTTAGGTAATTAAGACGAATTTATTATTTGGGTGCTCGAAGAAATCCTTTAATTAGATTTTTAAAAGTCTAGCGTCGTAACTGCGAGAATTCGCCTTTATGTTTGGTGCTTCTTAAATAAGATTTTAACTTGTGCTCGTAATATCTGCTTTTTAGCTGCAAACATTGTTTGAAAATGAAATATTATATTTGGAATATTATTTATTAAAATAGTTAATTTTCAGATAACAGTTGATCATTTTTCTTTCGCTAAATGTCGGGATAATTAATGATTCTATTCTACTGTATGGTCACAAATTTTACTGCATCGCTATATTTACAAAGTGGTAACATTTTCTTTATCTCCCCCTTCGGAAATTTGAAATCCGACATCACTTTTCGTAACGTTTTGTTAAAAGAAACTGGGAAAGGATTCGAATATCAAACGTTCAAGATAATTTGCCAAACACAAAATCTTTACCAAACTCTTTGTTTATGTTGTTTCATGCCTTGCTTTTCGAAGATACATTATTGTACATGTGACTATAATGAGAACAAAAGCACTTTGATATTTCTTCAATAAATTGAACAGCTTTTATTAATTGCATTTTCAGACAAAATTAACCACGTACAAATAGTACTTTGCTACAATAGTACTTTGTTACTACATTTCTTTTTTTGTAATATATAATTATGAAATAGAAACCTTTGTCATTATTTTATGCTCTTATTAAGATAAAATAAAATGACTAAATTTCGTTCTTAAATTATCATTACATTATTATTGCCTCAATTAAGATTATTTTTTTCAAAGTTATTACATCTACTAAAAATGTATTTGTACTTGTTAAATATTATTTATCAACAAACGTGTCTAGTTTAATGAATAAAAATTATACAAACATTACGTTTTAAACGCGATTAAAGAAAATCTAATTAAATATTATAAACTGGTTTCCTAACACTACTTAAAAAGATTCTCACTCATCAAGTATTTAATTTGGAATTTAAAAAATAGTAAAACATGAATATATAAACCGATAAGATCAAATTACCTGCATAATTACGCGACTGAATAACAGCTTAATACAAAGGAACTAAAGTGTTCTCAATTCATAACTACTTTTAAATTATAAATACCCAAATGAATGTACATTTTATACTAATTAATATACTTTCTATTAAAGAGAAAAAGGCTTTTTTTAAGTTACTTTTAGTTACGGATAGATATAAGAAAAATTACAACCCAAGTTCCTTCTACTTCTGTTAAATCGAACCTTTGGTTCGCAAGATGTAGTTTTATGTAACGGTCCGGTCACGAACCTAACGAATCTGGTCTCACGAGTTCTACAAAAAAAAAAAATATGTATATTATGACCACCATGAAAAATACTTGTTCGATTCCACTTGTTAACTTGCGAGAAAAATTCGTTGAAAAACTATATCACGTGATGAAAACGTAATTTACAACTACTTTTATCAGTATTAATGACAGTACACATCGATTAATGATCGAAAGTAATTAACCTAATTAACCATCTTCAAATAGATCATATTTTAAGATTTAAAAACACTCTACTTCAAAGATTCTATTCTCACTTTAGAGCATATACGATATAATTAAATTTTGTTATTCTAATAATATGAAAAAACTTAATAATTTGAAAATTATAACGAATGTCTCAAAATATATTAAGATGAAACAATGCCATCTGTATATTACTACTGTTAATATGAATAATGCGACAAGAAGCTTTTTTGTGATAAAAATAGCATTTCCAAAATTTTACTGCCAACCCTCTAAAATTTGTTTTGACGTTGACTCTTATATTTAAGGAATGTGCACTATAGTTACTGATCGTAAAATTTTTGGTAACATTTTGGAAATATCAGTCTTAACTCAACGATTTCGGTATAACCTTACATATCTGTATTGGTTAAGTTTTAATGAGAAATTACCTATTGAATCTTCAATTTACAGTTTAATATATAAGTATATACACATTTTCTCAGCGCTCATTTACATTTAGTATTGTGTGAGATCAAAATACAGTGTTGAATATTCTTACTTTTTTTCTATATATCTAGAGAAATAAAATTAATATTCGAAAAAAGATTGAAACAAAGTAAATTTCATAATAAAATGTAAATATGCTTTATAAAATCATTGCAATATCAAATAAAATATTTCTGCGTAGAAAGGATAGCAAGTATTATTTGAATTGTTGAATGCAATAGAAATTAAAATGCTTTATAATTTTATCAATTATTGAAAATTTACAATTAACTTATTCTGCGTACTTGAGCGATGTTTTAATAACCATCGGTAGAAACATGGTTATACAAGAATAACACCAATCGAATAAACCTATTTCTCACCTCAGCCATAACTTTATTTTCTAAGAAAGAAAATTCTTTACATAAATCGAAACACTCAGTAGTAACATGGAGATAGCGTGATTTAAGAAATCATTTATATTGACAATAAAGTCACGAGAGGACGTAGGTCCAGTGTGTGTGTAGAGGCCAGACAAAGGAATCGGATCGGTCTTAACCGCCGGCGTCGATTAATAACCACACGCGGAAAAGCTCGCGCTCTTGTTCACGCAAAAAGAAACTCCGAAGGATTTTCCAGTCACGTACCTACGGGCCAGAGTTAATTTACGAAATAAATAATATCTTCTTTCTTTCCCACACTGAAAATACAGAAAGGAGTCAGAACGTATACTGCGATGACGAGAAATAAAAGAGGAGGGCAGAAGCATGAGAGAGCAAAAGATAAGGACGCGAGAAGAAAAGCGAGATATGGACGTGCTGTATGGAGCTCGCAAAGGATGACGGGAAGGAAAGCGGTAAGGGTGGGTGGTTTGAGGATGCCCAGGCTCATAAAGCTGCCTACGTGTCGAGCGTAATGAGCGCCGGTGATTTTTCTGAAGACTGGCGGGCAAAGCGATCATCGAAGAAAAATGAATATCACTAGGGTAGGTGGAACCGAAGGCGAACTGAAATCAGTTGTAATTTGTCGAATGCGTGTGCGCTTCTTATGCAGATATATGTCTGTTCTATTATTACCTTAATAAATTTGGAAATATTGTGTCGATTATTATTGGTTTGCCTGAAAGAGAATAAGAGATTTTACCCTTATTGGTATACAACACAGACGCGTTGCTCAGCGCTATTTATTATCTTAATTAGAAATACAATTCTTTGTGTTGTAAAATTTTCTACGCCATGTACAGCACAAATAGTGCAATTTTGATATACATTATCAGTAAAAAATCTAGTTTAAAATAAAAATGTTAATTACTATAACTTTTATATCCAAATTAATAAACACCGAAAAACTACAATCTGCCTTACATAAATATAAACTTGTTGGTACTTCATTAATAATGAAGTACACGTATTCTTTGTATGCTTGTATCTCAATAAATGCAATGAACGCTGAATTAAATTAAACGAGTTAAAAATTAAAGAAACTACGTTTCTTTCGATAAACTTTGTACAAGTTAACAGCCATTTTTATCGAGACATTTAAATTCTACTATTTGATTAGTAGAATCTAATAATTTATGCATTATAATTCATATAATTGTTATATTAGTTGTGTGATTTATTATTTTTTTATTTACTAACTTTTCTACATATTTGTCACTTTTAATTGATCATAATTTGACTTGTAAATGAGAAATTAGTCATTTCCTTGACGATTATTTTATTTTAATTAAAATAATTTTTAATATCTTATAATCTTTATATTAAATAAAATTTGCTTTATGAAATTTTAACGAAAACTGCTTATATATTTATGTTTCTATTGAATTATTAACAAGTACCATAGATAAGTCATGATTTTTTTCCCTTTTTTGCATTGTTTACTCAGAAATACTTGTAAACTATACATACTATCTTATTAATTTAACCAACTTTAAAAAGTAAATTTTTTATTTATGTTACTTTGTGTACGATAATTTAGTTCGAAATTAAATACCAGTAAGGAATTTTCTTTTCTATTTATAAAATACGAATAAATAAGAGGTTCGAATCTATGAAGTTTTATATTTCAAATATCTTATAAACTGCGAGAAGTCTTAATTTTTAAAATTATTTTACTAAATAGCAATGAATTATTAGTTATAAAAAAAATTTTCAGTTACGGAAAAATTTTATTTCGAATGTTTAACATTAATATTTCTAGTATTATTTTCAACTATTTAAGTACTTTCATTAAAACTGAATAATGTTCCTTATATTTAAATCATATAATTATTAGCAATTTAATAAGATAGCCCGTGATTTAAATTTAATGACAATGATAGAGCTTAATATTATAAAGTGTATTGTTTATATTGTTTAGTGTGAATTAATAGAAATGCAATGATTTACTGTTACTCGTTTATCATATTTAGAAATATCGAGCGTAGAACTTTGAGGCATATGACAGAGTGTATAAGCAACAATCCGTAAATAAAGCTCATAAGAGATGACTGGATCGTAAACCATGCTAAAATAGAAGAAGTATATATAAGGGGTCAAGAAAAGAGAAAGAGTGGGGAGGGGAGATTGAATACACTGTAAAAAAAGGGTAGTATCATGCACCTCTCTTTTTCGCGCGCCTGCGAGTAACCTAATACCCAAGGCATATACACGAGCATCATTTTTATAGCGGGCAATTTCATTTGAGCCCGGGCTCATGCAGTGGTTTCTGATGAGCGTCCATATATACATATATATATATATACATATACATACACACACACACACACACACACACACACACACACACACACACACACACAGAGAGCAGTGCCGCAAGCGCACCCCTCTCCTTCTTTTCCCCTTCTGCATCATCTTGGCTCTCATTTCTCTCTCCCTCTCTCAAACTTGTCCACCACCCCCAAGCACCACCCGACGCTATCTTTTCATTAAAACGCCTCATCCGTGAAGCGCGCAGTACCAGCAAAGGAAAAAGAGAGAATAAACGAAAAAAGAGGACGCTGGATGAAAGAGGTAGGGTTGCTCACAGAACTCTTCCCTGAGTTTTCCTTCGTTTCATATCTCAAGCCCTCTCTTTCCTCTCCATCATCCTTCTCTCTCTCTCTCTCTCTCTCTCTCTCTCTCTCTCTCTCTCGACCCCTCACTTCGCTGATTAATGCCTCTGCTAATAACGTCTTCTCTCCAGGGAGAAAAGTCCGGCGCGCGAGCCAGAATAACCGACAGGACTTATGCCGAATTAAAAACACGCGCGCACTACCGGACTTGCGCTGAGGCTTCGCCTGCCTCTGGAATGAAATATATCGCGCAATAGTCATAATTAACGACTTGATAATCAACGAGATCGCCCTTATCTTTCTTATGCGGGTATCTAATTCAATGCAGACGATGCATTGGGCGTTAATTTTTCGAAGACGGCAGTCTTCGACTTAATGAGCTCCATTTATGGCTTCCTAAAGTTCCATATATAATTTTTGTAGTTGCCGCCACGTGTAATTAGTCAGAATTACATGTCGATTGTGTTTTCAAACGAACCCTTATGCGATATTTATTTAAATTTGTATGCTCTAAATAATTTCAAGTGAACAGGGCGCAAGATAATCATTAATACTATTCTTTAATTTTAAATTACCACTTGCAATAAAAAAAGTTTCCATTTTTGCTTACCGACTAACGTCAGTCAATGAATTCTCAGATTTCTGAATATAAGGTCGTTGTTTCTTTATCATCTCGCAGCGAGATGCGCTTTCTTGAGCTTGTTAACTGCGTCATTGCAAAACTGAGACTTAGTTGCGATCAGGCTCGCTCCTCGAAAGCGCAAATATAAGACCAGCAACGTTTCTGGTTCATTTCAGAAGCGCGTTGCTAATGAAAATTTCGCAATCGACAAGAACGCACACTCGTAAAGAAAATTGCCGCTAATAGCGGGGGATTCTCGCAAAATGCGCCACACGTTCGCCGCACGTCTGTCGCCTCGCGTCAACCTCGTCGCCTCCTGGCGTTGATTAACTGCGCGGCAATATTCGCCGATCCGTATACGGTGCGGGTGACGCGCCGCGACAAAATCCGCAGTCTTTCGAAATTACGCTAAGAAGAATTTTCGAGCACGTGCGTGAGCGCGCGGTGCGTGATAAAAAGCTGAGAGAAGCCGCGCGTTCTTGGATTCGCTGCCGCCACGATTTCGCGGAAGAAAGGCAAATAATGTTTGCCGAGAAAGAAACGCCTCGATCCGCGGTAGTATATGGTTTTATGGGAGACCGTCCGTTGGATTTTTGTATTGAAACGAGAAAAATTGTGTGTTTTATTGGTTTAGTTGAACGGAAGGTAGTTGCATGCTCGACGAATGTTTTTAGTAACCATGAGTTATGAAGAAATGTTATATAAGTAATGTTTCAACAGGACTTTAAGTTAGTGTTTTCAAATTGTTGTAAAAACGCCGATTTTATTTTTGTATTAATATTTCCGGTGATATTAAAGCGCAACTTTGTTCTTACTCCTTGCCAGAAATTAACAACTTTTCCCATGTACATTTTCCTTTGAACTAACTACATTTCTTTAAAAATTAAACACAAAAATTTTTATGTAACATGTAAACTAATAATCAATGCGCGGATACTTTAGCATAAACTTAATTGATTTTGAGATCGAAAGCATTTTTCTATTATTCATGCGCTTATTCGTAGAAAATAAATTTTAATATATCACGAATTGAATTATGATAACAGATAATCCGATTAATACATGTTCTCAAACATACAGAAATAGAAACGAAGATTCACGTAAGATACATAAATAAATGTATCATACAAATAACATAAATAAGTAGAAAACTAAATGAACCCTCGAAATTCATACATATATACGTATATAGAGTTAGTAATCTATGCATATTCGTCATAAATATATTCTGCTACTGAGATATTCGAAGAAAATTTCTATCTGACCATCGGTCTTTTTCATATTTATGTACTTTAAAGTTATAAATCTTTTATTGTAAAAATTTATTAAAAATACTTAAATTTCTAATATTTCTGAATTATATACAATTTTCTTGTATTGATAACGAATTACTAGTTATTTTTAAAATAACAAAAGAAATAAATTATATATTTCCAACAGCGATTAAAATGATTTGTGCATTATTAATACAAAATATTTCGTGACCCTATAACCATATTGTAAAAGTTTGTTCTTAAAATATCATAAAACAATTATGTAATTATATTCTTTTTAATTTATTCAAATGAAAAGCAATTGATACATTACTACTAATTAATTCGATAAATAACTTCAATATATCATATACTATTGAATATAGATATCATTATAATTTGAATTATATTAAGAAAAAGTTAATTGATATTCTACTATTTGCATTTTAAACTTAAGTTCATTAATAAAAAAATTTATTAATTTTCTGTAATTTGTAGTTTTGTCTGTAATTCGATTGCTGACTTATTCCTATTTTCATAAATTTGAAAATTCATATCATACAAATTTAGATAAACATATTTATACTGACAAATGGTTATTTTGAAAAATAGTATTTTCTTCAAGGATAATTTATCGATGTCAGGTTCGAAGTATTAATTACTATTATATTCTTCAATAAGTATGATATATTTTTTAATATAGTGATCTTTTAAAGCTCTTACAAAATAAATTGGTTCATCTTCGGAGTTTCTCTTAAGTAAAATTTATCCCATAATTATGGTATATTATATGCTCTTGAATGGTTTAAAGTTATTTTGTATTTTTCAGATTATTCACAATTTTAAATCTTATTATTGATTACATTGGAAAAATCATTATTTATTAATATTTGGCAAAAAAAGTATCGTAAAAGATTCATTTAATTGGAATGTAGCCCAAAATATTTTAAGTTTATCATAGAGATATTAGCTAAAATGTCCATCAAAGTAGTAATTAAATATATTCAATTGAAACCCATATAAATATTTATTTTTGTAAATATATCTTAAAACTCTCCACCTGCTTACAATACGCATAAATGAATCAGTCCAAATAACATGTTCTAAGTTTTGGATAAATTATTTATATTTCCTTTTGATTGGCTTATATCTTAATAGTTATAAGGTTACATATTTTTAAATTTTATATTCTGAATAAATTTTCTCCTGTCAAATCATATTTCTGCGACTTTATGAATTAAAACATCGTAAAAATTTCGTCTTTTAATATAAAAAAAAATTTTATTTTACTTTATATTGCTACTTTCTATGAGTAACTAAATACTTAAAAGAATTTTTATTTTTCACATCACGTTTGCACGCACAAAAATTTTTATTTAAGACGTAAAAAATTGTAATTCCTAAGTTAATGCATATATCCAATCAATTTCTTATTACTTTTATTTTCAGAAATCTAAATGTTATTATTACTATTACTTAACCAGTAACGTAACTACAATTTCGTCTTAATCTAACTTTTCTATATAATATAAAGTTTTCCTTATAATTATTTACGTCTTTTTACAAAAAACGGAGTTTCAAGATATATTACTTGTAACTATATTCTAATTATAACCTAATATAAATTTATTACCATTTACGAAAACTAATTATGTTTTAAACTTAAATTTATAAACAAATATTCTTTTTAAAGAAAAACCATAGAATTTAAAATTGTAGATAATTACTGTAAAAAAGAAACATTGAAAATTTCCTTAATAAAATTTCAGTAATATGTTTTAAGGAATTGTGCAATGTGCACAAAAATATACGTATTAGCAAAGAAGTTATTGTAAGGGTGATTCTAAATAATTTGAATGATCCATTTTATAATTTTACAATATTACGAAATATAAATGAAAAATCAGTAGAAAGAGTAGCTATATAATGGAAGAAACGACTTGAACAATATTTCCGGATTCCGCATATTTAGAAAATTAAGTCGAAAATTAAGTTCAAAGAGAAAGAGTGAAAGGGAGAGTGTGGCAAAGTTCGAATTAGTGACTACTACGCCAACACGCGCTTTTATATAAACATGAATTCTTTGGCGTTGGTGCAGAGTTGAGCCATGTGTGGAGCGCGTCAGCTGTAATTTATTAGGTGGACAGGGCAGTTTAGTAATTAGTCGTTTGTAATAGCAGAGTGGAATCAAAAGAAAGAAAAAAAGAAATATTACTCTCTCTGTAGTAGTATAGTCTTGTCCCTCAGGTCTCACTCTCTCTCTCTCTCTCTCTCTCTCTCTCTCTCCACCTATGTCTACTTATATGCCTTTTCACTGCAATGACGCTCGCACACATACAGTTGTAGAAATCTAATGCTACAGGTCTGGTTATCTCTTTAGTCCGCAGATTATTTTACTTTTGCGTACACAATTAGTGGATAAGATTTTATAAATTTCAATTATTAAGCCTTTTAATTGTACCTATGTTTTATCCTGGTTGTATACGTATATGTAAACTGCCTACTGATATGGTACTTGCTTTTAATGTTCATTTTAGGTTATTTCTGTAAAACCAAACTTAAAATTAATTTTCGTTTTGTGAGGACAAAAGTTTTTATTACTAGCATTTTACACTATATCAAGAATATATCAAAATTCATGCAATTATTTTTATTTGTATATTTTATTATTAGGTTACTGTTCTAAAAATTATTGTCTTTAAAACAAAGTAATCAAAGATAAAAAATATTGTACTTTGTTGTACATTAAAAATTGAATGATGATAGAAGTAAAATCTAAAAAACCAATAGTCATCGTGTTTAATAGTAATCTATACTAATCTATTTGCAGTTTCAAATCTTAAAATTATATACATATTATTTATTTTCAAATGTTGAAAAGAAAGTAAAAAAGTAATGAAAATAATTATATAGTAAAGAAAGTCGTAAAAAATCATTATATTTTCACGTTATTAAGAAATCTGAAGATGTTAAAAATTTTTCAACGCTGTAATTATTGCTAAAGAAAAACTTATTGCTGTGCATACGAGTACGTGAAAAAAATCTTTTATATGTCTACGTCTCAGTTAAATAGGTCAAGAATTACAACTCGATAATTTTACGTGATTACATTCATTGTTGAATGTCTGCATATTTACGCCTATCAGGTTTAGTGTAACTGATTTCATTCAAATCATTTTATAAATACTACAATAATATTTATTTCTTTGTTATCAAAATAAATATATAAAATATAATAAACCTTCTACAGCTTTTAATGCGTTAACTTTAAATTATATATATATTCATATCCTTACATATTTCAATATAAATTGTAATAGTTATATTAATGTAGTTAAATTTTATTGTTTAACATATTAATTTGTTCTATTCTAAGATATTTAATTATAAATATTTTTAATAACTATACTCATTACAAAATTATCTTTTTTTAATATTTATAATTGCATAACATTTATTATTTGTTTATTTAGATAAGACGAGCTTCAATATGTAATCACACTAAAGAGAAAAATAAAAGTGACCATTTAAAAAATAGATAATCTGACGAGTCTACGCTATGGTAGGCTTATGGTTTCGTATTAAGCCGTTTTGAACACGCTGGACAGTCGTTGGTAGCAGACGTTACTTGCCAAGTCTAAATAAACTGAAGATCTTACGTATTATTTCAAGAAAATTTCTACCAATTGTAGTTCTTGAAATGCCAAAGAAATATTGAAGTACCAAAGTACAAGAAAGTTAATAATAGAATTCTTTCAAGTAATCAGATTTAATTTAAAATGTATGGATGCAATGTCTATTATCATAAAGTATAAAATTTTACTTTAACGTGGATTGTGAAAATAATAAGAAATTAATCTATAATAAGGGATAATAATCTATTATTATAGATTAATTAATGATTATTCGAAGTTATTTTTCCAATTTTGGGAATACAATGTAAAATATTATATTTTTTATACAGTTATAATTTATTTTTTATACTATAAAATAAAGATAACACTCATGTTAAGTAATTTTCTGACAGAATACTCTTTCTAAAATTTTCTACTTTTATTAGTAGGAAATATGCATGAAATAAGAAAAAAATCTCTTACTTTAAAGCAAACTAATAATTTGTTTCTAATAAGTATACATGACTTTGCTATTAAAGTTTCAAAATGTTTAATTTCTTTAGTCAATAATTTTGCTCTAAAAATTTTCTCTAAAAGTCTATAAATAATTATGCCAAAATCACAAAGTAAAGTGCTACTTTTTATTAATGAATTGTATTCTTTACCTTTATAATATAAAAACTTACTACAGTGATATAAAACGATATAAATATAAAACGTACTACAAAAATTCATAATATAATTTAATAACATCTAAATTATAATTTATTAGTATTCAGGACTTGTTAAATACCAAAAAACGTGAAGAATATTCGATCGCACATATTAGAATATAAACAATTTAATAAAACATATATTAAAATAATATATGAAATATACGATACAAAAAATGCAGTACGCAAATCTAGAAGAACATTAAAAATTTAAGAATAAATAATACTTGAATATCATCATTATGTTATAAAAATTAAATAATTCTTAATATTCATTACAATTTATCATTAAAAAATGAAAAGAAAATGTTTTTCTTATATTAATTGAAAATAAAGCACATGAAAATTACGAGTATGAATTAATTTAAATAAATTATTCCTTAATTGAATTTTTAATATAATTATTAGTTCATAGAAACAAGCAATATGTATATTTTATAGAGAAAGAGTATACAGCCTGTACACATGCATTGAACATATATTTAAAAAATAATATTTTTCTCTTGTCCGCGACATTTTAGACAAGATATTTTAATTAATTTAAACAAGATATTATAATTTATCACTATCCAATTTCTTTACATCAATAGTTCAAGTCCTCATAAGTGCGAATACAATATCTTCAGCAAAAGCATTCATCGTTCAGCAAAATGGGTGACTAGTACCAGCCAATCTACTATTGTAATATAACGATATTAAGTACGAGAGAAGAGAGAGAGAGAGAGAGAGAGAGAGAGAGAGAGAGAGAATAAGCATGCACATGAATGTGAAAAAAAGAAAATGGAGCTAGAAAATAGCGTCAATCGTGCGAAGCGCCATTTAATTTGAAAAAAAGGTTACCGGAATCATCCAAAGTAGTAAAGCAAGGAACTGCTATTAAAGATAGCTGAATTATCTCTCATAAAACCTGTATATCCTTATATTTATTACTTACTTCCGATAGCCAGTTGATTTAGCAGGATGTGGAGAAAGGAAAAAAGGTAGCAATTATAGAGTAAAACGTAGGACGGTCTTTTTTTTTTATAGGATAGTATAAATATTGAAGCAGGGGAGGTTTTCTTTGTGTGTTATATGTACATAGTAATTACCAGTATCGTGGAGACATTTTATAAAAATCAGTTCAACTTCTTATCAAGAGCCAAAAATTACAAAACCTATTAAAGTGTTGGTTTTCACTTTTTTATTTGGTAATAGTAAGCTATAATTCGTGTTGCAGATCGTTATTCATTTAAAATTAATATTGGGTTTACTTGTTAGCTTATAATCATGTTTTTCCCTTTTTTTAACATAAAAAACGTTTTTAAACTACGATTTACTGTTATTTATGTAACTAAAAATAAAGTAGAGGATTTGCAGACATAAACTTAATGTAACGAATAAACTAAACACGTTAATTTGGAAAGTAAATACTTAGGATAAAAAAGAAAATATGTTTTTCATAAATAATATGTAATAAATATTTATACGTTATGTGATCAGAGATTCATTAAAAAATAAAATTTTAATTTAATTTTTATGAAATTCTTTGAATATAATATCTGAGTTGGGGTATCACGCATATAAGTATTACATCTGATATGTATAATACTCGTTCGTGTCGCCGATATTCTGTAAATGGAATTGGAAGTACCAAAGAACTTTTTTGTGCTCTCGAATTAAGCTTTACTCGCTCACATCTGCATCTATTATAAGAATTATATAATTAATCCTCTTATTAATTCTTATATAATATGATTATTATCAATTATTTTAGTAAAAAGAAGCATTTCCTAGTCATCCAGATTCACTATTAGTATATACATTATTCTACGATATTCAAACGTTTAGAACATTATTCTATGCTTCTAGCATATATGGCTAGGAGCATTGCATCGATCTGTTTTCGAACAGAACTTTAGTGCATAAAATAATTAAGTCATTATACCTTCTATATAATAATGAGTTATAAATTTGAGTTATAACTTGAAACTAACTGACTGTGTGCAATCAGTGTACATTGTTATTTTATTAAAGAATTTCAGATTTGTTTTATGTTCAAAGATGATTAATCAATATTTGATACGTACGAAATATCAAAAGCACATCTTTTACGTATGCATTTACATATCTAAATCACAGTCATATATATGTGTATATATGTATGTATGTATGTTAAAATATTTGTTGTTATATTTTCTTAGTTCAAAGAATTTTATTTCTTTGTCTATAAAATTAAATTTAAATTTTTATTAATGCTCCTGACAGTAATGAGCAACTATAATAAAAAAATCAGTAATATAAACGGTATTTTTATTAATTTATTTTACTAATTATCAATCTTCATAAAAGCCGTTCAATAGTATTAATTAATTTACTAAATTTCAATACAAGACTTATTAAATAATATTGTTTAAAAAGTGTCGATGGGTGTTTAATTAATATTAAAAGAAGGCGGATAGTTGTACAGCATATATTACTCAGATAAGGAAAGCTAGAGGCTTTAATAAAAAAAGCTTTCAAGAGCTTTGAGAAAAACATCAAATCATTCCTGATTTAATTCTTCTTTGAAGTGATTATTGATTAATACACTATTTAGAAGAATAATAAATGTTTATTCTACGTAATACCTTCGGCAATATGCTAGGCATAGAAACTCAAACAATCAAATAATTTTCTTAGAAAAATATCTTTGAATTTATCCATCGAAAAAAAAAAAGAAAATCGTCCTATAAATGATAAATCTTGTATAAGCACAGATAGGAAAGCGAGCGCTGAATCAAAAACACGGGTGGAGCAAAACTCTTCAAGTTATTACGTATCATATCTCGATAACGTTAATTAAAGAGGCACCCTTAGTCTGTGAAATCGAATCAACGTTTTGAAATACCATGGAGGTTATCCTTTGGGTTTGGTGAAATCGGGTGTATAAAACAACGCGGAACCCTGGCACTACCCCCGTGAACTTTACTCATGGTAACAAACGGACAGGTCATTTGGATTCCAATTCAAGAAAAGGTAATGCTACAACGAGATTCCTAATGCCCCATTTGCACTGAAATGTCATCGTGAAAATGAATTATCTTCTATTTACTATTGTTTACAAACTGTAGTTATTTGCACTGTTTCATTTCATGAAAATAAAAGTAACACGTGGGACATTTTTTTATTATTGTTTTGATGCAAAAAGTCGTCCCGATTCTCGGTATTAGATAATATTACATTATAAAACCCTAATGTTATATATTTCATACGTGTAAAGTTTTGATGCTTGACAAAAGGAAATTCTGTGAGTGCTGTATTGTTGTATATTTTAAATGTTGTAAAGGATTAAAAATGTCAGACAGTAAAGACCATTTCAATTATATTATGTTACTTTATTTCTTAAAAGGCAACAACATAAAAAAATACAAAATTTTTTTTATTTTAAGTTTGCTCCCAAGCACTTTCTAATATTTTTTATATCAATTAACGCTAAAACATTACATGTATAGGGTCGATAACGTATGTGCAATGATAACTGTGCCAAAAAAGCAAATTGTCGCATCATTGAAACAAATACTTTGATTTAAAGTTTGATAAGATATCTATTATTACAAGTGACTTATATATTTAACGACCTTTATCTGTCAATTTAATACTTGTTATTCGATGCATTCTTCATACTTTATGTTCCAACCAATTATGCTGACACTTTTAAAGTAAATTTTTCTAAATGCGATCTAAAATATTAAACATGCATGAGTAGGAAAATTTATTTAGAATTGCTTTTTTGAAGAATAAAAAAATTTCACGAAAAATTGTAGTTTGAAATAAATATTAACGAAATTAGAAATATGTAGATATATTTTTATGAATTCTACTTGTATACTGTTTATTACTATATAGTATATATTCTCACTGTATAGTAACTAAGAAGATAATATAACAAAGTACTTTAAAAGTCTTTTGATCGATATTTTCTACAAAACCATTTGTAGATTTTGAAAAAGATATTTAAATTATGTTTCTTGGTCCTTTTATTATAAATATTATTGAAGCTCTATTTAATAGTGTGCATATGTATTAATAAAATGTTTGCATGTTAAATATCTGCACACAAAAATACATTGTAGTGAACGATAATAATTGTCATCCTTTGTTTTTCAAAAGCAATTACCTTCATCTTTTACTTAAATCTATTAATCAATCAATATAAAATATTATTTTTTGTTAATTCATAATAAATAAATATATAACATGTATGTATTAATTATGAGCTTTTTACCATATCATATAATATAATATAGAATGGTATGCCTATAAATACGATGTATAAAAGATAAATGAAGCGAACGTTACAATGTTCATTTTAAAACTTAATTTTACTGTACAAATTATGTTCCAAATATTCATATTGATAAATTTGCATATAGGTTTTATCTTTTCAACGCAAAAACAACGAACAATGGTCAAATTAAATTTCATAGCTTTCATTTAATCTGCAAGATCATCTTGCAATAATTTACATACTGATCGTATGAAATCGTACAAGATTCTAGGAAAATTGCAGAGGCTATTGTCCATTTATATTTAAATTTTAATTACGAATTAAAATAAGAACGGGTCTTCCAATTAGTTTCTAAGCAATTATCATCCAAAGTTCAAATGTAATCTCAGTATAATCTGTGTCGTAGGTGCGGCGATATAGGGATGCATCGCATATGCACAACAATTCCCTTTCAGGTGTTGTAAATATTGGCAGGGGGACGCATCCACGAAAGAGAGATAGAGAGGTTCACTCTCGCGAACACAGCCAGATGCGCTGCTTGTACTAAATCACAGCCGGCGCATTTATGAAGGCCGTAAAATCCTTCTTATTCCTTCCTACCCACTCACTCTCACTCTCACTCTCTCCCTAACTTTATCTTTCTATCCTCCCTTTGTCGTTCGCTATAGAAGAGCGAGAGCAGTCGTGGATATCGTCATGATGAGAGCGAGATGGGGTCGGGTTTCGCAACTTTTGTACGTCACTGCGCTTCTTTGCTCAAGTGACAATCTTTTTCTTTAGTGGGAGTATACGAAAGTAAGTGCAAACGGACGTGCTTTAGGTTACTTATTTATTTACAAGAATTTAGCGCGAGTTTAAACAACTGGAGGATCAGGAAGAATTAAACGTCGTGCTGTTAATTATAACTCTCGATTTACCATACTCATCGTAGTTCAAGTATTCTCTACATATTCTTATTTTCATGAGATTAGATTGCTTGAATGTTTATTCATGAGTTTATTAAAGGATATTTCTAGGATTTCGTCTTGTGAAAATATGCAAGAAGTTATATTTATTATGATGAAGGATATTTTTCACTAGTTTCAATAAAGACAAAAAATAAAAGTATATATAAGTTTTTGATTTATTATTTGCAGTAATAAGAATCATTTAGAATTTTTCACATTCCGTAGTAAATTTAAATTACAACCAATGGAATATTTCGGTGCTTAAAATAAAAAAAAGGCATTAAATTTATGCAGCAATGTTAACCAGAATTTAACAATCTCATATTTAAAAGTCGTTCAATTTGAAAAAGTATCGGTTTTTTCAACTTTCAACGTGCAGCAAATAACAGTAGAAATATAATTTCGCTCGTAATCGAGCGAATAGTTGATCACCGCAATAACGCGATAAGATGATTATTTATTAAAAAATAACAAACGATAATTCACTGAAATCAAGTTAATACTTGCTTTATCGGAACTCAGTTTCAATAGTGCATAATCGACGATTAGTCGATTATGCACTATTTCTAATCTAAAGAGGAACAAAGATAATTTTGTACCAACTTAAAAACAATCAATTATCGAGGCCAGTTCGATCGCATAGTGACTTAATATTGAAATTTTGTCAACACGACACACGTAGAAAAATATATTAATAACTCGTCAACGTGTCTAATCCGATATTATTACAATTGATTACAATTATCATTCCATCATCCCTTTAATAAGATGTATTCCTGACGGAGCACCCGGACGAATGGATATACTAATTTTAGTACAACATCACCATCAAATGTTATACCGAGTTGCTTCGCGGCACAGCAAAACGTAATTCGGTAACAGCGCGAATTTAAGAAAAGAATAAAGAAAAATAACAAAAGAAGTGGACGCTGAATGTGATGGCGGTCAATATTACCAATGCAAGTCAGTATAGCGTTGCACCGAGAGGCTCAATAGCGGGCAAAGATAACCTATCGAAGTGCGCGTGCACGACTTTCGAAGGTGCGTATATTTGCGTACGATATCGGACAGAGTTGTCGCGTAAAATCCAGTCGACTTCTAAATGTCGAATCTTTGACCCTCTTTCTCTTTATTAGTCCGATCCACCTTCTCACTTCCTCACTCGCAACGATGTTAAAAGGAACCGAGGGCACCCTGCACTCGCTGCTGTTACCGTGCGAGTGTGTGCATACCCGAGGGGTCGACGACGGCGACGCCCTCTTCGAGCGCTCTGCAAGGCGATGATGACCGATAAGAGAACGAGGAAACTGTATTCGAGCGCCTTTTATTCTGACTCCCGACTCATCGTCCCTTATCGAACTCGCTTCACGACAAACTTCGTGAAGCGAGTTCGAAAATTGTGCCTGTGAGATCAGTCGCGAAAGAGTTATAAAAAAAATATTCAAATTATGACATTTGCGTCTCATACAATGTCTCGTGAATCCAAAAGATTTTCATTGCATCATTGCTAAGCTCGCCAATGGCGTAATGACGTACGTCAGCTTACTTTTATTCGTTTTTTATAAAAATTGATTGTTGGCTATTTTCAAATGGAACATCCTCATCAATTCGAACAATTATCTCTTTTTACGGTTAATTCGTAAGAGCAACAAAAATATATAAGTCGGTAACTAATTGTGGATTATGTGTGGATTACGTGGACTACGCTTTTCTGTAATTGATAACCTCTACTAATGTATAGTAACTACTACGAGAAAAATGTATAAAAATACAATTTTCCCAGTTCGAATATTGAGAAAAGTAAATATTGTCATATATTATCAACTAACTTAAATAAATATATGCAGCCTGCATAAATGAGTAATAAAATTCAGATAAGTATTATCGGAATACGTGGAAAACATTTATTGATATTACGAACACTATCGAATACGACTTTCTTGTCGCGCTATTTAAAAATCTTTTCAATATTTTCCAGTACTTCGTAAAATTATCGAGTCATACTAATTTCATTATCTTTATTCCGTAAAATTTTTAAAATAATCATTAGCCCAAAGGATTACTCAAGATCACGATCGAACCTTATTTGTAATTTATTATAAAAAATTTTCTACTCCATTCGTATTATTCAATAATGAGTACGTATTAAACTAAACTTTCGTGATATTGTTGTTGTGATCATGCGTTGTTACATAAACTAAATATGTTTTTATAATGAAAATATATAGAAAGAATTTTTAAATAAAAATTTATTACGGTAAAAATCGTATGAAATGACGCGTACTTGAAAAAATATTAAGATATACAATAGCTTATAACACTGATATAAATGTATTCGATTTATTAAGCAGCATATTTATTTAAGTTCCTCTTTTATTATATACGTATGAATTTAAGTTCTTAAATTATTACCTGTTAATCGTAAGCTTTCCATTTTTATGCGTAAATTGAAATGTCGAGCTCGGTTTTATCATCATGCGTCCATTTATACTTATAAGAATCGATTTTTACTAAAAAAAAAATAAAACGATTGACTAAAATTGTAGTTATGATTTATCTCAAAATATTTTCATAGCTTTATCAAAATCCGTGACCCAGCGATATCATATTCTTCATCTCAATATAACTTTGAACTATAAGTATTTCTTATGTAATTAAGAACTTATACTCTTTTAACTTTATAATTTTTCAATCAGCATAAAACGAATGATCAAAGTTAATGTAGATAACAAAGGATAATTATTAAGTGTTCATGAAATATAATGAACAAACCTCTTGTAATTGTATGCACATGAAACGTACAGTAGTATTTACAATGTTTTAAACTTTTCATTTAATATTAATTACCATTTGTTTTTAATAGTTCTTCTAACGTCCACATTTTCATATTGGAAAGTGAAAATGGTTTGAAAATGAATTCCTAATCTACATTTATACATCTTCCCAAAGAAAAAGCAACGAAAACTTTGATACGTTTGCAGGTCCCGGTACAATTTTTGAAGTAACAAAAGCTTGGTAAAACTTTGTATTCGTAACTAAATTGCTATACGAATATTTTTTCGAAGCACACACAATTCAGTGGCCGCATATACACATGAATTTAACTGAAATAAAAGAAAAACGTAGATATAATTAAATGTAGAAGTGTCTATCTAACGCGCGCACTTACGAAAGATCGGTACATACGATAGTAAATATTACCTTACGCGCAGCTCTAGTGTATGCATGCGTCCCTGTATAACGAGGAAAGAGCATCAAATTAAATGAATTACGCGCATAATTACGGGACCATTGTTATCGCGCAGATCGACAAACGCTCTCAGTGCCGTGCTGAGCTCCCTGAAAGGATCGGAAGGAAAGGAGTAACTGAAGGAAAGATATAACTGTTCGCTTGGGACAGGTGTGCGAGAGCTTCGATAATACCTTTATATCGCACTTGCTTTTTCTTTTGTTTCACGACTCGATTCGCAGACTTGCACATGCCTTGCCCTTCGACTCCCACTTAATGAATACATTTTAAGTGGAAATTTTATTAAAATTTTAATTTCCTTCGAATTTTAAAATACCATTAACAAGCGTTACAGACGTGCTTTTCACGTATAATTATGCTTTCACACTCAATATGAAACAAGCAGATCTTCAAACTATCGTCTTTCTAATTTGAGGTTAAATGGCTTCTGAAAATCAGTATTACGGCAAGAAACTCTTGAGAAGGGCAACGAGTTGAATTTGAATATCTGAAAATTCCAAGGCTATGTAGATGTTGAGTTACTTATAGTAGTAGACTATAAAAAAAATATGTTGTCATTTTTTGGCCGGTTCACTTTCCTGCTTTTCAGTACTTACATTAGTTACTTATCGTTCATTTAAAAATCCACGAAAAAGTAATAAATACCCCTAGTAATAGTACCCCTTTTATGAAAAAAAGTAATAATTATTAATAAGTACTGGAATACCATGTTCAATTTCATTAACTTTAATTTTATATGTAAACATGTTTAGAATAATAGTTATGTTGTATATTATAATTCGTTAGAAAATATTAATTTCACTTTTTTTGGTAAAACCACGGCATTTTTTTTATAATAGTCCATCTTTCATTATTGAAAATTTGAATTCTTCTGTTGCGTTTTAAAGTCTATTATTTTTATATTTTAATACACTTTGGTTTGCTGATAAAATCAAACTTATAATGTTGTATCAGCCTACTAATACGTATCAGTCATACAACATTTGATATGTCACAGGATGTAACATAGAATGTAACAAAAATTTTAATAATATATAATGTAAAGATAAATTTTATTAAATTCAGTTAATAAATGACAATTCGCGTTATTAATAAAGGCTACGAAGATATTGATCTATCTGTAAAAGTATAACGATATATTAAATTATTCACATTAATTTACGCTCTTAATAAAACTCTTGCTATTATATAAAATTTATAGTAAAACTTATACATATAAGCGATTTATGTAAAATTTTT
Source organism: Wiebesia pumilae (assembly GCA_018907045.1). Classification (NCBI taxonomy): domain Eukaryota; kingdom Metazoa; phylum Arthropoda; class Insecta; order Hymenoptera; family Agaonidae; genus Wiebesia; species Wiebesia pumilae. The sequence continues at coordinate 2,849,318 of JACCHZ010000107.1, forward strand.
CGTACAAATAATCTAACGTAATATTATGTATCAGTTATTAAATCATCTATCATGTAGCACTAAAAGAGATTATTCATCAATGAATTATGTTGTAATTATATTAACTTTAAAGAAAGCATTATATATATTCAATTTCTCAGTAAATGAAAGATGTTATATTTTACTCATAAATTGGTTTATTCCCATACAAATAAATTAATGCATGAAAATAATACAATAAATAAAATGTTATTAAATATTTCAGGTGAAGACCTTAAATTTACAAGGCTTAAAATCAACAACTAAATAAACGATATTCTTAATAAAATATTTTCATGAATATAGACAGGTTTAATAGTACGTAGTAGTTAAGTTTAATTTAGCAGTATTTTCATTAGGAACAGCTAAAAAATATTTTATTAATCTTTCTCTAATGCACCACCTCTACTGAATGCCTGAATTTTTTAATATTTTAAAAATTTCAATAGAACACGTTACATTGAAAGACGAAAATCTGCAAATCTGGCAGTTAGACAAGCGAGATTTCTATAATGAATTACTGAACGCTACATGTTTGGGAAAGTACGCGTTCGTGACGAATGTTGAAGAAAGCACATGATAATTTAAATACGAAATTCGTCATCGTACGGCAATACTCGTGATTCGAATGTCAATAGATTTCTTAATATGCGCGTACTAACTATGTCACTTTTATTTTCAGTTATATTTTATAGAACTATTGTAAGCTTATTATATAAATATTAATTAAGAATAATATTTTTGCCAATAAATTTATTGTTACTTTTTCCTTGTTGTGAATATTACAATGATGAATTACGGTTAACTGTAGGTTAGAATATCAAAAATGAAATTACGGCCGTATGAATTTTAAATATGAAGGGAAATTTCGTATAAACATTCACAGTATTTAACAGGACTTGAAAGTATAGTTAAAGTTACCAAACGGTATCAATGGAATTAGTGCTTTCTTTTATAAAAGTATCATAATTAACTGCGAAAAGTACGTCATTTTAATTCTGTCAATATTTTATAAGTCAATATTCTTATAAGAATCCTCTTTATATTATACAGTTACGATTATTGGCAAGATTAAGATAATATTATATGCGACTGAATTATGAAATATGGACACAAGTAATTACTTGAAGAAAAATCTATGTACTCGTTGCAATAAATGAATACAAATTGTTTTTTATTGAAGTAGCAATTGAGGGTCTCAAATAATGTTATATTTGAAAAGTTATTAATCCATTAATAACTACAATTAATTCCATGCAAACTTTATGAACTTACAAGCTTTTAAAAGAATTAGATACACTATTTCTTGTCTTAAATCTCGATCTGACAAGTTTTTTAATCCAATGATTTGAATAAATGTGGTGTATTGCAGCAGAAACATTAGGCTTTCTCAGAGATTAAATGAGTAATAACTGAATAAAGTTCTTTATGATTATCTAGTTATTGTAAAATGCAATTATTTGAAATAAAAAGTTACGTTTATTTAACAGCTACTCGACTACATATATTCAGTATAGTCATTCAAATAATATGTATTATGAACAACATGACAAAAATGAAGGCTATGCGAAAATGCAAAATCCTTAGAGTGACCTTTAGTCATTGATCGCGGCAGTAGTACAAACTCCGATTAAGAACAGCTTTCGTAATAATTATATTAAGTAGTAAATGTAGCGACAGTTTTATCTTCATACAAAAGAAGTATAATATCCCGAATCGCGAGAGCCATAATGATCCGCTGCACGCAGCGAAGTAAGCGCAAATCGCTCGATAAAAAGATGAAAACTGTTAACTAAGGAAAAATGAGAAACAATGAGAAACAATGATCTCTAGATACCGTAACGAGGTCCGCAGCCCGAATTCGAGAGACGTGCGTTTCCTCGTTTTGACTAGAGCTGCCTGCACGAAGTGCATTCGGAGTATAATGGCGCACGTCGAGCGGACACTCGCTTCAAGGCCGGGCGATGAATATCTATGGGGTATGCAAAGTATTTCGTGTTAGTCATAACAAGCACCTCATTGACCCATTGCTGCGCAAAGTTCGCATCCCGGCTTTTATAATAGTCCGACCAGTGGAGCATACAACCAGTTTGCCGGGTGGGTGACATCGGAATCCGCGCGCGCGTATGATTCAACGCGTCTGTCGCTGACCGCCATGAATATTGAATTGACAAGCCACTTTCCTTATTTCACGGTAAATAAACATTTGTAGTTCCGTGTGCCTCTGCAGACACTTGAGCTTCTCTCTCGCTCGCTCTCTCTCTCTCTCTCTCTCTCTCTCTCTCTCTCCTTCAATCAGCTTACGCGGATGTCGTCCTTGATAGCGTTTCTCAAATAACCAAATCATATTTTATTATTTACTTTAATCATTAGATATGTGTAAAATAAAGCTTGACGCTACGTCATTATAAAATCACTGTGATTATTATTTCTATTAAAAATAAGTTCATCTAAATTATTGACAGGAATGCGGATCGTTGTTGACTGGCAATTTTCAACTGGCAGTTATCTCTGACCTAAGATTCACATCGAATAACCTCGAAATTTACTGTAAGATAATATTTCAATTAATATCTTCTATTTTTTCATATACATATTTTTACACGCGTTGACTTTAAGATTAAGATTTGTTAATTGTACATATCATATGTTTAATGTGTCATATTCTCATCCATATTTCTATAATATCTACACGTTTTATCGTGGACAAAAAAGTCAGTTCCATTATCATAAAAATTAATATTTATCCACTGTATTTAAGCTCTTATTAACAACTCAAGTTTAATATTAATTTTTAAATCGTACTTTATCTTTGAGAGATACAAAACATTAAGATAAATGACATGCAAAAGAAAAAGTGAAAGGTAAGCAAATTATCAAAATACTTAAATTATAAATTGAATTTAAAATACATCTTAGAAAGCAGAAAAACGATGTAGTTGTTAAACTTAACTGTGCAATGTTGATAAAATAACAAAGTTTTAAAAATATAACAATTTTACTGATTTTACTGAATGGTAATATTCGAGTAAATAATGCAATAGTAAAATTAAGAGTTACTGTAAATAATATGGACAAGTGATAACATAAACGACGATATATCGGTCAAAGTAAATAAAACCAAGAGATTTCTATGTAACCTGTGATTCCTACTTAAAGTCCCAAGCAAATCCAGCTGTCGAAACGAGTTACTCGTTTCTAAAAAGTTAAGTGACTGATCAGGTAGGTTCCAATAGCATGCAAGGATTACCGTGACAACGTCGTCCTGGTATTCAACTAGGAAAATCTCTTCGGGTGTCTTCTTTCGAAAGAACATCACCCGCGTACAAGTCTGGCTCTGGTTTCTTTCCAACGTCGTCTTTCATCTTCTCATGGAGCAACTCTTTGACTTTCGGGTAATTTTTCATCGCGAGATGGAGACACCCTTGCGTTCTAAGTGACAAGTCATTAACATTTTCATCAACATCAGCGCTTATTAATTATTCCGAAAGTATGGCTCAAGAACTCGTGTCTTTATTATTTATTCCTTAGGTGTAAGATACTCCACCATACTACAGAAAATATTCAACAATTATTTTTGTATCAATCAATTAATAAATAAATTTACGGTAGGACGAACAATGTTGATTGCTTATCTTTACACTCATTAAGTAATTAAAACTATTATCATTTATTAAAAATACAATTATATCGTTTAAAATGCTTTGTACAACAGTTAAATAAATTACCGATAATAAATCATTTTTCAACTAATTCCGATGCCACAGCTTCGTAATAAATACCTATTAATGAGCCGATATGAGTCTCATATCGATATATTAACGTTAATGCGAAGTTATCATCTTTCTAATTAAAGGAAAAGCAATCGTAATCGAAACATAAATCAGTTGTAATAATATTATATGCATTAATATTGAAATTATTATCTTGAACAAAGGATGTTTACCATTCGATCAATATTTATAATTCCTATTGTATGGTATAATATATTAATCGCTATAGCTCTCGAGTAATTTAAATCTTTCGAGCATAATGATACGTAATTCTCCAAGAGAGATCTGAAAAAGCCTTAAGGAAAGAAAGACCACAAGAGGCAAGAGTAAGAAAAGACAGAATTCGCACATTATTCCCTCGCTAAATTCAATATATCGAGGGTCAGGGTACGAAGGCATCTACAGATATTCTTAAAGGACTTCTTTCTTATTCTCTGGCTCTCTCGTCTCACGATATCGTCAGCATGTAGTAGGGCCCCCACGGGGCCAGACAGACGGCGTGAGCGCAAGAATATCAGAAATCGCGTTTACGTAGGCAATAAGCCTCACTCGCGCGCACGGATTCTCTCGCAGTACGCGCATCCACGGACTTTCTCACTCTCTTGCTTTCCTTCTATGTCTCTCACTTACACGTGCCGCTTTTAAAAGCCTGCCTCTACCGAGCACATCGAAGCATAGGTACGAAGAGACGACGAACACGAAGCGAGTGAGCGTATAACGTACCTACACAGATAAGATCCCGTTTGCTTTGGGAATGAGAGAGATAGAGAGAGAGAGAGAGAGAGAGAGAGAGAGAGAGAGACAGTGAGAGACAGTGAGAGAGTGAGAGAGAGAGAGAGAGAGTGAGAAAGAAAATGAGTAAGGGGGTGATCAGACCGAGAGCTGATACGTATGCAACACTGCACAGATTTACCTTCTCTCTTCCTCAAGAACAATCCGTGGAAACGAAAAGAAGAAGCGAGCAAGAGAAACAGAGATGGAAGGAGGGAGGAACTGGGAGTCAGTCTAACGTTGGCGTAGTTGCGGCGGGTGTAATTGGCCGAAGGTAGGCTACAGATCCTATCGGTTCGTGGATCGAGATTCTCGCACCCGCGAGAAAAAGAGAGAGAGAGAGAGAGAGAGCGTGAGAGAGAGAGAGAGAGAGAGTGAGAGGGGAACGGCTTTTCGCAACCGCACCCGACAGAGTACGTCCTGATAGAAGTGCCCGTGCAAGCGAGAGAGAGAGAGAGAGAGAGAGAGAGAGTGTGTGTGAGTGAGTAAGGGAATGAAAGAGATGGTAGAGCTTCTCGCGAGAAATTCAAAACCGCGTTGCCTCGAAATGAGGGACCGTGCGTGTATTTCATCGGGCGAAGGCGCGAGTACGCGATCCCTTCGTCGAGATTTCTTCATGGGGCGTAATGAGCGCGAACGACGCGGAGGCTGACCATTTTAAATAGCGCATTTACCTTTCTATTGTTTGGTCGCTGCAGGCAAATCAAGATTATTGAAAGCGTTTGATCGGTGGCCTATTCAAATCGTCGCACTACCACGTCTTTCGGATTAAACGTTCACGTTAGAGATATTACAATTCATATATCAATGAAGTCAGAATTTGTAAGAAAGCCTTGTACTTATAAGCTGTACATGGATTTTGAAAAGCAAATGATATCAATTATCCGCTTTAGCCAATGAAATGAGAACTGTAACTAATCTGTACGTATTTATGATTATTCGTATTATTGACAATAGCCTCCGAAGTTGGTAAGTATTTAAATTTTGTCAATGCGTAATAAGTACAAATGTTAAATAATGAATCTGATACTTTACTCATGCGTTTAAAATCACGAACACTGTAAATACTCTTAAACTTCGCATAGGCTTTTGAGATACTTTTTTATAATGAAAACAATGCTTAAAATATACTTCAGACTTCAATTTATCTTTCAATAAGTTTATTAGATATGATAATACGATTATTATACAGGCCTTTAAAGCGAAAAATTCGATTAAAAATATTTTCTATACTGAATTTATGATAAAAATTATTGTAAATTGTGTTTACTTGCGTTAGCTGAAATATACAGGTTGACGAGCAGTTCCGTAGATCTGATAAAAAATATATTTCATTTATTAAAGGCAGAGATTTAATGAACACAAGTATAACGTAGATAGTAACGAATTTTAATTATAAAGATGAAAAAAATAGGATTCAGCAAAGTAGTACTTTGCTGAAGTATCCACAGCAAAGGATGAGAGCCACTCAACCCTTGGCCTCCCGTATCCGTCTCTATTGGCGCGAATCAAAACTCCGGCTGCGATAATATTTTAAGTACCGACTGCCGCTTAATGCACCTCCGAGGCGCATCTAGCATACGCATGCATCAAATTAAAGCGCAAGCGGCGTCGCGCGTCAATCAATCATCGTTACACAGCCTCCTATTAAGTCCCGCCAAAGGTTTGCGGAGCGTCGGAAAAAGAGAAAAGAGCAGGAATACTTGAGCCGAGATGGCCGCGCTCGATAGCAGTTAATATTTCTTTGTTTCTATTTCCCCTCCCGCCCAGCTCCGGCGCTCGTTACGCGCAGCGCGGCAAATATGCATATTTATTATGCGAAGGGAGGGCAAGGATAAAAAGGAAGGCCGCGCTACGAGAGGCGATCGCGTGAGCGGTGAAATTGCATTTCCTGTCATGCTAATAATCCAGGGCTCGCGCTCGCTCGCGATGCGCTTTTCTTTCGCGGCCCGCACACCAGTAACGCTGCACGCAGCGAAGTAAGCGCAAATCGCTCGATAAAAAGATGAAAACTGTTAACCAAGGACAAATGAGAAACAATGAGAAACAATGAGAAACAATGAGAAACAATGATACCGTAACGAGGCCCGCAGCCCGAATTCGAGAGACCTTTAGAGAAACACCCGCGCCTCGGTATTTCTGCAAAGTATTTCTGCTGTTCCCGGGGAGCGGCACCTGTCCCGTCGGCTTGATTGCTAATTTCGTTGCTGCGAGGCAAACCCGCGATCGCTCTTCTCTGCGTTATATTTGCCTTCCGAAGCTGCCGAATATTGATAAGACGAGGTTATGTCGCGACTGGAAGCCCTACAAACTACTTTGTCACATACGTTTCACGAGCTAGACAGATTAGTTGGTGTTAACGTGCGGCTATGGTGGACCTGCGTTGCCAAACCCCGAGAGGCAATGGTGCCGTCTGCGTGTTCAAACGTTTTGAAATGTTTTCTTTCTAATGAATTCTCTGCAGCAATTTTAATTTGCTGAAATATTTTATATAAAAATGCAGAATTGTAAACTTAATAACTTGAATGGATAGTACACTGTACGTATAGATTATTTAAAAGTGCCCCTCGTTCTTTCAAAGATTTATCTTCGTAAAAGCTGCTATATAAGTATACTTTGTTACTTACGTAAACGAAAGATGTGTTCTCTCTCTCTCTCTCTCTCTCTCTCTCTCTCTCTCTCTCTCTGTATAAGTGTTTATGTATCAAGTTGACCGCACCTAGCTGACCACTCAATATCTATGTACTAGATATAATTGCTTTTCTATCAACTTTTCGTAGGTGTCGGTAAATCATTCTTTTCTTCAATTAACATTTCAATGTGCTTAAGGTACAGCAATTATTTATTATCATCAGTTACATATATACACAATTAATAATAGGAGCCCTCAATATGCAATTAAGGAACTAAATTGTTTAATTTTATTGAATTCAATCGGTAAAATGGTATTGGTTAGTAATAATTTGTCTGCTACGAGATAAAAAGAAAATCCTTTTTTTTTCGAAACAATGTATACTGCTCTACGATGCAAAAAACACAATAAATATCCCAGTCATTTGTTTTATAAAAGATCGTCAGAGCACTGGAGCAACCAAACTACTGCAAATTTACCGGTCAAATTCTGCAAATAGTATTTTCATCGATCCCAAACAATAAAGATCGAAGAAAGGACAGTTGAATATGCCGAAGCTACCACGGTGAATTACACAACCGGATATACATTTTCCATGCACATATTCCGAGGCCAACAGCAGCAAGCAAGAGAAACGGAACCAACATGTGGAGCATCGACGCACAGCGCAGTAACATAGCGTGCACATTCGCAATGTATCATGAAAAAGGGCCCCACATCCCACATTCGAGCGAGTGAAAAGCGTACTCTTCCACACATATAGCTTGTAAGATGAAGAGAGAGAGAGAGAGAGAGAGAGAGAGAGCTTTATCGAATACAGATCGACTCGCGTAATTGGGCACCTAAGAATGTACGATATTGCACCATGCAAATAGGCATTCTCTTCACACTACGCGCTCTCCTCCCCTTCACACACACTCTCTCTCTCTCTCTCTCTTTCTCTCACTCTTTACCGCTCCAAAAAATAAATGCCGATGAATATCTTTAAAAGGGGCCACACAGTACAGCAACCGAGTTTTTAACTTCCACCCGATTCAACCGAGATTGTGCGTGAAAGGAATTTCTTTCTCTCTCTTTTTCTCTGTATCTCAGTCTTGCTTACTCTTTTCTTTTATTTTCTCTTTTTGTTTTCTCGCGCTTCCCTCTCTCTCTCTCTCTCTCTCTCTCTCTCTCTCTCTCTCTCTATCTATCTCTCTCTCTCTATCTCTCTGTAAACATACGTTTTCTTTCTTTTTCTGTCTTTTTTGCACGATGAGATCTTCAAACGTTTATATGGAAGAAGCACGTGGTAAAAAGCTTCTTTTTTACTTCAATCCTCTCTCTCTCTCTCTCTCTCTCACTGGTATTTTAATTTTTATTTCAAATAATTATTTTTTTGCGAACTTCGATTTTGGCAAACGCACACTCGTATACTGGTGCTCTTTTTCGCATATAATATTTGAACCTTACGCATATATTTCCGATTGTAAAAAGAAATAAAAAAATTATAAAAGAGTAATTAATACAACAAAACAAAAAATCAAAGAGTTTTTCCAAGGTATATTAAATTGATTGTTTTAGTTTGAATATATTTAGCTCTGTGAATGTCAATTACATGAGACTACAAAACAGTAAAATTAGCGATTTTAAAAGCCAATTATCATTAAGCAACATATAAACTCTTGTGTATAATTTAATTGTATCTCAACAAGATTTTTAAACAGATGAATTTTTCATTATATAAAATATTAAAAATTAAAATTATCCAGTTAAAAATAAAAATATTTAAAAATAAAGATTAAAACAGTTTTTTCTTGAATTTCTGAAATTTACAATATTTTTTAATTAATTCTATTTAATTCTAGAATATCAAATAATTTTAATTTTAAAACAGAGATAGAAAATAATTCGATATAATTAAAATAAAAATTACTTTTTTATTTTTATAATAATATAATAACAAAGCGGATTAAAAGTGCACATTTAAACTTATGAATTTATGTCTTACTATTTAAATAATTTTCTCTTAAAAAAAATCATATTAAAGATCACTTCTAAACCTTCTGAAAGAATTTTAAAATTCAATGACATCTCTTTTCACTAAGAATATTTTAAAACTTCGTATAGCATGATAACTCAAAAGATGCTAAGTTAATTCTTTAAAGATTGATCATTATTCTTTATTATAGTTTTACGCAAATTGTGTTATAAATTTATATGGCTTATCTTGATGTAGCTTTCGCAATATTATTTGCATTGTACAGGTACAAGAAACTTTTAATTATTTATTATTCATGTACATAATAAATTACATTTTATTGCTTTGTTTGTAAGTAAATTTTTTAATGAGAAAATAATATGTAAGTTTTTCTTTTCAAAAATTTATCGATCATAAAAGAAATACTATATCACAAATTACTTAAAAATAAAATGTTTATTTGTATTGATATTGTGTATTGATATGCATCAAAATAGTATATCGAAATACACTATTCAATCACTTTTTATAATAACTTGAATATTTTTACAAAAAATTTTATTTATAGACCAATATAATACTTTTATATATTATCTACTTCTAAGCAATAAATATATAAGAGTAGATAATTAATACATTGTTGACGTTTTATTTTATTTTTGTAAGTATATTTCTCGGGAAGACAATCATATCTGAGTTTTTAGATCAAAAGTAAAAGAATGATTTAGCTTGATTTAATAAACTTATATTCAAGTTTCATAAATAACAAATTACAGAGAAATAATTTATATTATTTGACATACTTAACTAAGTTCTTTTAAATACTTGTACGTTTATAAATGATAATCATTAATCTTTCAATTAGAAACCTGAGAATATAATTATGAAGATTTATAATTAAATATAATTAAATATAATTATGAAGATCTTTACAATATAAAAGCTAACATTATATAAAACATTTCAATCTCTTTGTAAATTTGGTAGATGAAGAGGCTCCATCTGTATACGATACCTCGATAGCGCTTTCTTAAATATATGATCGATTTCTGAATTCGATGGCTTTAACTTGAGTGTACTATCCATTTAATCTAATGCTACTAATACTGATATAGCCTTACCTCTCTAGCAATTCAATTGCTCATTATTATCATTCCATTGTGAAGAAAATGAGATATATGAATTATATCGAATATTATATAGATCTGATACTTGTCGAAAGTCGAGCAACTTAGCTTTTAATTGTTCAATAAATTTTCCATAGCGAATGAAAGCATCGGGACGCTGAGCTAACGCCAAACATCTGGTGTCGGAGCAAAGGTGACTGATGCAAGCTTAAGCAGTTAAAACAAAGATGATTTCATCCCTCGTCGCATCAATATTTATGTGTTACAGTAAATAGAGTAATAATAATGCAAGGATAAATAAATATCAACAAGGCACTCCAACAATAAGTTGTAGCCTCCCATTTGCACGTCTATCAGGGATGCAATTTTGTCATCCAAATTGAATTTGGGTTAAGTTAACGATGCCTTGATAAGAGCGTACGGAGCATTGCGAGCAAATGTTAGTTTGCCCATTACGGACTCCGCACTTTTTTGGGTATAGTAATATACCCTTACATAAAGTATAGGCAGAGAGTTTGAAGGTATGAGATTTGTAGGTTAAACACAACTGTTTGAATAAGCAAGTTGACGGATTGTCTTCTTATCCTCCTTTACATCGTTATTAACGATATACAAAAGTTGTTGTAAATACTTGCATGGATTACAATTTTATTAGATGTTCTGGTCTTTCCAAGCGTTTTCCGGGCATTAACTATAATCAATACACGTCTACACCCAAAGAAAATCTCTTCTCACACCTTCTGGTCATGAATTTGGATATCCCACCTGACCCTCCAAGCGCTAGATTTTCAATCGAGCCGCAAGGCCTTTCGACCACTCTCAAAACACCATTAATTAACATTGAATTTAACGTATAAAGTTACGTAATTTAAACCTAAAAGTATGGGATATTAAACTTATTTATAAAGTTTATTTAGTTTGAATCACTAAATATTTATTACTGAATTATAAAATCAAATTCGCTTAAATTTAAATTAGCAATTAGTATAAAAAACATTTGGCCTTCGAATACTTTCGAATACTTTTATCATCAGAAAAAAGTTTTTAGTATCGGACTTTATCCTAATTGAAAATGAGTTTTATTAAATAAGATAAACATATTTTAGCATGTAATTAAGTTAATTTCATTAATGATAAATACATACTTAATTATGTTATACATGAGCATTAACACAAAAATTTTTTTATTAAAGAGATTTATTAAGACGTTTTATTTATGAACTTGCCTTTGTTAATATCACCTTATTATTCCAAGTTGAAATTTAAAGAAATGCAGTTACTCGAGAAATTTCATAATGGTAATGGCTCGAATATTATTAAAAGTGTAACGTTATAAAATAATTATAAGTGGAACATTTCTTTTCACGTTAATTTACGATGTTAGTCGTACCGTAAATCGCACTTACACCGGTAATAAATTTTTCAATCTCTCACCCAAGTCGTGCTCCCTTAATACTTTGCGTCACGTTTTCGAAATGCTCGCAAGAACCGAAGAACGCACAACCGCTTATAATAACGCTTTATCGCAGGTGCAATACTAAAAGCGCAGTCGCTTCACTCGAAAGTTGAGCTCTTTTCGTCGCTCGCACAGTCCCCGATTTCTGCTCGCAACATTTAACGAAGCCTCACCTTGAATCATTAGCAGCTCGTATAAAAGGTGTCGCGGAATGAGAAGAAGAGGATAGTAAGTATGATCTTTCGCGGCCCGCGCTGCTGACTTTAATGTGCCGTGACAGAATGATTTGAGGCTAAACGGTCGGTATCGTTAAAGTCCTTTATTTACACTTATTGCTCACGCACAGATTCAACAACTGACAAAACTATGACATTTGACGAAGCGTAGAACGGGTGATGCGCTTCCATTCGCTTCGATTACGGTTTACTTTCGTTAGATATTTTACTAGCTCTTTTATGTGACCAAGAAGGTGCACAGATTGATTATCAAGTTTAGCCTATGTTACAATGTTTGTTGAATATGTTGAGATCGTTGCAATATTTTGGCGCTATAAATTAACTAAATGTCATTCATCAGAAATAAATTACAGGAAAAGCAATAAATATGGTTTTACAAGTTCAATGCAAACAAGCTATTAAATATATAGAAAGTGATAAATTATTCGGAGAAATCGTCGTATAAACTCCTGAAAGTATTATGTTTTATAATACTTTTATAATGACCTTGCCTATTGTCTCATTTTTTTATACATATTCACGGTCGGGATTACATCATTTTGCTCAATTCATTTAAGTATTTTAATATTAATGCACAGGAACACTCACGCACGTACATACGCACACCGTACACGTTTATATTGTAAATGCAATTTTAAAATGTTGAATATTTTAATTAATATTTTTTATAAATTAATAAATTACTTTTTAATTTTTTTATTTAGAAATATCTTTCTTAATACGAATGAAAAGCATCGTAATTTATTTTTATCGTTCGTAACATAGAAATATAGACATAAGTTGCTAATGATGATGATGATGACGACGATGATAAGCCTGGTAATAAATCTAATTACAAAAAATTATTTAATTTTCAAAATATTAATTTTATATCCTTGGAGAGCGTAAAATGATGCTTTGGTATAATACTTATTAACCGTATCATTCAATTGGTTATATATTATATAATTTCAGAATTTGAAATAATTTTTAAATTCGGTATACGTAACTAACGAACTATTACGTGTAAGAAATCCAAAGGAATTATAATATATTAATATATAATTAGTTTATAATAAGTGTTATTTACACTAGTATTTATAACTTTGATTATTTTTATCAAATGAAAAATGCACCGATAAAAAAATTCTTATATTGTTATATTATATTAGAAATATATTTTATATACTTTCTATTATAAATAAAATAAGTAATATTCTACTTAAATATTTAAGAAAATAAATCTATTCATCGTCGCAATGTGGGCAATTATTAGGAACAATTATTGAATGGTTAGAATGCATGAGACTGAATTTTATTTCATCATTATTATTTTCATCTTAAACTTTCACCCCCGATATTTTAAGCTTAAAATTACATTATACATCACGTACGTATTCCTTGAAAAAAATGTTAATGCAATGCAACTTTCTAAGTCTCACTAAGCTGTACATTGAAAAATTCTCCGTTGATTGTTTAGCGCGAAAGAATTTTTTTTACTATCGTTCGGACCGCGAAATTGATTAGGTTGTATAATGTACTGTCACAATGTGAATTCCAGGCACACAGATTTACGCACACTCGCCAGTCTCGCATTTTCCACTCTTGGAATCTTATTTGCCCCATAAATACGAACGCTTTGGTGTTATCACTTGCAAAGGTAAAGACGACAAGAAGACGAAATCAAAGAGAAAAGAAGCGAGGAGCGAAAGACTTTCCTTGCGTCGCGAGTCCACTTAGCCAGGTACCGACGAAGCGATCGAGGCGAAGCCGCCGAGGACTACGCACCGAGTTTCCCTCTTAATTGGAGGCTTTTTATCCGCGATTACAAATTGTCTGCATTGTAGGTATGCTCCGCATAACACCCACCTTCCCCCTATGCGTTCATCAGGAGAAAAGCCTGTGACGCGATGTTTTCCTTTTCTTCTTGCCCGGTCGTGTGCGCGTACACGCAGTTTCCGAGCAACTTATCAAGAGGCCCGAACGATACCATCTACCGTATTTACTGAGAACGAGTCAAAAAACTGCGGATCTTTTTATTACGAATTTATAACCGAGCTCTTCGATTCCTTGGCTAAGTTCGCTAGCGTACAATCTAGTGTTGTACGTTAAATAATACGCCTAATCGGAAAAAAATACAATGGGAAAATTGTGTGGCCGTGTCGCGGGGCATTACAAAATGTCAGAATTTCACTTTATAATTAGGTCGAGTCTCGTCGGATGGACTTTATGATTTTTTCGCCGAAGCTCGCCTCGTAAGCAGTTAACAAAAAGTTTTCATACTTATCAAAAACTGTAAACGATGGGTTATACTCGAAAATTCTTTCTAAATATCTGTCTTTGTTTCATCCCCTGATTTCTCCCTTTGACTTCCTCGTAAGAGAATATTTTTTAAGCCGAAGGCTAAAAATGTTTGAAGCCCGATTTGAACTTCAGCACGGAAGTAATGTTTTTAATTGCTTAATCTTGCATATAGCTTTTCATACGTACGTATGCTTGTGTATTGTACATTTTTTAAATATATCTATCCATGTGAGCGATTATCAGACTCGTATATTTATGTATTTAATTTCATTTTAACAAATTACCAAAAAAATTTACTTTTTGATATAGATATACGTGTAAATTTATGTTAAATGAATATTTCAATTTAGGTCTTCTTATTTAAATTTTAATGTTTAACGTTTTTTTAATCAACTACATAGATCGTATACGCGGAATATATAAAATATATAAAAACTGAGTTATTGTAATTTTTACAAGGACTTCTCTCGATTTATCCTTGCCTAAAATGATTTCTTCTTCTACCTAATATCTTTTAAGAAATATCCCATTCTATTCTTATCGTTTTTATTTTTAAACTATTTTCTACAATTGAAAAACTTTAGGCAATGCTAATATATATTATTCTGCAAAAAAATCCGTAAAGCTTCCACTGGATCCGCTAACTCTATTACAATGTTATAAAAATATCGTAAAGGAAATGTTTGCTGTTTGAAGATTTATTACTTTTAATGATTAAATGAGTTTGTTTTTTATTAGGTTTTAAGAAAAGACTTTTCTCCATGTCATGGTCTTAAAGAAATTCAGCAACTCATTTTATGGTACATAAAAATAAAGGCTTATAAGTTTTGAGAATAAAGAAGTTATTTGTTTGAATACATGTATATTATTCTATATCTCTTTACTATGTCATCGACTTACATGTTATTTATTAATATATTATTTAATTCTTATACCGTTGAAATCAAAAGTAATTAATATTAAAAGTACATGATGGCCATTTACAATGTATAATTATATTGGTACAATTCGATTTTAGTGTATACAAACATTTGCAATTTAGTTCAACATGATTATTTAGCAAATTCAAAGAAAATTGATAAAAATTTCTTCGTTATGGCAATAATAAAAAATAATGATTTAAAAACAGCATTTTACTTTACAAACTCAATACTAATGAAATCAATTTGTTGCGAGTACATCATTTATGCAAGTAAATTCAAATTGCACTCAAATGCTATAATAATATTTTTAGTCTGCAGTGTTAATTTATGTACTATTAATATTTCTATTAAATTTTATTCACATAGGCTTATGCTTTAATTCCGTTATAAATATTTGTATATTAAATAAGCGAGAAATTATTAATTTTATTTTATGTGAAAAAAGTATAAAAAATATCACATATTTTCAGATTTTTCAAAATTTTCAAATAGATACATTTATATTAAAAAAAGTCAGAATGCTTTGAGATTATTTATGTGACATTAATTTATAATTTATAGTACATAGCATTTTATCGAGTATCTAAAAAACAAATTTAAGATAATAATATTATCTGCATTGTAAAATGTAAAATGAAAATGTATAATGTAAAATGTAAAATGCACAAAATTAATAGTTATCTAAAGTTAGTAGACCTATTTTGAGATAACGGAATTATGGCATTATGCAAATTTATATTTAGCAGAAGTGTACACTACAAAAATACAAAATTACTATTCGAAATTTCTTGATATTTGATAATAGTGACTTGTGCTCATTAACTTTGTTAGTAAGTAAAAAAGAAAGTTTATGTAAAATATGATAGTTTACAATCAGTAATCTGATTTATGTGTATACAAGCATTAAGAAAAAACAGTTATTCAGAACATTTAAGCCTTTTCATAAGAAATTGTACAATTAAGTGTTAATAGCTTGTTGACACTAATAAATATCTTAATTTATCTAATACTTCCAATGCTAATAATCTTTAGTTAGCATATCTTTTGTTATCTATCTATTTGAGAAAAAGAGTTAAAGTATACCTTAATCTATATTTTGCGAAAAGCTACAAATACGACAATATAATAAGTAAATTATTTTAGGAATTTATAAAAATTCAAACATATATTATATATTATTTTTTCATAATTTCAATATCCTAATTATTAAAATATTGATAAATATCAATAACATAAATAATATTCCTTATATATATTATCGAGTATTGAATTTTCCTTTTTATCGGAAGATAAAATATTGCAAGTAAAATGTACAATATCAGTCAAGTTTCTTTTAAAATATTTAACACGATGTGTTACGATATGTTTAAATATGAAAATATTTAAAATACTTTTTAAATATAGTTTTTCTATCGAAAGATTTTCTATATGTTTAAGCGAAAATGAAAACGCTAATTAAATAAAAAATAGAATTTAAAAAGTAATCTTACAATAAAAAACTAAAATTATTTCTAATATTGTAACAGATATTTTAAAAGAGAAATTTTGGCATTTCGTTTTATTACAAAGTTTTATTTAATTTCTAGTTACAAAACTTTCAGTGCAAAAGATAAAAATTAATACTAAAGATTGACACTAAATAAATAGTTAAAAATCAGTCGAATTTTTAGATCTATTTTGAAAAAATTATCTTAAAATGTCAACAAATACGTTAAATTAATTCACATTAATATTAATAGTAGTTGTAGCACAATTTAATATAATGATGATATAATAATAATAATACTTATAAGATATAAATGAATGAAGAAACGACACTACGTTAAAATATCTATATTCAGTTTACTTTGAAATACTTCATCACATTCGTAAAAGAAAATAAATGATATTATTTAAGTACTGGCACATAAGTTGATATAGATTCAATGGAGTATACGAGAGATTTGTTAATTAAAAATTTTGTTATTAAAAGAAGAAATAAATATGTAATTTAGCAAAAAAGAATTAAACGTACATCGATAGATTAAAAATAGATAGTTCGGATATTAAAGCATTAAAGATATTAATAATAAAGTTATTGGTATTTAATTTTCAATGGCTGATAAATTATGATATTTATTTATAATAACTATCAGGAGACATAAAATAACGGAAGAAATTATTAAAATTTTACGTTCAAGAAATATTTTTGTGATGCTATTAAACGTTTGAAATCCCTATTTTCGCGTAATATGAAAGTTAGAATTAAAAGAATCTAATATAGCTCTTCTTATACGAAACTAAGCTTCGAATATAATGATATTCGATAGCACTTTCAAGAAAATAAAAACTTAAAAATGTTTCGGACAAAATAAGTCGAAGAAAGAAGAGGATATTCAAGATTGTATGGTTGTAAAGTAAAGACAATAGTAATGTAAAAATAATTAAATCAAACCAATAAAGATATAAATGTAATAAGAAATAATAAAAAAATCTACACTATTTTAATACAAGAAAATACAAAAGTAAATAATCTATAGGTATATAGCAAGCCTAATCTGAAAGGATAAGTGCAAGGTAATTAGTTTAAAATATAATTTAAATTAAATCGAAAAGAAACGGGTTATAAAATCCTCGACGAAGTAGATGTAAAATAGATAAAAGTTTTCTTAAATTTCAGAGGTATTAATCTTTTGAATTTCTAACATTGGTTAAATATTAAGAAGTAGAAATAATTGTACATTTTCTTTTTTCTAATCGACTCTTCTTGAATACATTTCTTTTATATTTGCAGATATATTGTTGTAATAAAATGTTATTTTAAATATAGGATAATTCTAAAAACGCTTTGAAATAATTGAATTAATTTAGAGAATGTTACAAATTTACGAAATATAAGAAGTGCTAGTGATTGAGAAATAATATATTCGTCAATGCTTAAAAATTTAAATAAAAAGCTTAAAAATATCTTAAGATATCATAAGATATCATATTAAAAAAAAATTCTTAGATGTGCTATTCCAATACTGTATTAAAAATTATACTTGCTTAAATATTTCAAATCCTTTGTTAATTAAACGAATTTTCTCTCATAAAAAAATTAGACGATATAATGTTATACTCATAAATATTTAAACTCGAATCATTAAATGCAAAGATAATTATTGAAGATTAGTATGATAGTTGATAGATAATATTAAGAAGTATTATAATCCAAGAAATAATTATATTTGTAAAATTGAGATTAATTATTCTAGTGCATATCTGAACTTATATTTTAAGTATAAATTATTTTACATTTTAATAAGTTTGTAAATATTTACGTACCTATATATGTTAATGTAAAAAGAAAATTGAGTGAGCACTAACTCTATTTAAAACTAATTTACTGAAATTGGAGAAGTTTCTTATCTAAGTCGTTAAATGTGTCATTCATCGCCTCAATTATGTAGTATATTTTCAATTTAATCGTGATAACGAATCGTGAAAATCACTACCTTGGATTAAAGAATATTCGAAACTTTCATTAAATGGAAAAATGCAAGGAGAAGCACGAGATCAGCCGATATCACCGTAATATGCACATAAAATGAGGAGACATGGTGAATAGCGAAGAAAATAAAGTATTCCTTTGGGGGTTAATTTAGACCAAGTTAGAGTAAGAAAGGAATTGAAAAGCGAAAATATCACGTCAAATAGAGGATCCGTATAGTCGATGGTAAAGGCTCTTAAAAATATCCGTTGCCGATAGATTCAGAGACATCGCAAAACGAGCGCAACATCGTCGCGACAAGAAAGAAACGCTCGTACGGGGTGCGAGCGGCTGACATGAAACCCCCGGTAGACTCGACGACGCTCCGCTTCTGCGTGAAATAGCGCTACGACGCACCGGCAATTTCGCGTAGTCCCCGCCGTTTTATTTTCCGAACTTTTTCCATCGGCCGAGAGGGATTTGCTGAAAGTAAGATCGGATTCCGCGAACGGATCGGACCGCATTCCGTTCGCACCTGGTTTCACTCGTCCTCTTCTTACGCGCACCCGCGACAGAAGCGCGGACGTGCACTAGCCGCAATCTGCTTTGATTTTTCTGGCTTTTTTGACCGAGCTCGACCCCACTTGGCCGTCCCTCTTCAACGAGCTCGTATCCTCGATCCAGCAGCCTTATACTGCACGTTACATTTAATTAATGCGCCGCTGACTCTCTAATAGAAAAAAGCTGACAATGGATTGACGAGATGCCACGGAAAAAGTGGATGGTGATTCCGTATGAATAAATACCAATGTGAACCATGAGTTTCCCTTTTGCCAGAGGAAAATGCTAGAGATTGTTTTCAATATGTAAAACACATTGGCGCATACCCTGTCGAGCGAGTGAGCTTTCGTTTGTTTCACGCGAGATCAATCAATTATATTATTTTTAAGAATTTAAAGGAAACACTAATTTACATTTTTTTTTCTATATTACCTTTATGGGGCAATCTATGAGGTCGTTAAGTATGCAGTGGAGGAATATAATGTAATTTAAGAAGCTTGAATAACTAAATTGAAATTCTCTCAAACCTATAAGTAGGTAAGCGTGCTTTGCACTTGCTCAGGCAAATATAAAATGCCGAATGTTTTTGTTCTCGCTCCAATCAATATATTGCAGTCTAGTCTACACTACAATTACACGTTCGATAAGAACACCAACTATCTTACTGTTGGTCCAAGTAAATAGTCCAAAATGTGATAATGAAATAGAAATTTCATTATCTTCTTAATACTTTTCTTACTAATTCCTTTTTCTTTTTCTTTTTCTTTTTCTATTAAAAAAGTTTTTATTAATAATTACTTTTTTCGTAAATTCCCTTATAACACACGAAAAATTACAATTATTGTGCCTTCAGTGGAAAGTTCACCTACTAAGTAGTCGATAATGGTATTTGAACCTTGATAATTACAGTGAGAGTTTATTATTTCTTTATGCAATAACTATAGAAATAAAGAATGCATTAGATAAATATGTATTATTAAAAATTTCCACAAATGGAAAGTAATTATTCAGTAAATAATTTATAATTTGATTTCTCAAGAGTCAAAGAAGAATTTTGTTTAGTTTAATGCAATAAGAACGGAAAAAAGATTTAAAGGAAATATAAGAAAGCGAATAAGATTACGTAGTGCACATAAACATGAGAACGCAGCTCGAAGAGACACTTAACTCCTTAGTAATACAGGCAGCGATCGCTAGCCTCCTTAACTGCCCATGATGGTTTCCACGTTTGCGCGATCGTGAGAGCAGCAAAAATTCTCTCTAAGGTGCAGAATCTCACTTTATTCTCGCAATACATAAATAAATTTAAAGTATACATTTTATTTTCATACTTATTTTGTGAAAAATAGTTAGGGTTCTTTTAGCTATGATTTAAGATTATAAAAGTTCAGAAATTACCTTCTTTTATAAATTATAAGTAAAACAAATTATGTAAATTTTTTAATTTTAATATGGTAGTACATTAAACGATCGTAAATAAATCTACATAATTCTATTGTTTAATAATTTCTTATTGAGCCCATTTATTTTCTTATATTGTTCTAACAGTTAAAACTACTTTCTTAAAGCGAAATTATTATCTTTACAAATGTCTTAATAAGCGTCCCAATTAACTGTTTAATTATAAAAAGTATAGAATTTTATCATTGTGTATAATTTCATAAACAGCATTCTAAAAAATATCCATTTATGATCTAAGAAGTACATAAAAATTAAAAATTTATATTAGTGCATTTAAAACATAAAATTGTTAATAAATACAACAGATTTCATTTCATTCAGAAAGTATTTTTTTCGTTTATAACACTGATATTAAACTGAGTCATGAACATATAAATAAAATTCTAATTTTCATAAATGAATATATTAAAATAAAATAAAAATAAAAAAATATTTTATTTTTAATTTCAAACAATATTGCAGATATTAAGCGAGGGAAAAGAACTTTTGCATTTAAATCTCAAAGTTTAATCAAATACTTACTTTTATGTTAAAATATACATCGAATATAATTGTTTCGTTTTATTTCGTCAATGACGACTAAATTTTAAAAAAATATTATTGGTAGATCATTTTCTTATCGATTTTTAAAAAATAAATATTTGTAAATATTTCTCTTGGAGAAGAAAAAATCAAAAGTCATAATGTTTAAAAATAAATGACTGAAAAAGAATTAAAGAAAATTTTTATCCATATAAATTTCAAATACTCATTAAACAGAAAATATTTTAAGGTAATTTTGTTTTTTGTTATAAATAATGAAGTTAAATTTTTTTTAATTTTAACTCGTTTTATCTTAAACGTAAATATTTGTAGTTAAAAATATCTCTCATAGATAAGCTTTTAATCGATCTAGTTCAAACTTTATAAGTTTATTCTTTAATATAAGACACATTATTCTGCAAATTATTTTTAATAACATAAAAGCAAAAAATTTCGAACAAGCATTAGTTAAGAAAATTAAACGTTTTAATAATTTTGAAAATTATATATAAAAATACGTATGTTTATTGAAAATGGAAAAGAAATGCGATATAAGATTAATATAATAGTTAACCAAATAATTAATGACAATGAAGATGTGATATATTCAATTACTTTCAATTCAGCATGGAACTTTGTTCATTTTTAAATTCAATACGCGTTTGTAATATTTTTAAAAAGTCAGAAAAAATATGCGTTGTACAATATTTAATAACAATCAGTGATAAAAATAATTGAAATTATAGTTATGTCAAATGGTAGATTAAGTACTGTGGAACAAAATGTAAATAATTCATAGTACATTATAAAGAATGTTTATGTAAATTGGTCATTTTACACCATTTAAATGATTGTGTATATTGCCAAAATAAATAATATCGTAGTTAAAAAGTTTTAATTGAAATATACATCAAGTGATATAGCGTTAAGAAAGATAACTTTTTAAATAAAATTATTCCCTCTTTTAATAAATTTATTTTCATTCATTACAGATGTAATATTAATAAGAGACATATGTTCTCGCATAAACGATTTAATTTTCGACGTATGCTTGTTTTATAAAAACGACTCCTCATAAGTCATCGAATTAACAAATGGATATCGCTTAGTTTCACAAGTTGTTGCTTCAGGATGTAAATCCAGCAGATGTGATCGTGTGAGCGATGAAAATCTGAACTTTGCACGACAACCTAGTGCTTGCCGCAGATTGTTGATATATTCCGAGCCAACTCTCCTCTCCCACTCTTTTTCTCTGCAGATTTGAGACCGAAAAGAGAAAGTAACTGCGAGTCGCTTGTGTAATCTGCGAGTTTTTTTCCTCTTTGTCTCTCTAACTCTCGCCGCCTCGCTCTTTAGAAATGCACGGCGCAGTGATTAACGGAATCGTGGGAGACTTATCGTAGTCGTCACCGTCATCGCATTGACAAGTCCTCTACATCTTTCTCTTTAATGCGCATGCGCCATAGATCCCCCAAAGGTGCTCCTGCGAACAACGTTACGCGACTTGGTTACATTCGCACATTTCTAAGAGAAATTATACTAGACTGCAACAGAGGATAATTATAACTAGGAAAATAATCGTAGCACTTAAATTGGTTACGCGAGGGGAATAAAAATGTAAATAAAAAAAGATAAAAAGGAGATAAAAAGATTAGAGTTCGTATAGCGGTTTTATGGACGAGCATGTGGCATCGATCGTATGCGAAGATTGTTTGTTTAATTGTCTTTCGTATAACAGGTATGCTTGTAATCTTAATGAAAGTGTTGCGTTTTTACTTCTGGCGATAGTTGTACATTAAAAGGGCAATAAACATTTCTTGAATTCGCAGTCTACTTTATGGTCTTAAATTGTTTTTACGCCAACACTAGACGAATTTTTGAAAATATTTCGAAAATTTCGTAAAATTAATAGACAAAATATGCACGAAGTTTTTATTCATTTTCTTGATTTTTTTTATCCTAATAACTAATTAATAAATAGAGTAATTTCCATCATTATGCTCAATAGAAAAATTGAGGTTGAAAAATTATTAATATTTTTTAATTTAATGAAAATAAGATACTGTATTGGAAAATGTACTTTGCAATAGATGAATTGCCAAATTGAGAAATATCTAATCAACAGTACAGCTACAACTTGTCGAATAACACGTGGATACTTAATAGATTTTATTTGTCCACAGAAATTTAATACCACTAACCATAAATGATTCTGATATTTTCATACTAATTGCTTATTTGCATAGTTTGGAATTATTTATAAAACTACAAGACAGTTGATTGCAGTACATAATGCTCTGCAATTCAATGGTAAAGAAATTATTAAGTTATTAATATAATAATACCAAGATATCTCTTGTTTAGAGATAAAGTCAATCGTATTCTTTGTTTACTACATGACAAAAACTCATTAAACCGTGAAAACCTTTCTCATAAATGAACTATTCACCGGGCTAAGATCGAAACCTACAAAGTCAGCTGTAAAAATGCCAAAAAGTTATACTGAATACAAAAAGAAGGAAACCGCGGAGCAAGAAAAAAGGACTTTGCTTAGATCCAATCTCTGAATCCTACATTCCTACTACCAGATCTACGCATAAAAATAAATCAGTTCCCAGCAAAATACGGCAGGCTCCGAACAAAATAATTCCCAAGCTCGTCATCTTCGGCGGTCGCAAAGACGCAGAGGCCATGCAAGAGATATGAATGCGAGAACTCGAATGGATCTCGGGAGGAGCGGGAGATATTTTGAAATTCAAGGATCCGCAGTTAGCGAACTTAGAATTGGCCTCGGGCGAGCAAAGGACAACTTCTTGCCGGGTGCGCCCGTAAAAACAATCGTACCGGTCTCGGGATCCGACCCTCGGAGCCTCGCAAGCTCGGAGGGGAGCGAATCTGCAGAGCTATGCTCGGTATTTTCACGAGAACGGTCCTCTGATTCCGTCTCAGGCGATGATACTCGAATATATGCCCGTGTCCGGCCGTATCCGGAATTCTCTTATCGCAGTCGCGGTATTGTTGGCAGCGTGGGGTTGATACGTAGGTACAAGGGGTAGTTGGGCTTCTGCTAGAGCCGTCGACGGTACTTTGTACTTTTATGCATTTTCCAGACAGAATATCCACTGTTCAAGCTTTATATGCGTAGATAAAAGTATTTGGATCGTGATAATACGAACTTATAAATAAACATGAGATTTCAAGGAAGCGTGCCATAATTTCTGTACACCTTCAATGCTATGATTTTCCTGTAATTCAATGAATAACTTTAAAAGCACCTGCACTTTGATTGATTATAAACGGGAGAAGTGTTCATTGTGTTTGTGCAAGTAGCAAGACCATTTTTCTATGAATGATTTTATACACTCTTGAACACACATTAAAGTAGACCTTCCGCACCTCGGAAAACTAATAAACTTCAATATAGGCTTTAAGATATTGTAGAAATTAAGGAAGACATGAGAATATTTTTTTAAATTCTTATATGTACCTTTATTCCTTTTTCTTTGCAACATATATAAGTACATCGACTAATAATACAAATAATCACTATAAGTTGTTGTCGCTACTCACAGTAGAGTATTTAAATTAAAATTAAAAGGAGAGGACTATTCGAATACCGTGGAAAATTTTCAAACAAATATTTCAGTCATTTGATTTTTAAATGTGCCCTAAGTAAAAATTTCTTTGTAAAAAATATATCTACACATCCACTTTGATACAGTCTCAACGTTTTGAAAGCGTGAGGCACTGAGAATGGGTAAATTATTTCGATTGTTATGATCATCTAAAGAGAGATTACAGCGAAAGATCAAAATTCAAAAAATTAAAATTTTGAAACTTTAAAAGTTTTTTCAAAAACATTTAAAATAGTCGGAGCTTCAACAATTTCGATTCTTCAAATAATTTTTCTAAGCATCGAAGATGATTATCTTTATATTTTTTAATCTTTTTAAATTTCACCTGTTCAAGTAATAAAGTTCCTTCCATTTTATGACATATCGTACAAAACAGCTTGAGATATTTTAAAATAAATTTGATAAGTGCATAACAAAGAATTTATACAAATTTATACAATCTAATTCGATTAAGATATATTGTACAATATAAGTACGATAAAGATACCATTGTTTCAATTAGTAACATGACTGCCAATTTACTATAATGAAAAACATAAAGATTTTTAAATTAAGCTTTTATTTTATGCTGTCATGAGATAAAAACTAACTATTTTAAGTTAAAATATAAACATGTTTTTCTTCGAATTTCATAAAAAAAAGAACAGAAGTAAAGTCAGTATCAAGAATGAAAATTATAATATTAAAAAATCAATAAAAGAATATTTTAAGTGTTAAAAAAATTTAACATTTATGCTTAAATAACAGTCATTACTTTAATTATATTTAATTACCTCAATATACGGTAATACGTAAAAAGCTTTTGATGTATTTAATTACCACTAATATTATTATTATTATAAGATCAGAATATTTTAAATATTTTCCATTAAAGATTAATGGATACTTAACAAGTTATGTTATAAACATCGTTATATAATTAAAATTGTTCGAGAAAAAAACAATTGTACATGCCAGTTAAATTTGATCCCTAACCGAAAGAACTGGATTCAATTAAGCGTAATTTAATCATTACATATGAATCTGCCTTCATAAGATTATCTATAAAATTTGCATATAAGTGTCATTAAGTATTAAATTACACAGAGGGAGAGGGAGAGAGAGAGAGAGAGAGAGAGAGAGAGAGAGAGAGAAATACACAATTATATAAAATTAAAAAATATATGTTCTTCTGGAAATTACGCACGAGTTATAAAGTAGTAAAAATTTAAGCACATAAAATCGCGAAAAGCTTATACTGTACATCAAGACTAAAGAATAATCAATCAGCATGAGTGATCATAAAAAATGTCCTTAACACAATTAAAACAATTTTCATTCGGAGCAAAAAGCGACGCATTCCAGAAATAATCACTGTCCGTAGCTCTCCGCGTAGCAAGAAAAAAAAAGGAAAAACTTAAAGAGACGACGAAAGAATACGACATTTAAAAATAAAAAAAAAAAGAAAAATCGTATTAGTAATTCCCTTCTCCACCAGTGCCTTTTTTCTGCTCCCCGCGAGCGTATTATCGTCCTCGCGGTCAGTTCGATTTGCCGCAGGTTCCTTCGTTCTCATTTAACCAAAGAAAAGGAATCGCGAATGAATACGTATTATATCGAGGAGCTGCATTGCCCTCGAGCTCCTTCAACTACAATCATTCGTCGACATCGACATCCAGAGACAGGCTTATGTATGCGTGAATGCTCATAGCCGCGGTCGAGCTCAATACGTAGACGGAGCGCATGCGCGTGCGCGAGCTTTTTGCTCTACAAGAATGCTGGAATGGCGGGTTGTTTGAATCGCGGGACCGACGCTGATTGCGTCGGTGTCCACGAGTAAGGAGAGTGAGAGCGAGAGAGCGAGAGCGAGAGCGAGAGAGAGAGAGAGAGAGAGAGAGCACAGACACAGTGACAGTAGCGACAGCAGCCGTCCACGATTGTGTGTTACACGCTCGCATGAGGGGTAGACAAACCCGAGGCCGCAGTCCAAAGCGCACGACAGAGACAGAGAGAGACAGAGAGAGAGAGAGAGAGAGAGAGACAGAGAGAGAGAGAGAGAAACTGATTTCGCATGAGTAGCGGCGACGACCGACCGGTTGATCACCGTGGAATTTGTAGCTCAATTAAACCCATCACCGTTGCGCTTGAGCTTTTCGACTTCGCGCGCGACGATGTTTTTCTGCGAGAGCAGCCGATCTCGTGCTCGTTCGAGCTGTAGTCGCCGCTACTTCCCATGCCTGCATAATCGAGATTCTTCGTTCTCTTCGTTTCTCATGAGTCCGCCTGATCTTGTACGCGCCGCCGATCTCGTCTTTATAATATTTACATCAAGGTTTTTCGTTCAGCTCGTACTCTTTCTCTTTTCACCAGACTCGAAAAACTACTTACGAATCGCTCGGAAGTTTGAAGTTTGGAAGACAATTCGAGAGACCTTGTAAATAAATCTACAAGGAACATGGATTGCTAGAAGTTAATGAAAGTCTAGCTTCTGAGGTTTAGAAGTAACTGTCGATGCGATGTAAGTAACTCGAGAGACACTCGTCGCTTAGTGCTTAGCTATCGGTTGCTAAATTCTGAACTCGGAATTATCTTGCAAATACAGTGGAAAGCTATTGTTGACAAAATTTACGATCCTAATAATCCAAGAAAGTAATTGTTCAATCATTTCTGTACTGGCCAAATAGTCAAGATAATAAGAACGCTCGGTTGTAAGTGAATAATGCTGACTACTGCTACGTATCAATGTATCAAGCGGAGATAACGTTAGAAGGCGCACTATTCCTCGAGTCTACTGACTCGACGACGCGCTATTGAAATACTCCGTGCGAAAAAATTGCGCTTGTTTAATGCCCAACTAGTTTTTCCGATTTACGCCATTCTTAGGATGTCTAGTCAGGGCGTTCTCAGGCCTACTCGCGAGACGTTGCATTTCTCCTAGGCTTTTTTCATACTAAAACTGATTTAAAGAATTACAGTATAGGTAGGTACAGTTAAGAAAACAGTTATCGAATTCCTCCTATCATGTTTTTACCCGGCACTTTTAAATTATTTATACTGCAAATAATTGCGAAAATACTCGGACGAAAATTCTAAACTAAAATTCTAACATTCCTTTACAGTGGCCTCATACTTTTGTCGTACGTTGCGCAATCGTGAAAAATTCGTGCGAAAACTTGTGCGAAGATTTATGCGAAAATTTGTGCGATCGCGATAGGACTCGGTCGCAATTTTCTCCTAAAGAATACGATAGGGAAAAGGAAGCCCTCAATATTGAGCAGTTTTTCGATCAGTATGACGGTGTCGAATTGATTTATCATTCCGAGTGATGCAGATACTTCATAAATTATATACGATGGACATCGGATGTCGCTGTCTCTGCTGGTGTATTCGTTCATTTGAACTCGGACGGAGCAAAGCTTCGCCGTCGGTTTCAGGCACGCCAAGCACGAAGCCCGTCAAATGCCGCGCTTCCTTCGATACTACAGCCCATTCAACTTTTATCCTTCAAGTTATGGAATCGAAATTGCTTTACTTATGTCCACTCTTCTCTATGTTGAGTCAATGATCGCGCTCTTATATCTAAAGGAGGTAAATCTGTAAGTGTCGAATCTGAATGTCGAAGTAAGTAAGACATCTGAAACTTTTAGTCACTGCATTTATAAATCTAATAAAGCGAAATTAATTCTCGATTAGCTCTCGTAATAAACGGTAACGTCAGTCATCTAGAACAAGTTGTATCGTTGCACCTCGTAAAATAGAAAGGACAATATTTTTCTGTTACGCTCCTCGAGAGATGTTCTACTGGGTAGTATATCAACGAGTAACGAGTAAAATTATTAGAAAATCCAAAGAGCCGAGCTTTCCACGATCGCGAGAATTGCGAGAAGAAAAAAATATTTCATCTATCGACTAGACGAGCGACTGAATCCTCGAACTAGTCATACGTAAAAAGGAATCCCCGAAACCTATCCTAATCTCATTTTTTTGCCTTCTGTAGTTTGCTACTTTTTGCCTACAAAGGCAGCCAATTAGCGTGAAGTTTTTTTCCGCACCGCCGCAACTTACCGTTGGCGGTCAGTGTCCTTCTTGTTTAGTTGGCCGCGCGAGTATCTCTTAAAGGAAATACGAAGATCGATAGGTAATTTATCCACGACAGTAGCGGCTCGTCGGGACGCGACTATGCCTGCATTCAAATATGGAGCGCGTCAGCGATCGCCGCAAAAAGCAAAAAGCAAAAAAAAAAAAAAAAGAAAAGAAAAGAAAAGAAAAATGAAAAAGGAGAAAACAAGAAGTAAGGCTGTTTCGCGGCCATCTTTAATAACCATACGACTAGATGTATAGGTGGTTGGTATGTGCGAGATGCGCCATATTGTTGAGATGCGCCGAAGAAAGTTTTTGCTGTCAGGAGTCCAGTCTCGAGAGCGCGAGGTTAAACAGATTGTCAAGTGTCTCTTCTCTCTTTTCGCCGTTTTTCGAAGTCGAGATGCGAGATTGTTTTGCACGGGGAATCGGTTATGCGATTGGCGTCGATGTATATTTTTGCTCTGCACCGCTACGCGTACGCGGATCGAGGCCTTGTTCGTTGTTCGCATAATTTTTCAATTCAGATTCTGGATAAAATTATATGACGTTTGCATGTTGCGTGTAGCTTTTGCATCCCTCTTAACGCGTTATACTTTATATGGATTGTTTGATTTACATATTCGACATGAAAATAATAACGCGATAGTACCAAGAAAAATAAATGTATAATAAATGTAAAAAAAAAAAAATAATAAATAAATAAATAAAGAAATTCTTTAACGGTGACTTTTTCGCTTCCTTTTGAAAGATCATTTTTAAGCGATACATATTGAAGTACAGCAGAATAAATTTATTTTTAAATTATAAAAGGTCCGCGATTCGCGAAAGACAAAGAAATGCGTATGCTTACGATTAATCTTACAAATATGGAATTATTTTATCAATGTACTTAACTGATTTGCTTTTCTCTACGTCTAATACAGATTTGAAAATCTGAGTAATTTGGTTTTCAAATCAAATAATAAGTCGGATTACGTGTTCGTTATTCTGTAGACCCTGAATATGATAATACTACGTATTTTAGTAATAAAATAAGCTTTATACAAATTTACGTTTGCATTTGGTGAAAACGGAAAGGTCAATTCTGTAATATATTGTGCATTCATTCTTGACTAATACTGGGACTAAAATAAACAAGCTGTAAGTATAAATAATAGTGCAATATACGTAGCTTAAAAATAATTAAAAAGCCATTTGAAATGATTATTAATAGCCATTTAATACTTGTGATACTTGTAGGACAGCTGAAAATATTGCAGCCCGACGAAAAGTTATGAAGCGATTTCTTCTCAATAATACATTGAGTGACTGATAAAATTTTCGTGAAAAAATAAATATCGCATTAAAGGTGAAATTAAATCGTGAAAAGGGAGAAGAAGTGAAAAGAATAAGGGCAGAGAAACTCGTTGCACTCGATGCAGTTTCCGAAGAAATGACTCTATTTTTATGAGCATTAATCAATGTCTCGGAAATATTAAGCCTGATTCAGAAGAATCGTTAGCACGTCTTGTCGTATATTCGGACTCTGTGTGGAAAAAGAGCAGCGTTAGCGTGAAATAGCCAAGGGAAAAAGCCAAGGAATTTGGAGGACGCTTAAGGAAATCGATATTTCTGAAAATCCAAGCGGTCGTCCGACTGGTATCTCCTCGGACCGAAGCGGCCTCTCAGAAAATCCCCAGCAATCCCGAGTGGCGCGTATATGATCGATCCACGTACGCGCGCGCACGTAGCGCATGTACCGAGGCATCGTGTCAGAAGAACTCGCAGCTTAATCTACGGCCAAAAGACGTACGAGACGGTCGAGGGCGCAATGCCCCGGAATAAGAATGAGGTGGTGGCGCGCGCGCTTCCGTAGCAGGCCATACGTCATCCGCGCACCGCGAAGAAAAGCGTTTCGCGCGAGCCGCCGCCGTTGACGGGGACGATCCGCACCCGCCGAGTCTCCCTCGCCCTCATCGATATGTGCGGAGGCGCGCACCCCGGAATTTTAGTTGGTAGCCTTTAGTTGGTGCCCGCGGCTCGCTCTGCCTCCTTGACACTTTCCTCGTCGAGGAGATGCGCTGAATTACTGCGCGCGGCCCCTCCCCGAGTTCTCGAGTATCGATCTTCGGCGGCCCGCAAAAAAATTCATTGTTATGGGTGGTAGCGGGTTCGCGCGAGAGAAATCGCTTCTTGCTGCGAGGAGGAGCGTCCGCTGGATCGTTTCGCTTGTGAGCGTGTGGCGATCGAGGCTACGTGCGCATGTGAAGGACGGTAGAGTAAATAACGCCGCACTTATGATGCCTAGGTAATTTGAGAAGCGGTGATTCGCGCTGCTTACTTAGCTGCGACAGTTTTTTCTCTTTTACGCTTCGTGCATCGAACATCGAACTGCGACGGGACGTTTAGGACCAACCCAAAATTACATCTCTTTTAAGTCTTATTCAAACGACATTCTCACATTAATTGATTAAGTATTTTATAAGAATACTTTTCAGTGCAACAATCGAGATCAATTTTTACTTGCTACATCATCTAACATGGAACACATTAAATACAGCCTTCTTCTTTTAATGCAATTTATTGTCCTCCATGTCAAGTCTTTTATTGTCTTTTATTATGCTTGACAACGAGAATTTTTATTTTTACAATATATATATAGCGTTAAGCGGAGATCTAAGAAATCTGTAGGAAGATGCATTTGAATAATTTAAACTACATTTGATAAATTTTTTCGTTTTAATGTGAGCTTATTTATTACGAGATTATTCGTAAAGCAAGAATTTAAATAATACTATGAGCAAATTAAAAGTTACGTTTTGCAATGTACAAATATTCAAATGTGTATTGTAAAATTCGGACAAAGACATCGATTCATTTCATCCATGAAATATACAACGTAAATGAAAAATCAAAATAAATGTTAATGCGACAAGTATGATTTTTAATAGACTTAGTCAAGCATTGTGCAGCGCAATTGTGGCTCAGAGCCAGATCGTCAAATCACACGAGCACGCTCGTTATCAGCAGTAGTAAGACAGTTTCGCGTACTTATCTTCAATCAGTTAATTTGGAAAAAATAGTTATAAATTATTTAATATGCCCCCTGTACAATGTACTGTTACTGCTGCCGTTAAAACCTTCAGAGGCAATAAATCCTCCTTTCGGACCCTTTCTAATTTTAAGTCAAAGTGTACAGAATCCGGTTCTCTTTTTTCGCCTAGCAACTTCTTCTTCTACTCGCTCTCTCTCTCTCTCTCTCTCTTTCTCTCTCTCTCTCTCTCTCTCTCTTTCTCTCTGTTTTTCCTCTTCCTTTTCGTATTTCCTATGAAATGTCAGTCTGCAACTGACTTTGCATTCCTTTTTCTTTCTTACTGCTCTTTATATATTTCTGCACGAATTTTACGATTTCAAGAGACTGATCCTTCTAATGAAACGCATCATAATTCTTTGATGTACAGATAAAATTTGATGAAGTGAGTATTATGGATTTTATTCTTTTATAAATTTCTTGGTAAGTTTTCTCGGAAAAACTTATGAAACATAATTTTAAATAAAATTATTTACTGTTTACTTATTAAAATAAACTAAAACATTCTATCATATAATTCTATGAGTTATTTAAATTGTATTAAAAATGTAGCTTACGCTATTTCATCTGCTTGATCCCCCTTGTTATTGAAAAACTCAATTTTTCTAAACAAACTATGAACACAAAAATTTAGCTTTCTATTTTCGTGAATACTTAGTATTTTTTTTTTTAATTTTGATTTTAAGTCTTATTCTATATTCCATATAAATAAAAAATTATTTACCGAAAACGGCAATTGAATATTAATCAACGTAATAATAGCATTATATGTTTTAAATATATTAAATCTTGTAGAAATCTTAATAAAAGAAAATATGCGTAAAAAGTAGATAAACTTATATTGAGCATATTTTTTTACACAAAATTTAGAAAAACATCATTTATACGATTAAGAAATCGGTACACTTATTATAACTTGAAATTTATCGGTTATATATACTTTCTTATTTATAATCAATTACTATTTTTAATAATATTTCATTACATTTGGTATTATTTAGTGCAATCTATAGGAATTCGAATGAAAATTTTCGTAACTGTATTAGTAGAAATTCATAAAGCTATGAAATTTAAGATAAAATAATTATAAATTATCCAAATCTATTTCTAAATTTACTAAGTTATAGATTAAGTATCATGAAAAAGATCATTCGTTTTATTCAGTATGTAGAAGAGACAAACATCCTTTACTGATGTCTATAAACGTTCATAAAATCTTTCATAAAAACTTTTACATAAGAAAGACATTGATAAAATGTTGTCGAATTTTTAACTTAAAATATTTCTTAGCAATTACTTGATACTTGATTACATGAAAATACAATTGCAAAGTGGTAATGCATTTCAGTTTAAGATATTTTAGATGAGGAAAAAGTATTCGTGGTGTATTCTATGTAAATAAAAATACTAAACACTTATCAGGAGTTTCATTATGGAACTCGGAGTAGTATTGCAAATTTCCTTTAAAATATTTAATCCTAAAAAGTGTTGATGTATTATTTTGTAACGAGCAGTCGATTTGCATATTATAATAAATGACCTAATACACAGCTTCATGCTTGAAAGATTATCTTTTAATTTGTGGGAATTGTATTGTCATGTAGCAATGTCACAAAAAAATATGTAAAATTCATGTCAATTTTTTCCACGGTCAGCCAACCTGAGTAAGTAATTAAAGTGACGTTTAGATATAGGTGCGTTACAAAAACAGTGGACGATCAAGGTGTTTTCCGCACGAGAATAATGTAGGAACGAGTTTGTCAATCGCCCGAATGATTCTAACGAGTTTAGAAATCAAGCCGTAATTACTAACGTTATATAGGATAGAAATAATCGGAAAGACGCGCATTTATTAATCATCCTTTAAAAGGCCAAATGCGTCGACAAGAACTTTCGTAAGCCAATCGAAATGAATGCGATTTTGCTGTGCAGTCTATCAGTCGATGTCTTCACAACCAAGTTAATTCTCGTACATGAAAACGATGTTTTACGTATTGTATTGACAGTATGTGACACTTTTCCAACTCGTTAATATTAATAAGGGAAACGCTGTACTTTGAAAAAAAAAAACCATTGTACACTACATCTATGCAATCTGTAACTTCGTTTATCAATGAAATTCAATGAACAACATTTTTTATGTTCTCCTTAAAAATAATCTGCCCGTTACGATTCCATTGTGTTTATAGTAATTCTTATTCATAGTAAAGAAAATAAATGTTCTAATAATATTATAATTTTGTAATATTTCAATAATTTAAGAATATCACTATTCTTAATAATTTAATATGTTTTGTGAGCATCCTTGAAGATTAATAAGCATTGTACACGATGAATTTGATTTGAATAAAGAATAAGAGACACATCAGTTACACAAATACACGTTTAGATGTTAAAAAATTAATCAAGTAAGTCGGAGCCAAGAAAAACTCTAGAACTTTTTTTGTATCACTGAAATTATGATCGCGCAATTATAGCCTTTATAAAAGGCTCGAGTTCAGCTATTTTTCTCAAACTCGCGCGACGAAGCAAGAAACCTCAGCGGCATATAGTCAAATGGCAAAAAAAGAAGTCGCTACGTCGAAAACAAGCATGTTATGGGCGACCTCTTTAACAACGTCAGCTCATTGCAAATGCCCGATGCTTCATTGTAATGGCTTTATCTATAATTCATCAATTTCATACGAATCCTTGAAACAATCAAGCAGAGGATGCCTTTCGCGAAGGACAAAAATGATTGTCATGTGAGTCCCTATCTTCCTCTGCGTTCGCGTACAGATATATAGGCTGCGCAGTGACTCTTGTTTGATATTTCCCGTCTTCTTTCTGTGTTTGTATCTAACATCGTCTCTCTCTCTCTATCTCTCTCTCTCTCTCTCTCGGTCTATCTTTATCTCTTTATTCGTCGGCATTGCTTAAACGAACGACAACGACTGCAACTACTTCTGCAACCGAAGTAGCGTCAACCAAGTATCGTGGGAAAGGAAAAAAAGGAGAGACAAGAGGAGCTGAGTATATTGAGAATGAGAGAGAGGGAGACAAAATGTCCAGTGTGACGTTATGTACTGTATGATAGGCGGCCGCGTGGACGTTTATTCCGTCTGCTACCCACTCTTAAAGAAGGTGTCGTTCCATACCTCCCTCCCCTTACTGCGCACCACTTCAATTGCACGCCTATAGGCCGGTTTATCATTGACTTGTATTTCTCTCTCCGTTCACCCTTTGTTACTATAGAGGTCCTCCCACCTTATTCTATTCGTAGAATAGTTCCTAGTGTCAACTAACTTCGTAAACCATGTTTTCGTGCTTATTTCATACAAAGATTATAGTTACTCACAAAGGCATTATTACCCACAAATGTATAGCCAAAACGTATTAGAGCACTTTAGTTAAAACATCAGTGAATATCATTATGAACCTAACAGGCATTAACAAAAATATGAGACTCAGGTATTATCATTATTTGGATGCAAATTGTACGGATATATTTCTAATAAAATCATATAGATGTACTACGCAATTAAAAATAATACATATAAGGAATTTTGAATGTAAATACAAAGTAACGAGTCATTTTACGTCAATAAGAAATATTGCTTACATATTCCTTAATAAAACTCGGTAATTAATAAGATTTATATATAATGTAATATTTATAAGTTATTCGATTAATTTTTTTACAGAAAATGAATTTTTCGAGAGAGTTAAATATAAATTGAAATTTTTGTTAAATAAACAGACAACGATACATTTCTCTCAAAAGTAAATAATATTTTATAATATTTACTCTTTGACGATTCATCGTTTTATGGACACCAATCTATCACCGTAAAGAAACTATTACATTTAAAATTGACTTGTCTTTTTAACTTATTAGTTACAAGCACTTAATGCTTTACGATATAAATTTATACTTGAAGAAAATTTTTTTCTAATATGACAATTTTTAAATATATTTATGCACGAAAGATGAAACGTATTCTTTATTGAACTGATTTCAAAAAATATATGATTATAAGAAGAAATACGAGCATTGCCTCGGTATTTTGATGCCATCGACCATAATACATAAGAGTTTCTTTAGTTAGCTAAGTGCAGTTTATCTTTAAAATTAATATTTTTTTAATTACAACGTCACGATTTTGCGTATTATCCTCTTATAGTTCAACTGTTATTAAAAGAAAGATCATTCGTATATGTGAACT
This sequence comes from Wiebesia pumilae, assembly GCA_018907045.1. Taxonomy (NCBI): domain Eukaryota; kingdom Metazoa; phylum Arthropoda; class Insecta; order Hymenoptera; family Agaonidae; genus Wiebesia; species Wiebesia pumilae. Next base: position 2,885,461 of record JACCHZ010000107.1, read on the forward strand.
TTAATTCTCAGGGGAAACTATAGTAAGTATTGACCCTATTATGTTCGATAGAAACAATAACTAATTGAATAAAATTATTTTTACAGATAGAAGTAAAAGAGTAAAATTTTACTGGTTATTTCAATTAGTCGCATTCTATTAATGGACAATTTATTCTTATTTTCTCAGTACCATTATGTAACAGTGACACTAATAATATAATAGAATTTAAATATTTTTTCTACAATTTTATTCATTATTCTTATTATGTACGAATAAATAAAAAATATTATACGAATAATATTATGTGACTTTTAAAACGTATAGAAGACCTACTAAATAAATATTCATTCTATTTTTTTTAATTATATTCATATGTGATTAGGATGTAATTAATTCGAAGTAAATTTTAATGGGTCACAAACATTTTTGTAATAATTATATTTTTAAACAATTACATAATATTAGTGGATTAAGTGAAGTAGCTAAAACTTACTTTTCTACAAGAACTTCTAACTATTTTACGACGATGATATATTTTAATCGTAATTTTTTTTTTTTTTTGGTTCTCGTTTCGTATTAATATTAGGATGAAGATTTTGTAAATTTACTTGGGCACATAACAAATAATGTTCTACACATGCAGAGTTTGGTGTGTTTCATAAAAATAAATTTGTAGTTCCAAATTTGACTCGTTATTAATGATATGACCAATCAATCGATTTTCAATTATTAACCGAAAACACGTTAGATTTAAAAAAATGAAAAGCATTGCAATTAAGTTCATTTTAATCGTTGTGTCGACGCTTTTATATATAAATAGCATCGTGTGCTGCAGAAGTACAAAAGTGTGTGGAAATCCTGGAAGGGCAATCCTGAACAAGTTTGCGTGCACAGCTATTATTGCTCGCGCTTTTACTAATTGACATCCGGTGGGCGTCACAACATTCCGAGTTAGGCCTACACATTCGTAAAAACCTCGATGCATCAGTAAGTTGCGCACGGAGATTTTCCAAGAACCTACTACGAAAGTACTCCTCACGAGAAGCTGGCGGGAACGAAAGCACCTCGTGCGTCGTTCCATTCCATCGCTCTGCCTCGGGACTCGCGCCTCGCCGCACAACCAACGCTCACTCGCTCGAGTCGCCGGCCGTAGCGAAGGGGGCAGCGTGTAACGCCCGGGGAAGGGGCAAGACAGCGAGAAGAGAGGCGGCGGCGGCGGCGTCGTCGGCGTCGTCGGCGGGAGGGGACCTGATGGCTGGACCAATGGGGAGGCTGGCGAGCCGTAACCGTATGCAAAGTACATGACCGCCTCCGCGGTGACGACGCCGGACTCATCGGTTATGCAAAGTCCTCCGAGGAACGACGATCCGTGGCCGAGGCTCCGCCCACCGTTCGGGCATTCCCTGCTCACTCTCTCTCTCTCTCTCTCTCTCTCTCTCTCTCTCTCTCTCTCTCTGTATCGCCGCGACCGAGCAGCTGCAGATGCACGAAGGTGCGCGTCGACGAGGCCCGACGATGCGTCGCGAATTTGAACCTGGAGGGAGGCGATCCTGTCGCTGACGATGGATAGTCGCAGGTCGCGCGTACCGCGTTCGCGAGTTTTCGACGACGTCGGCCTATTATGATAAGCATGGGAACGCCGTCGAGGCGACGGCTTAATCGTTCGCTGCCGCTTTGTGACACTTTCGTCGATGAACGGCCGGGTAAAACTTGAAACACCATCGGCGTGTGGAAACCAAGTGAGCTCATTTCCAATTATGGGCGCTAGATTTAGTCTCTGATGTATCGCAGCTAAGATTTTCCTGCTAATAACTGAATTTTTTCAATTGGATTAAATTAAAAGATTTTTTTTTTTTTTTTTTTTTTTTTTTTTTTTTTTTTTTTTTTTTTTATTAAACACATTCTGTATTATGGAATGAGATTATTTACTTTCCAAATTCTCTGCATTAACGCTCATTTAAATAATGGGTCAAGGATCAAATTATTTGTTTTTAAATCTAACGTAAGTTAGTCTTTAAGTGCTAGAATGCGATTTTTTAATTTTTTCAATGTAGAGGACAATTAGGAAATAGTATTGACAATATACACAGCAATTAGATTATAATTTTTAATTGTAAACAAAACAAAAGGACAAAAATAGAAGGATACGTCGTTGTGACTGAATTAGTATAAAATTACTTATATTACAAATTATCCATTTGTACAAATATTTTTAAATAGACGATCTTACATATTCGTACTATCAATTCACAAAAATATGTTTGTTTTTAGTACTTGCAACTAACAATAGTTACAAGTAGCGATCAAAGTAAGCGCGGGATTTCAAATAAGTAAACGTATAATTTTCATAATTCTAGTTACGGTGCAGTTGCATAATCCTCGCTAGTCGTATAAATTTAACTGAAAATGCATTTAGAAATCTGAAAGCGAAAGACCGAAGACAAAAAAGTAGCTCAAGTTTTCATTAATACGGACATACGGCTTTATAAAGAACACTGAGAAAAGGACAGAGCTAAGCAAACCGACGCATTTAGGAAAAGTGAAGGCAAAAAACACGGCATAATCGCCGCGAGAGCTTATCGTGCATGTATATATACAGCAAGCGATGCGATAGGCGCGGCGCGGATCATGTAAGAGAGATTCTTGCAAAGGTAAGGACGACTTGAAAATTCATTATTAAGCGAACGCTTGTTTCTCGCTCTGCCTCGCTTCGACCGTCGCCCAGCAATAAAGAGAAGCGACATCGACATGCCTTTACGTACCATCGTTGCATTTCGATAATATCCACTTATTTTCCCTATTTTTTGATCCGACGAACGTCGAGCACTGTGTTAAATATTAAATGCCTCAGAGCGCGACTCTTAATATTAAATCTGACGTTTAAACTTCGCAAACGTGAAGTACATCTGAAAGCTATTATAGAATAGAGTTATAAAGTGAACGAGAGGCGTGAATAAAAGAATTTGATAGTTTGAGTCTCTTTAATGGAAGCACAATTATATGATACTACAGTTTTTGCTGATAAATGAATAATTTTCAAAGTCGAATAGTTGAGTAATCTTTGAATGAAATAATGTAAGAAAATCTCATTAAGCAAACTCTGACGATTATGATGACCTAAAAAATATAAAATTAAACAGTTGTATAATTAAATTATCATTAATAATGATTACCACGCTAATAAGTGTACATCTATATATAAATCTTCATGTATTAGAAAACGAGAATCCTTTCAAAATTCTCATATTTTAGATTAAATTTTAGTGATATTAAGCTTTTTAGGTAAGTTTCCGAAATCGAAATAAAAATATTGCTAAGAGAAACCTCGATGAGTACAAGATAAATAAAATTTTACACATGGAATTGAGATCGTTTCGAAAAGTTTCATCTAATATCCTTAATTATTAATTAAAATTCTCTTCGATGCAACATACATGCAGGCAAAAGTCTGGCTCCCAATGTGAACCATGTCCCGTTAACACGGAGCACTAAAGCGCCCTTTGATATCCATACAGGGTCTCTCGCTCTCTCATACTTTCGCTAGGTAATACGAATTCTTTTTACTCTCTCTCTCTCTCTCTCTCTCTCTCTCTCGCTCTCGCTCTCGCTCTACCAATGCAAAGACACATTCGCGCACGCGACATGCATATACACCAACGAGAGAACCGCTCATAAAAAGTTCATAAGAAAGCACGGTCGCACGGACACACTTAGGTGTGTGTCGATTCTCTCGCAGCTGCGGAGATGTAGTGCAAAGGCACCAGTACACACATATGTATGCCAGAGCAGCCGCATGGCCCGAGATAATACGTAATTACGACGAGGAAACAACGATGCAGGCAGAGCACAGACGACACAGGTACCGGGAGAAGTCTATAACGGATAATGAGCGAGAGGGGAGGATTGGGGAAGAGGGAGAAACTCGAAAGCGACGACCTTTCGCGGGGGTGACCGTGTCGGATCAACGCCTTCCCCATATACGCGTATAAGGCTGGGACGCGAAATTTTTTTTCCGAATCGACGGCCGTATAGCGCTGATTCGCTCTACCCACTTCCGTGGGTGTTTTATACTGCCACACAGTGTGTGCGCCGATGAAGCTGTATGTATGTATGTACGTGCCGCACGGTCGCAAGGAAGCCGTCGTGTCGGGTCAACTTGCGTAACGTTAACGCGAAACGAGTTTTCCGTCTGATTTTGATAAATCCTCCCCTCTCGCCCCTGTTTCATCCGACATCTTACACTGGTGCTATAAGTCTCTTCCGTGTGGATAAGTGTGGGTGAAACGCGATCCACTTTTCCTTTGAATTCTGATGCTCTACGACGCAGATGATTCGATTTATTTTTCTCTTTGATTATCCGACTCTTCGCTTATAATATACAATTCATTTCCGTATGTCCTAAGTTCGATACGAGCATAATATTTGCGGAGATCCCTTCCCTTTCCTAAATGAAAGCTCCTGATAATTACTTTTAAAAGAATGAAGAAAAAATATCAAATCTTGACACAAGCCTTCGTATAGTAAATAAAATGTTCAAGCTACACGAAATAAACATATAATAATAAATAATTATAATACTACTTAAGAATTATTTTTGGTGAAACTAAATAATAATATTAAATAGTAATATAAAATAATAAATTGAATATAATTTAAAATAATAATTGAATCAAGCGCACTTGATCATTTATTATCTTATTTATTACATCGCAATAAGGATAACTTGCATGCGCACTTGAATAAGATACATACTTTAACAATTATTATAGCAAGTAGTTACTGAAATTTAGGAAATATTTTTCTCAAATGTTAAAATAAAAATATCTATCGATAAGAATTACGAACAAAATTCGTTTGAACAGAACTTTAATTTAGTTTAACCTTAATTTTGATTAACTTAGTTTTGATAAAAGTACGATTATTGTGACGAGTAGCATTGTTATAAGTATAGTCATAAAATACTTTTTTTGCGAATATTTAAGAATTTGATCTCCAAAAATACAAACAATGCATTTGCCATAAGAATGTAGTTTTTTCTCTTCCATCTAGGCAAAGACAGATAGACGACAGTGAGCGGTGCGGTGGCATTTTTGCGAGAGAAGCCGCGCGTGGGGGCGTCTTTTGATCTCACCGCCATCGTCGCTCTCGTCGCGTCGCAAAGGCATAAACGCATTCACACACACACTCGCGCGTGCAACCAGCAAAAAAGATGTCCCGGAGAACTGTGTCCATTCATATTATCTGCGTAGTTAACGGCATGCGCGCCTCTGCATTTACAAGTGCTCTTTTGCAACATATTTTTACCCCTGCAGAATGGTCTTAACGGTAAAATTCTTTAAATATTAAACCTAAGCATTTTTAAATATCTTTTTTGATAGTCTAAACTTAAAACAAGAAACCGTCCTATTATAAAAGAACAATTTACGAAATTTACTAACGAAAATTATTTTGAAATTTATATAATACGTAATTTTGTGTTCATATTTTTATGCGAATTCGAACATTGATAGAATTAATAAATATTGAAGTATATTTGAAAAATACAAATCTGGTACTTTAAATAATGAATACATGTAGATATTAAGTTCCACTCGAGTAATGCTACATTGTTAATTAACATCTTAAACTCTTAACAAGATATATCTATATTTTAAAAGCTTTGACAGACTTTTGTACAAATGCTGATATTTAACTTAATGCAGGAAAAATCTTTTGATTGTTTTAGCTCTTGCGATGATGTCATATCATTCGCATGAGTTATTCGACACAAATCTAATCTGAAACTTTATCAAGTTGATAAATATCTGATGACTCTCTTTTAATCGGGTATTTTATTAATTTACCTAATATATTTATATATCAGTATATTTCGTTCTCTTCATCTTTTTTTCTGGGGATGCTTATTTCGAAGGCGAAATAACGATGCTGGATCGATGCCAAGCACAGTAAATTTTACGGAGCGAGAAAAATGGCGTGAATACCTCGTCTTTTCTACTTCATCCCTTCATCCTTTACATTTCTCTATCCCTTCTCTTTCGTTCTGATTTTATTATTCCTCGTCTTCTATATCTAACACTTGCGCGCTTACTACACATTCACTCTCCTCTTAAACCTTAAATCTAATCACAAATCATAAAAACAGAACGTAAAAAAATTAATAAATATTCTTTAATACATTACCTATAACCTATAGGGACAAAATTTTTTCAATAGGAACTATGCTCTCGCGTTATTGTAATAGACATCATAAATATGTATGCTTGTATATATACAATCGTACGTTATCGAGTGCTGTACTAACACTCTTCTTGAAACACCCTTAACTATTACAAAAATCTATTTGATTAATAATTATTGCTCACACGTTTATTCACGTTGTAATACGCATGGAACTTAATGAATAAATTCTAAATTTCTTTATATTTCATTTAACTAATTTATAACTTTGGATGAACTTTTTGGAATATGGACATAAATTGTTGGTTTCAAAGTGATCTATATCCACATAATTTTCTTAAAAAATTGTGAATTCATTATTAACATATATCCAGTATAATTTATTCATCGGTTATGATCATCGGCTTTAAGCATTACCTAAAAGTAATTTCAATAAAACTAATCTATGTTTCTTGTATTAAACTTTTACAAATGCAAATCCAAAATTAATTACGTTTTAAAGAATTTCTTTATAACCGTTATGTTGCTGACATTGAAATCAGGATGCGGACGTAAAAAGAATTAGACATTTATTCAGTTCTATGGAATGCAATTATTGTATATCACAATTAATACTCTTGTGTAAATAGTTTTCCAAAACTTGCCTTGGATGTAACTACCTTAAATATTCGTTACATATATATAGGGTTCGAAAAAAATATTCCATAGAATAAAGAATTTTTAAACTCTGGTATTTATCTGGACAAGCGAAAATCCAATCGCAAGCATAGCAATTTTTTGAGATTTAATTCGATAGTTTTCTTAGATTAGAAAAATCTTTATTTTTAACATATAATATAGTCGTTCATTAACTAGAAATGAACAGATAGTTTCAGTTAAAAAATCTAATCTTCTGACTTTTGACAACTCCTATGAATTATAATTCAAATTATGTCTAAATCTTTGCGGTACCTTTACAAACTTAGAAAATTAAAAGGTAAAATGATTCCTAATATTATTCTGAAATATTTAAAAAACTGTATGCTCACAAACTTTAATAAATGGCAATGCACTTAAGTGGAGGAAGAGAAAGCATTTTCAATACCCCTTTTATTAGTTTTACTTTAAATAAAGACTAATAATTGCAATGGATTTGCTAGATAATTTGTATTATCTAGATGTACGCGATATGGTACAATATTTATTGAATGATCGTTGTGGAGTTTTTTGAATTTCAAGTGTAATCGTGTGCATCTGAACAGTTTTATCAGAATTCGATAATAATAAAAAAATGTCCTGAAAATATTGCACTAAAGAGTCATGACCGTATTCATAAGCATCTTGAAGCTTATTGCTGTATAAATGGCAAGAGTATCACAGTAAAATACGTACTAAGCATGAACTCAAAGTTTGCTCCATGTACAAAACGCATTCAGTGCATTACCTCCCGAGCGTTATCTTATTCGTGGTGGAAGGCATAAAATTGGATAATTCTTGTGCAGTACGACATGCCCTCACGGCTAACGATAGTGGGAGGAAAAGTAGAAGGGATGCGAAATGCTCCCAGGCGAGCAATGCCTCTTACGAGCAAGGGGTGGAGGCGCCTCCGCGCTCAGAGGGCGACTCCCCTGGCGGGGGTGCAAGGGCGCACCTCCCCCTCGCGATCCATATTTTACAATATGGCCGAGTCGAGACGAGGGTGCAGCAGCGGCGAAGCTCGCGGGCAGGGCCATAGGCGGCGTTTTCTGATGTACGCAGGTCTGCCCGACGATTGGTCGATAGCGCCGCGACGCGCTTCTCTCCTCCGCGAGGGGCGATTTATGCGCACTTCCTCGCGCACGGTGCTCGATATGCAGATGACCCCTCGAGCCTGGGAAGGGGGTGAGTCCAGCCCTTTTTTACGCGCTCGCGGCTCGTTTTATTTCCAGCTCGACGCCCCCATGCTTTCTGCACGCTTTCATTTTTTACGGGGATGAGGGCGCGATGAGCCGAGATTGGCGGAAAGGGAAGAGAATACGCCGACTACTTAAGACGCGCGAGTTTTCCATCATGGCCGTACGTGGCTTTCGAACGATGGCATGTGGACATTTATGGCGTGGTTATTGCACGGTGTTCCTCTCTTACGGTCCGTTACGGATTTGTCGTGTTTGTTTGAACAAACTCGTGAGATGTTTTCTGATTTTCATCGTACTCCTTTATTCTAATGCCTTATAACCTTCTGTTAATGTCTATTAACGCATTTTTATAATACATAATAGTAGTAAAAATTTGCTTATTTTTCACAACCAGAGATAGATTCAATTTATTGTTGAAATTATTATACAACTACTATTGTACAACTATTTGCTAGACTGACGTTATTACATTTTCTTTTACTTTCTTGAGATACTCTGTACGCAACGACATTATCGTTCATAGAAAGCAGTAAATTTCTTAAATAAATTAATATAAATTTTGCAACTATAAATTTCTCTTAACTTAGCCACGATTACAAAGAGAACTTGCTCTGATTTTCGAATTTTTACAATAATTTTAGGTATTTATGATTGAATCAAATCAGAGCTACAATTTAAATTTACATTATATTTATAAATATATATTGTAAATTATACAACTATAAATATTCATAATTATAAATTTTTATTTGTAAAAACACCATTTCCCACAATAACTTGGAATATAGAAATTTCTTTTTATCTAAATGCAAATTGAGAATTCATATTTCTAATGAAATAATTGTCATATCAGTTTATTAGTTTTGAACAAATTAAATTTTAAATGATTATGTTACAACTGAATTTCTAATAAAAAAAGGTAAGAAATAGAAGACCAAAGAATATTTATTATACTATTGAAAATAAAATAAATATTAAAAGAAATTAAAGATATACTAAATCTGAAAAGAAATTTGACTGCATGTACATACTAATTCATATGTAATTGTATGCTTATGATTTGAACACGGTATTTAACGGATATTCTAATAAATTATTTTCTTTTTTCAGTATTTACATTAGATCAATACTTTTGATCTAAATGTAAAAGTATGCACAAAATAATGTTGTACAGGCACAAGACTTAGAAAAATCCATTCTATCCCGTAGTGGTTTGGTACTTCTGATTATTAGAGAATAAACGTACGGCATAGTCATGAAAATCGGAAATAAACCCGAAAAAGTTTGACGTGCCAACACTGAATTGTATAAGGCGACTACCGACGGAGATAGATACTGCGCGTAATGACGAGAAAGAGAAATAAAGAAGGAAAGCTCGAAAGAAGCACTGGAGATAATATTTCGTATCGTGCTTTCCTTGTGAAAGACAATAGGAATGGCAAACAAAGAGATAGTAGCTTATCCAGGGTGCATTACGTCTTTTCAAACTCATGAGAAAACGGGTTGTCCAAATAGTAATGATATTACGTTTACGTCACTTCGTGTAAGTATGACTTTGTCAACGTAAATTCAGAGCTAAATTTTGAGTTCGCTTTGTTTTTTCAAAATTAAATCCTGAACTAATTACTGTATCTTACTCCTCTAAATTCATTAGGTTATCTGTAACTTCAATTAACCTCGAATCGCATTTTTCTATTCCTACAATATTTACATTTATTGTTATATTTGACGCTGGAAGGAACAAAAAAAGAAAACGATAGCAAACAAAAAGATAGATGAAAAGAGCATAAAAGAGTACAAAAGAAGTATAGATACGTATATTTAGAATCATATCCAGAAGAATGGGGAAGAAAAGAGACTAAAATTACAGCATTTAGAGCTGGGAAGAAGAAGACGTAATATCCCAAGTAAAACTTTTCACTCAACGAGAGATGCGGCGCCGATGAAGGGGTAGAAAAACTTAATACTAAAAGATGAGTAAAAAGTACGAGGATGAGCAGTAAGGAGATATATGTGTAAGAAAAGATGGTGAGGAAAAAAATGAGAGTAGCAAAATGAAGTCGTAAGAGGAAAAAAGGCTAAGTGCGAATTTTGGAGAATGTAATTGTCATACATATGACGCTCCCGCGTCTATAAGATTATCGTTTTTTCTAAAATTCTCTAGGTACATCGCGATTAATAATTTACTCGAAGTCATTTTATTTTCTAAAAAAGTGTAACTTCTTTATTTCAATGAGATAGACGATTGCAATATTTTGACAATAATGTAATGAATTTCATGATAGTAATTTATAATATAATAAAATACTTTTTACATTTAACACTTGTTTAACTGCATTTAAACTCCAAAGTAACTTTGTACTTTTATGGACAATGTAAAAAGTTATGGCTACAGTTATTAAATTACGCAATAAGTACGATAATATACGCACGCACACGCACGCACGCACGCACACGCACATATAGTAACTTTATGAAATATATATTTTCATAATTCTACCAACCATAGATTTGCGTACAAACATACGTTATTATGTCAGCCCTCAAATAGATATAAAACGTTTTTTAAATATTTTTATTTATATACTTTTATATTGTTTAAATGTTTTTATAAAATTATAAGCTGTAGACATACAAATATTTATGTGGTATTGATTTTCAATATGTGCACTTCATTTTTGTGATATTCTCATAAATGCAATGAAAATAATTATTACTAATAGAATCCAAATTATTATTAATACATGCAGAGAAAAAGAATATCTTTTATAATTTAAAAAATGAAATAATTTTATATTTTATATTTAAGAATGTAGGTAGTTTAAGGTGTATTTGCTAAAAACACGTACAAGGGTAATATTTCATAAAAAGTAAAATTATTCAAAGGTAAAATTAATTTATATTTATTAATTATATATCTGACTATAATATATATATATATATATATATATATATATATATATATATATATATATATATATATATTATTTCAGCTAAGTAGAAATAACGCAATGTTAATATAATTTAAGACTTCCGCTGATTAAGAATTTTGCCAATGGTTTTATACAATATTTGCCCAAGATTTTCAAAAGTGTCGAACGTTGAAACATTTCCACCAGAATCGCTTACCTTAAAGTCAAAACTTTTATAAGGAAATTAATGACATGCGAAATAAGAATAAACTTTTCAACAATATCTCTCATTTACATAATCTTTTATTTAATCGATAAACACAAGTTTATCTATAAAATGTCTAATTTTCATTAAAATTTACGAGTACACAAATAAAATAAAATTAAATGTGTATGTTTTAAAAATACACTAAAAACTGTTTAATATAACGTTGTCAAATATTTTTCTTCCAAAGTAATACAACCCGTGACAAGTCAATCATGATTCCTATATATACACGCATGCTGAATTAATTTCGTATAAATATCAATACGACTAGATAATATAGAAATTTATCTTCCTTAAGAGAATCAAAAATGAAAATAATAGGATACTCAAGAATCTTTTGAGAGAAATGAACTTTTTGTGTAACTATTCATCGAATCATCCCATTAAATTCAACTGTGATATAAAATTCTAAGACTTATTTCACGTAGCAAAGAAGAGCATACATGAATTGATCATAAATTCATGATATTAAAACGTTTATTTTGAATGAAAAAAGCATTACGCAACAAATGGTTGACTGGATATGTAAACTATTACATGACTTACATAACTTGTAAAATTAACAGATTTTCTCGTGCTAATCAAGCTTTCTCCTTGGCAACCTGGAATTCGTAATTCGTAATTGGATATCCGTATTATAATTGGAAAACAGTTTATCAAAGGTTATTTTTCGCTTGCACTAGCAAGTAGTTGTAATAATTGTTTAACGATAACATAACCAAAGTTGCTTCGATACATCCGTGTGAATGTCAATATGAAAAAAGCAGCGAAGTTAACGACCATTATTAAACACGGATAATCCTTCTATTTTCATCGTGAAATCGAGCACTAGGCTCGCGCAGAGAATAGTTGCAACAGACTTTTTACGGCTGCATTAATTTTCTCGCATGGACAGAAATCCCAAAGTCCATAAAAACAAACGAGCCACTCGATTTACAGATTACACAAAAAGCAGGAGATAGAGTGGAAAAAATGTCCTTTCGCCTTGATTACGCAGAGATGTATAAAAGGCTTCTCATATTATAAGTCGTGCTGTAGAAGAAACTGCGCGGATTGATTTAGACGAGTCGCGCGTTTCGCCATTCCCCCGTCGCATTGTCCCCCTTTTAATTACGCTTAATTGTTATTACGAATTGCCATTTATCGGCGACTCGCTTAGCCTTCCTCTCTTTTTTACGGCGCGCCTGTTTCCTACTCCCTGCTGCCCCACCGGCACCACCACCACCGACACCGCAGTGGGGGAGGTCGAGTATCCATAAGGGACAGCGTGAGAATTGGAGCTCTTTGGGCTTGAGTCGTATGGGCTCAATGGCGGCGCATTAAGCGACCGACTGGGGAAAAACTCACCTTCGTTATGCTTCCAACGATCCGGCATCGTAGTAATGGGCGAAATCCCCGTAAATGGCTGAGCGCGAGTGGACGACGCGACGACGCGACGACGCGGCGTATGGCGAACAGCGCGACGTCCGACTCTGTCTTACCGATAAAATTGGCTTTTCATGAAAATATAAAAGCGTCAAGTCCTCGTACGCGTTGATCCCCGTCTAATGTAGACGATACCATCAGAGGTCCTATTATTCTCTTTGCGCGGGGATAAACGTGAAATTTACGAGTTCTACAATGATTTTTCTGAAGATATCTGTTTGTGTGCCCTGGCACTAGCACTCATTCGACCACTATTCATTATAATTAATAATAACGCCTTGCATATGAATTTCTAACAAACTTCTCAATTACGGATTGTTGTAGATTTCATCTCGTATCGTTGGCCAATAAATCGAAATGGAATACGATCGCGAATACGAATACCAATTTCATACTTACCTGGCTCTATACTTTTAACTTGCCAGGCGAAATTCGATTATATCTAATTATGTTGAAATAAAAGACATTTTTATTTATAAGTTATATTACAAAGTTGAAAAGTTATTCAGTCGCTTATGTGATCTATTTCTTTACTTTCCAATTAACACTTGTTGAATTAAATAATAGTATATATCAATAATCTTAGAGTATCTAATTAAGTGAAATACTTAATTATTCATATGAGGCGATTATTAATAGTTGACAGAGAAATGTTTTTTCATTACAAATGCTCGACATTAACATGTAAAATAATTTACAATCGTTGTCGATCCTTTTTATTTAACGAACAAATAGCTGCTTAATTAACCGCATCCATTTAGGCGAGTTTTCAAGTACGAAATAAAACCAAACCACCATTTTAGTATTAATTAAAAAAAATTTTTTACTAAAAAATTCTTACGTGGTAAAAGCCATAGTTCTGAAGCTACTTAAACTTTACACTCACTTTTTACACGATATATCGAATGCTTGTAAAATCTTGACAATGAAAAATTAAATTTCCATTATAACTGACAATTTCAAAGAATCCGTTATCCAAAGCAAATCTTGATATGCCATATTCATTGAGTTATCTCAATTATCCGTTTAAAAATAAAGCTTTTCAATTAAAACAATTATAATGTAGAAATATCGAAAACTAAATCCGACAACTATTTTCTCCTTGGCCATTTCTAATTAAATTTTCCATATCCATTTATAATTTGTGACGCGATCAGTCATCCGTCATCAGTGCGTAATTAACGCATTACGCTTGATAATCAACACTTCTTCGATGCAAACAAGATCTTTAAAAGTAATTGATTTATCTACGAGAATCAAGCGGTTTTAAAATCGTACGCATAAGCATGGCCGTCGCGTTATTAAAGCATATACATTGTTAAGGAGCAACTACAAGAGGCTTAATGTATAATCGACGCACAATTGTGCCGGGGACGTTCGGCTTTGAAGTCGCAGAGAGCAACTGTCACGATTTACCTTGATTGCGACGTCCCGCTATTCCCATCTTTGTCGGGGAAAAATATCACCGAGCGACGCTGCAACTACGTACTATTCATCAGGATGGTTAAAACAAGAGAAAAATGATCTTGTAACGTAACTGCACGCGAGTCTCGTTTTTTGGTTGCGACCTGCTTAGTGCTGCGATTCAGTTGCGCACCTTTTTTAATGATTATCATCTTGCTTACTGCTTATTCTGCTCATCTGAAAAGGTACGAAAAATTTAGAGACTCTCATGCGCTCAAAAAAGCACATGCTTAGAAATTTAGATAGAATAGCTAATTTCATTTTTTTAACTTTGTAATATATTGAGTAATTATACTTTGTTATTATACTTATGTATATACGCTTCATTTTTATAATTCCCTAAAATTAAGGGAAAACTCGATGTCTTCAAATATGTATCATATACTTATATTTCCTTAAGATCAGACAAAAGTCTAATAGTTTAAATAAATATAAATAACTTTTTAAGTTCAATAAAGTAGATGGCAATCAGTAACATTACTTTCTTTTTTACACCATTTCAAATACATTCTGTATAGGAAAATTAAATTTCACTCAAACGGTTTAAATTTATAACAAATTTTCATAATTTTTTAAAAATTTCTTTTGTAATTTTAAATACAATGCTCGTTCAATTTTCTAATTATTAAACTTTATATGATGAAATTTTTAATTAAACGTAACTTTTATGAATAGCCTTATGTGGTGCGTTGCTGAATAAAGTATAAACGTATTTTATAATTATTTATGAATTATCGTATACGAATTGTATAAATTATAAAAATCTATTAAAATTTTGCTATTTTTGTCTGTTAAATTTTACGTTATCCTTGACGTAATGCTATATTCTTATTGTATAAAATTTAGATATTGTACAAAAAATACTAAATATTGTAATTTATTAATCAGCTGACCATGAATTTTTCAATTTTATAAATTGCTCTATTTTTCTCGAATGTAAAAGCTGAGTTAATTAAGTTATCTCGGAATACGTAAATTACATTTACGTATCCTACTTGATCCCATATTAGCACATAAGTTCAATATTACAACGACTTAAAAGTACAAAAATGTTACCTTGGATATGTCGAAGATTTCTTGGTCTTTCTAGGTCATGCTAAACTATTAGTTAACCTGATAGAAAGCAATTTCTACTTAATAGTTGAGAGGTATAAACAATACTTGTTTCTAATACAAAGTCAGTATACAAAGATTGGAAAGAGCCGCAGGAAGTCACATACAAACGGTTAATTAAATATTTAATAGATAAGAACAAGTTTAAAGCGCATATGTTTCATCACCGACGAGTTAATTAACTTTACGATCACTGAACGAGTCTATCGGAACAAAAGGAGTCTTGAAAGTCAGGCGACTCGTGGTGCCTGACTTTCAATGATCGGCAAGCGATCATTCGTAATAGACCCAAGGCGGAAGTTCTAGTCGTGCTACGTGAAGAAGCGCACAACGTGGACCGATGCCACCCGCATACTCAAAAGCCCCGACGAATCGTTAAAGGACGCTTGCAAGCGGCACCTGCCGCTGAGTGATCGCTTCTTCGGGATCGGATGAAGGTGAAGGTGAAGGCGCGCGTGACGCGCTGCTCAGGATGTGACGTTGCGCCTGTGCGTGTGGCCAGATCGAGTATCGGAGTACGGGATCTCAATCAGGAGGTCGCTACCAGAGGTGCACGATGGGATATTGAATATACTGAGAAAACTTAAAGAGTCATACGTCCATCCAGTTCTTTCCATTTTTCCATTTCCATTCGGCCTTTCTCCCACTTGTTCCGAAACATCATATTCTAAGAGTATAAAGTCAGATTTTGGAAACGGTATTTCATATGATTTGAATCACTAAATCATTAGGAGCTCTGAGAATATCGCGCAGCAGTATTGAAAACTTTAAACGTGTTTCTTGGAGAACAACTCTTAATAATGAGCAAAATAGTAATAGTAATGAGAATAAAAGCAACTATTCGAGTAGTTCGTATTTTCTGACGATTTTTTACACAGCAATGGTTGAATTTCACAGAGGAACTAAGGTACTAATTGCAAATTTAATATTTAAAGATAAACTGACGTGACAATAATTCTACCGATTCATATAATAAATAGATGATAAGGACCATTCATGCATCGAATTAAATATAAATGGGAAATGTATTCGATTTCAAGTCGGCTCTAAATAAAAATATGTGATACGATTACTAAGTACGCGATTAAAAATAAACTGCAACATTGCCAACTATGTGATGATTCTACTTTTCTGAGTTATTAAAAATGGTAGACAATGTGCAAATGTAATTCTAATTATATTATGAATTCACTAGGATAAGGTGCTTTATCATTACGTTGTCATTTTAACCTTGTCATTTCATTACCTCTATAACGCTTTACGATCACAATATTCTAAAATTTCCATATTATCTTCGATACCAAAATAGATAATTATATAATTTAATAATAATAAAATAATTACTGGCTTATATTCCATTCTCAAGAAATACATCTCCTTTACACCATTTTAACTGCAATGTAGAATTTTGAGTCACGAGCTTCGTGAAAGCAAGCATAATTATCAGAATTACAATTACATTCGGATGAATTATAAGTATTTTTCATCGAATGCGGATTCAATATCAAAGGATATATTTTTATTCACGTGCAATAAGGGATCCTCAAAGTCTCAGTGATCTTGTGGAGATCCTTTATATAGCTTCTTATTTATAAACAACGACAAATATATAATTATCTGACATTTAGTCATTAAATCCATTGGAATTAATTGCAATTATTACCTTACAACTATGAAAAGTAAATTTTAAAAAAAATCTTTCAGTTTTTTGTTGATTTATGATTTATTTCTTTTACAAACTTTTACATATAATGACATTTATTTATAATTTGTAATGGCACTTTTTTAAAAAAAAAAAAAAAAAAAAAAAGACAAAGATTTTTTGCAGTACATATGTGATTTAAAACGAAATACAGGCGTCCTTTGTTCAAATGCTAGTGCTTGATTCTTCGTTAAAAATAATTTGTACGATTATTAAAATTGGTCCGTAATGTGCGTCACAGAAGAAAAATGTGACATCCTTGTTGTAAAATAATAAGTATAATACGTGCATATCTACGATTTTACAATTAAAAAGTCTGAAATATTACCATGAAGATGAAATGCACTGATTAGCACAACGCAACATAGGGCATAAATAATTTTAGTCCAGTTACGATAAAAAAGTACTTTAATTACTTATTAACTTTAGCATTGAAGGTGGTGCACTTAACGCATCGAGTTAATAAACATTCAGATTACATATGTATGGCTAATCAACTAATGATTAGCAAGCTTAATAACTGAAAGGAAATTTCGTGATCGAAAATATGTACCGTAGAATTATAATTGCCGGCGAGCAGTAAGCGGATCAATTACACGGCATAGGCGGTACTCGAAAGCTCGAGCAATATCGAAGCGCGCATGCGCCGAGTGTACCATAAAGTGCTCCGTAAAGGGAATTACCTTGACGGTAGTGAGTATCGAATCGAGCGCATAAATAGTGCAATTAAGCCAATAACGCGGTGCAATTAACGGGTGCTCTCCCTGGGACCGGCGGCAGACCTTTCGTGCCTCACCCGTCCGCAGATGCACCCAAGCTTATTCCGTCCTACGCTTTGCTCCGCGATTAATGTACTCCTCTCGTTGCGTTATCCACGCGCGCAAACAACGCGATGTGCACGAACCGCAAATGCGACCAAAGCAGATGCACATCTGGCTCATTGGATGGGAAGTGCTGCGCGAGAACTTATTGAGAACGCACTCTTAAATGATAAGTACAATTTTAGCGCTTCTCAAAATTTATTCCGCAATTTGAAAGCGTGAAAATTCAGTGAATTGCTTTCACGATAATGGCCAGGGAATTGCCAGAAAATCGCCGTCCGAAGAATAGTCCGCTTCCCAACGGCCATCGGTCAAGCGTTAACTGAATTTTAATTCGTCTGCGTTGACTTAAGTACTTTATACGATAACTCGTGTAATGTGCTACGAGAGAGGAGCAGTGCTAAAGCCTTTCGAATAAGTTTTTTGACCGTGTAATCGAGCTGAGGTTTCCGTTCGTAAAACATTTAAGCTATCATTTTTAAGCTATCCAACCTACCCGTAAATATAAAGACACCATTCCTTCTCATTTATCAAATCTACAGTACTATGCATCAACGTCGTTAATGACTCCAAACGAAATCTTCCATCTCGCCACCTACAAATTATTATGGAATTTAACAGGATTATTCAGATTTTGGAAATAAGATATACTAGAGCTGATCGTAACATCGCGAATAATTTAGTTGAATTTATTAACTGAAATGATAATCGGTAATGGGATACAATTGAACATGTATATATATATATATATATATATATATATATATATAAAATGAATATGAGCAATATTTTTTTCAATGTAAGCAAACTCGAAATAGAAATCATTTTCCTGTTATGTAAAGCCACTAACGCTTAAAAATAATATATTTCCAACGATATTTGCAGTTTTACAATATTTTTGTCATAAATTACGATGACAATGTATATTTACATCGGTCGAGTTATCAACTATAATTTAATTTTTGAAGCTTTATTGAATAAGTTGGCATAAAAAATGATTTGTCACAAATACAATATAATTATGTGATATACGTATAATAGCTGAAATTTATCTGAACGTTAACAAACGTCAAAATTTGAGTTACCAACTAAAGTTACTACTACCGGTCAAGATCTTATCGCTCAATTTTATTGCCACTGCTATTATTGTATCACTATTATTTGTATTATTTATAAATTTTTTGTTCGTCAAATTTCAATACTAGGTAATAAATTTATAGTGTTTTATTTGTACGATTACTTTTTAGTATAATAACAAGATTATTAATATTTTTTTCGTTGTTTTTATTTCATAAAGGAAATCCTTACGTAACCACTTCTTACACATTAGTGATTTCCAAAAGCTACAATACATCACAATAGTAACTTTCATAATACATCAATTATAGATTTCAAAATTACTATCAATGTTTGTATAATGTATTTTTGAAAAACAAACGTTTATTCTTTTACTTTGCTAATTTATATAAAGTCATTTTTATCATAATAACGTATCTAATCAATCAATATTTAAAACGTTGTTATAAGGAACTTTGAAATATAAAGAAAATTACAACAATTCTGCTTTATATTGTAGCTTAGGTATCCTTACACAAACTCCGATTTGTTCAACTTGTTGAAAAGTAAATCAGGTATTATTTGTGATTTTACATTTATATTCTTATTTATTATATAAAAACTGTTTGTAATATGATAGAAAATAGTTTTAATGTACAATTTTCTGATGTGTAATATATGTAAAAATTGATTTTAACGCTCAGTGATAAATTTAGCATAACATATGTGTTTAAGTTTTAATAGAAAACTGAACTATTTGATATATACTTTTTTATTTTCAAATATCGAAAATAACTCCAGTCTCAATTATTTAGCAATACAATCAATAATATAACATTTAACAAAGTAATACAGAGATGATTAAATTATAACGACAATTGGTTTTTTATTTTATTCTTTTATAAGAGACGCGTAATCCATTCGAAACTATAAATAATTTTTAATTTAATTCATATTACTCGTTACTTAATTAATTTTACTTCAAAATATATTTATATAATTTAGAATTAAATCACTTGTCCGATGTTTTAAATCAAAAGGTATTATTAGTTCTACTGGTTAATATTTTTCTATTTTATAACACATTTGCCGAAAAATAAATTTGAATTTATTTCAAATAATTCATTTCGATTTTAAAGAAGTTTATATAACGAAAAAATATCACGATGTAAAAATAGTTTGAAAAAATATGCTAATATTGAAAGGCCAATATTGAAAAAAATCAATTACATATCTGAAAGCTAGCTGTTACTAAGAGCGTTTGTTTTCTTTATTGAAGACTATTTCATTAGTTTTTTCTAAGGTTCGTCACTCGGACAAAATTTATTAAAGATTTTAAAAATTTGTATCCTACCAAAACATCTTTATGACCTACTTCAATTCATGAGAATTTATGTGATAGTCTTATATGTATATGTAAATTGTAAATTAACAAGTTCAACTATCATCTTAATTATATGAATGTTGGCCAATAACTTTCGAAACAATAAGAAGCTAAATGATATTTATAGCGAACAGTCGAATTGATAAGCGAAATTTTTGGTTAGTCTAAGGCAGCTTTTTAAAAATTATAAAAGTTTTTTTTACCTTATCAAACTCTCAAACGCGGCTTAAGCAGTTTAAAACAATGCAATTTTATTTACAAATAAACATCTATTTATAATTCTTTTCATCCTCGCTCTAAAATTCAATGAAACTTTTATTCGTGAAATAGATGGTATGATACGATAGAATATATATATATATATATATGATAAGATTACATACGTCAGTTAATTACAAAAATAGTATCATTGGATTATTTGTTTGGCAGGCCTCACGTAACAAATGTAAAAAGTGAGAATGATGGTGTCTAAAAATTACCTTTCTTCATAACTAATAATAACGTAATATTATGAGACTTATTAATATTATGAATGTGTCGTCGTAATCTGAAAATAGACAAAGCGAATGGGAATGAAGTTTCTATATTTAAACTATAACTATCTCGTTTAAAGATAGTAGTAAGGTCTTAAATTTATTCTATTGCGCATTCCACATATCTATTACATTTTAAATGCTAGGATAATGAATTACGAGCGTGACATAAATAGCTAGATTTTCGAATCACAACAGCTATCTATTATTACATATATTTACAGAGAGCGTTGAAGAAGAAATAGGGCCTTTAATAGCCAAAGTATTCGTTAATTGAATTCGTATTATTTGTATATGAAAAAGTCTTTGAAAAGTACGAGCGCAAACAAGAGCTAACGAAGTCGAGTCTTCAAAATGAAGAAAAATACAAAATGCCTCTATCGAGATAAGAGCTAAATAACGTCGAGTCGTCTAAAGTTTAAGCAGAAGTTTATTTGCGAAGAAGCTCATCTAGGTGAGTAATCGCGGCGCAGATGTCCAATCAGAGATGAGCGGAGCTGGGCTGAAAGTTGATACAAGGCGGTCGCAAATTCAATTAAAAGTTGAGATTATTAGGTTGGACAATGAGTCCCCGGAGTGTCCGGACGCTCGCGGCAGCGAGAACCAGGCTAGAGGAAGGAGCGCGCAGAAAAAGAAGGGTAAGGGGAGCGTCGGGCGGTGGCGGGGTTGGTGGGGCGACAAGCGGAAAGGCAAGAAACGAAGGTAGATACGGGGTTATACTAATGGGGTTCTTGCTGATTCCGCTCGGCTAGTGCCTTGATTAAGCTTCTTCGCGACGCTCCGGGAAAATATAATGACTTTGCTCTGCAAACGCGCGCGAGACGACCAGCAGTCGGCAGTCGGATGCTTCACCCTCGATTCTCACTGCCCTCACTGCCCCTCCCTTTCTCTCTTCTCCTTCGTGGCCCCACACGTTTTCGCGCGGATAAGTCCGCGTCCAGACCGAGATCACGTAGCAGTCCTGGAAACCGTGATTTCTCTTCCGAGGTGCTAGGTGCTGGCATATCGACGGCAACCGTCGAGCGCTGAAAGTTAATTGTCAATAGCCCGAAAAAATCATTGTCTCCGTAGCCAATCGGGGACACACTACCCACGTCTTACTCCTCTATTACGAATGTCCTTATTATTATTGTTACTGTTGTCGTTGTCGTTGTCGTTGTCGTCGTCGTCGTCGTCGTCGTCGTCGTCGTCGTCGTCGTCGTCGTCATTGTTGTCGTTGCTGTTGTTGTTGTTATTCAGTCTACAAGAGCTCAATCCAGTACTGATAGAAATCACTCTAATCTTGCTTTTCGATCCTTTCATTTGCTTTAATATCGTGTATCAAGTAAATACATAGAATATACGGCTGAAAATTTTCAATGTTAATTGAATTATTTTCACAAGAATTATCGGGAGAAAATTAGTTTTGCTGCGATAAATATGATTTTACTTTATAAAAATTCAGTTTATTCCGTAATTCTAATGCATACAAATGTTTTCTCTTACCTTTACATAAGACATTTCTTTTAAAATTATTCAATTTTATTACCTTCTTCGTACGTTTAATAAAAAAAAATTAAAGCAATTTTTTTTTAACTTCAAATTAAATTCATTTAATATATGCATTAGATTAATCAAGTTAACGTGTTTAAGTATAAATTGATAATTCCCCTTATTTTTCAATGAGTTCTAAAAAATTATATATAAAATAACTATTTTATTTAACAAAAATAAATTTAAAATTAACATCATTGATTAAAAATGAGCTTTAGCATCAAACCTGATTTAATAATGAAATATATCCTTCTAAGAGCTATAATTAAGCTTCGATTAAGTAATTACTAAAATTTTAAATTATATTACCATACTCGACAAGACTCGTTAGTTTTTTTATACACCGTAATTTTTTGCACAGTAATTCGTTATATCTTTTATAAAATAAAATCGAGTTTTTTACCTTATTAGATCGATCATTCTTCATATCTAGTTAATTTATCCTCGTTAACATTTCCTATTAATCCAATTAAAATGACTATATAGAAAACTTAGAGAACTGATGAAAAAAGGTGCATCGTAGCTGTGAAACCATTAGTGTTTAGAAAAAATTGCAGAGCCTATAACTTCGTCGGTACCAAATAGGTTTTTCCGAATTGGTCCTGCCAAGCAATCTCACTCGATCCCTGCAAGCTAGGCACCGAGATTAAGGGAATAAATTTCTTGAGCCGATAATTGTATTGGTAGTTTCGGTAACTAATGATCGAAAAGTCGTTAGCGCTACGTCCGATCGGAAGACTTGTGTTATGGGCCTACCTACTAAAAGAATTGCTAACCGTTGAAGATAAAACTATTGTTTCGTTTGCAATTCCCCATCTTTCACTTGCATATGTACATATGCTTGTATTATATATGTATATTATATACTAGTAAATAGAACAGCCTCGTTGGAATACCTTTATATTGATGAATTTATTAATTATTTGTATAGTTTGAGAAGAGAAGTCACGCATTAGAATTGATTTTTTACGCTAGTTTATAAAATCCCCTTGTTATTGTCAGTGTCACTATAGATATTATGTACTACGGAGTAGAATAACATGATCTTTATGAAGTTAAGTCTTTTTATACTAAACATAATAATAATAAAGAAAATAATTCATTTGTCAAGTAAGGAGAAAGCTACAAAAAATATGAATGAAAATATGGAGTTTGCATGATAACACGTTATATTCTTGCATACCTGAATTATTTTGTCTTGTTGTCTCGTTAGGTACTGGAATAATCTAGAGCAAGCAAGTATATCTACCCATTTTATCACTCTTATTATTAGGTTCGTACGCTTTCCATTCGAGGAGCTTACCGAGCCTGTCGTTAGCCGAAAAATTCTGGAAATCGCTTGGTGACTTCTCAGAAGCCTCACGTGCAATCGCATCTAACCTTGATGCCATAATCTCCACGAACTAACATACCAACAGTCCCAATATAGAACAGGAGTACCCAGATATTGCGAAGCTTACCGCAATATCTCACACTGCGCAATACTGATGCCGCCTAGAAATTGATTTATTTCCTCTGCCGTGCGACGAGTCATTAGAGTCAGTTGCACGTTATTGTCAATGTGAATTTGGACCTATAAAAGAAAAAAGAATTGTACACACGCTAAGTTACTTTTCAACTTTGAATTTGTCAACGAAAAAGCATACCAGAATCATTCTTATACGACATATAGAGTACGTCGCTCGTTGAGTACGAAACGATAATTGATATTGGCGCAACATCATAATTAGGCCAATATTGATGAACCGTATGGTAAGGAGATTATGAACATCAGTGGAGACCACATTTAATGCAGTGGACGTTGTCGTGTCCAGATACATTATTACGCACCTATGTTATAAGCTCATGCTGATAAAAGATATAATGAATTTAAAATAGTGTGAAAATGATGGTTTCAATCATGGACCTTCAAATGTGTATTTCTGTTTGCACTGTGGGCAAGAGTGTAGGATTCGTGTATCTGTATTATTGTTTAATTATGGAGCTCAAATTACTTACGTATTTTGTTGTTCTACGCAAAAAATGCAAGCTCAAAGATGTAGACACAGGATTTCAAGAAAGGTAGAAAGATACATTTCTTACCATTTCAATCTATCTTATCACTATGAACATAAATGTGAAACATGTTGAATTCTTCAGGGTCGATGTTGTTTTCAAAAGAGAAGTCAATATTATATTAAATTTCTGAGCGATACACATGGTAGTAAAATGATTTTTAACATTATCAATTTTCAATTACTTTTGCAGTTGAAAAAGTGAAAAATTATTACATATATTACCTATAATAATGATTTTGATACCAACGCATATCCTCGTTCAATGAAGTATGTCCTTCGCAAATGCGTCATTTGCGCAAACAGTTTGTAGTGGCATTTTTAAAACGACGTGGGCGTCTCAAATTGAGAAGGCGTATGCGTGCGGCTGAACGGTGCCAATATATACCCGCGAGGTTGGTTTTTCAGACCAAGCGGAAAACGGAAAGTAGCTTCCATGGTCTGAAGTACAAGAAAAATGTACAAGCTGTTTCACATAGCAAGTGCACTTCACGTTATAACCGACAGTAAAACAAATAATAGCAGTTCGCGCAAGACCGGTAAGATACTCAAAATTCACGATTTGACAATTACTATCATGACGATGCGATGTAGGACAACTTTTTGCCACATGCGCAGTTGTACGTTGTACATATAGTTATAGTAAAATGGAACCTATAGCCCATCGGAATAAATTCTTTCTCGAAATTTCCTCAATTTATTTAAGTAAAAAATACTACTAATGAAACCTGTGAAAGAGAAAAAGATTAATATTTTAATAAAGAGTATACTCATACAAGACTAAAATAAAAAATGTTTTTTAAAACAATAAATTTCTTTTAATAGAGCTTTCAAACGAACTCGAATAAAATAGAATTAATTTTCTACGAATTAAAACCTGTCAAAGATTAATATATATATATATATATATATATATATATTACAAAAAACTGGATATGAAACTTTGAGAAAAGAGTAGATAATTTTAAACTCACTTTTGCCCACAAATGAATATAATAATATATATTTCATAGACATAAAAGAATTTTAAATATACGGTAAGATGTAATAAAGGATTTGTTAAATATAATTACCTTTTATAATTAAATTCCGTACATTAAACTTTGTATTTGGTTAGTTAAAAATTCATTTTGCAAACAAATATGCATCAACAGAACGTTTTAAACGTGATGTATCGAACAGAGGTTTAAAACATTAACATGTTGTATTTTTATTCGAAGCTTATTTATATTTTATTTTACTTACTTTAATATTCGAGAAAATTCTTTTCGATTTTTCATTGGAATCCGAAAGTGAAAAAAATCGCTGTTACCAATAATTTTAAAGTGAGTAAGCTCATGCTAGTTTTCATCAGAGTATTTTTTCAAATATGATGTTCCTGAATCTTTTCACATTTAGATTGTTGTACGTATTCGTGTATTGCTGATGTCAACTGTCGAATTATAATTAAATTTTACGACATTATTTGATAATTATACAGAATAATTTCATCTCGTTTATTTTATTTATCTTTTACCTTTCAATACCACATTATTTAATCACTTTTTGTATATTATTTGAATTAATTATTTAATGTAAATAGAATTATTGATTGATCAGTAAAAGTAATTTAAGCTGGCCTACAAAGATGTGAGATTTAAAACCGATTATACTTTAATTTTTGTTTAACTTAGTATAAAATCAAATTAATTATTTTTAGATTTAAAAAATTGATTTTAGTACGAAATCAACATGTGATCTATTTTTGTATACATTCGTTCGGATTTTTAAAATAAGGTTGAAATAATGGATTACAGAAACTAAATATAAGTGTAGTCACTTTGAATTTGTTTTTATCAAAGAATTAAACAATATAACGTACAATTTTAATAAGTATTTATTTAGAAATATATACTTACATTTGATCCACGTATTACAGAAATGTTTTTCAGTCAGCATTCCTATAGAATGAAGTTTACGGTTGACCTTTTTTTACAGTAAACTGAATGTCGATAATCGAAAATTATTTCCAGTGCATTAACAAGTAAGTATTTCACATTAAGTTATTAATGTCTAGATTTCCGTAAAATCAAATGGTTACAAAAATGATAACTAAAAATATCACATAAAAGTAATTTCATTTTTTAATTTATTAAATTTAAGTCGTCGATAAGATTACATTTTTCAAAGTTGAAGTAAAATTATGTTAGATTTTATTTTCTCAAATGACTGCAGCGTTTTGGTTGTTTTATACGAAGTATTTTCTTACAGTGCATTAACAGATCTTAACAGTGAAAGAGGTCTAAGCAGAAATGATTCAAATGCTAAGCATTTCAATAAATAAATTGATTTTTCAAATGTATGTTGAAAATCATTACTTGTACGTTCGTAAGTTACGCAAGCAAATGATTTGGTATTAAGCGTACTGAGAAACATCTGTTCGAAACACATTCGACACGGAAGACACACGCGAAGTAGTAAAGAAACAGGATCAGAGTAAAGCTAAGGCTGCGCATAGAGTTCAGTGGCAAAGTTAGAGCAGCGGCAGCATCTCGATACATCTCTGTCTCTGTGTATGTATCTCGCTATCTCTCTTCCTTTCTCTCTCACTCATGCTCATCGGGTCGCTTCATGATTCACGCGGACCCTCTTTCTTTGTTCGCAGATATTGGAAAGCATTGGCTAGGGCTCGCGCCGCACCGCGAGGATCAACCACCTTTCGCTCGTGTTTCTCATGCCCGCGCGGATCTATATCCTCGCTCACCGACAGCTGACCTCTCGATCTTTAAAAGGGCGACATAACTCCGCTGAGGCGCGAACTCTCCCGCGATACCCAGCCACACCGAGGGAGGACGATAAATAAGCTCGGGGTCCAGATGCATACGCGACGGGCCTTTATATGCACGCGCGCGACGTTTAAGGCTCGATCGCGCCCGTCGTGCATCGCAAATAATGCCGCGCGCAACGAGCATCCGCAGGGATAAAATCCGAGGGCCGCTCAGCGGGATGCCACGGCTCCGGATCCCGAGGCTTACTTCTATATCACCCCCGTCACCCGTGACGCTCGTTATGTATGCGCCGTCCGCGTGACTCGCGCAGACTTCGAGTCCGCGTTATTGGGTACTGCCCGCGCATAACATCGCATACCTGCGCACACCCGCGCAAATCCGACACGACATTTACACGTGAGCTTTGTTTCTCGACAAACAGTGACGAACGGTGCGCTTTGTGTATCCCTTGATAAATAGCAAGCTTCACCCTAGCGCTCAATTAATCAAGCTCGCCCTGCTTCGCGACATTTGCACGTATTTGCTCAGGCGAGGAAAGTTACCCTGCCCTGGATTACCAACGAGCGACATTTCTTCAACCTCCGAGTTATACACTCTGACCCTTAGCGCCATTTCACTCTTATTCGAGCCATTGTTTAAGACACTGAATCTAGTACGTACACGCACGACTCGTGCATTTTTCGAGGAATTAAATGCGTGTAATGATACACGCACAAGCACTGCTTTCCTTTTCAACGAGCAGTTAACCTATCATCTATTCCATTCCGTTATTTTCCATTTGCAGCTATTTTATAGCCGCAAATCAAATTATATTTATTTGGGGATGGAAAGAGCATGGGATTAAGTAATACTCGATATCTATTGGTATCAGAAAATTTTTCTCAATTGCTTATCGAAATCCGTGTACCTCTGTACGCTGTATTTCCACTACGCGGTACATACGAAGAAAGGCAACTTCTTTTTTTCAGAAAACAGGTCACGTCGACACTGTGCCACTGAATGACCAGCAGACGGTTATTGCAAAGTGGTACACTGACTTCTGCTTTTCAGTCATTTTCGTCTCGTGGAGCGATAAGCGGTTGAAGATGATATTGAAAGGTTTGATACCGCAAACCTTTCATGAAACCATATCATATGGTCATGATTTTTTACCGTACTTAAAGCAATTGACTCTTATGCGATTATACTTTATGAGCTTTCTTCGACATTGCGCACTCATTAACTGATGCGAATTAACGAACTGCTACAAATCAATTTCAATTGTTATGTAAATTTCTGTTAACGCAGGTTTTGAACACTTGAAAAGTCTGAAGAGCTTTACAATAATGCTCTTGCAAAATTATTAAAAAGTAATTGTTCTGAAACTTTACGCCATTAAGTTCCTAGTGACTGTTTAATAAGAAAAGTGTAATAATTTTTTTTTTTTTTAATATCGCTCTGACTAGTGAGTGTACGAACCTGTTTTAAACAGTCCATGCGAGCCAAACTATCGATGAATCTACTTATGATATTAATCCGCGTCTCTGTTTCGAGTAACTTATACGTATATGTATATAATATAGTATGTATATAATACGTATATGTATATAATACATTAAGTTATATGTATATAACTTAATCTTTGAACATAATTAGATAAATGCGTTGATTAAAAAAGCATATTTATGCTTGAGATACTTATCTCAACTTAAATAAACTTAAATACATTCTCTTATCGCCTTAGTATAATCTAGCCTATTTTGATTAAAAGCCATATACTAGTACATCATTATACTTTAAAGAAAGTATAAATAATTATCTGGTGAAGTTGTAAAGTTTATCGTGAAAATGATTTTAAAAAATTTGTCTAATGAAAGTATTCAAGAAATAACGTCTGTAAAAAATATAGCGCTAAGGACCGATAAAAATTAAAAATCTTACTTATTAGCATAGTGCTGACATAAAAGTGCCGATATCGTAAGATTTTTCATGGCAGAATTTCATAAGAATTATTTTCATAATATTTTTTCAAAAGAAGAAAATTTTGAAAGTCTAAAAAGCTTGTGTATAATTGAAAAATAATTATTTAGATGGTTGCAAGAAACTGGATTTAAAAAATCTCGATTTTTTTCTGTCATACACGGTGGAAGAAAGTTTTCCACTGGTTCTCTAAACTACAATCGTACATTACAATACATCCCTTACTTGCAGAAATTAATTTTTTGAAATCCCATAATTTCTTAACTTTCTTCCGAGTATTTTGCCATACGGCTCGTAAGACGGTTAAGCACCATAAGTCGACGGCAGTTAATTTGCCCCTTAAACACTAAACGAAAGCTGTCAAAATGAAAGTTTCTTCGACGAGGGTGACAAAACTGTATGCCAAATACGAGAAAAGAATGTCTCGAATAAGCGCAAGGCCTCGGAGTGAAATAAAAGCCTCGAAGCGAGAAGCAGTCCGTGTTGAGGCAAATCCTGCGAACGAAGAGTCTCCGAGCCAATGTCCTACGGAAATCGCGTGCTCCTGCATTTGGACCGACCGCATACGCGCCGTTGCGCAAGAAGAGCGAGCAGGAATAAAAGCACTCGGGAAAATAATAGCCGCACTACGTAACGACCTTCGAGAAACGTTGACTTTCGCAGTGGAGAGTCGACGTGTGTTTTGACTCGACGAAATACGCGACTTTTGCGCGTGGATTTTTTTGTCATTATGAGTTGGGGGATGGATGGGCCACGATCGGGTAGGCTGGCTACCTTTTTTATCCGCTCGTCGACTGCAGGCTTCGTTACGTATTCGCTTATGCCCATCGACCGGATTTAGGCATGCCGTCCGATTGATGCAAACACTGATTTTATGCGTAAATCGTCTCGTCCGAGCGCGAGCGAGTCTTCGAGGCTCCGGTTCCCAGTTTTGCGTGCTTTTGTATTTTTGCTGCCGCTATTTCAAACCGCAAGAACGGATAATTTATACGGATAGCGATCCTTTTTTAAAGGACGGTGCTGCTCTCTGTATCTACATGATAAATAATGGAGAAGCGGTAAGAGTCGTACCTTTTCCTTTTCCTTTTCTTCATAAAACAGGATATCCCAAAAATAATTGCAAACAAATCCGTCTTAACCGAATGTCATTCCTCCTCTACGATACTCAACGGATTTTATTTCAGAAATGCTGAAAATTGGCGTGAAATGTAGCATCTCGCGTAATCTGCTGCGTATAAAATTCGCAACGTACTCAGCTATCGTGAAAGAATCAATAACTGAAATATTCTCGTGCAGAAATAACGGACTTTCGTGCTTTCGTACAAGCAGCTTGAATTTTATTAAAGGTCAACGTCAGCGTCGACAAAAGTACTAACCTACAGATTGTTGGGATAGTTTGGAATTTCCATTATATTTCAGAACAATATTAGAAGTAGGGCCTTGAAGAAATACAAATTTAGGCCTTGAAGAATTATAAATTTATTATATAAATTTATTTTCAATACAAACAACAATTTTCGATTGACGAAAAAGTTAATATTACTGACATTATCGAGTGAAATTTAATAAATAAAATGACCAATTCACGCGATTTTATGAATATTCTATTACCTTTCATCTGCTTCAATATGACGAAAAATTTCATCAGTAATATTATCATTAGTGACTTTGAATTTATTTCAATCTTACTTTCTTATCAATACTTCAGAAAATATTTTGGAACAAAATGAATATTAATGTCCAATGATATAAAACCATCCATGCTTTGTTTTTAAAAAAATAATCCGAAGCTTTGTATTATTTAAGAATACCAATATATTTGTTATATTGCTATGTAATATAACGAGCAACGATCAGCAAACTGAAAATCTTGTGCTTATAAAACGTCGATCTACATTAGAGCAGAACAAGGGCTTCAAGAACAAGGATTTCGTTGAAAAAAGTGCATTCCATGTCAGAGAAAGTTGATAATCAGCGATGGCTTCAAAGCCATAATAATCCGTCGAGACAAAGCATAAATATAATTATTAGGTGTGAAGTGCGCGAATAGTGACGCGCAAAAAATGCTATTGCCTCCCGGTCAAACAGCTCGTTGTAATCGTATCCTCGAAATCTTCAAATCCGCAAGTTCTCCAGTTGCGTTCGTACTTTGAACGACATTTATATCTCTTATAAGCGAAATTTTAAAGAACGTCTCACTCTTTCCCGCTGCTCTTTCCTCGCGCGCGCGCGCGCGAAATCTCGAGGTACGTATCGACGAGTTGAAGTCGAAGAGAGAAGGCGAGCGAGAACGAGAGGGAGGCAGCCTCCACCCGAACCTATAAGCACGCTAAAGGCGAAGCGGTTGCGTAAATTATCCCAACGGTGTGTACTTACCCAGTGATTTACAAGCGGGCAGCGCGGGTTTGATTTACACGCGCGAGCGCGTGTAACGCGTGCATTCGCATCCCGCTCCCTCTCGAGGGAGAGGGAGAGAGAAAGAGTTTACGAGAAGCCGCGCGCGCGTGTGTGCGCGCGTGTGTGTGTGTGCACGAGGATGTGGACCCGGTGCTCGCGGGTGCACCGTGTAGCCGCTGAGGCCCGAGCGTGTCATCCTTCTTGTTTCCGCTTGATATACAATTCGGAAGGAATAAAACGTCAATTACGCGCGCAGGGGAGTGAAAAGCGCGCGGATTAATCACTGTGGAGGCTGGTCCTAGTGACGATTAAATTCCCGGCTGGGAACCTGTGGATGGGCGGAAGAATCATGTTCTACTCACGCGAGCTTACGAGCGCGTTGATTTTGTAATGATGCTGATCTTACCACAAATTTCGGTATGCCTATGTGCGTGTGTGCGCACATATGGTTTGTGCATGTACGTAATTCCCTTCCCATTCGCAAGTCTTACTTTCGTCCAACCTTGATCAGATGGAAATTACTAGTAGTGCGCGAAAGATCGCTCATAGATTTATAAATCTAGAACTTATGCGATTCGATTTTAAACATTTTTTTTAATCCGCTTTTTATGCTTGATTAAGCACTCCGATATTTGCAATAATTACTTCTCTTTTAAAATTTGCTTTTAAGGTAAAAAATTTAAAATTCTTATAAGGCCTCTGAACAATGGCACTAATGAAAATTACTATTGAATGTACATACATTACATTTGAACTATTTAATCGGTAATTCAAATAAATATCTCAAAACTTTTAAATGCGAACCAAACGTTGTATTTAAACACAAGTATATAATGAATAAAAGAAACAAAAGTATACGTGGCACACAGATCGTAATAAATTGATTTGATTATTCTATATTTAAGAATGGAAATCTTTATAATAATAATATTATTGAACTGTTACTGAATTTAAAAAGTTCAAGTTATTTATTTAAATATTTAATTAAATTCTACGAAAAAGATTAATTATTGTATCGAGAAAATCATGTTTGTAGCGCCGATGAATACTATTATAATCGATGATATTTAATTAAATCCGTATTACATACTCATCCTTTTCTTATCGCATTCGTCTCATAATAATAGCGTTCCTTTCAATTCTATAGAATGTTTCAGTATAAAAATATACATGATACTGGTTTAATGAAAACTACACGCTACATGATTTGTAGCTGTAGAATTATTTTCACTAACTTCGGCATACAGCGAGAGTCAATTATTCGTCGCAAGTTAAATTATTAAAAAAAGTATTCGCCAAAAAAAATTAATTACGTAATATTCAATTGAAATATTAGTTTATTCAAACATATTTTTTCATTAATTTTCAAAATAAAAAATTATTAAATTAAATCCTTATTAGTTAAAAAGTGCGCGAACAATGGTCGTATAATATTAAGAAAATCTTACACTATATTTAAACAAAATGATTTAAAAGTGTTGTCTTATAGTATTACTGTCTACTTTATAATTCAATTGAAAGTGTGTAAGATTCCTCACCTTTGGCGCGCGTGATTCATCTTTTATGTCTTCATCATTCTCAGAGCCTGGAAACCATTTATTCGACTCTGCATAAGCATAAATCTCGATAATCCACATTGCGCAATCTAATAAACAAGAATCCGAGCACCGCATAGCGGACAATGACAGTGAGCCCTCATAGATTAACAAAGGAGAACAAAGTCCAAGAATAAATACGGCAACAGCGGCAGCATTATTCGCAAAAATAGTACTAGAAGCAATCGATATCAGGTTCAAGCGCACATGCACACGGACAGGCACACGCGCGCAATTATAATCCATTTATCAAACACTACGGGCTCGGACGGCGGTATATCGGCGTGCGGAAGGAGGCGCGAAAATAAAAAATGAAAGACTAAGAAACTTGTCATAAAATCGAAGGGCTGCGCTCGCGCTAGAGACGACGTAGATGAAGAGCTCGAGTACACGTGCGTACACGTGTGATTGCGAACGTGCCTATAAACGTGTGTATGTACGCACACGCGTATAAAATCGCATAAGAAAAGTAAAAAGGAGGAAGAGAGAAAAAGGCAAGGCTGAGTTCGAAGGCGCTGTAATACCGGTAAACGACGGTCGCTCGTATTGCCGAGCTATGAATCGCCCGAGCGTGAGATCGTAAAGTGGCCCTTATCATCGGCCGCATCTTAATGTAGGGTACACGCATATACCTCTAAGCGCGCATTTGTGTCCACGCGTGTGCGACAGTGTGCGCGCGTGCGTGCGTGCGTGTCAGTATGCGCATGTGCACCTATGTTATATCTACATAAGTAGGAGCGCAGCAGCGCGCTTCATGCGTATATACGTTATACAAGGCGCGCGTCCGCGAAAAATGAAAAGGAGACGAAGGGCAGCTTTCTCCCTTTCTCTCTCTCTCTCTCTCTCTCTCTCTCTCTCTCTCTCTCTCTTGAGCGCAAGAGCGGTGCACACAGGTGTCCGACGCTTCAAACAACATCTTTATGCCTTTGCGCTCTTTCTTCCTTCCTTTCTTTCTTTCTTTCTCTGCTCTTTTCTTTTGTTTTCTTTAATTTTAGCATTTGAGCTTCTTCTGGCCGTACAGCCCATATTGAAACTCAGTCACTCGCGTGAAATAACTGAAATATCATTATCTTCGTAAGATTATGCAGCCTCTAGCTGACTATTTTTCATAAAACTACTCAATTACAAGTTACCGAGTACGGAATCATTTATTTTCTATTAACTTTGCATCTTGGAGGAGATAATAAAGAGAAAAATACGCTGATCAATTATTTATAAGGATAAGTTTTTAATAATTTTCTCTGTAAAGATTCAGTGATACCGATCTCATTCTTTCATCGTTGGTACCTACGTATTCATTAAGCAATTTAAGATACATATATTTTAATATGATTATATTAAAAGGGTCTCTTTTAATAAATAAAATTTATACTCTAAGTAGAATATTAATGCTAATATATAACGTAAGATAATTATGAAATGAATAGATTAAAAATATGTTTCGAATTTCTTATTATAAAATTCTAAACGTGTAGATTGCTTATGGATTCATTTACAACACGATGTACATATATTCATTCGTACATGTTTTTCTTATTGAAACGCGCTGAAGAAGTACATTGCTTCGAAAATTAGAAAACAACTGATTAGTTTATCGTTTGGTATTAATATATGAAGAAAATTATGTAAGGAAGATTCCATCGGTGAATAACGAGCATAAAATTTAAATCTTTCTTTGAGGATGAACGTAGTTTATTCGTATATATATATATATATTTTTTTTTTTTTGTTTTTTTTATGAACCCATTCTAAATAAGTAAAATTAACGTTATTTATTGTATTCTCATACGCATCATTTATTTGTGCGTGCGTGCGTGCGTGCGTGCGTCTGTGCGTGTGTACAATAATCCTCGACAGCGATTAAATACTTTCTAATGCAATTCTATCAATATTACATATTCTTCAATATCTTGTTCATTTCCACTATTTCATTAATTTAAACTATTTCTTTTTAAACTTGTAAACGTAAAAAAGGTAGCGCAGTTATTCTTTAGCATAGAAAATCTCACAACAGTTGATGCTTCACCTTAAATGCGCCTTTTAGAATATAGAACAGTTTGGGGATCTCGCTTTACGTCGATTGATGTAAGGATGATGAAAAATTTGCCGCAATCGATAAGAAGAACAATCGGTTATCGCAGTTGAACGAATGCCACGAGTGGAATAAATCTCGACGCAGACTGTACAACCAAAGGAGCCTCTAGACCACAGTCGGTCCACAGTCCTCTTCGTTCGTTTCTTCTTCGCTTATGCAATATATTTTCTCGTCGAGCTTATATCACGCGCGCGCAAAAGCATGCACACCTTCTTTTAGGCTTTCGGACCGCCGAGGTGAGACTCACACTGTTGGAAGCGGCAACCAAGTTCACGCGCGAACGCGAGAGAAAAAAGAGTCGGGGCCATATGCGCGAAACGTCATAATTTTAGGATTTTATTATTATTGCATATCGACGGGGATCGACGAATTTCATATTTTTTCGCACGAGAGGCTGCCTTTTTAGTTAGACCGATACTGCCGTGGTGCTCGAGAGAGAGAGAGAGAGAGAGAGAGAGAGAGAGAGAGAGAGAGAGAAGATGCGGTTTGTTCGAAATGCTGGTGACTGATTGACGGTTTTTTGTAAAGAGATGCGAGATTAGGTACTGGCTTTCTCGTATTGCGCAGAACGATCTTTTTATTTATTGGCGTTAAATTTACAAGAGGTTAATACATTTTGCGTTCGTTATGGTTCTGCATCAACAGTTCGTATTGAAGAGTTCAGACTACGCTTTTTACAATACGAAGAATAAATATTCATGTAAGAATTTATTATGGCATTTTATAAAAAGGAATTACGTAATCGTTTATAAATTGTTCTTAAATACAAAATAAATGAGCGCGCTAAAAACATGTTAAATCGTCATTTTTCAATTGAAATATATCGTTCTCTTTTAAAAATTAAAATGTATGTTAATTTATGCATTAAGTCAGATCGCTGCCGTGCAAACATATGTTGGATGCAGTAGACCAATTTCTCCAAGTTAAACTACAATAAAATATTTTACTCTGTTAATGCAAAATTTCAGAGGCCTTTTTTCACGCAGATTCGTATCACACTTTACTAATCCTACCGCCTGGAATAGCGGCAAGTCAAAGGCGCCTTCGCGCGTTCTACTCCCTGCAACGTACATAATTCATTCCCAACCACTTTTGCGTACAACGTTGCTGTAAACCCTCAACCACCTGAAAGGCAAAATTACCCGATAACGGTAACAAAAAGTTACGCGGATAAATAAAAATAGAAGGGATCGCGCAGAGACGTCTGCATTGGAGCTGGGAATCAAAGTCGGGCGAACGACAAATGCGTTCTACGCGCTTAAGAACGAGGAACGAAAAAGACGGTCAGCTCGAGGCAAGAGAAGAGAAGTAAGGTAGAGGCCGCAAAGTAAGTGGATTGGAATAGGCCGTTGAGGATCGATCGATCGCTCAGCTGCCGCGCAAGTTTCCCCTTCGAGTGGCCCGAGAAGCGGCGCTGAGGAGAAAAAGTCCGCACTTGTCCTCCGTCCCTCTCT
This sequence comes from Wiebesia pumilae, assembly GCA_018907045.1. Classification (NCBI taxonomy): domain Eukaryota; kingdom Metazoa; phylum Arthropoda; class Insecta; order Hymenoptera; family Agaonidae; genus Wiebesia; species Wiebesia pumilae. Next base: position 2,922,027 of record JACCHZ010000107.1, read on the forward strand.
CTCTCTCTCTCTCTCTCTCTCTCTCTCTCTCTCTGTTTCTCTGTTTCTAGCAACGCGACCACGCGCATTATTCAAATATAGAGCTGCGGCGGTGGCGCGTGTGGTGCCGCGAGGTCCTTTGATATCGCCGCCGCGCTGCTGTCGGCATCTGATTAGCATCCTCTGCTCCTCGCCCTCATGCCTCGCGCGCCTACGATCCTCGCGATGTCACCGCTCTCCCTCTCTTTCTCGTCTTCCATCCATCCGTCGCCCATCTAGTCCGACTTGCCAACCACCGCGGCCACTGCCGAGGAGGAGATGAGGGAAAAGGACAACGAAATAAAAAAGCGGGACAAGCTCAGGAAAGTGGGAAAAATAAATGACCACGCACAAGGATCCACTATTTCTCATTGCATCTATGTCAACTGGTACTTTTATACATGGCTTTATTAAAATTATTACTCTATTACTCAATTTTCCTACATGTGAATTTATTCGGAATGAATGATATACGTCTGGATTATAGATAGTAAAATTATATCGAATTGCTCTCATTTACAAAGTACACAGAGAAACATGTTCTTCCTTTCTTATTAGTTAAAAAATCATTAACACTTTTTAAATAAGTTAAATTTAACCTTTACTTTTATTAGAGTAGATTTTTTCTTTGTACAAAGAATGTTTTTGTTTAAATAATTAAAGCTGAAACTAGATTTATTCATGCCATGCATAAATATACCGCTAGAACACGATAATTTTTCAAACGAAAGTAAATTATTGCATTCGAATATAATGAAAATGGTTAACTTTTTCTTTCAATAATTTCATAAAGAAATTACTTTTAATATCGTGGTAATATCGTAACTTTAATTACGAGTCCAATGATTGTCCAGTGATAGATAAAGATTAGAGTCAACGTATAGAAACAAGAAATGCATAGTGATAAGTACGCGATGAACAACTGAATTCGAAAAATCACTTGATTTTATAAAATTATTAATATGCTAATTACGCTATTCTACGGCATTTGAAAATTACCACAACTGTTTAGAAAATCACCAAAACTAATGCTGCTGTCTGTTGAAAATAAAGCGTACCGTAAATACGCATTACTCTGACATATTCGTATACATTTGTACGAGAAAATCAAAGGAAAAATGTAAAAAAGTAATTTAAACAAAATAATGCGGCGGAGAAAATGCCTCAAGATAAAAACGAACTGTCTTACAATGTCACTTGCAATGCGATAATGACTATAATTGAAGGCACAATCTTGAGAAACGCTATAAAAACCCAATTATGATAAAGCAGTCGTACCGAAAGCAAGATTCAAGTAACGAAAAATGCGAGGTTAAAATTCTTCAAATTCAGCGAGGTTTTTTTTATCGGTTGATTTACATTTTTTCTCATATTCCGCCAAATGCATTACGCACCACATTACGCGCACAGCCTAAATTACAAGTGAAAGCTCATTTCTTCACGAAACTCCAAAGCTTGCCTATAAAATAGCCTCCGCGGCGGTATGCTGAACCAGTGCCGAATCGCTCGTTTTTACCGGAACAGTCAACAACGCATTAGCCCACACTAGCGCAAATAAAAGGATAACGGCAATGGCGAAAGACGCTCGCAATTCCGTTGCCGCCGGCAAGTTATTCCCACTCGGCTTCGTGCGACTATAGGAGACGCGGGACCGTACCGACGTCATTTAAATGTCCCGCTTTTTACCTCTCATCTCTACGAATCCGTCGTCCGCGTGCTCGGGAGGCAACGCGATCCTGACCACTTTGCGGTAACAGCTACGAGTTGCCGTTTCGCAAAGATTTTTGCAAGTGCTCCTTGTTACGTTCCCTTTCCAACAAGTGTCCACTTTTTCTCACGAAGTGCGCTTTTAATTTTGCAACGACCCCTTCAATGCACAATATTTCTTTCACTTTACGAGAAAAGTGGTCGCTCCCGTGCTAAAGATATTTTATCGTGATATACAATATTTGATTTCAACGCGTAAACATAGAGCTTAATTAATTTATCTGGCTCCACTTGTTTTGATATACTAGTTCTTCGATCAACCTTCCAAATATACAAATGCTACTTGCCTTATCGTCGAAGGTAAAAGAAAATATTTCACGTCAAGTACCGATTTAAAAAATGTCATTTATAATCACCAATACAATAAAAAGCGACGCTATAAAGAACATGATACTATTATTATTGATACCCGGGATTTTCACCATAATCAAGTTTTTCTCTTAAATTATAAAACATTGCATTTCATTACAGTCCGAAGTCTTACATTTTCTCATGTTATCATTCGAATAAAGGCAGCCTTATGTCTTAGAAAAGTGTATTTACGTTGGTTAAGTATAAATATTGTCAGAAGTCCCTTGTCACGTGAAGTGCCCTCCTTCAATAAAGGAAAATACAACCAACCTCTTACGCGAAAATTCACTATTTCAAATAGCAACGTTAAACGCGAAAAATCATACAATTTTTATTTCATCTTAGAATCGAATTTTTTCCACTCGTTCTTTAAAGAAACAGAAAGTATTTCGTGACACAACCATGAATTATTGCGTAGCTTTTCACTTTTATGATTAAAGGGCATTGCCAGAAGAGTTACTATTTCTTTTTTCAAAACAAAGTATCCAAGTGGGAAATAGTAAAAGTGACCAAAAATCCCTCCACACGGCAAATCCATACTCGCATAGAGTAGTTCGTATGACTAAGTTATGTCGCGCGCAACCATAACAATAGGGATGTACCTATTTTAAAAATTATCCGACCAGTAATTAGAAATGACAAGTAAATTCGCGTTCCGCCATTACCGTTTCGTCGTAATAATATGCGGCTTGCTCGAGCTTTCATAATGAAACGATCGCCGATTGGCGAGCGATTACACTGTCTCATTAATCGCTCAACAATTACGTCCCGCCTCGTGTCTTTCATTCCTCGCACACGCGATCATCGTCTTCTCTTTGCGCTTTTGAACTCTGCCTCACTACCCCGGGCTCTACATCCTTTCGGTCTTATTTGCCTCCTGCCTCTCCGCTCGTATTCTTCTTGCCTTTATCCCACTCCCGTCCTATATCATCGTCTCCGTCGCTCTCATGCTCCTGGTGCATAGATGCACGGCGTGGCTTAGTTACCGCATAACTCAGGAGTTTTTACGGGGGCACGCAGCTCGCCAAAACAGGAGGAAGATGAATGCCGTTGGTACCGCTGCTGCTGCTGCTGCTGTTGCCATTACCGTATCCCAGTTGCATGCGTCACGTCAAGCGGCAAACTACACCGGACTGCAGCTTTGTGGTCGGAAACTTCGACTCTTTCTGCCAGCGTACTTGAGAGAAAGTATGAACCGGATCGATATTCGATCGTTGTAATTGTATTAAATTGCACTTGATTGTCGACGATTGCGCGCTTTTAAATATTCAAATAGGTTATTAGAGTAATTACTGACAACTCAAAATTTTCGGGGACAATTAAATATGTTTCATTAGCGTTTTCATTATTAATTAAACGAGAACACCGTTGCTCGATTCTCATTTCAGAGGATATAATTCCTTACTTCGTTCGCTCCAAGTCAAAATTTCTATAATTTACCTAAATTTCTTATATTCTTTCTTTAAAATATTATCTTGCATGGCATTTATAAATCACTATATGATATTTGCAGAACAAATATTTCTAATAATCTTTATATTGAAGACTCAAATCAAATTTCATTGCGACATATATATTTTTTAATTTATTTTGCGCCTATGCATTTTTCATACATTTTAGAAGATACATTTCGATATTTTTTAAAAACTCTTATTCCGTGAGAAGTACACTAAAGTAGCTAAAATCTTAATGTTGTAGTTTTATGAAATTTTGTTAATTTACGTTAACTGGTAAATATTGACTTTTTGTTGTGCAATAATAACGTTTAATACTAATTTATTTTTTTCTTTTGCATTCAGCAAAATCATTCAGCAGATATTTAATTACGAATTAGATGTTAACTTTTATACTTACCGCTGGGTAACGATATAAAAATATATCAATAATATAATTAATTTAAACTAAAATTCTAATACCATTATAATGGTATTTAATCTTTGTTAATTTTAGAATTTAAAAGCTTACTTTTAAATCATGTTCATTATTAATGAAAATGAAGCCACTAAATAGCTCAATTAGCGTCTTAAATACAAGTATGCCATTTTATTCTTCTACTACGTACACTAATGCTACTTCTTTCCTGTCAAACTATGTAATGGAACTAGAATAAATTTCCAAAATATATTAAACTCATTTCCTCTCAGAAGAGCTCATTATTATCCAACTTTGAATCTAATAAATTTCATGAAAACTTAATAGGGATGTCAAATAATTTTGAAAAATTAATTGAAAAATAATCTTTTATTTTGAAACCTTAACGTTTTATAAAATAATTATGAATAATGTAAAATTTTATTATAAAAAAACTGTAGTTTTCTAGTAGAAATCATAGACATCTTTAACTTTATTAGAACACAATGCAATTGTACAGATTGAAAAATCTCTACTTATTGTATAGCAGGACTTTATTTTTCATGGTATTTTTACTCTACAAAGTTAATGCTAAATAAAGGAAGCACGGTTCTCCGATTACTGGGGTATCACTTAATTAATTTTTTCTTTTTCTTGGCGTTCTGCTGAAAGAAATTTCACTAATTAATTAAAAACTTGATATTTACACTATAGATAGTATTGAAAGACTTAAGCAGTAATCATGAAGAATTTTGTTTAGCTATATTATTTAAAATTTATTTTTCTCCCAAGTATAGAGAAATGTAAGGATTTCAATTTCACAGGGAAATTTAGTACGCTTTTCGTTTGTCAGCAAACGTTCACTTCGGATACGCAACCAGTGAGAATGCGGCAACATCTTTGAGCGGCGAGCATAATTTTGACTTCTCTCGTTATCGTCGACATTATTTTCGTCGAGCGTATAGTAGCAGTCGGCGTTACGGACGCTTCCACAAAGCCGAAAGTCAAAAGAAGAGAGAGAGAGAGAGAGAGAGAGAGAGAGAGAGAGAGTGAGAGAGTGAGAGAGAGATAGAGGGGGGGGGGAACGAAAAATGGTAAAAAGAAATACAAAACACTTGCCGCGATGATTGAAAAAATCCGCGAGCCATTCCGCGAGCGTCTGCAACTGCGGGGATATTCTCAACTCCTTGACCGTGTGAGTGACGTCCGTCGGCACTTTTACCACGATGTAGATTTGTTTGCATTTAAAAATCAAATCGCGGCCTGTCTTCTCCTTCCTGCGGGCCGTTATATGGGGCGAACGGTAGGTCGGTAGGTATGCGCACCTCCTCAGAAGCGGCGGCGACTACCAGAGAGAACAAGAGATAAAGAGAGAGAGTAGATTCTCTCGGACAATGCTCGCCAGTTTTTGCGTCGTTTGCCTCCTTCGAGACTTCGGGTCCCGATGAATCCTTTTGCCCGTTTCCCGTCTCTCTCTCTCTCTCTCTCTCTCTCTCTCACGCACACACTCACTCACTCACTCACTCCATCGTCTTCCGTCTTCTTTGAATTCTCATCACATCTTCTACTTCTTCTTCGTCTTCATCGACTGTCTTCTTCCCAAGCAACTCCTCGCATTTCGTCCGCAAATGTGAAACTGAAAATCCAAAGCCTCGAAAGGAATGCCACGCTTTATTATTTGCTACTCGAAGATAGTAAGATTAAAAGCAATTCGGGGTAGTCGAACTAACGGGTGCTTGTAAACGATGTAGATAGAAAAGCAATGCATCTATTGCATGAGTTAAAACTTAGATGTATCTCCTGTTGCCGGAAATTTTATGTAGTTTTACATTTTTAAATGACAATTACAATTGCTCTCTATATCTATAAAAAAAAAAACTAGTTTCTTTCTATCAAGCTTTAATCTTTGTATATTAAGATACGAATGCTGTGACATAGCAAAATGAATGTTTTCTTATAATTAATAAATCGTGACTTTGAGTATTTTATGCTCTAATGATACTAATCAAACTAATATTTAATACTTGAAAAAAAACCATATCTACGTATGCAATGTAAGTGACATTTTTAAGTTATTATGTAATAATTGAATTAATTTCGCAAAATATTTAAATGTTGTACTCTGTTCATCACTTGTACTAAATGACAAACTAAAGTTAAATATTACTCTTGTATATTAGTGCAGTGAGTTTTAATATGCTTTTAATTCGTTATAGAACAATTAAATTCACTTACTGAATAGTTAAAGAATCAATCATCTTAATGTATATAAAAATTTGTTAATTATTTTTGTTGATTGTAAGGAATTTGGATTCAAGACAAATAAATAATCTTATAATTATTGAGAAGTATTACAAATCTTATCTCTTATTACTAATGGTGCTTGTTAAAACTAATAGTTAGACATACTAAAGTGGAATTTTTAAATATCTTCTTGCCATCTATATGTATTTGTATACACTTGTAATCACAAATTGTACATTTGGATTGATAGCAATTCCATTTATCTGTTTACAATAAAGAATCGCATACAACGTTTAAACTTGAACTTTTCTTATAATATTAAAATTTTATAATTGTTAATGGATTAATTCACATAAATCACGTACATAAAGTTCATCATACACATGCTTAAATTATCAATAATGGCTATTAAGAGTAGTTAGGAAACCATATCTTAATACTTTATTAAGTTTTTTTATTTTTTATTAGCTATGGCTTGATATGTATGTGCGCGCGCGCGCGCGCGCGTGTGTGTTTTATAAATAAAATCTTTTAACGACTTAACATATTAGTAAGGAGTTTTCATAAGCCACCACATATTAACAGAACTTCATAACAATATTTGAATTTCTTTCGTAAATTTTTTATTTTCATTCGTTTATTTTCATTAAATAATAATTCTTTAAATCTAATCTAAGTTTTTATAATATATAATATTATGAAAACATAAGTATTGTTTTTATCAAAGAATTTTCTTATCTTTCAAAATAAATATAAAAAACTTAAAGTATACACTGTATCCATAATTCTTAGTTTCGCATAGAAATTCCGTTTACTTAATACTAGAAAACCTCTTCTGCATACGGTTTCAGTACTGTTCGAAGAAGAAATTCGAATCACAGAAATTCTGACTGAAACAATGGATAGTATAAACTACACCGTTATTAAACATTATACAACACCAAGATAATTTTGAATCAGCCAACACTTTTTATTAATTACAAGTATAACTGATCTTATAGTATCGATGTAATTTGATCTTTTAATACAACATTTTTACATTTTCTTTGTGCTTTAAAATGATTGTTTTTACACGAACATTTACTTCCATTCATCTGATTACTACAGAATTATTCTCTAAATATCTGCTTTACTTGATTAAATGCATTAAATTCGAATGATTAAAGTATAATTTTAATATAATTTTACTATTAAAATCCCTCCAATTACAAATCATGCGTTTAGAATGTAATCAAGTACGTTATCGACAAGTGCAAAAAAGGTACCTCGCGAAATAATTTCCGCAAAGTCGGAATTGCGCATTAACATCAGATCTTGAGATATAACGTACATACATACAAGCAACTGAACGATAACGATGGATTTTTCTTCGTGGGAAAGTGCCATCGAAACTAAACAATGAAAATACAAATGCTATATAAAGCATTCGTATGATGGAAGAAACGAGTGTGTGTGTGTGCTCGCGCGCGCGCGCGCATTATGCCGATAATCCTAACGCGGTGATAAGGCACGAATACGCCGTACTCGCACCTGCATCCGAACGAAAGAGAAGGACAGAGGAATGGTCGCAACAGCAAGCCTCATTCCTCGCATGATCACGAACGCACGCTTTTATATATATATATATATATATATATATAACCGAGCGCGAGCGTTTGAGGCGGCAAAAAGTGTGCAAAGTAAGGGAGGAGGAGCTTATATGCAGTAGCACAATTATGCGCGCGCTTTCGACATTGCCGATCGACTCCGACTCCGCTCTCTCTCTCTCTCTCTCTCTCTCTCTCTCTCTCTCTCTTTACCTCAGTATTCAACTTTACTTCACGAGAGACAGAAAAAGATGATGAATGCAAAAGTGGGAGGAAGAGAATCGAGCAACGTCGGAAAATATAAATTTCAAATGGTAGCGCAACGAGCGCAGGCTTTCACCCTCCCCTGCGCCCTCATTTTTGCCGGAATTTCGTTGACTTAATTTCATATCCAATTAGATTACATCAAATCGTAAGCCGCGGAAAAAGTTGCTGCTGACTATAGCCCCGTACCACTGCGACGGGGCCTCGCCTTCCCTCTCTGCATTTCGATTCTTTATAGCTCGATCTCACGGAGCCTCCGGCGAGTCTAGAGCCTTGACGTCGCTCCCGTAGTATTGACTCGTCGTACCCTCGATGTGTCGTCTCGAGCTACGCGACCGACTCCACTTTTTCTCCATCTCTCGGACGGTGCATTTTTTCACTCTGCGCTTCCTGCAATGGAAATTTTTCATTGGTACTCGGATTTATAGATGATATTTCGTGCAAATCCCGAGCTCTTTTTTCCCCTCTTACGACTCTATCGCGCACTCCTGCTTCTTAATGCAACTGACCGTCTATTTTATTCTTCGATATTATTCTTACTTGCCACCGTTTCAGAATTCACTCGATTCACCAACTGCCAACTGATTCCAGCTACCGACGACTAACTATTTTTTAACCTTGCGCCACTTTTATCCGTCGTACGTGTGCGTGTGTGTACATGCGCGCCTTTACGCCTGCCTGCCTGCCCGCCTGGCCATCTTGCACACACACGCGCGCGCACACACACACTCTCTCTCTCTCAATAGTCTTTATGATATGTTTATTCATCATCATATTAATACTGATTTTTTATAATTGAAAGTATAATAACGCTTTGTCGATAAAAGAAACTCATTCGATTTAATTTCTGGAATACTAATAATCATTACTTAAACTTCTGCTAAGTAATAATGCATGATACGAGATAATGGTTAAAAATTTATTAGATACACAAGAAGATATATTTTCAAAGAAAAACAATCCCGAGATTTTAATGTAAAAACACGCTTTGGTTCATTATCGCAAAGACATTAATTTCCATTCTTAATAACTTGCGCTCGATTCATCTATTTGTAAGTAAAAAATACAACTCTCGAGCATTCTTCAATCGGTTAATCATTATTGATACATCATATTCCATGTACGAATTCTGCAATATATTTCCTGTTCGATGACAGGTACCAAATACCGCAAGCCTCATTATTGATTATAGCTGAATGCAAAAATGTAATAGGTGAACAATCCAGCACCGAAAATCTCGACGATTGCCGTGATTTTTACATCGACTGCATAACCTTCGGTGAGCCTTGTGTACAACCTTGAGTTGAGTCGAGTCATTGATCAGATCGAGAGATCCTAACTGTTTAACGTGCCAGAGTCGTGATATAATGATGCATCGATCTTGATAAGCGGTCTCGCGCCCTAAATCATCCTTTGTAAACAAACGATATCATCACTCGGAAACAAAATCCCGATCAATCATATCGAATGTAAGTAGCGCTCGCGTTAAAACACCAAATAGCTACTACGCGCAAGGGCTGAAATTTACCAAGCCGAGAAAAAATTAATCTGTTCGATTCTAATTGGCAGTAGAGCTCGAGAAAGGCTCGGCGATAATAAATAAAGCTCAAGCACGAGGCAAAAGAAGAGCAAAGGAAAAAATAAGGATGCGTTCGGGCGATCGGCCAGTCATTTTTAAAAAATCTCTTCCGGCGAAAGGGTTGAACCGTTCGAGGGAGTGGGAGAGCAGCTGAACGCACGCGGGTTTCTCGAAGCACCGGCTGATCGCGCGCTCACTGCCTCAGCAGTACCCGTAGACGTCGATTGGCCACAAGGCGATGAAAGAGTTCGGTGAAATAACGACGGGAACCGACCACCGATAAACGATAAACGACGATACCTCGCGATACGCCTTTGGCTCTGCTTTGCGGCCTTAAGACCCATCCATCAGTCGCCGCGCGAGGGCGATACTTTTCGCGACCCTCCACTACGCCTTTTGTCGTCCACTACGCTAACTCTGTACCGCTAGACATCCTGCAATGTGTTGACCAACGCGAGCTTGGAATTTCGCTCCGATTTACCACGATGTATCAAGTCAAAGACCTGAAAGACGAAAAATTATCAATTACGAAGCCGAACTTTGTATACGTGATAAAATACATTTTATCGGCGTTGGACGAGGAAGAAATGTGCACTTGAAGAATAACGTAAACTAATTAAATTTATCTGCTGCAAGAAGAAAGAAAATGAAATATCCTTAACGACCTAGAATGTAATGCGCCTTGCTAATTAAAAGAAAATATAGACTTTATCGTGTTTGAAAGAGTTATGACGCAGCCTGTAACCATGAAACTCGCAACTTTTTTTGCACTTTTACTATAAATACTTTTGAAAAATCTCAAATTATTTTATAATTGTAATGTAATTTACATAATTTTCAAATTAAAATTGCACATTTTAATAATAATCTCATAATTCAATTACGGAACTCTGATTTAAGTGAAAGATTTCGACATCCTAATGCTTTAAAAGTAATGCATGTACATTATTAAGCCTAGCACAATTATAATCTGACTTTTATATATTTTCCTGTTACTTTTAAATATTTTTGTATTAATTAAGCAACGCTATACTAAATTAGGAAAAAAATATGAATCATGAGACTACAATTGGTTCTCGAACTGTAAATTATCGTTCTTAAAAAATGTTTCCAATCTTCATTAGCATTTTTGCTGACTGATATAGACCACACAATATTATATAAAATGAATACATAAAAGATGTCTTTTAAATACTCTTAACCACTTATCTTGAGAAGGAAATACAGTTTTGCAATAGCACTACGCTTTATATACATTACCGCAGTTTCTCTCATGAGTACAACAATAGAATTGATTTTGATTTAAATAAATGTAAATTCAAATTGACGCATCTTCTATGAATAATTTACGAATATAAAAGAACATAAATAATTTTGCGTGAAAATAATATTTCAAATGAAAGAAATCATGATCACAGAGTAGATTAGTCCTTTGAATTAAATATTTTAATTGGTTTATAAGAGCAATCATTAGAGTTAGATTAAACTGTTAGAGTAAGCGTTTTCCTATAAATCAAGAGTGTGGCAATATTTTTACTTCAAGTAATGCGATTTTTACGCAAATTACAACAGTAGTCTTCTCACAATAAAAATGTTGAGAAAGAGCTCATAATTATGCAAAGCAGATTATTATTTAGCTAAAGCTCTATTAAATCCTCACGCATGAGTCAAAAGTTATAATTTACACTTTCACCTCGTTTATCAAATCTTCTCACAGTTAGAAAACACAAAAGAAAATGTTAAAGTCAAGTACATCATATCTTTTATCAATTTAGGGAACTATACTTTCATTATTCAGAAATTAGAATATTTTCATACGCCTAACGAACACCATACAAACTAGTTCCCGCTGAATATTAAGACCTTAATAAAGCAGCGCAAACTTAAGTATTTAAAAAAAGGAAGAAGACTCGGATAAAATAGTTGAGATCCAGGAAATATTTTCATAGTAAGTAGTAGATTATCCAATTTATTCTGTAATTCTTTTGAAAATAATACTAAAACCGTTTGTACAAAACTGTATCGTTGCATCTTAAATCACTGTAGAATTGAAAGAAAAAAAAAAAAAAGACGCACTGATCGGAAGAGAAAGGAAAAAAGTGAAGGCAGTGGCACAAGAACCATTAAAAGCCCATATTTAAATATTATCAATGAAATTGCAGTGCATGTCAACGATTAAGGCAGTTGTGCGACCAGTCATTAAATACACGCAGCGACTCGAGTTCTTTAATCGCCGATGTCAACGCTAATCGGCATCGACGTGATTTAATTTCGTATAACGCTGCGGATGCTCGTTTATACGAACGTTACAATTGACCCTTGGCTATCGAGGCTCGATACAGTCAAGTAGATTTTTTGTTCCATCACATTCGCTGGTCATGAATTATTGGGATCCGTGCAAAGTAATATACGTGAGAAAGCTTTGCGTGTATTGATTTTAAATTTACAAAAAGTATTATTTCCCTATGATTTCTCAGAAGATTTATGGCGTGACTAGAATCAACCTATAAGATTTTCACAGTATACCATAACAATGTGATATCTATATAAAGTAATATAAATAATGAATCCGTGACCGAGAGAGAAACCAACATATCGTTTTATCTAAAATTAATACTGGTACTATTATTTTTAAGAAATATCAATAGAGTAAATGTAATGTCGATGCATGTAGATATTCTTACCGAACTATTCTATATATTAAATTTTATAAAATAATTTAGTTAATAATGCAGCAAATACTTTATAGATAAGTTTTCAATTTTTAACTTTCTGCATAAATATGAAGTTATTTAATTTATAGAAGAAGACTTATAGTTCCGTAAGAGATATAATTCAACTTTTTTGTAATAGTATATTCCTTATCTAATCTGATTGCGACAAAAATTTCTTGTACAACGAGATTGATAAATTTAAAGCTTTCTTGCATATAAAACCTTTAATTTATCAATGAAATATTATTTTCTAAATTATTACTTTTTTATCGTTATTGTATTCTTTTAGTTCACGACTAACAAACATCCGATATCATTAGTCGTATTGATTACATCTCTAACTTTATTTACAACATTAATAACAAGGAAAGAAACTTGTTAATTGTAAATATTTTGTAGAAAGCGTGACTAATGTTGCTATTGACAATTTTATTAAATAAAAGTTTTGAAAACACCTCGAAACGGAGATAGACATTAAAATCTCCGTAAATAATGTCAGTGTGCGCATTTCAAATAATGAAAAAGATACTCCAGAGAACGTCATAAGGTAGCCGAAATTCTTACGAATAATCGAGACTTTTATTCTTACGAATAAAAATTGTCGCCCTCGCTGAAATCTATAAAGAAGTCGCGGCGCATAAACGTCGAAGCCGAGGATCTTGCGACCCTAACAGGTAGAGCTACCACCTCTCCAGGGTTGCTATATATTGTGCCCCAGAAGGGTGCGAAGTCAACGGCGTATACAACAGTTGTCCAAGAACTGCATCGCCGCCCGTTACGCTCACCTCCGTCTGCGTGTTTCACCACACCGTACGACCCGCGTCAAATAACAACCGTTTATTTAAGACACTACGTCATTATTGGATTATAAATAAAGATTTATTGCTCCCGCTAAATAAAGACGATTTATTCGACATTGCCGCATACTCCTCGCGCATCCCCGAAATATTGCAATTATATTTTTTCGGATATTCTAATGAAAGTATAATGTAACACTCGCATATTGCATTTAAAGATTATTTGAAAATTCGGTGCAAATGTACCGCACAAATGAGGAATGATAATCAAAGCATTTTTAAACGATACACTATGCACTAAAAATGGTTTTATTGTTCATGACGCAGCGGCATTTCTTCAATTTACACATAAAACACTACGTATACGTGTATCTGCGTAAAGCTTGAAAATCGATTAATAACACTAATGCTTCTATTTTTCTCCGCTGTCGTACAAAAGAGGAGCATAAGTTGAAAGCTAAATGTACAAGGCATCTAACGATATTCACGTAAAGGAAAGTTCAAAGGACGAATTAGATTAAGCGAGAGCAAAAGAAGACGGACAAGCAGGCTTAAGTCAGTTTTGACTGCCTGCATCTTCCCGACATCGCGAATCACTCACTCGCCTTTCGTATTAATGTAACTCTCCTAATTGTTCAGCCTGGCGCACAATTCAGGTTCTGAATCTGCTATCTGACAGTGTACACGAGTTCCACCAGTGCACGAGCGAGCTCAAGCGCATATGAGTGGCGTTATGCAGAGTCACGCCAACTTCTTATTTAGATAGCTATCGTGGCTAGCGCGCGTACCTTAATTAATTTTCCTCATTTCTATATTCGGTATGGTGATTTTGCAACGGCGCGCAACCAGATAACCCTAACCGGTATTGTTACTAATTGCAATAGCACCTGCACTCTAATGTAATTACGTGATTCGTGACAAAAGACTTTTGAAAATTGTTTATAGAAAGCAATACGTGTAGAAATTCAGGCAGTTGCACAATTGTACGGATCCTTTTTCTCTTGTATACCACTTTTCATCATATTTTGATGAATGTTATACAAGCGAAAAGTATCATATTTGGAACTAGCACGTATATTATTACCGCGCCGTTTAAGAACGCTTGAGATACCGATACATTTCTTATCTTAGCATCGGTGTGTAATTGAGATCGTATTAATAAACGTAAAGATATTTTTACGCGAGTTAGTAACAGAAATTAATGTGTACATAGGGTTAGAAATATAGAAACGACAAGAGTAGTTAACATTTTGCTCTTTTTTTAAACGAACGGACGAATGATACTGTAAGCATTTATTGTTGAAATGATACGTTTGATGATCCATTTTGATAGTTAGGCACAGAATAGATGGTATCTTTATTTAAAAAGTGATTATTTTTTAAAAAAGATAAACTCTGCAAGATAAATGATGATTAATTGATTCGTAATACATGTACATTATACTTAAAGAATTCACACAGTATCATTACATTTTTCGCAACAACACCACCTTTTAAGCTCATTTAATCACTCGATCTTTCGGAGCATTTTTTTCACTTTCTAATCGATATTTAAAGGTCTCAGCATCAATACTGTTAACTAGCTTTAACATCTAAAAAAACGAAAATGCAAATAATTGACTCCCGTTACAAGTAAGGATTTATTTATTCATTACAGTGTACTGGGTTCCTTCTGGCGATTAAATCTGTCCGCCATGAAAACATAATACTTGAATGAGCAAGCATTTTCATCATCAGGGATAAAATTTTGATATAAATAATTGTACCTGAATCGAATGCCTCTGAATAGGTCGCTCGGCAAATAAAAGCATCGATTAACGCGATCGCGAATGCGCCTGGAACCTCAAATTCGTTATTAATCTAAAGTCGCGAGTGAATTCATACCACCAACCTAACCAACCTAAATAACTGAAGGTGCGCCTCGATAGAAGCTCGCGCACATCGTGTAAAAATATTTCCACGCGAAGCTCTCGACGGCGGAATGCCGGGGTGGTTTACGCGCGTGCCGTTTTAACGCGCGAATAAAAAAATAAAGTTGACGGTCTGCCGGCGGTGGGAAGCGAGGGTTCGAAGGACGAGGATCCCGCGAACGTCCGTGGCGGTATTGTCAAAGGCAGACGCGCGGGCCGCGAGTCCCCGAATCGCGGGATGCGATCTCGAGCGCGAGGGGCTCGGACCTCTTCTCGGGTTACCGAGGACGAGCGCCCGCTGGGTACGCGCACCTTAAAACATCATTCTCACGTGCGGCGACATAATAAATGCACGGGGGTTCTTCTTGTCTCGCAAATTTAAAGTGGCGGCCGAGGCTCGTGGGCCTTCGGGCCAGTCGCAAAACACGCGCGACTACAAGCCCTGGAGGACTACAACCTCCGCTTTCCGATCTCTGCCCTAACGCGGAGGTGGACGCTAAGAGACACCGAAGACCGTTTGGAACAAATCGTCGGACTGTACAACTGTCAATTTCTAGTCCTTGCTGCGTGCGCATTCAGAGGTGGAAAAGCAGAAAGTCTGAAAATTCGTCTCAGCCGACGCGTCGCGGCTTATACAAGACTCGAAAGAACTCGTGGAATAATTCTTGTTCTTATTTAAATTGGAGGAAAAGCTTTTTCAGAGGCAGTGATGTTACTTACGTTGGCCATACTTGAGCCGATTTTAAAGATTTTTTTCTCACTACAAGCAATGTTCAATAAATGTTCTACCGTTGTAGAATGTTTTTTGACACCGGCGCGCACTTCCTTCGCGTTTTCTTCTAATTTGATATTTCCTCAAAATCTTACTTTAATTATATTCTACATTTTGCTTTTTAAAATTTATGAATACTCGCAAAAGAATCACGAGATGATGTTTGAAGTTAATGACTACTGTCTAGCTAAATAAAAAATGTTTCTTTTAATACAACTCGTCGAGTGACTTTCCGAGTATTTCAAATCACATATTCTACGATCTTTTCTTTACGAGGGAAAAAATTAAAAAGAAAACCAAACTCAAGGTTATTTTAGAAAGTACCAAATAGACTATTCTAAAAATATTAATTAATTTTATTTTTCAATTTAATAGACTATACTAAGATAAAGAAGAATTCATATATTATCTCTTTCGTCATTGTACAAGTACTGGCCATTAGATATGAAATGTTTTTGAGGCATGGAAGACAAATAAATAATATTTAATTTTTCCACTACGCGTTATTTTACGGTGGGAGCTATTTTTTAAATTGAAATTAATGATTTTTTAAGATTTAATCCGTGCAAGTTTTCATGGCTTATGGAAACATAAGAAAACTCGATCGTTGGTTCTCATTTTCATGTGCATTTTGTGTTATATGTCCTCATTGTAATACAACATATTTTATAAATCAGATTAAAGTCTCTGTATACATGACAACGTTTTTTCTTGAAAAATACAAAATAATGTCTTGCGCTTTATTCAGTTGTAGCGCAAAATAATCATTGCTTTACATATTTGCTCGCGATATATGATGCATAAATGTGTGTGTGTGTGTGTTTGTGTGTGTGTGTGTGTGTTTGTGTACATATAATAAAAATAATGACATCATAACACGAGATATTTTAGAAAGCATGTGCGATATCTATTGACTCAGATATTTGAAAAACGTATAACCAACGAACTGTTGCCACCTGCATCGATAGAAATTTCAAGTGCTTTAATTCGAATGCTCCATTCCAAATTTATCAGATAAACGAAGCTATTTCTTATTTATATCTTGAGAGTCAAAAATTTAATAAAAATTAAAAAGCGTATTATGATATGTATGTAGAGCCAATTATGATGAACGAATAAGTACTGTTTTATCACTTTGTTAGGCAGTGGATAAGAATATCGCAATTTCGGGAGTGTAATTATTATGAAAAGGTATGTTGAAAAAGTAATTATGTATTTCGATGCCATAATCGCATATTATTTTATGCCTTTTCGACTGAAATGTTTATTTCAAGTATCATGAAAATGATCCCACTGTTATTTGAAAATGTTTCTTCCTTATTACAAAATTTAGAGATAGAGCGCTGCGCTATATTTTGTAACGTATGAATAAGTTTACATCCACCATACATAAAGCACAGCGGTGAAGTAAGTACTCCTTTTATGCCTAATAAAACAAGATTGTGGCGTTGAAATTCATTCTCACGAGATGCCGCTCTGTCGAATTGACTTCCCGGAGCCAAGAGCAAAAATTGCAGTTGAAAATAAGTCGCTCTCCCGAGAAAGAATGAAACGAACGTCTAACGAAAATCGCAAACAGCCCCAAACGCAACGGCCGAGGCCGCCGCGTTAGACCACGCGGTCACGGAATACGATTTCCGATGATCTAACGGACAAATATTCCTAAGACTAATAATTGAACCCTCTTGTCCGAACGGATTATCCTCCTCCTACTACACCTCCTTCTGCGGACGTATACTCGTACAGTTCCAATAATAAAATTCGCGGAACGGAGGCCTTAAGGTCCTGGGGCGAGTCGCGCTCACGCACTTGGCACCAAGGAGTCCGCGTGCTTTTCGTGCTACAACGTAATTTCACATTCTTTTTTTCTTTTGCCAGTGCTTTCATAAATATTTAATGAGCTTCATTAGACAGAGCTGAGACAAATAACTTTAGAGTGATTAATGGTGCACTCAGTCAAAACTTATTTTGAAGACAAACCTCTTAAGACGTGTATTCGTTCGGTAATTAAATGTACATCTGTAGAAGTATAGAAAAATGTATAATTTAGTATTTATTTTAGTTCTCGTGCAATTTTTGGACGTAAGGAATAATATACGTTGGTGTGTTGGTATAAAAGCATTGTAAAATTGAATGAACCAAAATATTGAAAAGAATCGAATTAAAATAATACAAAATTGTATTCAGCTGTCTTTTTAATGAAGGAAAATAATTTATTATTGTACTTTATAAAAATGAAGGTAACTAATCAAATTGGTTCAATATGCTATAAAATATTGAAAAATGTATTTATGATTCAGGCAAATTTTATTTATTAATCTGTACTTATTTTCAATGCCCTTAGAGATAAGTACTAGAAATTCCGTTAGAATTACCGAAATTACACAATTAACGAAAATAAGGCAATCATATACAATTGTATGTACATAAAGTGGCAATAAAACTTGCACGACGAGCACTTACAATAGATGCTTCATTATTATCATCATCACGTTAATAAGATGGCTATTCGTTATATACCGCTTTGTGACTAAATATAAGTAATCGTAAGTAGATATACATAGCTTGAAATAGTTATAAAATATGTTTATTAATTTATATATGTTTCCATTTTATACCAAGATTCTGACCTGTTCTACAAAAAGTTTATGAATGGCAAAGATACGTGTAGATTTAAATTAAAAATTATTTTAAAACCGATTACATTTCAATCGAATTATGTAAACTTTTTTAAATACAAATAGTATACTAAGTAACGATACTATAAATTTTTTACGTTATATTCTGTAATCACTACTGCAATTAAAAACATATTTGAAAAATAATTTCCAATTAATTAATAAATATTATAATACATATCAATCTACGGACACTCGTAAGAATTCAGAATCATACATTAAAACTTTCGATTGAATCTACTATAAAAATTGCAAACTATATAATATCATAATATGTAAGATAATAAATACTTTAGTTTTGAAAAAGAAGTGTTGGAACTGTCAAATAAACTAGCAAAGAATTGTATAATACCATTTAAAAGGAAATAAATCCAACAGAGTCTCGTGAAATATCATAGTCAATTGCTGGCATACAAACATTTCCACATATCACCGGATAATAATCCGCAAACTCACACTTTTGCAGTCAAACAATACATTATTTTTTATTTTTAGACAACGTAAGATTTCATATTTTGAAGTAACAAAAAATACACTATCATGGAAGTTTATTCTAATCTATGGCCTCGAAAAACATTGCATTTTGTTGAATACGAAAAAGAAAAATCACCTTTAAATTGATATACGCTTACGAAAAGATACATGAGTCTTTAGATAAATATACTTACACATAATTCAGTGCTCGTTTATAATATTAAATAATTATTGATTTTGCGTAAATACTTAAAATAAAATAAACTAATTTGAAAAATGGTATATTCAAAATGATTAATATTTAAATCTTGTTAAAAGTCATGTTAGAATATTTTCTAACATTTACTTTTTTAAATTACTTTTTAACGAAACATTACAACAATAAACAAACCAATAGCATTTCTCCGTGAATGCATAATTAGGATGAATTCGTCCAAGAGACCGATATGTTTGAGTATATGAATTACAATAGGTTGTAGGTTTTATTTATTCATTGAAAAAAGAAAGTAAGATTATTCTTGCTCAAGCAGAGATATCACACCTAGTGACAGAAAGTTGTTTCACTATTGTACCTTTTAACGATAAACTAATCTATTATTGAAATATATTTAAAAAAAAATATATTAATTAGAAAAGGAATAAAGTCCAAGATAGATTGCTGCGCGACAAAAATTGCCTGCAATCACTCAACATGTTCAAATGGCACGCCATAGGATAAAATATTGAACCCTGCAAAGTAAGTTGAATTCGTATGAATGAAAGCTACAAAAATGACTTCTCCCATATAAGCCGTATGAGTCCTCTCGTATTCATCCACAGCCGGACACGAGAAAAGAGCTGCACTGGCGCACGAGTCACGTTCGAGCAATGCTCGGAGAAACACTATGATTACCGTGATACGTCGATGACCATGTGCCTAAGTCGAAGACCTATACGATCGAACCTGAGCTCTCGACGGAGGAGAAAAACCGAGGGCAGAAAAAGGAGAAGCGCGAGAGAGAAGAAGAGATGCCGCGCATCGGTCCAAGAAGCACGGAGCCGAATAGCGTCAGACAAGCCACTCTCGAATTAATCGGATTGTTCTGTGGCGAACCGCTTATTAAGGACCCACGAGAGCTGAAGAGAAAGAAAGAGGAGCGTAGAACCGTCAGGAGAAGGGGGATGGAGCTATAGATGTGGCCATGCAAACTCGAGCGGCTCTCGGGCGGCATCTCGAGCTCTCGATGAGCTTTATTGATCTTGCTGTGATTACCGAGGGGGAGTTTCAACTAGTTTCTGCATCTCCTTTTAAATCATCGAGGTTTTATAGCGGATTGATCGACGAATAATAATCGCACGATGGAGGCTATATATTCCTCTCGCTCGTGAGAATCCAACGCGCACCTTTTCTTTTTATCTTTGCAACTTTATTTTTCATCCTATCCTCTTTAGCTAACCTTTTCATATGGGTAGCAAAGCGAGCCAAATCAATTGTTTAAGAAGGATAAGAGTCAGAAAATGAGGGACAAAATTATTTTTAAAGTTAGTACTTTAAGTTCGTTGAGTCAAGGCTCATTATTACAGATTTTAATTTTGCGGAAAGTTTTAAAAAATCATTCCGTGAATACGTGCATTTTGAAAACTAAAATAAAAGTTCATATGAGAAAAGGCTTTATTTCCTATAGTTGTCTTCGTTTTCTACTGCAATATTTCAGTATTTAAAACCTTTCAAACTAATTGCTTGAAAATCTAACGAGAATTAATGCTGAATCGATGCTGGCAATATACGTTAGAATTTCTTCTGTGCAGCCAATTAGTTCCACAGCGTTTTATTCCATCAAAATTGAACATGTTCTTTAAACGAATGTGCGTGGAATAAACGATACATCAGCCTAAAAATAAAAAAGCTATTAAAATATTTTGAAAAGATTAGTTAATTGCATAATCAGATATGTTGAAAATAATTTCATTGTAAATAGAATCAAACGGTATTAAACTTGTGCAAATACCTTTTTGTTTTCGACGTAATTGAATTATGAAAAATGGCAGCAGAAACGATTTGTCTTTCGGCTTATTTGTTGCTCGCTCAACTGATTTGAAATTCTGAAAAACA
The DNA here is from genome assembly GCA_018907045.1 of Wiebesia pumilae. Classification (NCBI taxonomy): domain Eukaryota; kingdom Metazoa; phylum Arthropoda; class Insecta; order Hymenoptera; family Agaonidae; genus Wiebesia; species Wiebesia pumilae. The sequence goes on from JACCHZ010000107.1 coordinate 2,943,124, forward strand.
TCGTACAATGAAAACTAAGATTAACCAAACTTATATTTTATATTGAAAATTAGTTGAAAAAATTTAATTTTATTAATAATAAATCTATGGGAACCTTCATTCTCAATTTGCAATGTCAAGAAATATAAGGAACAGTATTTAATAAAGAAAATAAAGTAAGCAATTTCCTTTTTATAAATGTTTTGGCTAATTAATTGACTAATCAATAATACTATTGCTTACGGAATTTCTTGTTTAATTATTATTTTAATATAAAATATATCACGTAATGGAGTTTTTCACGTAATGTAATCTAAATCAAATTGCATACGACATGCACGATTTCAATATACGAGTCTCTAATGCAAAATACTATGCGTCAATATATATTTAGACGAAACAGTTTTCAAATTACTGATCACACTTTTTCTAGATATTTATTTTATTTTCTGATTCGTTTAATTCTTACCAGGTGCACATAAATATACACTTGGCTCTACTTCTATATCGTATTGCGCAAAACGATTACGTAATTATCGTAAAATAAAACGAATGAATTTAACGGTAACAAAATAATAAATAATATTTCCAGTACAAATGGAAAATATACAAATTAATTATTTCAACGTCATTCAAAGTACGTTGCGCGCCTGTACCTCGTATCTACGTCACATTTCTCGTTACACATCACTTTAAAGTCGCGAACTTGAAAGTTGCACAAATGCATCCGTTGACTGAACCGTTGGCTCGATATTACGCGTAAAAAGCAAAAGGTGCACATACAAAATGTTATCGTAACACGAACACTCATCAGTCAACGTCCATACAAGAACCTCGTCGTAATATTCTAATAAGCAGTACAAGTTTTTCCAGCGACCGTCGATCGCCGTCTCAGCCAAGCCAGTCCACCTCCCTCGGGCCTCTTTCTTTCTCTAAAACCTCTCTTCTCCGCAACTGTACTTTCTCTCGTCCGCGAGAATAGACGACGCATCTGCTCGCAAAAAAAGTCGAACGCCGCGCGTAAATATGCGTCTATACAGAGAAACGTAAGTTTGCGAAGTCGCGCTCGATGATGTGGAGCGCCGCGATGGGAAAAGCCGACGGCCCTCGTCGATTTGCCGGCTGATTTATCGGACGGAGCCCAAGTCCTGGCTTTCGTTTTGTCCATTTTTCTCCGGCTCCGAATTCGGCCCGGCGACGAAATGATCGATCGGCCCGCACCGCGACGAAAAAGTCCTGCAAGCGCATCTGCGATCGCGTCCTTGATCGCGTCGATCTGCCTCGCCCGCGTGAGGAATTCAAGTCGCGATGATTGCTCGCGATTGGATACAAGATGAATGCGCCAGTCACTGATATTGCTACAGGCTGTCCTATCTTTTGTGCTGCCTTGCAATACCTCACTGTATATTACTTGTATATTATTTTTCCTGCTCTACTTTTAAGTTTAATTTCTCTCAATTTAAAGCATCTAGGTACTGCACACGATACAAATATTTTTTCACGAAGTTCACGTAAATTTGAATTGCAATATCCTGAGAGCCATCGATGTTTTTGCATTATACATTTATCTTTTATTAAAAATTACCAGTGAAAATAATGGATTTGCATAATAAATCTAAGGAGAAGCTTTAATTTTGGCTTTGACAAATTTTTCAAATTTTTTCTTAATACGAGGACCAAATGAATATCTTCTTTTTCAAAATTTACACAAATTATACCCTACCCTTTCTTCCGCAAAGTACTTTCTAAATGTCATAAATTTGTACGAATTAATCAGTATCCAGGCATAATAAAACATTTTTAAATAGTATAAGTAAATTAAACAGAATCACGAATATCAATTCACTTAAGACTTTTAAATTACGAAAAAATTTGTAAATTTGCAAACTGCTTTGCAGGTTTTTATTTTCAAAATCATGCTGCATATTATCATCTTCAAATCATTGTTCTATTTTAGATAATTCGATCTTCCCATAGATGAAAACTCATCTTATAATTTTTAATAAAAAGATGTTGTAATTAAACTTAAAGTTACAACATTGAAGTGTAAGATAGTAAATAGATAAATCCATATTAAAATGAGCATTATATAAAATTTATATATTGCGTAATATTAACCGAAAATAATATTAATAATATTACCAGATTAGCACCAAGCTTATTTGTAATTTGTTCTTAGTTAAATTTAGTCATACTAAATAAAAAAAATCTTGTAATAAATTTGGCTAAAGGTTAAAATAAATGTTGTTAATACGAATTTAAAAAAGTTCTTTAATAATATGTTTTCTGTATCCTACACATATTGATCTTCTAATTGAAAAATTATTTAAATTTGATATTTCAGACTTTTATCTTGTATTTCTAAACAATATTTAAGTAATAATTATTTCCGTATTTTCATTTGGTAATTTTGGTACCGATATAATACTAATATTTTAGCAATTTAATAACTTTGTTTCGTAAATATTTCAAATTTATAATTAACTATTAAAATAAATAGACCTATTTAAAGCTACCATATTTATTATAATTTAAATAATGTACTATCGTGTCATTTTATTTTATCAAGATTAAATTTAAATTTAAACAAGTAACTTGATTATATTACTTGATTCTTAAAATGTATTTTATTTTTATATTCAATTAATGCTTCCATTCCGTTTGAAAAATATTTTGTACAAAATAGTTATTCATGATTATTATATTTTATTTAGTAGTCATAAAATCTTGTGTTCTGATATATCATAAATTCACACAAACAACAATATTCTGTATAAAACGTAGTTTTGAACTTTACGCTTGTGCGATTTACTATGTCAGATATTTATTTTGCCTTTCTCTACATTACGGTGCTGTTTAAAAGAAAAAAAAAACTATATTAAATGCTAGCAATCTTCTAAGCAGAGAATGCAATAAAATTATTAAATTTAGTTGTCGTTAATGTTGTTATATTAATTAAACATGTAGTAGTACTTACTGAACAGTCATTAATCACAATTTTGTATTGGACACAATTTTTTACTACAGCTTTAATTATTTAAACAGAAATTTACAAATACATACTCAATTGAGTATCATGTTGTAAATATCCAGATAAATAAATTGAAAAATTCCAAACTACATAAACTTATATTTTAAATATTAAATCTTGAATTCCATGGCTGCATACTGCGCTGTAGGTTTAAAATATTCAAATTTACTAAATGTTAATCCGGAAGTTAAAGTAAGTAATTATGTTAATTTTATTAGGAATTTAAGAATAATATCAAAGCATAAGTTTATTTGGGCGATAGAAGCACAACTAGTTACTTTAAATACAACAAGGTATATTACAGTTAATCTTTTGGTAAGCGTTTAGTGTTTAGAGAAAACGGATATGCAGTATTATATTTGCTGTACACACACACGCACGCGCACGTACACTACGCACGAGCACGTATATATATATATATATATATATATATATTTGTGTGTGCGTGCGTGTGTGCGTGCGCGCGCGCACGAGAACATACCGAAGGATAATAAAAAAATTAAGAAATAATGAACATAATAAAATACAGTATAATTCATTAACGTTCACTTGCGATTCGTATTAAATTGAATGATCTACCTACCTAAGATCTTACAATAAACTATGCGCGCATTGAAACGTTTAAAAAGAGCATCTCATTTTTTTATATTAACAGGACAGCGAACATTTCGCTAATTGCACCTATTCTGTAACTTATCCCGAACGTATGAACAAGTTAGTAATAAATATTCTTATGCCAGTAAAAATAAAAAAACAACTTCTTTATAAGGATCGCGGCGCGAACTTTATATTAGAATTTTTATATTAGGATTTAATTAGTTGGACGGACGTTTTCTTTCTTCAGACGCGTTGGCGGTGAAAAATAACAAGCGTCCTCTCATATACAAAACGTCGTCATACTTTTCCATTCACGATACTGCTTAGGGACAATTCTCTAATTCACTGACCTTTACCGCTCATTCGGTTGAGACTTTGACACGATAAGGTCGAATAGCGAATCTTCGAGTACCTTATTTAATTACCTTATAAATCGCTGAATTGTAAAAAAGGTACGTCGTTGCAGACCGTTGACTTTGAAGAAGAATTTTTCATAATGGTTATGATAGGATGTTAATACGACCGACTCCATTTATTTAGTTAGGCTAGTATATAATTTATTATTTAGATTTTAACCAATTGCTCAATAATAAAGAATGAAGTTCTCATATCAAAGAAATTCAAGTAAAAACTAGAAGAAAAGCTTATCGTAAATTTACCCAATCGTACTCAAGAGTCGAACATACATATAGTAATAAATCGATACATATTGGTTCTCATGATCGCTGTCATTCAAATGTCAAAGAAGCTGATAAAAAATGGAACGATAAGAGATACGTTAATATCACACGCCAATAATACAATATTTTATTATTGTTTAAATAGGTCTGCTTGATATCAATGTGCAATAACTTTCAATTATTATTCTATATAATTTCTATAAAAAATCGAAGGTACTAATATGCATGAAAACAATTTTAAGATTAATATCATATAAAATTTATTGCATTACATATAATGCGTAGACTTTTTTTCGATCATTGATAAATTATTGAGTAATTGAAATAATTTTTTATTACATTAAACTGATTAAATTAAGAAATTTGTGCATATCGTTTTTTATCTTTCATCTTCATTTATGTGATTAAATAACGTAACTTGTCGTAATATTGTTGACATATTTTATATAATATTTGTATAAACGATTAAAGGTAATTGCCGAGTACACGACAATATTTTAATGCAAAAAATATTATATATACTCTGTTAATTAAAATGAAAACTAAATCCTCATTAGTCTGGTTTTTTCTGATTTCGTTGATCACATGTCGTTCATTACAGCATTTATTATTTATGTATTTATTATTGCAAAGATATCTCCAATGAATTAGAAACGACAATTTACGAAGTTAAATATGTTACTTTGCGCCTGAATAGTTATTAGTTTATCTACCTATATTGTAAAACGAAAAAATTAAAACAAATTTAAGAAAACGATCAGTAACATCTTTGAAAAATATAGTATAGTGGTAAATGTATTTGTGCAAAATAATATTGGATTTACTTCGTATTAATCAATACAATTGGTTTTAAGTATTAATTTGAATTCATAGCATACGTAAAATAGATATCATACCCTGTTAGGGTATGATCACGTACAAGCACATGAAAATTTGCTTTACCATGTGACTTTGCAATTCTACCCACGTTCGAGTAAAATTTCATTAAAAATAGAATAATTGATTTAGTATTTAATATCTACTTTGTACGAGTTTAGAAATAAGTTATATAAAACGTAGTAAAAGCTATTTTAAAGCCAAGCATTGCATTAAACATTATTAATCATTATTAATTAGGACGAACGGTCGAGGAATATTTCTGAATGTTTGCATTTGTAAAAGTAAATGATGTTATGATGTTATCATTGATGTATCATAAATAATATCGAAATGAACATTTCAAAGTATTTGCTGTCATTGAGCGCGCCGGCAGGTAGCAATGCCAAGAGCGTCGAATTGAAAAATACATAATAAAGATAAAGAAGATGAGTAATCGGCGAGAATGTATAAACGCAAGAAAGATAGCCGGAGAAGTATAAGATAAGGAGCGAGCAAGAAGGATAGAGAAAAAGGGCTGTCGATATACGTTGGCCGAGGGGCAGAGGGGAAAGAACTGTTTCTCGTCATGACAGCCTACGTCATTACAGCGTTACTTATAAGCTCCTCTGGCCTGCGACAGGCGCTGCATACGAACAAGCAGCCCCGCGATTTTGTACGATCGATTACAAAACCTCGTGAAAAAGCGATCTCCCCGATACGTCGCGAATGCAAGGATGTGCGTTGGTAAAAGGATCGCGAGAAAGAACGAGTCCGATATCGCTCTCCTCCTATTAATCGCCCATTAACATGCGCGCTGAATATTGATCGATTGCCCAGGAAATATTTATTTCGCAACGCATACGTGTCGCAGCGATGGCGTAACCGCCGACCGCCGCCGAGAGAGCGAACGGAACTACCGAGAGGAGCAGAGAAAAAAAAAGGAATTTACGCTTTGTGGTCGAGGATGCGTAGCGCTCTCCTCCTCCCGCCACCCACCCTTTATATGTGTATAAGAAAAGTCGGCGTCACCGTGGGCATGCATCTACGTAGTTAATTATGATTCTAATACTGTTATTGTTCAGAGGAAGTCCTTTGCATTTTCATCGGCACGATTCTTTTTTTCTCGACTCTTTTTGCGCATCGTCGCTCGATCCGGTGCTTAATTGCTGCCGAGATTTTCGATTGCATTTCCCATGGATTCTTGTTGTGCGCTGACGTAATGAAGCGGCAGGCGAGTCGAGCGCTTTTCAGCGGACTCGTTCGATATTCATTAGCTTTTTAGCGAAATCGGCGCGAGTACCGTTGCTTCGTTCCTTGGAAGCGATCAATACGCATCATGTTTGTTACCTCGCGCTTTATTTTCCCATTTTTTCTTTTCTTTTCTTTTCTTTTTTTCTTTTTCCTTCTCAGAAGGATTACGCATGCCTTGGCCTTTGTTATTCCGGAAAGTGCTTTTTTTTTTTTTTTTTTTTTTTTTTTTTTTTTTTTTTTTTTTTTTTTTAATAATAAATACACGCTCGTTGTCGTCATTTGAAAAATGCTTTTTATTCTGCAGGCTCTAGCGCTTTGATTATACAAGCGGATGATCACTGATTGATTGATTCAAGTTTTTATACGGAATTGCATAAGGAAGGATTAATTATTCAGCGCTTGAACTACACGGGAATCTATAATAAGATACGGAATTTATTAATTTTAAGTATCTGTAACTTTTATCATATTTATAGCAGCAAACTCAGCGATCTATTTATGCTCCTTAAAAAAGTAAAAACAAATTATATCTTTTGTGAAAACAGTCAAATTACATTATTTGAAAATTATAAATTCATTTATAAGTCAAAATACTATTACAATCATAATAAATAAAATTATCAAAAGTTTATGCTTGATCAAACTTTTCAAGGAAGTAGTTGTGTACAGAATTATGGCGCTTATTGATTCGAAAATATGCGAAAGCTACTATTTTTCAATAGCAATCATTACTTACAGTAGTGGCAGACTAAAATATTATATCTAATAAAAAAGGTTTTAAATTTTTCCCATAAAATTTTTAAAAAATCGTATAATCAGTATAATCATGTATCGAATAGTTTAAGACTGTAAATAGATTATTAACTCGGATGCATTTTATAAGCTTATATTTAATTTATTGACAGAGGTAAAAGCGTCCAAGCGAGAAGCTACAGAAATTTATATGTTGGATAAAAGTATGTAATATCGACTGATTTCCTATAAAACCTGGAAATATCTTATTCCTTAAATCTTATTTTTGGACTTTTTCATAATCCCTCTTACTTTATGTTTTATCAGACCTAATGCATTTTCACGTATTATATATTCAACATATTCCGGCATATACATTCAATATTCCTGGTATTTAATAATATTTCAATATTTCAATATTAGAAAAAAAAACAAGTAACTAAACTAATTTCTAAAATTAAATATTTAAATTGACAAAATTGTATTAATTTGCTTTAATCCCTAACTCACTTGTAGTTTAGGGATAATCATAACAGATTTGTAGTTTTGAAGTTTAGCGATTAGGGTAGCAATTTTAAATTTTTCAAAAAATACTTCACTTTTATTCCTGTGATCATTCATACGAAACCTTGAACTATATTTTTAACCTTCATAATACTCGAAAATGAAATGTTATTTGTATAAAAAACTTTTCAAAATTTCTAACACGTTTGTATAAGTTTAGAGATAGATTTGATGTTTGATATTTCATAAAATTACTTTTAACTATCAATTCCTACTGTCAAAATAAAGCACATGTGGTACCGAGCATTCGAATTACATTCAATTGTTTTTCAAATCCAGGCGTATGATTTTTATGCATTCACCTATCGTCTAACGAAGAAAAGTTTCTTTTGAAAATTCCAAAGTTTAACTTACTAAAGAATAAAATGATTTTCTTTTTTGAAAAATTAATGCGTTTTTTTATTTATATTATTTAAACATATTATTTCACTCTCTGTTAATGATAAAAATCCCTTTGCTACGGTTTCTCTGTGTAAGCCGCTTTTTCTCAATGAAACTGCGAACTTTTTACATCGTGTGAAGAATTAAATTCTTGAAAGATTTAGGAAGTAGTCTTCTCCTATCGTATTTACTAATAAGCACTAAGTACTTCATGGTGCATCGGATTCCTCTAAATCATCACTATTATTTGTAACGTTTGTTTCTTTGTATCGAGGCAATGTGTTTTTGACGTTCATTCTAGTCTTTGATACGTAAACTCACAGTACTCATTTATACCGTTTTCGAGACGATATTTTAATTAACATTTAAACTTAACTAATTCAACATAACTAATTCAACATTAACATAAACATTAAAATTATGCAATTGAAAATCTCATTTTAATATACTTTAAAAGTTAATTTTGTTCAATCGTTTGTTTGAAATAACTGCATATTTAAAAGAAAAAGATCAATTTTCTTATTTATACTCAGCGAGCAATGAAATCAATAATGAAAATTCTGATTTTCTGCTTATAAGTTTTACATGCCTTTTAAAACGCCACGACTCTATCTACCAAAAATATATACGTGAATATTATCTTTCATTTCTTATTTTTATTAATAACACCATCACTTTTTATTTTTAAGCATCCTTTAACATAAATCGACAAAATTAAAAAACTAACTACCACGATATCTTACGACTGAATTCGTAATGACATTCTACAATTTAAAAATTGATTTGATAAAGTGATAGTATTAAAAACGGAGCATTATACGGTGTATGACTTTATGAAACGTGGATTCTTCAAGTTAGGGAAACATTTGCTTTTAATAAAGTGCAAGCAAAGATTTAAAATGCTCTAAACCAAAGAGAAAAAAAATAAAAGAATTCGAGCTCGCACGCATAGCGAGCAAACTATTCAATTTCACGAATGAAGTCTCGACATCCGCATAGATCAAGCGAAAAATATATAGCATACATAGAATACGATCTAGCCAGGCAATCCTTCGAGAATCTTTAGCAATCCTTTAAGACTCGTTCTCGAGCTGACAAACACGTCGTTCGATCGAGTAAATGGCTAACGCCGACGACGATCCTCCATTCGCAACGTCCGCCATATGAGATTGTCCTCTCTCTCTCTCTCTCTCTCTCTCTCTCTCTCTCTCTCTCTCTCTCTCTCTCCACACATATATATATGTATCTCAACTCTCTCTCCTCTCGTTACGAAGTAAAGCCTGATGCGCGCGAAAAAGCGCTCGCCAGTAAATTTGAGAAGTAGGAGGAAAGGAGCTTCATAAGAAGAGATTAAATGCCCAATTTTGCTGCTGTTTTCGCCGACAAGCTAAACATCCTCGTGATTTCGAAAAACTTGCCACTATTACTGACGAATCCACAAGAACTCGCGTATCTCTAAACCGTACCTGCAAATTTACGTGTGAGTTGAGTCGTTTCGTTTGAGTTCGTTTGAGTCTGCCACTGGAGCTCTTCTTTCCATGGCATTCTTCGCACACTCTCTCACTCACATTAATTCTCTCTCGCTCTCCGTCTCATTGCTCGTTTCGCTTATTCTCCGGGCGTGCTTAGGCTGCTTTGTTTCTCCTCGGGCAGCCTCCCGTCCGTGCAAATAAAACAAACCCTAGGAAATTATGAGTGTTCACAGCATCACAATATCCGCAATAACTGCTTGATATATATCTCAGCGCAGTTGCTCGCTTGGGGCTGACAACTCGATGCGGCCGGGCGTCGGCAGAACGAGAAAGAAAGAGAGATAGTCGGGAAACGCGAGAAAATACTGTGATATGTCGGCTGCCCGCGAGATATCGGATTCCAGCGAAGCCAGAGCTTTTTCTCCTGACTGGCCCCAATCTCCCCCATTTTCGCCTCCTCGCAAAGGCCTCCAGCTTCTCAGGCTGCAAAAATATGCGACATTTTAATATTATTATTTTTTCAGGAAGTATAAGGGTCAAGCTCTTATCAACAATTTTCATAAAGTGCAAATACTTAGTTACACCTACGGAATAATAACATTTTTTTGTCTATTAGAAATAATTTACTTTATTCCTAATTGATATTATTTATAAATGTATAGTACGGTAGAATAAAATATTCAAATCTACTTAATAGACTGTTGACGCGATACTTAAATTACTACTATCACTAAAATTATCTATAAAAATATCCAATTTTATTATCGTCAGTTTTGTTGTTGTTGTTGTTGTTATCTGAGTGTTCAGCTTAGACTTCCCGTATATAAAGCACGTAACTTACTGAAGTTCTCTATATTTACAATAAATTTCTTTATACTACCTGTGTAAAGAAGTTTTATTTACTTAGCTATAAAGTCTAAAATCAAATACTCGTATTAATCACTATAAGACGGAATCTCAATCGATAGAACGATTTATTTTCAGTGAAACTTGAAGTGATACTTGAAAAATCATTACTTAAATTAAAATAATAATTCCGAAATAATATTTAAGGTTAACCAAAAAATTTAAATAGTAGGCGTCAATGTTGAGCACTTTCACATTATATATTAAACGACTTGTGACAGATCCAGTCACTTGAAATTACCGTAAATCAAATTATTCGTAAAAATGTTTCGATATAAACAAACAAAAACGCGTATTATTTAATAAATGTACGAGCTCTCGGTTAGCAATATTACTGTATTTACGTTAATTCATTCAATAAAATTCTTCAAAGTTTTCATAGCTAAATAACAATGACAAGATCATTAATTATGAAGTTGTCATTATTTTTAAAATAAATCGTCAGATATAAAATATTTTATAACATAAGCTGATATCAAGTGTTGATTCCATTTTTTTATATTATTTTATTGATACGTTTCACCCTATAATAATGATGTTACAGAGTTTTTATGATAACGAAAATTTATTTTAATTAATTTCAATGTAATATGAAAAAACAATTTTACAAGAATTTTCAATTTTTCATATAATTATATTGCACGGCTAAATGTATAAATGCTAAATGCAACATAAGTTTTAACATAAGTTAACGAATTATATTAAACTAAATTAATTTAATAAATTAAATAAAACTTTTAAAACAATGTACCAAAATCTAATATTTTACTGAAATTTTAATTATTATTTGAAGGCTTTATTCCTTTAGAACGATTTAATTTAAAAATATTTTTATTGCGAAAGAATATTTAATTAATATCAATTATAATTCAAAACATACATAACTTGAAAAAAAACCATACCTTCGGAACATTTACTAGCAGGATCCGATTATACAAATAACTGTACTAAAACAAGATAAACGTAAAATGAATCATTTAGATTAATACAAACACTAGAATTTCAAATACATTCTCAATTATAATTAATAAAAATAGTACTCTTCCGCATATGAAAACATAAAAACGTATCTACGTTCTTTATTTATTATACATGCTTATATTCTTTATGGTGTAGAAGAATATTTTATATGTTATCCAAAGAAATAACGTTTCAATTTGTGCACATTAATTAACTTTGAAATAAAATAAAAATGCCATTACGAAATCAAATTTTAAATAAGCAGGTTAAATAAATTGTATATAAAACTTTCGAAAAGAAATTTCGCGTGTACATTTTCTTGCATACTTTACGGTGTTTAGCACTTATGATTCTCCATAAAATACTAATATATATTCATGGATCGCTAAGATAACATTATAAAGCATAAGTAATAATTAAAAAATAATAATAAGTAAGAAAGAGTAAATAATAAAAATTAAGCAATTAAACAGAACCGAGGCTATAAAAACCGAAGAAAAGGATGACTGTCAGGATGAAGAGGGAAACAAAAGAGATAGAGTGAAATGTTGGAAGCGCAAAGATAGAAAGAGGAAGATAAAAGAAAGGAACTATAAATTCAGCAGCGAGTCTCTGCGCATTCACTAGCGTGAAATTAAAGACCAATGCTAAGATGAATGCCGCTGCATAGAATCGATGTTACGCGTCATGAGCCGTATGACCTGCCTCTTTTGTCGTTACGAAAATGCATTATTCTAAAGATCGAATAGGTATAAGTTTTAATCGAAATTGCATCGCTTTCTAAGTTTCATATTTTGTTGGATGAAATTTAGTATGGAACTTTACTGGATATTATCCACGCTAGATAAACTTATCGTTTTTATCCGACAGAGTCACTTTAAAAACAATATATGCAATAGTCTGCTTTCTGTATAATTACGAAGTTCATTAATTATCCAAACCAGAGTAGACTTGGATCGATACCTACTTCTGAGCAATTACAAAGTACAATTAAAACGTTCGATAAGCTATTATGTTTATATGAAAGTTCTTAAGCTTTGTTGTTCTTCTCACTTTCAGGATTATATTGCAATAACGTCAAGACTTTCCAGCATTATTAAACATGAAAATGTGTTAGGAGTATTGTTAAGTACTACGCTGTTTTGTATATATATATTCGTGACGCGATCTAATATTTTTATATTGTGCACGTATCGATCAAAGTTAGATTAAACGGGCGAATGACGACGGGAGAAGAGAAAGAAGGAAACTAAGAGTCGGCGCAGCAAGAAACGGACGAAGGGTTTATCTTAAGCCACGCTTCAGCGAGTTTGAATCCCATCCCCCTTCAACATGATTCCGCCCCTTTCTTCTGCAACACGAGCGATCACACTTTGCAGAGCGTCGATTTACCCGATTTTACTTTTTCAAAGAGAAAACTTTATTCCAGGAAAATATAACTTTATCAATTATTTTTTATGTACTTCATAATATCAGAAATTTTGACGTGCATAAAATTTTCCATGATATACTTATACACAATTTATAATTTATTTATTATTTAATTTACTTCGACTGAAATTTGAACTTAATAATTAGAGCCTAATTTTTATCAATACGTATTATATTTCATTCGTTTTATTCAGAGTATGCTTTAAATTTTAAGTATACTTTCGGAAAATGCATCAAACCTCATGCTATTAAGCTGCTGCTAAATCTAGTAAAAATTTTTATAACTAAAACTGTCAAATCTGATTTCCTTTATTTCCTTACATTAGAAGTAAGTGTAAGCTGAAGCTGAAGTAATATTTTGAAGATAATAGTAGGGACTGAAATTAAAAAAAAATAATACATTTTTATGTACTCCTACTACGTCGCTATTTGAGATTGTGCATGACCACAGATAAATATCCAAAAACGTAATAAAAAAAGTGCTAATATCTAAAAATACTATTGATTTCGATAAAAAGTTATGTTCATTGATAAATTAATAAAATGGAGATATGCTTTTACTATCAAACTAGAAAAGTGGCTTTCTATTTTCTTCTTCACTAACTTCATAAACATATGTAATCTTTTTCTATATTATGTACGTAGCTTGACGCTATTGCATCAAAAAATTTTACACTATTCCTCATTATTATATTTCACGCGACAAGATATAACTAACATAAAGATAAAGCTATTGTTTAGAGTAATAACAGAATAACCGTCTCGACGCAAAAAAGAGAATGAAAAATTCCTGTTTATCAATTGAGCAAAGATGAGCGTTAATAATTAGCTTTGCATATTAGAGGGCGTCAGCGTAATAGCATTTCCTAATGAAGTGATTTAAGCGTCAAGTGTTGAAGCTCGCCGTCCGATGCCTACATCAGTATCCTGGCGCTTATATCCTGTCAGGTACTCAGCCACCAAGTGCACTGCCTTAGGCATTAGCTACTTGGTCTGGGTAATTGCTACATAGTGAATGCTATGAGTTTCACGCTTAAACGTTAACTTTATGAATCCCTAAGACTATTTGCAGTACATCTTTTGCCTCGATAGTTTTTTTAATGTAAAAATGAATGGATAATACCAATTGGAATTGTATTTCTTTATGCGCTACTCTTTCCTTTCATATGCTTACTTATGCACTATTTTTCACTCACTATTAGCGGTAAGACTTTTATTCGCTTATATCAAAAGCTTGTTTTTCTTTTCAAATATTTGAAGTATCAACAAATATACGATAGTTACATTTTTCGCGATGAATAATTTTATGATGCATTTATATACATTCTGGAAAATTATTTAACAGGATGTAGTTCCAAATAATTGACTAAAAAAATACTTATAGTCCCAAAAAGTATAAAAAACCACTATAATTTATAATGCTACTTCAAACTACATAGTTCTCATATTACAACTTTAAAAATAATAAGTTCATTTTTTAGCAATAAATTAACTTTTTTTAACTCTTTTTTTTTTTTTTTTTTTTTTTTTTTTCAAATAAAATTTTGGGTTTTTCTTTCTGATTTTTAATAACATTTTTTAAACAATTTTATTAAATTAAAGTAAATATCAGAAGAATATTTTTAAATCAATATTTTACCTCTTTTTACGCGAAAATGACGATGCATTTTCATATAATATTAGTTTCATTTGTAAGAAAATACTTTACCGACCGAACATGTGTCTCAATGCTTAATTAAAATAAGCTTTACAAGATAATTCAGAACGCTTTGTAATACAGGAACATCTTTGTAATACATTAAAAAATATTTAAATTATTATATTATGATCTTATTATGCGTCAGAATAAATGTTGAGATTTTCTACAAATGTTCGCACGGTAGATCGACGAAAAATGATGACGTAGAAATTCTTATCTTAATAGCTTTTGAAATTCTATTTTTAATTTTACCTTATTCGTTTAGATTTTTCGTTAATATATTCATTAATTTTAATCCATCATCTCAAATCCTTGTCGCGAATGCTCTTTTACCTAAAGTACTAACGGGCTTCTCATCCAATAAAAGCAATGATAATTACAGCTTTTGATCGTTGAGTTTTAATGAATTTTTTCGTAGATAAGAGATGTTGCCAACTAATTGCGATATTTATGCTTTAATGTTTTAATGTTTCAGTAAAATACGGAATAGTTACAAGTGAACACGTACTTTGAATGAATATAACTTATAATAATTTGTAAGTACACCTGATTTATATGTCACAAAACATTCTTGAAATAGTCAAGTTAATTTAATAATAACTCATTATTTTTATATTTTAAATACACTTCATCGAAATAATAATTTACGTTCATCTGTATATTAGGTTACTGGATAATACCTTAATTTATTTTCTCAGTTTGTAAACTAACTTTCCTAGGAGTAAACTAGTAAAATGTGTGTACTCTGGAGATGCTTTAAGAGATACTTTTAAAAGATATTCCTAAAGTCGAAATATTCCTAATAATGCCCGTATAATAGAACACAGATAATAGAATCTTAATGCAGATCAGAACGTAATAATGGAGAGACGTTAATACTCTTGAGCGATTCTCGATCGGTGGAAAAGCTCATTTTTATTCAGATACAAAAGGCCATAAGGCCATTTTCTGAGGAGGCGATAATACCCGCTTAGCAATCGTATTTTAAATGCCGTAATTTGTTGTCTGGTCCCGTCAGAAGGAATATCGAGGTCCATCCGTCGAGGCGCAAGGAAAGATCGTTTCTCGAGGAGCGCCCGAGACAACCCGAAGAAGTTCAGTGCTTAACGCTCGGACCCACGGGCCTCAACACCTAATAATACTATTTGACTTTGTTATTGTCGGCTAGCGACGATAGCTAGCGATGATTTAAATATCTTCGTTTTTTTGGAGCGACGCTCGCTCGAGCGTGGAGATTGCGTTCCCAGGACTAGACGTTTTAACGTACCGATAAAGCGAGAAGACGAGGAAGGCGGCGTCGCAAACACCCGTAAAACGGATCGTCGAGGCTGCCACGCTGCGTATCGGTCACGTGCCCCGGCGTACCCGTGACTAACACCGGGGCGGTGCACGACGCAAAAAGGCCCGGGGCAAAAAAGAGTACCGCGGCGCTGCCCTCGAGAAACGCGAAATCCGTTTACCTCGGGGGTCCGTCGCGAGCCAAGCGGATCCCTCGGAGGCGCTCGAGCGCGAATTCAACGATCCTCGTCGACGTGCCGTGCGCCTATCGGGACGAGCGATCGCTGCAAATGAAGACGCGGGATCGAGGCGAAATTGTTTTCGGGCTCGTGCTCCGATCGGAGCTCGGTAACCAATGGACGTTCGTCGCGTCCAATACAATTACCTCTTTCTTACGATTACCTTTTTCCTCAGCCAATGTCCTTTTCAGCTGCTTTTCAAATTCGCACGGTTCTTCGCGGATAGTTTAGTCGATTGCACGCGAGATCAAAATGCACCGGCTTGAGCTTGAGCTTAATTATGTTGAACGGAGTTTTCGCGTGCATACGTAAGTTACGGGTTATAATAGCTAATGGCTAAAAGAAGTATCGAGATACATCGGATAAGTTGAAATTTAATGTCCGGAATTCGTTGAAGAGATCTTGCTAGTGAACTTGAGCTGCATCTTATGTTTAATTTATCAAACGGTTTACCTTTATATACTAGATTGTGCTTACAATAAGTTGATTTACAATCGGATAGAGTTTCAATTTTAAGCCCTACAAAATTAAATTACTGTAATATGTATTATAATTGGATAAATATCTTGATAGAACTTTTAAAATAAAAAGATTTATCAATTTCTTTATAATGAGCAGGCCATTAAGACGAATTTTAAAATTATTTACCACTCTGCATACTTCTGCGATAGATCAGAGTCTGACTAATGTACGAGAGTCATGCAAAAAAGCAAATATTCTACAATAAAATGAAAGTTAAAATAATATTCTGTCGATTTTAATACCCAAGATACGTTATCGTGTAATTCTCAAAGCCCTTAGTCTTTTATGAAAGAAAATTAATTTATTTTAAGTATATCGAAAGCTTTCGTCATTCAGCTTCTTATTAATTAACTTTTACGCTTTCACACACACACACACACACACACACACACACACACACACACACACACACACATATTGCTATAAGAATAATAAAAAAGTAGAATATTCGTCGTCGAGTTGCGCAAGACAAAATCCTACAAAGATTGTGGATTAAATATTTTGACGGAATATTTAATATTAATTTAATGAATAAATTGTATCGATTTTGAACAATATTTTTTTTTAGCAAACTTGATCGAGTTTATTTTCAAAATAAATAACACTTCGCAACAATAGTCTCCCCAAAACTATTACTTAAAAGCCTAATAATAAACGTAAGTACAGATAAATAAATATTAAAGTTTATAGGTATTTATTGGATGCCGTAAATTTTTTACTGAATTTAAATTCGACTATTAAGCACGTTTTTCTAAATTTAAATAAGCAAATTCTAAATGTTAAAGCATTTTTATGTAAAAATTTTAATGTACAACAGATGAAACTTTTCTTTGGCTACATTTCAATATTTAAATGTGCTTAAAATACTCAAACGTTAATTTACAGAAGTTAATATTATTTGGCACGTGTGATCAGCAAAGTTTGCCGATGCTGCTACCTGTTTAAAATTATTATACCACGCCAAATATTTATGTATGATCTAAATTTTTGTTAATAATAATAGTCAGATGTTGCAATAATTTGAGAACTTTACGTCAAATTTTTCTACGTTGATTTATGTACGAACTAATGAATAAAAATTCAAAAATTATTGTACCACAAGATTGTATAGAGTACTTCACGTATGCTCATATTATGAAGCGTTTAAAAATTATACCGACTATTGACAATTTTTCAGTAAAATTATTTAAAAAATTGAAAATATTCTTATCGAAGAAATATCTTTATCATTTAGACCTTTCAAAATAAATCGTACTTCATTAAAATTCTATCTTATACAAAATAACGACTGTAAATTTGAGATACATAAAGATTTGTTGATAAATAATCGTAGCCCTCTTCGAGGTTACAACTGCTTAACTACTTTCTTTTATCTGGAAAGGTGTAAAGCCGTAAAAAGATTTAACTTACATTATAGTAAAATCTCTCGAAATATATGCAAATACCTTTTCTGAAAACATACAGTTGAATAAATATTTTAAAAGGAAAAGCTAAATATACAATTATCATCTACCTATAGATATGTAATAAAAATTTCTTATTGAAATCTATTTCGTCGCCTATATTGTTACCCTTGAATTTATTGAAAGTCTTTATTGAAAGTCGGTATAATTTTGCGATACTTACCGACTAGAGACTAGAACTCAGAACTCCTTATTCATCCAGTAAATTATGAATTGTGAATAATTAATTGAAAATTTAATTGAAATTAATACGTTCGACTAGGCAGAGGTTGTATATAAGTTTTATGATCCGTGAAAGACAATTTTCGATTAGTTCGTGGCATGAAACATTAAAATACATCGATATAGATTTTTTGGAAACTCGCTTTATATTCAAACAAAAGCCTTTGGGGAATAATTTTTCTTCGAAAAAATACGCGAGGATCTTCCGCTACCGGTGCCTAATCGCAAACGTATAATAAAACGCGCACTGGACCATCGACTCTCCTCCCCTAACAATAACTTTCCTACAACGATATCCAAAAGGGATATTTCGGAGCTACTTTCAGCGCGTAACATAATAAAATAGAAGAGAAAAAAAACAAAGGGCACCCGAAGGAAAAAGAATGAGGGATTAAGTAACCGAACGACTTTTCACGTCTGTATAGGCAACTTGTTGGTACACATGTCCGGCGTCGGCAGTCAGCATGACTCCGCGAGTTCCGTGCCCCTCGACCACCGGCGGTGTCTCGGCGACTATTTATCTTGTTATATCGAGAAGTGATTCGATTTTAACCGGAGATCAATGATGTACGCCGCGACCGCACCGTTTCGTCCTCCTCTGTTCTTTTTTCCACCTTCGTGTTCCCGCTTTTTCCATTTCCTCTTCGTGGCGATCCAACGTTAGTCCGCGCGTGTCACCACTCGATTCATGTTAATTGCTTCTGTCGAACTTTCTTAAGAGACTTTGCCTCCCTCGCATTCTTCGACACGCTACTCAAGAACGGATTACGATATTCATGTATAATTGTGCGAGGCTTCTGCTCGCGAAAACGCAGGCTTTAGAATTTGAGCGCGAGCTTCATCGTGCAAAGAAGCAATACAATACTATTGAGCTATGTTGCCTTTTAAAAAAACTTTTAAATTAAATATTAATGCATTAAATCTTTAATGCTGTAATATTTTCTTTACAAACGTGTAATAATAAATGCGTAAGCCATTCTTCCCTCTCTAGTATTATTTCTTGAAAATTGTTGCAAGCGCAGTTGCAGTGCTTTCTAGCACTTTTTAACGTCATTTATTTATGTTTATTTATTTATTTATTTATTTATTTATTTATTTATTTATTTATTATTTATTTATTTATTTATTTATTTATTTATTTATTTATTTATTTATTTATTTATTTATTTATTTATTTATTTATTTATTTATTTATTTATTATTTATTTATTTATTTATTTATTTATTTATTTATTTATTTATTTATTTATTTATTTATTTATTTATTTATTATTTATTTATTTATTTATTTATTATTTATTTATTTATTTATTTATTTATTTATTTATTTATTATTATTTATTTATTTATTTATTCTTGGTTGAAATTATCTATCAAATTTGTCTTAAACGAACGCTTAAAGCAGACGTTGTTCCGAAGTCACGCGATAGCACCGACAATTACTCACGTGTAATATTTAGCATGATCTCTTTTATATTACATTGCAGTAATAAACTAATTTATATAGTAAAATAATTTTGCACTCTTTGCGGGATCAACGAGCATTTTAATAGAAAGAATACGACTAAGGCATCGCCCGCTCCCGAAACTACCCGATTACCTGATTACAAACGACGTTTAAAAAATAGAGAAACAATATCGGAGTAACGTGCGTGGAGGCAGTTAAGCTTGGTCAGTGCTCGACACAAACGAGCAATATATTCCCGGATAATTGCACACGCTTGTGCAAACATTATCGCATTTATTCGATGAACTCCGCCGCTTACGGTGGAATAGAAGCAGAAACTTGGTCGATTTCAATAAATTTAGAAACGAAAGTTATAATGATGCGCCTGGAAGAAGCAGGAACTCACGAGTAATATCCAGAGCCCATCCTGGATTATATATTGAACTGTAAACGGAAAAGAGGCGAAATGTTTGATCAGGACGCTAATGTAATGCTGTTTACATAAAGTATCGCATGTTATGTCATCAGTGAGTGACACGTCGATGAGTCCGAATATTGCCTGAATCGTGTCTCGCGGGATCAACGCTCGTGTAATCTAACGGAACTAAATTTGTTCCCTTTTCAAGAGTATTATAATATTATAATATTCGAGTTAGTACTCCATAACTACCAACTAATTGAATTCTTTTTCCGTCCATAATGTACATATTGCAGGTCACAAAGAAAGAAAGCAATATAAGAAGCTTATTTTCGTTGCTTTCACTAACAGCTGCTTTCGATTGCTTAATATTTTTCCAAACCTCCTTTTTCCATTAAAAAGTTTTTCAAATTCTGTATGTAATTATTTTACAGATTAAGGAACTATAATGTTTTATTTGTTATTTATTCCAAATCATTAAAAATTAAATTATTTTAATTTGCTTCATTGACCTGACTAGCTTTTCATTTTTATTCTACTTATAAATATTATAGAATCAAATAATTCTTACTAGATCTAGAAGCGGTTAAAGTCGTAATTAAACTCAAACGCGTATTAGTCTATAATATTATAATATTATTCATTAAAAATAATCGTTGAATCATCTGAAATTGTCATTATAAATTTGAAAAAATAAAGTTGAAACTGACATCCGTGTATGTAACAAATAACGTAAAATTGTTAGTTAATCTAATGTTTTAAATAGTAACGTTTTCAAATTTGCTTGAAAAATATATACTGCTTTTTTACTTAGCAACGATTCTTGATTGTACGTTAGAGTTTACATATTTGATCACTCTGTCAATAATATAAGAAGTATTTGATAGTTATGCAACTTAATGAAGCAATGTAAAGATGAATAATTACATAATGTCCATGAGATAAGAAATTGATCGTAGCCAAGGGATTCGTTGAAATAAAGTATCTTCTTTCCGGAACCGGGCAGCAGCGCAATTGTGCAAGTCCTCACGTCGATTTCTGCACGAACATCCTTGTTGTCTGGTCTTCGGGAGAGCGGCGATCTATTAGAAATTGGAGCGATTAAGTACGAGGAAGTCGACGTGATGCTCCAGCAGGTTTAGAATGAATCTTCTTGGTGCTTGTGCTTCCTTCATCCTTCTCGCTAAGACTTTCTACGGTCCAGTGGATGCGCCGTATCGGCTAAAACAGTAACGAACAGAAACGTTCAAAGGATGAATAATCCAATTAAAGCAAGGAGTCAGACCACCATTTATCTCTCTCTCTCTCTATATATATATATATATTTATTTTCCTTTCTTTTGCTCTTTTCATTTCTTTTACGAGAATTTTTTCAACACCCAAAATAACCTTGCGTAATATACGTAGTCGATACTTTCATCTAATTTTATATAAAAAAAGACTTCGATAATATCAATTGATTTGTAAAATTAGACTATGTAGCATTATCCTTATAAATATGCACATATTTTTTAATAAATTCAACTTAGATAGGTGCCATTTGTAAATTGGGAAATATGAGTTTCACTTTGATCTTATTAAATATTTTATTAAGCTTTTTAATTTTTTCAAAGATGAAAGTTTTATATGAACATATGATATATTAATAAGTAAAGCTTTATTATGTCAGATATTATTAACTTCCTTTAAATATTAAAAATTAAAAAAGTATCACAGTTTATTGATTATACCTCTAATGCCAAAATATTTATGGTGTAATCGGTTATAATCCAAGCTATCATCTGGATGAATTTAATTTTCTTTCCTAGAATTATAAAAAGCTCGAACAAATCATTAAACGTGACTTGCTGCATTTAAATTAAATTATGGCTAAATTGGAGTGAATCTTTCTTCTTTTAACTTCATTTCAATCACATTATTATTGAGAGCCATTAAATTTGTACTGCATCATTAACATTGAAAAAATTGTGGTTAACGTGCTTATTCACTTATTTCCAGACTTCATTAATTTTATTCAAAGTACCTTTTTTATCAATGACAAGTTTAACGGACAATCTATTTACTGTTACTGTACTTTAATAACTCAAAATATTCAATATTATTAACATTTTATTCTCTCAAAATATTCAATAAAATAAATTATCCAGACCAAAACACCTTTTTATCTTTTCTCAAAATTAACAGCTTCTAAAGTCATCTTAAAATATATATTTACAATCATTCACACGTTACATAATGTCTAGTTATTATGAGTTATTATAGGTAGAGTTATCGTATGCGTAGAATTATTCTTTGCTCTAAACTTCTGAATTATTTCTAAAAGAAGCTAAGCTAAAACTTGTTTTTAAATGTTAATTTTTTTTTCCAAATTGCTTAAATTTCCTTGATTTAAAATTTTCATACAATTTTTAAATTATCATATTAGATAATGAAATTGATTTATGTTTTAAAATTTTTACTGATACCTATTTGATTACGGAAAATCTTTAATATATATTACCACTATTTATTTAAATAAGAATCATCTTTTTCCATTCTTAGGAGTAGAGATTTTCTTTGTTACATTCTTTATTTTTTACATCTACATGATTTATTATTTACGAAATTTTCACCAATATCAAAAAATTATTACTATTGATATAATATTAATTTAATAATAATAAAAATACTAATAGTCCTACTGTGCTCATTTTCGGTAAAGTAAAACTCTTGAAAATGATTTATAAAATTAAAAAATATTTACAACCATAAAATATCTAGTGAAATGATAAAAATAAATTTAATTTTATTGTCGCTTTCTCATTTTAGAAGAAATTTCAAATAAAATCATTACTATGGAGTAAAATTCCTTTCTATGAGATTCTCAAACCAATATTGAACCAACCTTACGTTGGAAGTTCTATACTTTTATAAAAAAAAAGTTGTGTAATAAAATGTGCACCATTACCATATTTACTTTTCTTTGCCTTTAAACTTACACATTCGTATATTTATGATAACTTATTTTTTGTGAAAATACATATTAATCTAATTTAAAAATATAATATCCATGTGTAACTTTATAAATGGAAACTTATTTATAGAGAATTGTGATCAGGCCATTAGGATCCAAGACAATTAATGCAAACACGTTTTGCAGTAATAAAAAATTTAATAACTTAAGAAATTACTTCTAGAAAACTATTAATTTCACTGAAATGTATTTTATCTTACCATAAGAACTAACTTTATCTAGGATAGCAATTGTCTTATATGGAAGACGTATAAAACAATTCCTTTCAAAGTAAGCTTAATAATTTCACACAAATTATTTGCGATTGTTGTATAAGTCTTAAATATTTTCATTACCTGTCATATTAACTATTAATGAGAACAAATGTAAGAATTTTGAATAATTAAAGAAGTTATATTTAACATTTAGTTTTCTATGTCTATTCTATGTTTTTATTCAATTTGCGATATCTAATCCATTGTAATTTAGAATAGGTAAAACCAATAAAAGTAAAACAAAATCATCTACTACATTTTTATTTTTTACTTCAATGTCATTGATCATAAAAAATTCTTTGTGTCTTAATAATTTTAATACTAACTATTATTACATTGCAACATTAAAATAAGTATCAGTAGTTTAATTTATTGATCAAAAACAAATAAAATATACCTTAACAAATTTATAAAGATTTATAAAGATATTTCATTCGTGATAACATATTAAAAAATCAAAAGCAGCCAAAAAATACTTAAATATTTGTAAAACGATGTACTCAATTTTAAGATATCTAAAAAAAAAAATATATATAGTAAAAAATATATTTAAAACACGAATGTATTTAAAAATGTATAATAAGAGAGCTTTTACTTTAGCACAGCGTGACGTAATCGTTATCAGTAAATAAGACGGTATCTTATTACAGGTTAATCTTTACATTCTCTTGAGTAGTCGAACAAATCTCGCAACCCTTACAGCGTCAAAAGTTTTCAACTTGATCCAAACAGCAGCTAATTTCTCGCAGATACCCGAAAGAAAAAAAGTTCACGTCTAAAGAGGCGAGTACCGTTGAAAAAAAAATCAGGTGCGATGCACTAGACGGGCGTCAACGAACGATGCTCTCGATCCATAATCAGTGGGTGGGTTTCAAATGGTAATGAGCGTGGAGTACCAGTAGTGGCGAGGGGGACAAGGGAGAAAGAAAGATAAGAATGACTGTGTAGAAAAGCCTTTCAGAGCATATCCTATTGACGCTTTTTTACGAAGTTCCTCGTGCCGCCAATGGATAATAAAAAAAAACTAATTACAATTTTAGGCCGTATTATGTAATGAATTTTTTCGATACCCACGATTGATTTTTTGTTCATAAAATCAAGGAATTCTGACGTAATTATTGGTATCTTTTTTCAACGAGGAAGGTATGATATATTTTAAATTTTGCAACGGAGTCTCTGGAAATATTGATTATAAAATATTACAACATTGTACATGAACTATTACGATATACATCCATGTAACAATATGTCTAATCAATAACAGGTGTAATATTCAATAAAAATTAAGCGCTATATTAAAATTTTATTGGATAACTTTAATGGAATGTTATCAACGTTAATAAAAAATATGGCAATACCTATATTACAAAATTTACAGTACACATTAGCGTAATAAAAAACGCATGCATTCTTTTTATACTTAATGTATCTTTTAAAAATACATATTGAATAATATTTGTATTAAATTGTAATAAAAAATATTGAACGATAAAAGCAATTTTTAAGCATCAGCATACCACTATTGCTTGAGTAAGTAAAAACAGGTTTAATTCGACTAAAAAGAATTTCACGATTCACTGATTTTAACGCTAATAAACTAAGAATAAAGAATTTTGAATAAAAATAAAATTGAAAAAATCAAATAACGATAAATTTTTTTCTGAGGTATGCAGGAAAGTTGATATAAAAAAAATGCAGAATGCATTGTTGGCGTAATCCACGCACTTATTCGTATGTATAACGAAATGAAGAGAAAAAGCAACGGATAAAAACTCGCGGATACTGGGTACAATAGGCGCAAGGGATGGATGGGGAAAAGTCGTGATTCTCCTTCACTCAGAGGCACAAAACGAGTTTATACGAGAGCGAGCGACACCCTCGCCCTCGCGGTAAGCCGCGATGGGAATAAAATGTGAAACTGTAAATTGTGCGTGGGAAGAATCGGTCCCAAGATGATCGTGTCCTGTATGTGCACAGACGAGTGAACCGAACCAAGAGCGACAAATACGGGGAGTTCGTGTAAAACAACCCGTGAGAGAAAGGGAGTGGGTGAGCAAGGAAAGATAGAAACCGCGAAAAAGTCGGCGTGGATTTAAATGCGCAGCCGAGCATTCAGTGAAGCTTTCTCTATTTGAGGGGTCGCTCGATCCGTTGAAATTTGTTAGGTCATGTCGGATGATCACTCCCCAGTGAATATAAAGAAAGAATTCTTAAAACATTCGAAGGTAAACGAGGAAGGGCGAAGCGAGAAAGAGAGAGAGAGAGAGAGAGCGAGTAAAAAGGAAGACAAAACCAGCCGAAAGGTGACGCGAGTTTTGCTACTCTTTTCTACTTTCCAGTGATATCGAAGGAAAGAGTAAGTAGGCGAAGATAAGGAAAGTTGGAAAGACTACACGACGTTAGGAATATAAAGCCAGAGATAACGGATATACCGGTCACATATGCAGCTCGTAAAAGCTGCTTCAAAAGCTGCAACTTGCGTTACCTGGATGATGATGAGCACATCGTTTCCTTAACATCTCTCTCTCTCTTTCTGTCCCTCTTTCTTTCACTTCCTTTTTATCTATTTTTCAAATTTCTCTTCAAGAAACTCTTTTCATTCGTTACGTGCATCCGCAGTCGCACGCGCAAATATATATACATGATATTTATTGTTAAAATCAGCAATTTTTAGATCTGAAAATCATTTGGTCTATTATATTAAAAAATAAATTTTTAACGAATTTTTTTACCTATTTATGGTGCCTACCTGTCGTACTTATACCCAATAAATATACCAACACGATAAAGATACAACGTGGTTTTAGGTTTGTTTAACAATTTTGAAGAATATGAAAGAAAACAATTTTCAATGTTAAAATTTTTTTAATGAAATAATATTATTTCAATATTACGTGTTTCTGTGAATTTCAAAATCGAATATGAATAATAATAAGATGTTGTTACTTGATATTAAGAGTACGCTAATGATTAATGCGATAATGATTCATGAACATTTCAGAGAAACATATTTTTGTCCAAGTTGTCTTGTTTTAAATTTAATCATATTTGTTTGTTAAATGATGCATAAAAAATAATATTTAAAAAAAATTTCTTATTCGCAGCATAGAAGAAATAAGTTTCAAAAAGCTTTTTTCTCTTATACGTTATATTTCTTTTTAAACGAATTTTTTATTTGTATTATTATATTCTAAACAAAAATGTATCCTTAAGAGAAATTGTAAAAATTGAAGTTCTATTGTTTTCCCTGTACAATTTCTAAAATGCATATTCGACAAACTATTTGCTTTTCTTTTAAAGAAAATTTTTTATCTTAAACAAAAAAAAATGATACAATCTGCATTTCACAAATTTCTAATAAATTTTTTTATTTCACTAGTGATTTACATTTAATTCCTAGAGTGAATAAAATATAATGTAGGGTAAACTTACGAAATATAATTCAGCGGAAAATATTCAAAGAAATTCAAATTTGCAAAGTAAAACTTTCAATATAATAAAAAATCTATGTAAAACAACATATAAAAGAAGATTATTTACTAGAGATAACGAATACGAACAAAATACTGCTTCAGGTATAGTTCGATATATTTATGTAATTCAAGTACACGTATTAACGTGAAATTAAATTTAATCCGTTTTTATAAATCAATAACTTGACTTTGCTACTTCTAATAAACCTCAGATTCTAGAAAAAGTAATAAAAGCTGGGAAATTTGGAAACTTTTTCATCATCGTCACAGGTTATCCGTTCGTAATCAAAACAAATAATAAGATTATAAAAGAGACGAAGAAAGCACCAAGTTTGTCATCGACGGGCCAAAGGTGCCGTCGTCCACCGGGTCAGGCAAAAGTACCGAAAGCCTTCGGTGATCGTTACTGTGGAGACTCATTAGGCAAGTATGAGGAGCTCCGACTTCGAGCCGCGACTCCTCGTGAGCGCTACCTCAGCGAATGTGAAGAAATATCTCGGGTGCGTATTTTCGTGCCTGCGAATACGACTGTTCGTCGAATGAGCCATTGTTCGTGCATGGCACGGCGGTGCAGCCACCAACAGTCCGTAAATAATAGTGGCCGACCAGCCCCACCTGGTGACTCCGTGTCATCGCCTGTGCCTCTTGTGCATGCCGCCTCTGCAACCGCCGCTGAAGCCGCCACTGCAGACGCCGAGTTTGACACCGAGTGCCCGGGGCGTCGCGGGGACAAGGTTCTGGATATTTATTTCCGGGGCGTGATGTCGTGGTGCACGTAGCTCATCGGTCGTCTGTAAGCGCGAAATCATCTTCGAGCGCTTTTCCCTTTTCCGAGAGAAATATCGAGAGTACCGGTCGGAATTCGATTTCACGGGCCGTGAATTCGTGGCTGAGGATCGATGCTCCTTGGCGCTTTTCGATTTGGCTTTGATTTGTAAACGATGCCAGAGAGAGAGAGAGAGAGAGAGAGAGAGAGATGTTACGGCAAGCAATTCAGGCAACTTAAATGACTCGCTTACACGACTCTAAGTAGGGTGAAGGGCAATAGCTGAACTCTCGTCGTGTGTCCGATTGGCAATTTTTACAGTAATAATACGTTCCCGGGCAAAAAATTACACTTGTATCTCGCGTGAAATAAGCTTACATATTTTTATAAATTGAATTACATATTCCTTTAGGTATTATCCTTGTCTGCTTGAACGTACATGGTTCTAATAGAATTTTAAGCTACTCAATGGAACGTGCACAATAGTTTGACTAAAATTTTATTAAATTGCTTTACTAATAGAGTAATTAATGGTCATTTTAATGGTCATTTTTAGAAAAGTTTTATTGCTTCACAGCCGGTGCTGGAGATTCATCAAAAGAACCTCGTATATAATAGTTTACGTATTAAATCTGTTTCTAATTCTTATCAATCAATGTTAAAGGTTTCAAGTATGCATATTAAATCTTTGCAAAAGTAGCACACTTATCAAGATTACAAATAGCAACTAAGGTAATGACAATTAAATTTTGCACTTACTTATGAGGCATATTATTTAATGATGGATAACTCTGTTAATTGTTCTTTTATAAAAAGTTTAATGCTTGTTATATACCTTTTCTTTCTTGCATTTCTTGTATAAATAAGATCATTAAATTTAAATTTTCTGTTAAAACGAGCAATACGTTTTTATTAGATATTAAGCTTTCTAAATTATCTATTTGTAATACATTGCAGATATTAATGCTTTTAACGAAATTTGAAATAAAAATTTGAAAAAATCAAATGAAATATTGGCAGAGTTTTTTTTCATTCGTTTAAAAGCAATATCCATCTATTTCCAAAAGTGACAAACAGACAATATTTAAATTTTTATAACAATAAAGAAAACATTCAAAAGGAACAGGAAAGTCATAGGACTGATAAGTTGTCAATAAAAGATTAATTACAAAGGTGCTCGATTCATGAGACAATAATGTTATAAATAAAAAAAATTCAGAAAATAGGAAGAATATCAGCGACAAATCCCACATGAAAGGTCGAAGAGACTATCATTGTTGGGGTGATCGTCTATTTCCACCTGTCAGAATAGATAGACGCACAATGAGCTACGTTGTTTCTCTCTATAAACAAGAAAAGGGCGAATCTGTCATTTATCCGAAGAAAGAAGTTTTACGCTTCTTTCTAGTCGAATTATGAACACCAAAGAATAACAAGTCTTTCTAGAAAAACGGAAAATTTATGCACTTACACGTACATACGCACGATAAAACTGAAAAGAATTCGTCAGCTATGATAAATTTCAACGGTTTCGATTTATTTAAAATAATAAATATCGTTTCTCAAAAGTGTGAGCAAACAATTTTGCAAAGTTTTTGATATTTTACATTGATCACTTCTCTCAATAACGTTTGTGAGTTTTTAAATAGCCAATACTACGTTTTCCTAGTTACAGAATTAATTTATCGTTTGTTACATTACCTAATTTTATTTAAAGAACATGTAACGCCTAGTTTTTATTACTTATTACCGTAATTGAAAGACCATACCAAACGAATAAGCTTTCGTCTTGTGTAATCTTTGTACACTGATACAGATAAAAAGTTTACTTACGCATTATCTATTTTTACGAAACTTCGTTGCTTCAAGTGAAAAAAGGATAAAAAGAAAAGAGGATAAAAAAGGATAAAAAAGGATAAAAAGAAGGATAAAAAAAGGATAAAAAAAGGAAGAATTATGTAGCCCAATGGTTTACTGGGCTCAGTTTATGACAATTAGTTCGTCATAATAAAGTAATTGTATGAATTAAATTAAAACAAAATGGCTATAGTGTATACTTTTATCGTAACATGTTAATTTTTTAATATAAATGCATTAGAAGAAATTATGATTCCGTCCATTAAATGAGAAAATTATGCACAAATCATTCGAGCAAAAACATGCACGCTTCACTTTGTTCATTAGTTCTATTTAATAGTCCTATTTATTAGTTATTTAGAAGATTAGTTATCCTTGGAAAATATGAGTTATAATAATCGATGAATTTCATATAGCCAATGTCACGTACACGTACAAGTTTATAATTCAAAAAAACAGTAAAGAGCGAAAAATCAGAATTCATCTTAACGTCACAATATAATTACTAGAAGTCAACCCTTGGTGAAGCCATCAACATCAAGAGAAAGTAGACCGTAACTAATATCCGAGAAAAAACGAGCCTGGCTAACAGCTCGGATTTACGAGACAAAAAGGAAAAAGACAAACAATAGAGAATGAGCAGAGAGTAGAAGCGCAAGAGGAAGGGAGAGAGCGATTCGGGCGCGAGTAAACCCTTTCTCGCTCGGAATCCGAACGGCGTTTACAAAGCGATTAGATGTCGCATAGGTCGTGGTAGTCGGCGAGAGAAACGGGGGTTAATACACGAGGCGAGATGGACTCGGCTCGCGTGGGTGGACGAGGGTAACGGCGCATGGCGGGGACGTGAAAATAGTTATGATTGAGCGAGCGCCGCGAGGGATTTTCCGACGGAGTATAGAGTGCCGTCGGTGTCGCTTCTTGCTGCGGCTCAGCCGAACCTGGAGGGTTGAACGACATTTGGCTTGGTGGAGCGAGTTGTCCCGGGGCATCGCGCATAAACGGCGCTCTTTGTTGACATGATCTATCGCTTACTTTTTTCCGTCCAAAGTTTCGTGCGCGCACTGTCGCGAATACCACTATTTACAATTCCGCGGCTCCTTGATTTTCTCTGCTTCCTTCGAATAGCAGTAACAAGTGCGTTCTGAAATATATATTTTATACGTGCGAAAGTTTTCTATAAAGGCGAATTACAATATTTATTCGGTGAAGCAATAAAGGAATGACGTATTATCTATAACACATACTTGCTCAATATTTAATATTTCTATCCTACATATTTATATTTTTATATTATTTTTTAGTCTTCCGTATTCTTCTTCTTGTCCTGGCGAATGTTCGTATTGTCATATTTTATAGCAGTGTCGCTATCAAGACGCAAACGGTCAATTGCTGACTAATCAATGAATTTCAATTCAATTTCAATACAAGCGTGTTTTGTACACATTCGAAAGAATAGACGATTTTTGTTCAAGGTAAATCTATGAATTTCTTTAATTATTAAGCAGTATTTTCTTCACGTTTCAAAACGTGAATTCTTTTTCGCAGTCACGTACAATATAATTTATAATGTCAAACGCATAATTATTCAATTGTTGTTAAGTTCTTTTTTTTTAAGCCTTATTAAAACCTTTATGAATTCGAAAACAGTCCTTTTAGTCACTTGTTTTTAAAATTCACGTTTTTTTTAACTAATATTCAAAGTAAGAATTCCCTGCTATAGACCACCTATTTTTAAATAATTCAATTATTTTATTTAGAAGAAAAAATTTTTAACATTTCCAACGTATACTCTTTTATTCACAATTACTTGTACATATTTAGTATAATAAAATCACTTTCTCAAAAATAATCGAATATGTCGCTTATCGACCTCTTTATCGAAGCATAATATCGTATCTAACTTTTTAATTGTAAATGTATGTCCATGGATGTAAAGAATATTAAAAGAAAATTTGGAAAACTAAAAATATTTTTGAAAACAATAATATAATTGCACTGCTGAATCTGTAAAAAAGCAATAATATTCTTAATTTTTGAGCAGGTTAAAGTTCTAATGAAAGTAAAATAAAATCAGTTTGTTATCGGAAAAACAATTCGCTAATAAAACAATCCAATAAACTGATATATAAATGATTTTTACCGAATCATAATCCCTAGAACTTAGAGTAACGAAAATGCTTGTGGTAAGGGTGCGAGTGCCGCGATAAAAAAATCTGACTCGTTACTCGGCGAAATTCGTTTACCCTGTCTCTTTTTACGATTCCTCATCGAGTAAATAAAAACGAGAAAGAGAAGCGAGGGAGCAAAGTGATAGTATTTTTATCTACAAGGACCAGTTTCCTCTTACCCCAGACTCTCTCTCTCTCTCTCTCTCTCTCTCTCTCTCTCTCTCTCCTGGGCACAAACTCTATCTATCCCTAGTCATCTCCGTCTCCGTCGCACTCGAACGCTTTTCCATTTGCGGTAAACGAAATCATCGATAATCGGGGTCTGATCAACTGCACGTAACTCCCTGAGAATCCAGTCGCACACATACGCGTACGCCGACGTTTTCTCCTAGGGTGTCGCGCCTTTTCTCCTCCGAGCGACGCATTTCCGGCGGCAAGATCACGCTCTCCATCATACCGATATGACGATCCCTCTCTTTCTCACCCCCAGTGAACTCATTAGTAATGCGAATGTGAGCCTTCGCGGCTTCGTTTTCTCTCGTGTTGCCTCGGAAAAATACCGTTGCAGTCGATGTGGTTCGACGCTCGTAAGAAGTATGAAACGGAGGGAGACTACGAGGACGTTATTCGGTCACTGATTGTCGTTGGACGGGGAGGGAGGAGAGAGAGAGAGAGAGAACGAAAACCTCGAAAGATTTCCGTACATGCTTAGGCAAGGCTTTCAGACTTATCCTTATCACCAAGAGCCTTCGTTGAAGATTGCGACTAAGGGACCCTTCTTTTCTCTTCTCTCGACTGTACATGTATG
Source organism: Wiebesia pumilae (assembly GCA_018907045.1). Classification (NCBI taxonomy): domain Eukaryota; kingdom Metazoa; phylum Arthropoda; class Insecta; order Hymenoptera; family Agaonidae; genus Wiebesia; species Wiebesia pumilae. The sequence goes on from JACCHZ010000107.1 coordinate 2,975,593, forward strand.
TGCGCGCGCGCGAACGCGCACGAACTGAGGAGGCTGAGCGATGAATAAAAGAAAACTCATTGAATGTGAGAAAATGTCATCAGGATCGTATGTTTTCGTTAAATTAAATACATCTATCCCTCTTCCCGACCACATAACCAAGCCCATTCTCTCTCTCTCTCTCTCTCTCTCTCTCTCTCTCTCCCTCTCTCCCTCACCCTCTCCCCTTCACCCCCTCTTTCACTTCTTTTATATCGAATGAAATTTGTCGATGATTCTCTTTTTCAGTAAATACAGTACTTTCCACATCTTCCTCATACATATTTTATAAAAGTATAATCGAGATCTTTGATGTACAAATTTATAATATATGAAAATTTCTCTTTGTTCTAAGAGATTTATAATAAGGTTAGTATACAGCAATTGGTTATGAACAAAAATTTACGTTATCGACCTGAAACCAATCTATAAACTATTCAAAATAAAAAATTCAATCAATATGTATTAAATAGACAGCTGTATAATATATAATATAATATATAAGTAAAAAATTAAATTATTATTCTATGTAATTATTTACGAAAATAAAACAGATTTGAAAAGACCGAACATGTTTTGGAATCTTAGATATCCCTATCAAAGAATTATACATTTTATAAAAATGAGACAATTGGTTTAAAACTTTCTTAAGATAAATTCTTCGGATAAATACTTTTTAATAGAAATATGATATATTTGATGATATATAGTATATAGATGTATCGCTTATTTAGCTTACTAGACAAGAAATATTACCTAACATACCATTCATTATTAAGTTCGACATTTATAATAATTAAAGAAGAGCTAGCGAAATTGACAGTTAATGTAAAAGGAGGATAGATAATGCAGTATTAATGCATCAAAATTTTCTTCTTCTTTTTGCTCTGCGTAACAATGCTTACAATCCTGCCTTTTGAAATTTACTATATTTACGATTTTTCACGAAATTATTCAAAGACACTTAGACCTTCGATTTCGATACACTATTTTCACTCACTTATACAATTTATTAGCCTACGCAATACTTGTAAAGCATTTATTTTTCATCTAAATACTTTCTTCCAAACACAGCCTACGGAAATAAAGTTTTTACGGAAATAAAAATTTGTACGAGTAGAGAATGTATTTCCTAAATTATGTGTATCGTATAATAAAATACAAATGTAACATACAAGTTTTTACAAGATGGACGTGAATTTCTTAAGCTACATATAGAATACGAGAAAATGGTAATTTGTACCGCTTTCTTTCTCTCGGTGTACATAAAAGATAAACCAAAGTTGGAGTTTAAAAAGAAATCGAAACCGTCGGCATTCGTTTTTGAAATTTCTTATTTTTCCAGAGATTTTCCTTCGCCTCGGTATTTCACAAGAAAAGAGCTTTGGCGAATATTCCTCTTGCCAGAGGTTACACGTCCTGCGCAGCATGCAGGAAGCAAAAAGGGTGAGAGAAGAGAACATGAAACTCGGTTCAATATCTCTCCAACTATAATATGGACACGTATGCTCTACGTGGATATGTAGGCGCGCGCCCATATACGCATTGGTATGCGTGCATGTGTACATACGCGAAAATAAATACAGTCGATATAACATATATCGGCGTACATGCATCTGGCCGGATATATTTTCCCCCGACATACATAGGTATAACGCAGGTATAGGTATAAACGTTCCGAACTCGGGGATTCTGCCTCGGACGTCTGCTCCGCGATAAGATACCGACCGTCTAGGCAGAATCTTCCCCTCTCTTTCTCGCCATCTCTTCTCTTATTCTTCTTATTTTGCTTCTTCGCGTTCTCCCATTCGTCGCACTCATGCAACAAGACGCGAGTTTATTCTTATCGCGAGCGGTCTTCTCTAAAAAAAAAAAGAAAACATTTTTTCCTCTTTACTTCTTTCTTTCCCACTCGCCATGTCTCTTTTCGAGGTCGCGGAAAGACGGATAAATGGATATTGGATGTCGATAAGTCAAGTCAAGCTTTCCCGATTAATTTTTCGCGTATCCAAGTCGGCCTACGAAAAAAGCAATTTTTCGTAACACAGAAATTCTCAATACAACTTCTTTTGTGAAAAAAGGCGCCCTGTCGTTGCGACTTTTATCCTTCTCTATCTGTTTATGCATCCGATAAATTGAAAAAAAAATTCCCTTTTCGACGAGGACAAGTATAAAAATTAAATAATCTTAGATAAACGAATCAAAATCAATTAAGTGAATTAACTTAACGCATAAGTATTATCTTAACATAACTTTACATAATTTGAGGAACTCGGCAACAATACTTATACAAAGTATACATTTGTAGTAATCGCACTTTTAAATGTAAGCTTCAATAGTAAAGCCAAAATAAAATTTGTAATATAATTAAAATTATCTCCTCCTACTGACAATAGTATCAGCAAAAAAACTTTTAGCAAATCTAATGCCTAGCTTCTTTATTTCAATAGATATACGATGAACAAAAAATTACAAGGAAAATTTGAATTATAATACGAATAAAAAACTTAAATAATAAATCATTGTTTTCTTACTCAGTATTATAATGTACTATTAATTTAAAACCCTTATAATTCAATTATGAAAATAAAGATTTTCTATATTATCCATATTTTAACAAACTTAAATTAGCATTTATTTAATTATAGACGATAATAATTTATCACTTCTTGAAAATTTCGTTAATTTAAAATTTTTATATTTCAAATTATTTTAATTCTTAATTATTTCTTAAAGTTTAAAACAATATAATTGTTTGTAAATTGATATAATTTTTAAATATAAATAACATAGTATAAGACTCCTATAATTGTAAGATTATCTGGTATTAAAGTTCCGAAAGTAGTCTAACTGACTTTTATTTCTTTTGCATTATCGAGGCAATATTAAAGTGAAAAATTTTTAATATTAAAAATTTGAAATATAAAAATTATAATTAGAATATGCAATGAGGTATATTTGTTTATCGTGAATTTCGTTTGAAATAACATTCAACGAGTTCACGTGTGAAATGAATAAATACTACAACTTTTAGGAACATTCACATAATAATAAAGATTCTGTTGTAAACGAATTTTTACTTTATCGAGTTACATTTTACGCAAAATTTATATTCAAATAATTATAAAAATACACATAAGTTTTTTTCTAACAAAATTGTACGATATTCTTATTTATTCAAATACAAAATTCGCACGTTACTACTAAATCACTACTATAAATGTGAGAATTCATACAATTTTACGTGAACTCTAAATTGACACAGCAATATAAAAAGTACATTTAAGCGTCTCGAACTGTACTATTGTTTTTTGGTGAACTCGGGAACAATAGAGTGTATTGGAAGCCGAAGGATCGACATCCAGGTAGTATAATAAAAAAACGATGACCAAACCAGTTCCACGCGATGTTCTCACAAAAAAATATAACTCTTCAATTATTTTCATGAGCTAGTGGAATCATTCGCTAACTATATATTAAATGTGCGATAGGCAGTATTATGACTCATTTCATTGTCAAATGTACAACTCATTAGATAGGGTATTTGGTGATAAATAGTGCTTTAAAGAACCACATATACATTTATTGTGTACCTTCAAAAACTATTTAAATATAAGATGTAATTGTTTGATTTTTCAAATTTTTGTTATATAAATTTACATATGAATTTAATATCTTTAAATTAAGAAATAAATTAAAATTTGAATTTACTTAAAACGGAATAATTTCTTATTGTTATTAAAACTGATGAACTTGTAGCTACTAAAAGAATCTATTAAAAATATACATTTATAATAATTCCAATATGCACAATATGCATATGTATACATACATACATACACACACACACACACACACACACATATATATATCTCACGCGATGGTATGTATAAATTTGAATTCCATTTATTCCAAATAACAAACATTATAGCCATTTAATTCTTTGTATAACAATATAGAAGGATGCTATCTAAGCATTCAATAGTATTTCGAGAAAAAAAGAAGCAACAGAAAGAAAATGACAAAAATAGAAAGCGCAACCCGCGTTACTGAACAAAACAGCAATCAATAAAGACGAAGTTAGGAGAGTCGTTCCCTGAATTCCTTCAATCAAATTAGGAACATCAAAGTACCCAGAAAAGCGAAAGAAGGAAAAGAAGATGAGAAGCGACGCACAGAAGAAGACAACGACATCGACGAGAACAACGAGAGGAAGAAAATAATCGCGCGGAGAGAACACGAGTTCTCTCTCTCTCTCTCTCTCTCTCTCTCTCTCTCTCCCTCTCTTCGTCTATCGGACATTCCTTGGGGGTTCAACCATGGAATTAGCCTCTATCTCGAGCGAAGATTCGAACACTCGAAACAAAGAACAAGTGTGCGCGCGCCCTTCGATACGGGTGTTTTGTTAAATTTTCCACTAGAAAAAAAATATTAAAACTTTTCTTTAGTAATCATTTTACAAAAGAAAAATTCAAAAGCAATTTAAAATTTTACATTTTAGATTTATCGTCAGTTGATTAAACTTTAAAAATTCATTTTCCATGCAATTACATGCATACATTAAAAAATGATTTAAATAATATTGAAAAAATTGAAAAATAAGAAATTTTTAATCTACCAATAACATAATTCAGAATAGTTTTCGAATTCCTAAGGTCATGCATTTGAATGATTTTTTTCACATTTGAAAATGCATAAATATTCAATCATAAGTGTACAACATGTATTATTTAATTATTGCTTTCTGTATATTTTATACATTTGTTGTTCTCTATATAAATAATCTTTATTTTGAACTAATTTGTAAAAATCATTATGTATTATTAAATAATATACAAATAAGGTTTAAAAATCTGTACTTGTTCACAGTTTAGTCATGTACGAATTAGTAACTTATAGAATATAAGTTACGTCTGAATGAATTTAGTTCGCGTTCTGATGGTTAAACCGCTTTTTTCAAAACTTTTACTAACCTACATAAGAATAGCGATATAAATGATGAAATACGAGTTATCAATATGAAAACTTAACAATTACTGTGGTATCATTTGTATCGATAAATCTTTTTTTTTAATATATTATCTTTATTTAATCATTATTTAAATATGTAAAATTAGTTAATAGAATAAATAGGTATATAATATACCTGTAATATACCTGTAAATCCATAAGATACTTACTATGAAAAAGTGGATTCCAATTCCAAAGAGGATTTAAAGGAAAGAATCGTTTGAAACGGCTGTGAATAATATTTGATGATCCACGAAGATATTTCTATGGGCGTCGAGTAAAAATCTTGCACTGACAGCCTTAGAGAAAAAGGATTCGTCTTTAGTTCATGAGCACTTGTACGCACATCCGTATGTACACACGTACAGATGAAAAATGAGAAAAAGAGAGAGAGGGAGAGAGAGAGAGAGAGACGGAGTTAAAGTGAGCGCCCTTTGTAATACGAGCGATGCTATCTAGTAATTGCCAAGCGTCGAGTAATTAGAATGAAAAACTCTCGGTCCGTTTGATCTCGCTTACAACTCTTGTGCATCCGTCTGATGATGCTGTAAAGTACGACGTGCCCCGCCTGCAGAGAAAGGGAGACAAAGAGAGAAAGGAAATGCGCGCGCGTGCGCGCATGTATATACTGCATCTACGCGTATACGCATACGTGCATATATAAGCAAGCTCGTGATACGATACTCGTATCGCGCTCGCGTGAGCTGGTGGTGAATGACGTCATGACTTATTTATCTGTAACGCGCTTACGCGCGGGATCACCCCGTGATAAATCGTACGTGGTGTGAGTGCCCTCGAGCACGACCACGGCCATTCTAATATACATCGCCAAGGCTGCCTCGCAGGCTGCTTAACGTCAGAAGGACTCTGCATTTGGCTCTTTCCTTTTATTCTTCTTGATGCGATGGTGTTCGATCAACGCATTTTACTCGGCTGGGGAAACCTTTCCGACAGCGCGTATGTATATGACCACGACTTTCCTGATAGTCCTGGTAGACTAGTAGAAAATATAGCTACGCCCAAGGCTTTACGTCCGAGCCTTCTTGCTCCAACAAATATAATCTTGGTAACGACTTTGCTGAGTTATTTCTCGGCAAAATAATCAACGGATATATTTTACTGCAAATGCGATGAAATTTTGAAAATTAATGGTCACTTTATCGACGTTTCTGCAAAGATAAATTAATTACGCGTTCGCAAAGGATAGACACCCAGATATAACATCAACAAAGCAGGCAAAGACAAACCTTACAAAGACGCTACTTTAAATAATGATTTTATATTTTCACTTTGTAGAGTTTTTGCGTACTTGGTTAATTTCATCGTTGACTTGTGACACATTGTTGACACATTGTACATGCTTAATAATTTATTCCGCTAAGCATCGCAATAACACAATTCATAAAGCAAGGCTGTCTGTATTTATCTTTTACGGATTATTGAATGTGAATTTATTAAACAAAAATGGTACAAAATGCGCATAACTGCAAAAAATATTTAGTTGAGAATTAAAATTACCTGTACAGAGTTCCGGAAATTAATATTTATAATTCGTATTTGAGACTTTTCGGTTTCAGAAATCTTTAGTATTCATCGCTCTAATGATATTCTCGAATAAACATGAGCACGTTTTAAGCTATGCATAATTACAATTATGCCATTCCGCCGATAGCAACGCGAATCATTTATACGTAGCCGATGATTTTTAACACTCGATCTATAGATATTGCTTCTAAAACTTCGGAATTAATCCGACATTATTGTACGTAACCACCAAAGCCATTGGCTTATGGGCGACCAACCGGCATCGCTCGTTATCGGAGAACGAAATTCATCACAAACCATAATACAAAAGGGAAGAGCGCGCTGAAAGCGCAAGAGATCGAGAATTGGAGCCGCAACGACGGATCCCATTAGTCGGCCAACACGAATAGACGAATAGTGAATTGAGTGGGCAAGGTAAACGTTTTCAGGTCGCATAGTATGGCGCTCGCGGGGGTGGGTACACACGTCTGGATGCTGTTGCCTCCGGCGCATCGATCCGATACATCACGGAGCCATTTACATCCCCGGACTACCCCCACCCCCGGACGCGCGGACACAGCCTCCCTCGCGGATTCTCGCGCGGCAGCAGCGCCATCCACGAGGAGGCGCCGATCAGTGGTGCGCAGTCGCGAGGGCCTCCCGTGAACTTCGGCCTCTCTCGAGGCTCCTTCAGCGTTCATCCCTTTAACTGCGCCCGCGTTCTTGGTGCTTCTTCTTTGTGGCACCCCTTCACACTGTGGCACCACTCTCACACTTCCGTAGCCGCTCCTTCTCACTCTCTTCGAATAAGCGTCTGCTGTTATTTGAATGGCAGTAGCACTTCCAGTCGCCTCCAAGTTCCGCTAAGTATTCCCGTCTCACCGCTCTCCAACTCTCTTATCATTGTCCTTGCATTTATTTACGCGTTCACTGGAGTCGCTTTTCTTTTCGAGCATCGCGTTTACGGGGACAGCATTTAGGTTATAAAAGGAAAGCAGTTGTGTCTTTGGTAAAAGCATTTTATCCGCGTTTAAAATGAGAAATCGCAGAAAACGGATTAGCCTATTGCTCTGGCTGCGTAAAATCCTTTTCACAAGCGAAATCTAATTAAAAAAACGTTTCTAAATACTAGAGATTTTTCTCGAATGCATGTGTTTCTCTTTATAGATAATATTAACAGTTTCCATATTCTTTGCAATTACAAGTGTTTTCACGTGCAATACGCTTTTATACTCCTATAACAATGCCAACGTAGACTACGTAACTCTATAGACTGCACGTTTTCAACTACGTCGCAGCTCGCACGACACACGACACACGACACACGACACACGACACACGACACACGACACACGACACACGACACACGTCACACGACACACTAAGTTCACTAATGAGGACAAATGGAATGGCATATATCGCGATATTTGCATTTTATGGCTGGCGTAACTGTGTTTCACTTTATATTTAACCACTTAAAAATTAATATCTGCCAAACGATACATTAAATTTCATTTTACATTAGCTGCAAGAAAATAAAATAAAAGTAATATTTACTTCGGATAAAAAATCACTCTTTTTAATAAAAGCGTACACGCAATATGCAGATAAATTTACATCAACACTTGCACAAGAGCATTCACATCGCATTCGCAGCCCTACAATTAATGTACAAATTGAAAATACAATGTATACTATATTAGCATAACATTCGCATGATAATGACTACAGAATAATTTAAGCATTTACATTGCTTAGCCATTATTGTGAATGCTGTAAATTCTCTGTGTGTATCATTTATCACATGATTCTTTTTCAAGGATACAATTAATTATTTTAAGTTGAATATTTTTCTCATAGTTTATATTTATTAGTGTACATTTGAAGAGTCTTTTATCTAACAAAAATTAAAATACTAATTGAAATCCATTTTTATTAAATTACAAATAACTTGTGCTTCATAAGAGTAATTTAATTAAGAATCAAGTGGACCGATTTAAATTAAAAATTTCTTGAATATTCGATACACGAAATTCTACAGATTTCGCAGTAGAACAAAAAATTTTATTTACATACAGTGCTTAGGAGGCAATGCAAAATTTATATCGTACAGATAAATTAAATTTAACAAATTCTAAGATTATGCAATATAATCTAATAGCAAAATTTTTAATGACTTAACAATACGTTTAATAACTTCTTAACCTAATTTAAATTCTTAACAATGTTTTTTAATCCTAATATAAATACCTTATATAGTATTCAAGTGCACTTTATCATTGCTTGTACTACAGTCTTATTACCTTAAAGATAGCCTTAATATAATAATCATGTATATATAAATTGCAATTTCGTATATTAACATCTGTATTCATTGAATCAAAAAACTAAGGGATTAATTTAGTTAGGAAAGGAGCTGATACCTGAAATTTAGAAGCTCCGTGAACTCAAAAAAGTACCATTAGAGTATGGTGATAGTAAAACTAATAAGCAGGAATAAATTCTAATGTATTAAAAATTGTTATACTATTTAAAAATGGTGATGCTGACTATACTTCGACACTTGCAACCCCCGTTAGATAGATAGAAATTGAAAATAATTTGTTAAAATTCTGAAATCCTAAATAATCTCTTTTAGTATTAACTGGAAAAAATTTTCCCCATTATAAAGTTCTTCCTCTTTAGCGAAGAAAAATTAGAATTTAAAATAAGAATCACATTGGATCCATATTAATTAGAATTTTTTCTGAGAAACTCAGCGGCTTGCTCTTATTGTAGAATGTAGCGTGCTTTCCGCTTACTTAAATAGCATTATATTATTAAGTGGCTTGGAATTTCACATCATCTTGGAAACAAGTTATTTCTTTATGCGAACAATAATTTATAAAAAAGTTGTTTATTGTTTATTAACTCAGAGTCGTTTTAAGGTGTTATAAATTTATCTGGCCAGTTTAGTCGGAGTCATGTTTTAGACAAATTTCTTAGTTTAAACACTTACTTTAAATAATTAAATCAAATTAAATATTTAGTTTATTTAATACTTAAGAGTCTAAGCTACTATGACACTCTCAGCATTTTCGAAACTGGTAAAATAATGAATTAAATTTCTAAATTAATAAATTTAGATATTTTATTAGCAAAAGCTAATAAACTAGGTTATAATTGTACCTTATTAATTAAAACTGCTTATTCGTCAAGAGAAACTTTTTATAAACCAGCATACATGTACATTTATGATAAATTGATTAATTTATGGGTTATTTAGTTGGTTATATTTATTTTACTTTCTACGTATGATAAAAAATAATGGTGATGAGCAAATTTCCCATTTATATATTTTAAAATTGTAGGTGTATTATATTTTACTTTCATTAAAATACATGAAAAATATTGTTATTATATCCGAATTTTTTAATATAAGAATCTCAGAATTAATAAGATTTAATAATAATATCATTAACATTTACACACTTATCATAAACCTAATAACTCTCTTGATAACCATTAATATGGAACTTCATTATGAAATAATCTTCATTTTTATCCCCTTTGTTTTAAAAATCAAATACATTATTATTGTACTATAACATTGTACAGATTATAAATGGTTCTTTTACATGTCTATGAAGAAACGCCCAAAGCACTTTTAACATTAAAAGTGCTTGAAAAGAAAATTAATTTCATATATTTAGTAATTTTAAAATTTATTTCTATAGAGGTGTGTCTAAATTACTATATCTGAAAAGGGATTAAGTGACCATAATACTTAATAGATTTCAATTGCTTATTTCTTCATTAAAAAAAGTACTTAATCATTTTATAAAAAGCAATCCTAAATAAAAATATAAAAGAGAATTTTTTAGCTCATCATTAATTTATTAGAGTACGATGATTATGTTCACGTTATGATTTTTTTATTTAAAATTTATGAAATTTTTTACAACTAGAAAATATATCTTTAACACTTCAAAACAATTTTATTGATATTTTTTTATACAATTTACAATACCACATAATTATAACTATAACAAATTATTATTAATTTTCATATAATTATCAATTATTATATATAATATTTATTATAAAGTTTATCCAAAGCAAGATGTATTTTATAATAAGTAATGATAGATTTGGTGCATTTTAAGATCGATAAATTTAATAAATTTAATGAAAATGAGTTTCATAAGCATAAAAATTGCATTCCTAAAGTTTTATTAATATAAATACGTTTAAGCTTATAAAATATTTAATAACCGTATTATCTTCACGTGGATTTTTAAATTTAATAATGATTGCAAATAGTGATATAATTTATTATTAATGTAGATAGAAATTTAATATTAAAAATATTGAGTTTACTGTATGTGTACTGTATATATCGATATGCATATCTTCATTTCTTCAACCTTTTAAATAACGTCATTTTTTTTTAATTGCTATTTAATATATTCATCTAAATTAGAAATTATTCTGAAACTCACCTCTTAATTAAACAAGAAGGTCACTCACTCTAAATTTCCATTTAACTTATCAATTTAAATTACAATATTCTCACTCTAATATACTAGTGCGTACATGGTAGGAAAATGTAAATATTGAAATTCTCTTTTACTAAATATTGCATATCATCTCTTTCAAGCATTTCTACTTTTTAACATATATTTTCTCTCGGTGCTATAAATTAAGAATAATACTTATAATCACATACTGGTTTCTTCTTAATTAATGAATTATCATTGCAAAGCACCACGAAGTAAAACAGAATTCTTTATCGACATCATAATAAGGCAACGCAGAATTTCTCTCGTAAATATATCATATTCTTTACCCACAAGCCCAGCGCACGATCTCATCCTTTAACAGTCATGCAAAAAAAGTCCATCCTTCATTGTTACCAATTCATTATAAGAGCGCATAATTAGTCAGATTTGCGTGATATTTAGGTATGAATCATAGTAATACAAGTCGCGCTCATTATTACTTAACATGCGTCTGTGTATCAAAATTGCATTAGTTAATGAATGCACCTTAGGAACGAGTGCGACTTTGATTGACGAGGTGTATCCATTACTTATGTGCTATTAAATAATCTTACCGCGCCTTAATTACAATCGTGAAAATCCAGAAATATGGGAAAATGATCTAAGTTATTTCTTGCGTCCTTTAAATTTTTAATACTTAAGATAAGAAAAATTTTGTTTTCTAAAAAGTATCCGACAATTTTAAATATTGTATTTAAATGTTTATTATCGTCATGCACGAGATTAATCTTATGCATAAAGTAGTATTAGAAGTATGCATTAGTAGTATTAAGTACTTATTAGTATAAATTATTAGTAAAATTATTAAAGTGATAGACACTAATCGTAAGTGGATTTAAAGCATAAAGCATATACATATACATACGGATGTACGTATGTGGCTATGTACGTACGTACGTGCGTATGTACGTATGCACGCGTGTACGTATGCATTTATAACATATAGCAACAAAATGAATATCACGTCCAAACGTGATAAAGACACTTAGTAATTTTTAATAAAAAGCAGAATAGTAAGTGATAATAAAGCTAAGTTTCATTGTATTTTAATCTTATCCCAGAAAAACAAAAGGTTTATCGAAGAATAAGCATTTTCGATAGTTTCAAAATAAATGAAGGAATAAAGTCTCTCAAATTCTTTTGCCTACAGAATATATCATATTGAATGTGACATCGATCATAGTTTCGAGTAAAAATCTCAAATTAAAGAGAAATTATTAATTTGCCAAAGCATTCAATTTAAATAATCTCATAATGTGGTGAAATCTTGTACAAAATATTCTTGATATTTGAACAAAATATCTTTCGATAATTTAGAAACTCTAAATTCACGTATTCAGCGACCTAAAGAATGTTAATAATAATTGATGTTTATTAAAAAGATTAAAGATACTTTTCTTTGATTGACCTGTTATAAAATATTGTAAAAGTAATTTATATAATTAAAAGAACTGACAAGTAGAAAATATCAAGTTATTCGGTTATTTATTCTGAGAGATTTAACGGATGAAAAGCAAATCGACAAGCCCCAACTCCTTTGGAATTGTCGAAAACACTTCCGTTCTACTCGGTGTCAGTGTCACAGCCTCGAGCAAGTCTCAGTGCCATTTCGAAACAAGCATCTACCAAGTGCAACTTTATTGAAAAGGTAGGCTTTTCAGTAAATCTCAACGGCGCTCGTTCGGTGCACCGCAATTTCAAGGAAGAGAATCGCACGCGGTTTGCGTGCAACTGAAAAACAGAAGAGTCTCGCTCGGTGGAAACGAAAGCGTAGAAAATAACTTGTCTAGATCTTACAGAGACGAGACGAAAAGGCTTGATGACGAGAAGTCGAGATTTTACGATGCAGTGGTAAGAAAACAGTGTCTTCTATTAATGTACAAGTATGAAGAACAACCGCTTTTTTCTTTTCTTTCTTTCTTAGTCTTTCATTTCTTTATTCTTTACGCATCTTTTACTTTTTCTGTTCTTTTATTTTTTGCGCAGTCGCTTTCATTGCGATCCTGTCTCTTTAGAATTGAATTACTTTTAATTCGTGCAAATACGGTACTGATGACCACGTGATGCTTCTTTTTACAAATATTTGTTTACGTTTTGATAGAATCATTCTGCACCTATAATACTTATGCTTTTAAAATCTTACATTTATGAAATAATTTTCTTTGTAACAACATAATATTTTTGCATCGGTATATTATTTAGGAATGTTCCTTATATTAGTTATCGATCTCAATAACATAAATCGAATGTAAATCAGAATATTTACGATACAAAAATATAAGAAATTGGAGTACGTTTTCCAATTTCTGAAAGGTTTTGAAATTCATTGAAAGTGTTGATACGTGCATATATATATATATATATATATATATATATATATATATATATATATTTTTTTTTATAACATTGAAAATATTCTCAACAAAACTATCGAGTATTACATTACCGATGTTACAAAAAATATATAACAATTATACACAAGCTTCACTTCTTTTAATTATAAAGAAATAACAATTCTGATAAATAAATAACACACTATTTACAATTTCAATTTTCACGTATCAACTATGTAGCAAACTTATGCCGCGTGAAATACTTTTCACAAAAAATCTTGTAAAATTTTATTTCTCTGCTAATTTCGTTGCTAGTACTCAAAGTCAACGAGGTGTTTATATAAGTAGATCTTTTATCATAAAAATCTATGGCTGGGGAATTTTTTTAGTTCTCAGAATTTTACAAAAATAGAATATTGACAGTTTACATTTGTCACTATTAAAAATAAACAAAATCTTTTTCCTTTGATATAATTCTCAAAATCATCTGATAACTTTATATCGATCATGGACCATTTCATGCACCAAGTCATCTGAATAATGAGATCTTTATCGTCAATATAATACTTTAATGAATTTAGCGTCGCAACGTTCTAAAGAAGCTGAGAAGTACGTATTCGTAATTTTATTCTTCTCACTCCTTCTCACTCACTCTCTCTCTCTCTCTCTCTCTCTCTGTCGCTCTCTCTCTCTCTCTCTCTCTCGCTCATTATAATGACTGACGAAGCCGAGTAAAACAAATATTCCTTTTTTCGCTAAAAACTTTAGATCTATGTTCTCCGATAAGTCTGAAACAATGTTAACAGTAATAATCCAAACGCTAATTACAATCATAAAGTTTGTGTAGGCACACATCCCTAGCTCTCATTATCACGCAGCTTTAATTATACGTACAGATGCGAGGAAGACTTTCAGCCGAGCTAAAAATGCAACGTATCCGCTTATTTTAGCGGATACGTTGGCGGCCTTAATGGTCATACATGAGCACGAATGCTCTGCCTACGAATCTTTAGGAAGTGTATTTTCATGATGCGTAATAGAGGCCGCCAGGTGTGACGAATATCATTCGCGATCGCTTGCTCTGTGTGTCAGAAGCACTGTCGAGAAATATAAAACTCTGTGGCCTCGCGCAGAGAGGAAGTCGTCTGTGAATTGTTGGAGCACCTTTTTGTAGGCAATATCAAGAATTTATTGCCTTTTACACCGCTACTGCCAGGTATTCAAATTTTATCTCCGATCGCACTTGATGTCTAAGTTATTAAGTTATGCGCGTACCCAAGATTGGTATGTACACGCCGTATATCGGACACTTTATTGCGGATGCCTTGCATTATTACTGATGTAAAAATTTAATTCTACGCAGTTAGTTATATATTCTCTGAAACAAGCAAATACAAAGTATGAGCTTTATAATTTCGTACATTAACTATGTGCTAAATGCAATAATTACTCGGAATTCGCTTACTAAGTATGCTTTATCGCGCAAAATGATATTTATGCCTATAACGTGTAATGTTTCTGCATTAGCCGAGTACTTGATGTTAATCACCCTTGATCACGGACACCTACAATTGCATATTTGCGTTTACTTAATAAGAAAATTATCCAACTTAAAAAGTTTCTTTTGTAAAATCATATGAAATTATGCCGTACAGTTTTAAATCAATGAACTCGACGCACAAAAAAATATAAATGTCAATAAAATAATGGTAAAAACGCCAAATGTTTGTAGAGTATTAATTTGCTATAAAGCTTTGCGGAAGAAACTTATATACGTTAACGATTTCAACGCAATTATAAAAAAATAGCATTACCCTGCTGTTTCTAAAGCATGTATTTTTTTTTTTTTTTTTTTTTTTTTTTTTTTTTTTTTTTTTTCAATTTTTCACCAGTTGTCTTTAGAATGTTTGTCAGGATAATAGCAAAAAAAAATATTGCTTCACATTTAAAAAAAATGTACAAATATTATATTCTTTTAAATCAGCAATTAAATGAATTAAAAGTATATTACAATTCTTGCAACGAATATTTGGATACGAATCATAAATTTTTGTCGTGTTAAAACTTAAAAATTGAACATACTTTGAGTTACAATATTATTGCATTAAAAATGACATGTTTCTATTATATTTTCAATATTTGTACTTTAATATACCTTGTACACTACAAATTTTTATCTATTCCATAATCTTTTCAAAATAGTATATATATTTTGATTATCTTAGTGTGCCATTAAACGAATATTAAAGTTGAGTTATTTGAAACAGTTGTATGGTTTTGAGAAGGAATTGAATTAAAAAAAGAAATTAATAAAATATACTTTTATAATATTCCAAATTCATGGGTATTTAGTAGCTATTCGGATGTCTTAAATTTTAAACGGCAGAGATAGAAATGTTTTAACAAAAGAATTTTCATATTATACAAATTGTTTGATGCGCTCAAGAAACTTCATAAATTTTTATTATACTTTGCAATAGAGATTGTAATGTATAGTTCTTATTTATTTAATTTCTAATATATATTAAGAGACAATAATATACATTTATCGAACAGAATCGCTGATGTTAATTTTAAATACTTCGTAAATTCATTTCTATTGTGACTTTCATTTTCTTCTATTGCGTGCGTCAATTTTATTTAATGCTCTAATACCGTTTTAATGCGTGAAAATCTTCAATGATAACTTTGATTGTTTTTTTTTTTTTTTTTTTTTTTTTTTTTTTTTTTTTTTTTTTTTTTTTTTTAATGCAACTTTCTCTTAAATATACAATAATTGTATAGTTAAAAGAGTACATCAACGTAATTGTAATAACTTCAGTCGGAAACTTCTATCGTGTCGATGTAAAGCATTTGTAAAATTCAATTACAATATTGCTCATAGAAAAATAATCACATGCATTAGTACGTTTTTGTCTAACATTAGGATTCCTTTGTCAATTATTTGAAAGTATGTATAAGGAAAGGAGAAACTTCTACGTATAAAGCAACTTTCAAAAAATCCTTAATAAAATTTATCTTGGTAATAGGAAATACAATCTTATCTATGGTACCTGGTAAACCTTCCGAAAAGATCGCGATTGACGGTAGTTTTCTTACTCCTACTTCAATAATCTATGCACGTAGCTTAGAATATTGAAAGAACTAAGAGTCCGAACGGGATATAAAATTTGCGAACAAAGTTGAAGCACAACAAATGAAATCTCAAATATCGGGATAATTGAATAACGTTGTCACGCGTCAAATATTAAAAGAAACATAAACGAACGGGGAGTACGAAGAAAGCATAAAGGAGGCACTCCTAACGAGTCCAAAATAAAAAAGCAAGCTCTAAGGCAGTCGAATGCATAGAGGAGGCCCGCAACCGATAAACGACACTTAAAGCCTCGGACGTCATTAAGTACATAGATTAAGCGCCGAAAGCTCATCGGGCATTCGTCGAAGGGAGTCCGCGCCCTTGTAATTAAAGTACGGGGAGGAATGAAGGGACCTCGGCGTCACGCGGGACTAGCAAAAGCCGCCGGAGACGGCGCGTTTGATGCAGGAGCACGAGTGAGAGCAGCGTCCCATCCAGGATCACGCGATCCCAAAAGTTGAAGCGCCAACCTCACCATTGGCGCCCCGCTGAAAATTCGCGCACGCAAGAGAAACCAGCCCTTCCCCTCTCGCCTAAGCTGCACTTGGCTCTTCTTCCTCGGTTCCGCTGGATCTCTCGGAACATCCCGGCCTTATTTCGATAGCCCCCTCCCTTTCGTAACTACTTTCTCCGTCGTTTGCATTCCCTTCAAAGTTATTTCTTCGAGATATCGACGTACGGAAAGAGGCTGATGGAGAATCACCAAGTACTCGAGCGTGCTCAGGTACTCGTCCGGTTACGTACAATTGGTTTAAAGCATTCGTTTCTTACCTGCCTTAATCACGATGTATCTATGAATTATTCATACTAATTGATGTGCGCAGCTTGTAACATATTCCTCGCAGAAATTTAACCTGCAATTTGAGTACTCAACTATTCACTGCCTCCACTTGTTTTCAATAAAAATGATCCACGGGCATTCTCAAAGGCTCATAAAACCGAATTAAATACACGCGCCTCACAACCTGCATTAATTTTATGTTATTCTCAGCAGGAGTAGAACGGGCATTACCGCTATAAATACATGTAAAACATCCTAATTAAATTTCATCTAACGATCATTTCCAGTACCGAAAAGTATTTTCATTTTTTAATCAGCTAAATCGGCTACTATAAAAAATTTCATTACAATACGTTAATAAAATTAAATAGAATTTACGTAAGATCGGGAAAGCATAATGGAAAATGTGCAAAGCTATTTTCATTGATAAATTAATTTATAAAATCGATGAATTGAAGCATGTTTTAGGAAATGTTTGTCTTGAAAATTATCAACAAGACACGTCTTGTTGATAAGGTTATCCATTTTATGGATAACACTTATAAATGAAGAATTTTTGGTATAATTTTAGTCATTTCTGCTGAACATCTCACGTATACCAAAGTTACGCGTGCATCGCTCGGCTAATTTCATATTGCGTAAAAACTATTTAAATATGATCGTCGGATTAATACAGCACCAGGAAGCACTGCGCAATAATCATAAAATAAAGGCGTTCTTCCTAGCAATGCATACCAAACGAAGAAGTCTCGCGTGAAAATAGAAGTCTCGACCCTCCGTAATTTCCAATTCCATCGTCGAGTGGAACGCAATATGGGGAACAAAAACGTGAACCACGAGGAACTCGAAATATATTCAGGGACACGGGATTCGTGCGGGATCTGAAATTTTCGAACAAACGTTATCTCAGCTGAGCTTTCGGAACACACGGTGCACAAGGGTGGACAAGAGCAAGGAAACTGCCGAATAGGAAAGTGCGCGTACGCGCGCATTATCGTTTCAAAGCAAACCGTCTAACGAACCATCTCTTTTCCGCCCCTCTGCCGTATTCATTCTAAACGGATTTAGCTTCATTAGGCACCCTAGCAGACGCATGACCGTCGACCCCCAACGTCAATCCCCTCCTCAAGCGCCCAGCACGCTTTCTCCTCCTCCTTTTTGCCTTTTCTCACATTCTTCCTTCTTTTATATTATCATATCCACGTTTCTTATTCCGGATTGCCTTATTACTCGTCCTCTTAAACAGTTTCATACCTTTATTATTTATTATATACAATTCGGCTCTTTCGCTTATACCTTTTTTCCGAATGAAAATTTTATTTTCTAAATCTTACTTTCTAAGTATTTTACTTTGTTAATTGTAATCTCTATGCGTGCACGCGCGCGCACTGTATTAGTATTTTATTGCACAAATATTTCAGAACAGTTATTGCGCATTTACTACAAATACATTTATCATTTTGCTCTTTAAACCACTTAGGAGCTCGATTATTGTACACAACAATGACGCAACCAATAAAGTTTATTGAACCATGTAATATCATATTGCGCTTTGCGAAATTAGAAAAAGAGTTTATAAATTTAAAAGTAAAAACTGCTGCTACCTCACATACTAACGTCTTCTGTATTATACCAAAAATTTGAAATACTTTCTCTGGCCTGTTAAATTCCAAAAAGTTCTTTCACTCCTTAATACTTTTACCTTTCGGATTTTTATTAAATAAAAAGAATATTTTATAAAACATTCTTTATCGCAATTTTATTTTCGATAATAAGTATGTAAAACAGTTAAATTTTACAGAGTAGATTTAAAATTCATTATTATTTAAATTTTGCAATATTCTGGAAAATTATCGAAAATTATATTTACTTCTTTTTGCAATAACTTTTGAAAATGAGTTTATTTATGACGTAAAATCCCACGAAAATTCACATTTAATTGGACAGACTTATGTATCTCCAGATGGGTGTATATCTTAGGTTCGTACTTATTTGAATGTTTAAGCGACTACTTTATAAGCTCCTGCCCAGATCTACGTTATGTATAATTAATACGATAAACGTACACTACTGCAGTTTTATTATATTAAAACATGCAACTGCGTGAGATAAAATTGTATTATGTAAAGACTCACGTGTAGCAGAACGTACACGAACGTAAGACTAAAAATTTGATAATCTGAGCGTGACGCGAACAAAGCGGCATTATGTATTTCTAATAGATACTTACATCGTACAACTATGCACGACAAATGTACCTTTTCTTCAATGACAAATCGCTATCAATTTTTAATATTAAAAAAAATCGTTGTCTACGTTACCTCTCTCTCTCTCTCTCTCTCTCTCTCTCTCTCTCTCTCTCTCTCTCTCTCTCTCTCTCTCTCTCTCTCTCTCTCTCTCTCTCTGGAATTCGTTATTTCTCCCTCGTCGACTCTCTTGCTTCTTACCTCCGTACCTTCCAGGCCGAGTTCATTTGCCGGAGCGCGCAAACACGCGTCACTATGGCAACAATGCCACCGACAATCAGTCTAACCCGTAGAAATAAAACGCGCGCGATTCTCCCGCGCTCGCGTTTGCAGCGCCTCAATGAAATTTTGCGCTCGAACCTTATCAATCCGTCGCTCGTGAATAAACATTTTTGCCATTAAATGTGGCAAGGATTTCTGCCAACATACGCAACTGTCCTTGCCAGGATTGGCTTGATTTTGCCGATGGACTTTCTTCCTACGGAGTCGTTGTAATCTTTTACGCATTCTCGTTTCTGCTGAATATTCATACCATAGGTCTGATTATTCATACTGACGGAATTCAGTATTTAATCTTTTAATTGCAATATTTATTATATCGTGGACATTCATTTCATTTTGCAGTAGCTGACAATTTATTTATACTTACAAATTCTTTTTACAAAAGCTATTAGATGTATAATCGTTTATCATCATCTGATGATATTTAACGGATCTATATGTGCTTTCCGGAATCCATACTATTAAAGACCATTTTTTCATGTAAACAAATATACGTCTCTCACCGTTAACTGATCTCTTACGTCAACATGTTTAACAAATTAATTTTCTATTTTTAGATATTCGAATCAAATAGTTGAGTCTTTCATTTTTAAGTGATTCGTCAATTATAATAGTAAATATTTAAAAAACTAAAATGAATATATTGCATATAAAAAATATCCACCATTTTAAAGTGAAGATCGAAACGCAAGCGCCTATTATCAGAATTATTCCTCCACCAATGGCTTACTCTGAATTTGCATCGGCCCGAATCCCTTTAGTAATCCCACCCTTTGAGGCTGCCCTTCTAGCCAATGAAAAATAAGAGTAACGGCGCAGACTCTGATTTTTTAATTTCAAAAGCCTTAACCCTCGCCAATCTCAACGAAGGGTTGTACGCGCTCGCGTTAGCGATATAAAGCGCAGGCGCGAACCCGCGTACGCGTATGCAAAGCACACGAGGACCCGTATAGTAACCAATCCGAGCGACTGTCTTTTTTAAAGTCGTTTTCTCCCTCTCTCTCTCTCTCGCTCTCCCACACACACCTTCCTTCCGCCTTAGCCAGTCAACTCTTGAACTTAGAAGGCAAAGGGGAATTCACACCCTTCTAGATAGCCTCTTCCCTCTATTTCCTCCGAAAAGAAAAAGAAAATGGTTCGGCGCGCGTTATCGAGTGGGAACAGGCGTTAGGATATAAAAAATGACATATCACCGCTACCAATCACACCGCGGGAGGTTACGAATGGAGTTACTACATAAGCGCGACTCTAACACTAGCCCGATTGAGACACACCCCCTTCTACCTCTGCTCGCAAATAGGCGATATCGCGTAGGCGTGCGTGTACGAGTGGGCAACATTTTTTCATTGGGTTTTCGATAGCAGAAACCCTCTGAATTTTCCAGGATTAATCGGATTTTTTCGTTCTATAAAAACGTTCAAAAGTTCAGCGAGGGTTTTTTTTTTTTTTTTTTTTTCTTTTTTTTTTTCCCTCAAAAGCTTCCTGGAGTTCGACCACTAGAACGGTTATCTTTACGCATCTGGAGGAGCTATAAAGGAGCTTACGTAACTTTTTTCAAATTATCAACTTGATTTGAAATAATCTCAAAAACTTTTATTTTAGCTGAAATTTTCTCATAAATCTTCAATTAAATATGTTTGTGCAAACTAACGACTTAAATGCGATAACAAAATATTTTATTTATAAAATTTCATAATGCAGTAATTTCAATTAAATACAAAACGAACCTCGGATCTGATTTTAAAATTGTTAATGCATTGATATGTTTGGATTTTGTAAATGATGGAAATTTGTATTTAGAAAGTAAATGGTTGATAGACAAATGAAATTCACGAGATAAGTTTAGCAATTGTACAGTTTAAGCAGCGAAATTTATTCGCTATCTTGTTATTTACTAATCTTGCAAATTTAACCCTCGTCTCCAAATATTAATTCTATCATTTCGATTCGCTACACCGATCATTCTTTTTTCCATAGAAAATTTTAGTTTAATATAGTTATTAGAACGGTGAGGAATGATTTGTAAGTCGCTTATCAAAAAAATATTTAAAATTCGTTATGCTTTTGTGAAAGAAATTAGATAATATTCAACAAATATAATGATAAATATACGGAATGTCTATATTCAAATGTATCATTGGAATAAATAGCGATATATTAATTGCAATTAAAAAGAAAAATTACACTTAAATTTACTTCGCGTATTCAAGTAGTAACGTACACGAATAAAATACTGTAAATACTATAAAATTAATTCTTGGAAATAACGTAAATGATTATACGACTGATATTTATGAATAAACGTGTTATACTTGACTAGTTACGAATAATCGCAAAGAATTGGGAATCCACCCTAGTAGGCAGTCTCAAAAGGCAGAAGTAGCCACAACAGTTAAAAGAAAATGGAGAAGAAAAACGCTGGAATTTAATTCTGTCACTAAAATAACTGCTGAAATCGAATGGGAAATCCGAAACAAACGCGAAGGCTAGGTTAAGCAAGCAGGGAAATAAGAACAAGTCCTCGCGTATATTGATGGTCAGAGTTTGTACGCTCGCTCTCTCTCTCTCTCTCTCTCTCTCTCGCTTTCTTTCTTTCTTTCTTTCTTTCTTTCTCCCTCGCTACATCACTCCCTTGCACGAATGGAGCATGTTGCCAAGCACAGCACTAGTATTTGGCGTCCATTTCTTCCTTCTTTTAATCTTACTTTTCCGTAAACGGGCAGCCAGGCGTTAATTCAACGGCATTGATTGCCACACGAAACCCCCGCCGAGTCTCTTTCCCTCTTTCTTCCTTTCTCTCTTCCTCGCTTTTCTCATTTGCTTGCTCTTTCTCTCAATCGTAATCTTGCTCGTGCTCCTTTTCGTTTTCCTCCCCCTTCGCTCGCTGCCGTTATACACCCTCGCTTTCTTTCTTTCACCCACTCTTTCTCTCTCTCTCTCTCTCTCTCTCTCTCTCTCTCTCTCTGTCTCCCATTCCTTTTTCTCTGTATACTTTCTTTGTGATGCGTTACATGCGCCCGCGACTATGGGTGGAACGGTTGCGAGTCGTCTATGAAACGACGACTCTCTAATTTTGTATCAATACTAACAATCGATTCGGTAGCTTTTGTGACGGATTTCGTTGATGTTCACACCGAAGACGGACTTTAAGTCTAGAGAGTCTGATTACTTTATCGATTCAGCATTCTACATATAAAAGAGGTTGCTTTCTCCGAAGATTGTTCTGCTCATCAACATTTAAATAATAATACGTAGATACTTAATATAATTTAATTAAAAAATTTTATAAAATTTTATCTAAATCGTACTTTACATCATTTAATAAAAGCAGAATAGTAGACAAGGAATGTTCAGTGACTTGTTGAGAAATTTATTTTAAAATAAAATGTGTGTATGTATGTATAATATATATATAAGGTGGATGGACACGCCCATCATTATCTTAATGTTTGATAAGTTTTGCATCTCATCGACGATAATTGTAACATTTTGTTATTACGATGTATTCTCTTTAACATTGCAATTACATGTATTACCCAGGACATAAGAATTGGAGAAGAGATGAAAGAATCAAGTGAAACTTATATTTTCATTCTTTTAAACAAGGGTTCGGTTTTTAGGGTACACTTTTAACGCGGTACAAATAAAGTCCAGCCGAAACGTCAATAATTTCATATGAATTTTACAGATATCATTCTGATGGTTTTCGAAAAGTGAGCACGTTGATGATGAGGAAAGCTTTCATTCTATTATAAGGCAAGCCATCGATCTGTGCAAGTTTATTTCGTAATTAGCACTTTTATTTATAATGACTGAATTAGAACAGGGCCGTTGGACAAAGCAAAGAAGTTTAGCTGAGCCAGTGCCATCGACACGAGTGGCAGCGACTCAGTGCATAATCGAAGTTTCCCTCGGGAGGGTAGCAAGGCTAATTTCTTATACAATCAGCCGCAGATGTCGCGTCGTACATGCAGCAGCGTTCGCCTTGAAAATCGATACGGAAAGTCGGATTAGGCTTAAAGGATAGCAATGCTCGTTTGATGCAAACGATCGAGATAAATGATCCTCGGGGAGGTTGCGTTGCGAGAGGTTGCTTGAGGTTCGACCTGACAAGAGGATGTGTAGACGTTCGAGAGAAGGTGCAGGAAAGAGCAGAGGGACGAGAGGCGACTCGAGCACGGGTCAATCTATAATAAAAGACGGGATGCGACCGCGCTATCTTCGTCCGGGCGGGCCTCGTAAAAAAGGGAGACTCCTAGAGAACGGATTACGAGGGTGAAATCGTAGGACTGATGGTCATCGACTACACATCCAGCTAGAACGCGTCGTGAAATTCACACTTGAGTTGGGTACAGGGGAGCGATGAAGGGTCGGCAGAGGAGGGGAAGAATACGCCGACCAAGCGTATACGTGCTCGAATGAAATAATAAGAGCAAAAGTGCCGCTTTCCGCTCAACTCTTACTTTCAAATTCCTTTGAAACGTCCTTTGAACGTCATTTGAATTTGTAGCGGCTTATGGTTTGCAAGTATCGAAAGCTTTCTTACTCATAAGCTCGTGAGCCCCTATGCTGTCCATAACCTCGAATTAAAGTAGTTTCTTTAATTAAAGCAGCCTTTATTTAATATCTACGTTGCGTAGATGTAATATCTACGTCATGCGTGATCGAGTAATATTTAAATGCCAGTTTAGTTCGTTATTTTTTATCTCTTTGGCATCGTTATAAAAAAACGCTGCCAGTATCCAACTTTCATATCAATAATCCATGAATGAAGTATTGCAAAATAAGTGTAGCCAGCTTTATATTTCGATGCGCAAGCAGGTATAAAGATAAGTAAACGAAAGCAATATTATTCGTGCATTATAACCGCTAGAACATTAAAAGGAAAAGAAAAGAGGAATAGGAAACGAGTAATAATTAGGAAAGAGGCAAAGAATTGTGTGGACGCACGTTCAGCCGAGCGTGACGAAATGGAAGTTAAGTGGTCGATTAGCGCGACAGGTTTTCGAGTTTTCAACGCGATTATGTACGCGGATGAGAAGAGGGTCGGTGCTCCCTCGCAACGTATGTGCATCGGGCTTATACTCACCTGTCGAACCACTTGTTAAGCGGCAGGTAAAACGCGTGAAACGAACCATAATTTCCAGGAGGGCGGGCTCAAGGTTTGCGTAACCCTTTATGCTAATGAAGCAAGGCCACGTTGAAGCTACTTATTATGCAAACCAGATGCTATCTCAAGCTCTTTAAAACGCACTTAGTTTGACGAGCCGCGGAGTAAGTTGCTGCACTTATCTATGAAATATACCGGTAATTGCATCGGTGTTCGCGAATATTTATTTTAATTTGACCATACATTCGTAATAATTATTTCTTCTTAAATACTTGTTCGAGCGCCCGCGTAAACGTCAATATCAAGAAATGCATCTCTTCGCATAAGCCAGAGACGGCGATGCATTAAACAATACATAAATACAGGTGCCGAAACATCTCCGACGGTGTAATTAATTACGTACGATTTGCGAACGAGTGTGCCAGCCTTTACTTTAGTTTCTCTTCGATAAACAATACGATAATACAAACAAACAGCAAACTTAATTCGGTATATTAGATTAATGACGAAATAAATAAATTACTTAACAAACTTTCAGATGGAAAGTTTCTAATCTTCTTTCGAAAGCGATTATTATAAACTAAGTACATAAAAAGTAGGCAGCGAGGGGCATCGAACGCTTCGGAATGGACGGACTCTCCAAAAATAAAGTCGATAAATCGTGGACATCTCATAATTTGCGTTATTACAGGCATGCTTCAAGCGCGGCGCGATACGTACGACGGCATTGGTTAATCAGCAGACAATGCAAAAATTATGTTCACGAGAGTTGGGCGTCGAGTTTCCGCGCGTCGCTCCTTCGAGGCGAGACGCGTGACGAAGTTGAGCAGACCTTAATGGCGCGAACCCTCGCGATTTAAGGTGAGAAAGGCACGAGAGCGAACGAACGAATCTTTTTAAGCGGCTTTCGATGTACGCTGTCTTTGACTCGAGCATGTTTAATCCTACAGTGGAATATCGCTCGACAGAGTGACTCCTAGACTCTCTTTTTGAGTGATTCCCTTTCAAGCTACTCGAAATATTTTTCTTCCTTACTTGGAATCCATATTCTGTTCGTGGAATTCTTTGAAATCAGTAGAACACTTCCGCGATAAGCAAATAAGGACATTTTGTAAATTAATGCCACTTTTATGCTCTAATAAAACTTAAAAATTAACACAAGGACGTTCAATTTATTCATTTTACACTTGCTTGCATCAAATGAAATTACTCGTATGAAATATTCAAATTTATAACCAACCAATATTCTAATAACAATAGCTAGGATAGAAAACTACGATGAACGTTGCTCGTACAAGTAAGTTGAATATTAAATAATAATTGTTATTATGATAATTATGTGTAACACAGGGTAATATTCTACCTTGGTTTCTTACTGATCAAGCGTTACAAATTAAGTATTAAATAGTTTTCATATATTTTCTAGGTTTAGCTACTTAAAAAATCGTTTACTGCTCGTTTATTAGATTTCTTTGTGTGTTGTCATTAGCCGAACGAAATAATTATTCAGATGGCTTACAAAATTTTTAATTAAATTTTCATTGAACCAATACAACGAGATATTATTGAATCAATTTAAAGGAGATAGAAATGTAGGTCGCCTAATGTAACTGCTTTGAGATCCTCCATTTGATTGTCTTGTTGAATTTTTCAAGAATTTCCGCCAACGTTACAACTCCTCGCCTAAACATTAAAAGATTTCGAAAATCGCGTTCATTTCGAAACTCCAAGTGCTCTTATCTATAAGTTGAAGAGCATAAAAAAACTTTACAACCGAAAGTACCCTCGTTTAAGCAACTTTCGCTCGACAATTGTCCCAACTATACCTATCTTGGAATCTCGGACGCGTGCCTACTCGCTCATACTAGTGAGAAGTCGACGTAAAGCAGTCATAAAGCTATACACGAGCCACGTCTCCTGTCCAGATGAGGTTTCTTTTAATTAAACTGTCGCGCAACCGACGACCCACGAAATAAGACCTGCATCCACGCTATCACCCACCAATCACACTCTCCCTCGCCCGTTCTCTCTCTCTCTCTCTCTCTCTCTCTCTCTCTCTCTCTCTCTCTCTCTCAAGACACGAGGATGCGACAGGCGTACACACGTTATCAGCGTTCACCAGCAGTCGGTGGCTCATTCTTATATCCTCCTTTGACCCTTTCCTAAACGCCGCATTTTTGTCATCTCCTTCGATCCACACTCCCGCTTGTCTCACTTGAATGTGTGAAGCTCACGCTTCGCTAAGCGTGATATCGGCACGAGGATATCGACGCTGCTTACACCGAGAGAGTCGCTTCGATAGCGCCAAAAAGTATAATTACGGGGATTCGACTTACCCCCTCGTAAAAAACCGATTTGTACCAGGAATCGACGGCTGTCTGGACTCTCACTTCGCTGCTGCTTATCTGAAAATGAAAATTGATACGCGACGTTAAGAGACGTTAAGGATTATCGATATTAATTCTATTTTATTTAAAGGATACAGAGAGAGCAATCAGTTTCTCTCCCTTACCTCCGTTATGTATTTAATTTTAACTCTTAGTTGCTAAATAGCTTTACAAACGCGCTCTCTTTAACTCTTTATTTTTCTTGACGTGAATTATTAACGTTGTTAATAATTCAAGTTATGACGGTACCTACATCTACGTTTTATTATGCGAATTCTGGATTTCATATTGACGATATTTGAGAAATCTAAGATCACAAATAGAAAAATCTGACGATTAGATAAGAGTTTGACAAAGAGTTTCTTGTAGCAAACTTTTTTCAAAGCTAATAATTTTATTTGAATACACTGCTATTACGATCTATTGATATTCCGTGGTTCTAGCATAACTCAGTTTAAAAATATCATGTATTTAAAATGTTGTTTCTTTATAATTTATTGCGTGGTTCATGGTGACGTTAATTACCACAGAACCTTTTTCTTTTGCATAAGTTTTGTAAGAAAAATGAGAAATTCAATATATTCATTCAACAGGATTGAATTAGAAATCATATTTTTTGATAAACCATAGCAGAGTGTAAGACAAGCGCGCGCTTGTCAAAGAATGAATTAATAAGTAATTTAAGACAATAAAATAATTTGTAACGTATTTGTTCATTTGTTACACATCGATAAGGAACATAAGTCACCAAATATTTCTATAATGTGGACAATCATTATTTATACGCTTTATCAGTCTGTATTAATTTGACGCTTCCCTTTTTAATACAATATCTTAGGATCGTAATTTTTATGAGCGAAGTATCTATAAATCTGTCAAAAGTGATTAAAGCTACAAATCAACTAGAATACAAATCCGGTCTTCCAATTTACTAAATGTTGCTCGTAAGAGAAATATTTTAAAACGTTTTATTTTAAATGCAGTATTAACGAGTTTGAGAAATATTTAGAAGGTCTCCTTATAAATAACAATTATTATACGTTTGGAAAGGATATTATGGTTTATCTGTTAAAAATGCTGTTAAAAATACGCGTTAATTTTTCGTTACGCAAAAGTGATATTAACGAATGAAACAATTGTGATGCACAATTGCAAAGTTAACGCATAATTGCTCACAATTAACGTGTCTAGACATGTAAAGGGCCATTTTAACCAAGCTGACTTCTGATTACGTATGGGTTAATAATCACGAGAAAGTAGGGGTCGCTGCTCTGATACCTTTGACCGTATGTGCTGCGAACATTTCCAAGTCTTCTCAACGGTACTATTCTTTCTTCTTTCATCGCTTCTTAAGCAACGTTACCTCTATATTAAAAAAATTTTAATTCCCATCGCATAAACGTATTGTTATTCAGTAGTGACAGATTTTATATTAACTTACTTTTTAAAAAATAAGTAAAAAATTGAAAATACTAATAAAAAACAAGAGAAACAAAGGCAACGAAGCATTGTTAAGGTCTTTTGGATTTTCTTAAAATTGTAAAAATTTTTATTCGAGATGATATTTTTGCATGTCTCGTTGATATTGCCAATAGTCTAGAAAATTCTATTCACTTTCAATAGCATTAATGAAAAGTAGCAACTTTGGTACTCGATAAAAATTATTATCCAATGGAAAACACTGTTTATGGTAACGCTAAATAATATTATCGAAATAAGATTATTATAAAGACATTACGAAATTAATTTCTCATAATAGGATTTGATTTACATAATGGATAATTTTTCATTTTTTTTTTTTTTTTTTTTTTTTTTTTTTCCATTTTTTTCTTTTTATAAAACCTTCGAATTTCTTAGACAGATTAAAAAATAATGAGTTGCTTAATTATAACGGTTCAGCGATATTGTTGTGGATCTGTACATCAGGAATATTAAAATTAACATAGTCTTCCACAGTCAGCGAACAAAATAACAGTTGGAGATAAATCGCTTTACGATAAAACAAAAAGATACGCCTCGAAGAATTGAAGCGTATTAATCATCCCGCCTGAAATGTTTAATCGCGTTCCGAACAATAAAACGTCTTATTTTCAAAGCTTAAAGCATAAGACCGAAATGTACGAGACTAGTGCGCAAAAGCCGTCGCCTTAAAAATAATAACCCGCCATAAAGCAATGATCGCGCTGTCGTACTTCAGCCAACAGTTGTGCAGACATGGGAGTCGGCGCAGCGGGTATGACAGCCGACTTTTTATGGACGGTCCCGGTTGCGGACGCGATCTCATTATTCCTGGCATCTCGCCTCGCATAGGTCAACGGGACATAGAGAGGAAGTCAACGGGCCGGCCAAGTGCGAGCGACAGCGAGAGCTGCGGGGGAGGTTATACGAGAGGGCGATGTCACGGCGGACGCTCGTAACGTGAAGCATCAGAGAGAACCATCTCCAGCGTCGCCGGAACTCCTGCATTCCACCCGCCCCGCCCCTCGTCGTCGCCGACGCTATTTTCTCATTAATATCAGCTCTTGCGAGTACGTTTTCCCTCGCCTCGTGAAAACGTTTATCAACGAATCCGTGATTAGACGATGGACGAGCGGCGGAGGCGGCGGAGGCGGCGGTGGCGGCGGAGACGGCGGGGACGGCGGGGACGGTCTCAGGCTCTCTCGTTAAAAGCCTTCGGGAGCTTAGAGCTTTGCTTTTCGAAGGTTAATTAAATGAACTTTGAATTCTCAATCAGTTTTATGCCTGGCTCGAAAATAGAATCCTACAGTATTCAATATTATCTGACCAAGCACTTTACAGTTTGCAAACTGTTGAATGTATTTAACGTAGGTTCAACCCACATTTCACAATATGTGCAACTGCATGAGATACCCAATGTAACAATAATTTAAAGTGCATTTTATACTTATTCAACGTTCGTATATTATAAATGCAAAAACCACTATTTAATTGTTTAATTCGTGATTTTATCGAAACTAAAAAGTGATTTTCAAATCCATTAACCGTCTTACGGTCTTATGTACTAGATAATCTATACATTATTCATTTCATATATATAGTATTTTCATCCGACTCGATAAAACGTCCTTTAGTTTTAAAAATGGCGATTTAAAATCTGTATTCATTTCAGTTGCACTCTAAATTTCTCAAGTACAAGTGGTATTTTTTATTCTTAACCTCTAGCGCAATATCTATGAAATAGTATTTTATAAACACGTATTTTATCGAATATAATATTAAATAAAAATTATAACGATGTATCCGTAATTTAATTCGGTTTAATAGGAAGACTAGAAGCGAAAGGGTTTATCGATACACCTACCGATGTACTATATTATAAATAATTTATTGCGTCAAAATCAACTCCAAACGAGATCAGAAAAAACTCTAACTCCTTAGTTTACCGGAAACTGTCGGAATGATATATATTCAGAATTAACCATCAATTTTCAGTATAATGTCATATGAAATTTCGTATTGAGCTGTTTCTCAAAGTCTCATTTTTTCTCCCTCCAAAATCTCTAGATTTTAATTCGTCTAATTCTCGCTTTCTCCTCGGATTCATCGTCCTCCTCAAGTCTGTCTTTACCTACTGCTCTTTTCTCTCCATCAGCTGAACCTTTCCTACGGCCAAATTACTTATAATATCCGCCAGCAAGGAGACACGCGCGATGCCGTCAGCGTCACTATCCCCCACCCTGTCCCGTAGAGAAATTCCCTCTTTATTATCTATCAGAAGCAATCTACTGTTCGATCCTTCTGCTTCCTTGTATTACTTTTACTTAGTTACATTCTTTTGCCCCTAACTCTCTCAAGTCTTTACGTCTCCACGAATTTCACTCATATCTTCATCCAAATATCAACAAAGAGTTGCGAATCGAGGGTAGGAAAATTTCTTATTATATACCTAAATACAGGCTTTTTTCCTTGCCTACTGCTTTCAAGATGCGTCTCGAATAATGTCAGAAACGCGAGCGACATAAAGTCTTATGTTATTAAGAAGGTATTATATTAAGAAGGCAACGTTAAAAGAACGTTAATTGAAATCTTTTCAATTATTATTTATCAAACTGTATGCTAATATTAACTCTTGAATTTAAATACATGTAAATTATTCGGATATCAAATGTAGCTAATAAACCACTTTAAATACGCGAATACGTATGTAAAAATGAAACAAAATGTAGTTAAAGACCTATACAGAAGGTAATCACTGTCAGTGTTTATTATCATAAAGGCGATAACTAAAGCAATCATATGCTCAAGTATCACTCTTGTGAAAAGAAACAACTATTTTAGTCGACCTACGCTTCAATTATTTCCACATAAACTGTCGATTTCGTTAATGGAAAAGTTGTGCGCGATAATTATTTTCTCTTTCGCGCAGAATATCTCAAATGCGATATTATCCAATAATTCTGTATCTCCACAAGTTTTTCTCATAGCGGAATGAGCCTCGTTAAGATAAAGCACGTCAACTCTCGTGTCACCTCCTTATAAAACTGAAAAAGAAAGTGATGTATAAACGGAAACCCAGCTGGATGATTTTTAGCTTTTAAGAATTATAATTTTCTCCATTAGATGCGTTCATCGTTTCATCAATTCAAAACCTTTCGTTTAAACATATTCTCTTTTACAGTGCAAATATATTGCCCAATAATTATAAGCTTCATAAATCATTCGTAAATCGTTAATAACAGCCACCTTACTATTAATGAATATACACATGCGGTATTCGAGAAATCCAAGATTTCATTTCCACGTGACGTTACCTATATCCCTTGTTTTTTTACAACAGTCCCATTCCAATTTTTTAACCAGATAAATCCTAAAATCTACATATGATCATCGTTATTTACGCTTGAGCTCGAAAGGGATTCCATCGCAAAATCAATTCTATCCAAAACTCGCATTCGGTAGAATTTTCAGTACGTATTCGAGCACGCGTTTTTCCAGCAGAATTCGAGCGACATTAGACCTCGAGCGTCTAGCGAAAGCCACCGAGGGGAAATGGCAAAAGGCATCGGGAACGGTCTCGCTCGCAAAAGAAAAGTCACTCCCCACGGTTCTGACCGAAGCGAACACAATGGCTCCTTTCGTTTGCTTGTTCCAACAGCGGGGCTTGGACTCCTAGAAAATGCCGGCAGCGTCGCGTCGGCGTCGCCATCGTGCCGCACAGAACGTCCGGCTAATTTCGGGCGACTGTTCCGTGAAATCGCCGAGCTTAAACAGTAATGAGAGGGTGAACGCGAGGGTGGGAGGGAAACGACTCCGAAAGGAATTCATCCCTCCGTCGTGATCGCACGACTAATCGTACCAAGGCCGCTCGTTAGCGAATTGAATGAGGCCAGAAATCGGTTGCTGTCCGAATAAAGAGTCGGGGGAGGAAACGCCGCCGACTATACGGCGATTCGTACCAAGTTCCGCGAGTCAACGCCAATGCTATTGCGGGGGTGCAGAGCGCCGCTAACCTCGTAGGGACGAAAATACTCCTGGAGGAATTGCAATACGAATAATGGCCAATGATGGTCGAGTTAAGTGAATGCACTTTTCGAGACTTTCCGTCGACTTCAAGGACTTTTTCGATTTTTATTCCATTTTATTTTATTATTTATCGTACACTCAATTCCATTATTTATCCACACTTGATTACGTCATCCTGCGCTCAAAATGTGGAGATATCGAATGCTACTCATTCATTAATATAACACAATTCCAACAACTTTAGTCAGTTTTTATCGATTCTTCTCTTATAATACAAATATACATGTAATTTTACTAAATTAACAGACTTTACTAATCTTAAGGGGGATCCCCTTTTCTTCTTTAATGTACGTATTTCCGGTGTTTCCTTTAAGCGCGCGCGCGCGTGTGTGCGTGTGTTTGTGCGTTTGTGCGTTTGTGCGTTTGTGTGGGTGTGCGTTTGTGCGTTTGTGCGTTTGTGTGTGTGTGTGTGTGTGTGTGTGTGTATACATATAGCATTGTAGAAACAACGATTCAGTTTAGGATGACTTTTACAAAGGAACTTAAATTATTTGAATGATACACTGAAAAATAGAGTTAAAAATTTTCGACGATTTTTAGAAATTTGTTAACAAATTAATCCTAGTTTTTTCGAAATTCACAATCGTATAAGAACATCATAATAAATTACCAAAATCAGATAATATTATTATTTCGCAAAAGCGTTTAAAATGTCTTAAACTTTAATTAAAAATGTATATTAAATATGAAGGTTCCAATATTAATGTAATGATAACTCATAAAACAAGTACTTAAATTATTTTTAATTTCATCGTAAATCTTTATAAGTAATACAGCAAGGCTTAATTCATCAAGTTACAACTAAACTACTTCAATCAACGGATAATCAGGTTAAAAACAAAAAGTTCGAAAAATCGTCATTATATGATATGTTAGAGCTTGTTGACACTGATATATGAGATAGATTGATTCAGTTTTATACCAAGTACCGCATTGCAACAGAATATTAATGTTTGAATGATAGTATTATTTGTAAAAAGTCGAAGATCGTTATCAAAAAATGAATAAATTGTATTAGACCATCGCTCAAAAAATATATTTATTTCGCACCTCATAAGAAAAAGAAACTTAACAAACTTATAATTCTTGTATCAGTTTTCAAGATTTTAATCCATATACAAGCCCGTACGTGTCCACGCATATGCGCGCTTTTAAGAGATAATTTCTAAAAATAGTGAATCGTGATTATCGATGTTTTAAAATAAGTTCCTGTGACGTAAATAAAAGTAGTTATAATGAAAACAAATTCTTACACGCTATTACACCAGATTTTTTGTTTTAATTTTTTTCTCCTTTAAAATATCTGCTAGCATAAGTAAGATGAAAGATATATAAATAGGATTTACATAATTACGTAGACCAGACTATTTTTTGAATGTACACTTTATAACTTTCTTTGGAATTCTAGATTCCGAATTCAATGCTTTTTTATTACTATTTTATACAAACACACACACACACACACACACACACAATGATATTGATGATTACTTAAAACATATTTTATTACTCATAGTTAAATAAGTGAATTTCAATTAAACGAATTGTTTGCTTGTTTGTTTGCTAAATGGAAAAAACTTTTCTGAGATTCTAGAATGAAAAGAACATAGAACATTATTACATCGGAAAGGCTGCTTATTACGAGTTCTTTGTAAATGTACAATATTTTCGAAGTTAATTACCTTTCGGGAGTAAGTTGCTCGGTAATGATTATTTCCAAGCATGGGGAAGGGGTCGTCCGGCCATTGCAAAAATCTCTCTGATCCTCTCGCCTTGCGTCGATCTAATACAGCCCTTGCAAAAGCAGTCGAGCGTACTCACTTAATTCCCGCTTCGAGATGTAATTTGTGTCGCTTTGAAGCTAGGCGCATTGTTCTTCTCGAAAGATATAACGAGGTCTCGTTTCAGCGAGACCTTCTCTCGTTTACTTTCCTTCTTTTTTTGCAAACACAACGTTAATTGTACAAAACTAAGTGTTTCCGATTATATAGCGAATCGAAAGTAATTGTTGAATTCCTTTTTTTCGATTTCTTCATTGCTTTTCAATCAACGACGTACGTTTTCTCAAAGTCACTGTTCATTAATATGACCAGATAACGCGTATAAACACAAAAATATTTTGAAATACTCGATTTTGCTTTAAGTATCCAAATACCAAATTTGTGTTTATCTTAATACTGGGACACATCATTCTAAATTGCATTGCGCATCGGTTTAATGTAAGAATTCTATTTTATTACATAAGGCATTCGTTACGGTCACATGATATTTTGGAGAAAGAGCATTAGATTGTTAACGCAATTTCTATACATTCCTCTTTACAACACTCATAAGTTCGCTTGCAAGATGTTTCCGGAATCGAATCCGGTAGTCTATTCAATTCAGATTCACTAACATTGACCTAATCTTACTACCACGTAAGCAGTTTCTCATAAACTGGCAATAAGTATTTCCTATTGTTTCTCTATTTGTGCAATTATTTATATTAACGCTCGCTCTCTCAATGTGTTGTTTATTTTGCAGATAACTTCAAAGTATAGCAAATGAGCATACTAGGTTTTGAGTGATGCAACAAGTTATCTATCGTTGATGTTTCACGACATTCTTAATCAAGCAGTAAAAGAAAAGCTGTACATTTTACTCTTTCTTTCATAAAATCAGCCAATGATCCTAAACTCAGTCGGTGTATTTGACGCGTTTAAGATTTTGTGAACGTCACAGTAAATTTCTGTGATGATCGGTAATAATAAGTAAAAGGCACATATCCGTCTCAATGCTTTAACACTTCTATAGCATTGGCTATAGAGCTGTTAGCTAAACGTAATTGTAATCGTGGATTATCTAGTACAGAGAAACAAACATAAATTCTCCAAGTGATGGTATTAATATGAAAAAGAACGCAAAGGCTAAAGCTAAGCATCCACAAGTTGAATGCAGCACTGATGGAAAAATGTTCTTACTGTATCTAATAACAGACGATGATTCAAAAAAGAGTAAGGGTCGCATCCTAAGAAAGTGGTAAGCGTGTGCACTCGCAACACGCAATACCAAAAGACAAAAACGTTCGATTTGCAACGGCTTACGGCTCTAAATATTCATTCGATATTTACGTCGAACTTGGCGTCGAACACGGAGGAAAAAGGCCATTGACTCTTTTTGAGCATCGGCACTCGGCAGATTGAGCCACGAGTTCTAATCGGTGTCCAGAACTGCCGAGAGTATGCTTGCCTATCCAGTGGTGATATTTTTTCCGACCTAGTGCGCGGCCGCAAGAAAAGCAGCTGCGTTGACGTGGCCGAACGAACGTGTTTTCTCCTCTCGCTGAGAGTCGCGCGCCTGCGGCATTGTTCCCTTCGCGGAATCATAATCGCTGGTAATATACTTTTTTGCGGACTCAATCGCGGCCGATTCACTCGCTAAGATGTGAACGGCTCGCGGCTATGCGATGGGATGCGATGGGATGCGATGGGATGCGCCGAGCAGCATCCGCGCGCATTTCTCCTCGTCGCACCGCACGAAGAATCCAGCGACCTGCGTCGACGCTCGAGTGCGAGGTCCGAAAAAACAAGACGGAGAACCAAGTGACAATGATGGAGGCGACAAACCGATGCCAGTCGAAGGACGTTCCGTAAAAGTTCCGGCTACTCGAGAACTTTTATTAACTAAGATCTGGGGCTCCGAATACGAACGTTTATGCGGAGCTTTCGAGGCTTATCCAAGCTTTCAAGCAAATCGAGCATCCTTCTATCACATATTTTTTCGGCCTTCTTATCCAAATTAATGATAAATTACATCATTGTACGCCTTCTTCTTGTTTGTCCATCATCGTGTGTATTTATGTTACCTACACGAAACTCTGATGTTACTCCATTAATGCAAATGGCGAAACTAGCTATTAGGACTCTTGTAGAAAAACAAATTTAACTACGTCTACAACTTATATTCAAAATAATACAAATCCACTTGAAATACTTGATTTTTTTTCACAAAAACATCAAAAATTGTTCGTTTTCCAACTCTAAATACAAACTAATAATGTTATTTAAGATGGTGTAATTTAATTGTAAATAAAACAACATTTATAAGAAATTGTTGATTACGATAAAAACTTGGAGAGATAAAAATGGTTTTATCTATTGCAATAATTCAAATATTTTATGAAAATGTTTAATCAGAGAGATTTAACAATAATCATATTATATTACACTAAAATCTTTTTATTAAACTTATGTCTAATTTCTTGAAACAGAAAATGTGAATTTTTCGAAGGTTCTTAGAATAACATGCAACATGAGAAACGAAAAAGATAGAGTATGAAATGAAATGCCCAAGCGTAGTCACGTTAATAAATAAATCAATTAAAATTTAAATTCTACTTGAGAGTTAAGTCGCTAATTGCACTTGGGACAAGTACGTGCATGGATTTGCAATGCAAGCTCGCTGATTTGCCCAATGCAAGTGCAAAGAAGAGGAAGAAGAGGAGGAGGAGGAGGAAGAAGAAGAAGAAGGAGGAGGAGGAGGAGGAGCAGGAGGAGGAGGAGGAGGAGGAGGAGCAGGAGGAGGAGGAGGAGGAGGAAAAGGAAAAGGAAGAAGAATGAAAAAGAATGAATGAAAGCAAGAAAAAGAGAGAGGAAGAGTCGAAGTCGTCGTTTGAATGCTAATTAAATCGATGCTGCAGAAGCAACTTTCTCGCGGCTAAGAGAAAACATTGTATCGATGAGCGTATACCAAGCACATCTCGGATAAAGGAAGAAGGAAGAATAAAAAGGTCCTCTGAATTTCAAAAAAGAAAGATGATAAGTAGCTAATTGTAACGAATGAGATGAGACTTCGGACGTTTTAGCTTTTCTTTTTCTCGTGGTATGATGTAATGTTATACGTTATAAAATAATCGAAACACGCGTAGAGTACAAGTTTTAACCAGTAAGTATTCCAACAGAACAGGAATATAACAATTATAAATAGTTCCCTGCATAAATTTAATTAGAATTATTTTAAAATATAAACAGTGCAAGTTTAACATATTTTTAATGTTCAAATGCGATAAATACTCAATAATGCTATTGATAATATTGTTAGCAATTATTTTACTTTAGAAATTCAATGACATGTAAAATAATAAATCAAGAAATTCATCAATGGAATATAAAGGAATAGTCAAAATTTTATATTCTTATATGTAAGCAAGAATACTTTTACGAGAAACAAAAAAATGTGGATTCATATTTTATCGGTCATTAAAAGCACAAAAAGTTATCGATTTACATAGATACGAAAGGCAATTGAACTTTCGACCAGTCAATTTGTGACATCAATCGTTAAAAATCCATTTCCTCTGTATTACATTTTTACATATTTTTTCAACGTAAGATAAGTAACCAAGGGAATTCAAGAATTGATAACAATTCCCCTAAACATTTAGGGGAACTTATTTGCATAAGATAAACCTACGTACAGTTATAAGCTTAAGAGAATCGATTACGTTACAGGAGAATGAAAAAATTAAGCGAAGCGTTTGATTAAGGACATGTACAAGTACTAATACAAGGCATCAGTGTTTTAGATTAAATACGCATTATTCCAAAAACAGGCTTATAAGCGTTCGAAAAGAAGAGAGCTAACGATTTCGACTATTGATATAAAAGAGACTTTCATTGAACTGGGAAATAGAAGCAGCACAAAATACGCAGGCAAAATCTCGAAGAGAGTCCGAATCCCAAGAAAGTTTCCCTGCACTAATGAAGCCTCCTTAGAATTTATTCCACCGCCGAAAGCCCGCCGTCCACGCGCAGACCGCCTTAATTTCCCACCTCCTTGTCGCCGCTACCGTCGAGCTCTCACAAATCAATTTTCCCTCGATCGCCGTCAACGGCAGCGGGATCTGATTCCCCCTTCCGGCCCCCGACCGGTAAGCCCGTATTTGCGGTGGTGAAGCTACGCGTCGCCGACAAAAAGCCCGGCTTCGAGTCGACCGAGGTGAAAATGAAGTCGTAAGACTCCGCGGGCGAGTGGCCGTTCAGGAAAACGAGAATAAAGCGAACGTCGGTGCGGGTCTGGACCGCGCGATGAATTTTCATTGGCTTCCCTTTTTTCGTGGGAGCAGCTCTTCGCGGAATCCCATTGCCCGGCCCACCTCGACCGTTCCGCTCGCTGGGGACGGACAAAGGGCTGGTGACGGAGAGGGAAAGAACGAGCTGCCAAGCGAAAGTTAAGGCGAAAGGCTCTTCTTCCCTGAATGGACTCCTGGACGATATGAATATTCATCCTCTAAGCTGACGCTGATGCGCGAGGCGAAAAGGCGAAAAAGTAGGCGACGCGAGAATGTCGGGGATGGGACGAAATCGGTGGCGCGGTTACGAACATTAGTGGGACGCGGGGGTGGGGGTGGGGGTGGGGGGGGGGCGGGCGATTACCGAGGAATTTCTCTGGAATATCGATGGGCGAATCAACGTGGTGCGCAAAAACCGACGCGAGATCACACATGGAATCCAACTACCGAGCTCGAGGAGGGCTTTCAATTTGACGGCCGACTTATTTACTCAGAATATTTTCATGCAAAAACTCTTTTCCAATATCCAATCGATCCGCCATTCGATCAGCTTGCTATCACATACTTTTTACAACTTCTTATTATTCCTACGTGAAAATGTTCTTTTTGATAACGACATTTTTGAATGACTGCGTGTGCACACACGTGCACGCACACTCGTACGCACAATCATCGGGATCCATTACCCTATCCGGATGAAGTATCGCCAGCTGGAGAAAATATGCGAGAGTGTAAATAAAAAATAAAAAATAATATACATCGTACGACTGATCCTACAATCAATGTAAAAGTTTACTATTCGGCTGCTTGTATTTTTTGATTTTTGATAAAGTAATCGATAACCCTTTCGAATATAAGCCATGCAATAATCATTCAAGAAAGAAGGAATGGAAATATAAATATAACGTATAATCAATGATAAGCATGGTATATTTAAAGAAAAATCTTTTTACAATCCGTTATCATTCCATGTCAATTGAACTAATATTAGCAAAACCTCTTTCAAATGTATTCATTGTACGAGCAGATATTATGTCTCAACTTTGTAACCTCGGTGAAACTTTGCGCTGAAAATATATCACGCAGACTGAAAATTAAGCAAAACGAAGGCAAAGTAACAAGGAGAAAAAAAGTGAATGAAAAAAGCAATAAAATGAAACGATGTAGAAGAAACTAGCGAAATATAAAAAGGCTGAAAGAATCGTGTTTTTATCTTTTTATTGAATGACATTTTATGTTTTATATAAACGTGATACGTTGCGCAGATCTTGACTGCATTGGTGCAAAGGAGTCTCCTCTTTAATTAACAAGGAATCAATCAATGGTAAGGTACATTCGAGAATTCCGTAAAAAAGCGAGCGAAGAAGGATAAAGGAGGCGAAAGAGGAGCGAAGTAATAAAGTAGGAAACGTAAAGAAATAAGAGACCAGAAGAGCAGAGAAGATCGAAATGAGACATAAAAAAATGCAACTTCTATTTTCTCGCTGCAGTTTACAGAAAGTTTAAAACCACAACAGTGCCTGTAGTAGCCTTTATTCTGCGGTCATTTTTCTTTCGTTGTAAGACATTCCTGTTCAAAATACGCCTTGCCTGATTTTATTATTGCAACCTTTATTACTAGCTCGATATACTTATATACTTCAAGAAGTAAAATTTATACACGTTTTACAATTAGTTTAGTCATTATTTTCGATTCTAATTGCAACATTCTCTTTCTCAATTTCAATGAATTCTTTCTCAATTAATCAGCATAAGATGAAATTATTCTGTTTATTGCTAGAACTGCGAGTAATATTTTCTACATTAGGCTACTTCAACTAAATAATAATAAGTAATAAGCATTAGATATTAAAATTGCACGTCGCTTCTTGAAACTTGAAACATCCAGATCCTGCAAAATATTATCTAAAATAATTGTAACGATGACGAGGATGGATAAAACTCTATAAACAGACTTCACTGTGCTTTGATAAAAATGCACAAAAAATATTTGTGTAAAAATAACATTTACTCCATATTTAGAACCTTGAATGTATTTTTCAAGTCAAATTTCTATAACGTTTCCTTTATTATATAATTTGCGTGGACATACTGCACGTTTGAACAAATGTACTGAACAAATTACAGTTTTATGCAAAATCATAAAGCT
The DNA here is from genome assembly GCA_018907045.1 of Wiebesia pumilae. Classification (NCBI taxonomy): domain Eukaryota; kingdom Metazoa; phylum Arthropoda; class Insecta; order Hymenoptera; family Agaonidae; genus Wiebesia; species Wiebesia pumilae. The sequence goes on from JACCHZ010000107.1 coordinate 3,016,703, forward strand.
AAAAGCCTCAAAATTAATTGCTTCTTAAAATAATATAAACAATTGTAAATTTATTAAATACACAAAGGGAGCTTCTCGCGTAGTATCCGAAATCAAACTGCAACGCGCATTTTTTATACATCTTTGGAATATTGGAAAAAAAGAAGGTAAGTGACATATTTCAAATACCAATATTGCGTGAAAGAAAAGTACTAAAATCTATACTGTTTAAACTTAATGGACTACAGAGTGAATTTCTTGCAAAAGTTTTTCGATTACATATTTTTCTTATATAAGTCGACAAAGGCTAAGACTCGATTTCTTAACCCTCCCACGCGACCCATTGATAAGTAAACGATATCTAACTAATCTAATTTGAAAAACTGATTCAAAATAATTGAAGGTTTTAATTATAACCGTAATTAATAAAGAATATTTATAAAACTACGTATATTTTTATAAATCGTCAAATAATATATTGTGATTTATTATTGAATAATGAAGAAAACTGCTACATTATAATTATTGATCATCGTCCGGTATCCATTCTGAATAAATTAAAAATAAATACGATCTATCGGACTGGACCGATCTTCTGAATCTTCTCTACACAGTTCTCAATATTGTTGATTTCGGCTTGATAATGATCTTTTTCGAGAACTAGTGAAGAGTACAAAACACGCACGGAATTCAGCATGTTTACCAAGTCTGTGAACAATGAAAGAAGAAGAGCTTTCAAGAAGTCAAGACATGTTGACGTTCACCTAAAATAAAGTTTAGCCACTCTGGTCTCTGAGAGAGCGCAGGAGAGGAGAGCGGGACAGATGGACCAGCGGAATTGATACAAAGGAGTTTTTCTCGTTGCGCGACGAGCCCTAGTAACGAATAAAGAAAAGACACAGTTTAAAGCTCGTGGATGGTCCCTTCCGCTTACTTCCTTTCCTTTTTCCATCCTTCTTTCAACTCTATATATTTCTCACTTTTGTAACATGCTTGTCTCGTGGGAGAAAGAGAAAAGGAGACAATCGAGGAAGACCTCACCAAATATTTGGTTAAACCGAATCCTGGATGGGCACGAATCCTTAGACAACGTGCAGAAACAGCGAAAGCTCTAAGTCGGAATAAGAGGCGAAATCAAGAAATGAATGATGGCGAGAGAGAGAGAGAGAGAGAGAGAATGGACGTGTGCTCCATCCCGAAGAAGTAGAAAGGATACGAGGTAACGGGCAAACGAATGAGCCGTTAGATGAAGAGAATGTCGGGCATTTTTATTGGTTCCAGGCGATCCTGGGACGAGACGAGCCGCGCACGCTCGACCGAAATCGGAAAGATAGGACAGTGTACTTACGTAGGAAGAGGAAGACTTCGGGGACGGATCTCTTCGTACGTATCCCGGCGTACTACACGTTGTGAAAGAGGGTGGCAGGATACCGCTCGCAAAAAGCTGACTTCGATGACGCTACCGCCTCGGCTCTCTCACTCCAGAGAAGCTCTTTCTTCTCTTCTTTTCCCTTCTCCGGATAGAGAAATTCCATTCGATAAGGCCATTTGGGACATCCGAGGGTCGAGCTCCGAGACGCACTCCTGGTGCAATAAACATTTTTGAGCAACGAGTTGATGTTTCCTCAAATGCAAAAGCCCCTCACCTGGATGCTTCCTGCATTTGTCAAAAGTAAAACTTGGCAGTGGAATTAAATTTTTAATTCCACTCTCATTATCGCCATTTACTGTTTTCTTAAAACAACATAGTACTTACTCTTCCGTGGAAAAATCTTAAAGTAGCTTATTCTATTACAATAACTTCATCGTGCAGTCGTTTCGTTTCATTTTATAATTTAAATACTTAATGAATTATTATTAATTAACTCCCTTGTAAATAATACAATATTAAAATATAGAATCATGTTCATTTTAATTGCCGTTTTTTCGACATGAGAAACAATCACATAAACTATCGGATCCCATTTCGTACATAATTGTTGAATAATCGCAGAACTAAAACTTCGTTCTTGGCTATTTAAATTCTTCGTCTTAATTTTATGTCTAAACCCGTATGAACTAACGATTTTCGATGGCACATTGTACAAACATTAATCTTGAATAAACTATTAAAAATAATTATAATGTCCGAAGTATGGCAATAATAAACTAATAAATCGAATTTAAAACTCACGGATTTCGTAGTTGATGTACTCTTAATAAAATTTTTGCAACTCATTGAAGTGTTAAGGATATTAGGTAAATTAAAAGAAAATGTCAAGAATAGCATTTTCTTACGTATTATATCAGAATTATAGACGTCGTGATCGTGTTTTAATTAATTTTGCAATCAAATACTAAAGCACAAAAACAAACGAAATGATCGGACAGAAAGATAGACATTGCAGCGAGTTCTTTGAAATTCGAACACCTTCGATGGACTTGACGTAATCACCCAGAGAGAGAGAGAGAGAGAGAGAGAGAGAGAGAGAGAGAGAGAGAGAGAGAGAGAACCATAATGTGGTGGTAACGGCACCACGCCACCTTTTAGTAGAAAACATATCATCGTTATCTCAACGACGAGAAGACAAACGAGCTTTGTCTTGAAATCGAGGATTCCGGAGTCAAATTACTGGCGTATAAGTGAAAGGCCGGATCCTGGCTCGTATCCTGTCCATCTCCTCTGGCGCGCTTCAACCCGCGATATTGGATTCCTAAATGTTGATGTTCGAGGAGCAAACGCGCGTAACCCTGGCAGCGGTCCTTGTTCTCCCTCTTTTATTTCCCTCCCTCTCTTCTCGACTTCCCTTTCTATCAAATTAGCCGAATTACTGCACTTTACCGGTATTTATACGCCCTTGCTCCTTCGCGAATCGACCGAACAATGCGCGCTTAGATGCTTCCTCTTCCCTCTCAAAGCGAACCCTCTTAACAACTTAAGCTCCAACTTCAAGTTAGACGTTAAAAATTTCTGTAAAATTGTTGTTAACTTATTCGTGTTTTCATCAAATCATTACAAAAAAACTGTAGAGCTCGTGTTCGTTATTATGATGCTGTAACATTATGTAACTTTATGGGTTGTATACAATTACGCTTAGTTACGCTATTAATTTTAAAAAAGTCAAGTAAATTGACTGACATATCGCTTTCCGTCTAAAAATATAAAAAAGTACGTAGCCAGGGGTAAAATTAAGTATTTTCTAATACAAATCACGTGTCAAAACGTGTCATTAAATACGTGGGTCTTCTAATTATTAACAATATTTTTAAACACGATTAATTATTTTAATGATTTCCACTTGTGATATTCGTAAATTTTTCACATACGAAATGTGAAAATATCGCTTGCTAATAATAATATTATTCGTAACAGTTCAGTCGTTGAGAATTTTTAAGTTAGACAAGATGCTGTTCTGAAACAAAATTCAATCTCTACCTTCATTAAGTAGTTACTTGGCATATTTAAAGATCTGAATTTATATAGTATAATAAATGTTCGAATAGCACAAATTTATGATATAATAACATTTTCTGAAAACGACCTAAGAGTACGTTTTATTATATTCATCAAATGTTAGAGAATTTTCTTTCTTTGAGATAAAACATTTACTTAACGCGTGTAACTCTTACACGTTAAAATTTAGTGTTATCAGCGAGAATCTGTGAATCTATACCAATAATTTTTTAATACGTGTTTTCATTATTTAAACATGTTCGAGGCTTAAACACGCCTGTGCTCGTGTATATAAAGCGACGTGGATTAAAACAAAAATAATGAGAAGCAAAGTGTACAGGATCACGACCCCACGTCTTCCAAAATAAAACATGGGTTTTACCTCGAAGGTATATCTCATGTTGCCGCCATTGCTCTTACGCGGTGATCCCGTAAAATAACATTTCTCTTTTTCCGCTTTTATATTTTGTGAGTCAATTCGAAACATGAATCGTATAATAATTCAGCGGGCCAAAGGAACAATATCTACGCAAGCGCATTCGTTGATATTACTCGCTCGCAACCCTGAAGCCAAGGGCTCCGTGTGTATGGGGGTGCGATGCATTTTTCGAATTTTCGTCGTACACATACATTTTTCTTGAGTTTTTCCCGTCTGTGCGTTGTTCCCGAACATGCCTGAAAATATCTCGCGAAGAAAAACCACGAGCTCGAGAAAATACCGAGCGACTTGTGTTTTATACTTAATAATTTAATTGCTTTTAAATATTGTCGCTTGAAGATTTTATTCGCGATTCAAATATAATCGTAAAAAAACATTTTTAGTTACATTTATATTCGTGAAATTTTTTGGAATAAATTGTGAAACAATGGGTAGCGAATATTTCGGTACAATTGGGAGCTTAAATGACTACGATTTTAAGCAAATGGGATTTCAATTATTTATAAAATATTTCTCAATGACATTGCATAAAAAGGTATTAAAAAGAGAAGCATTAAGTAGCACTAAGCAGCACTAAGCAATTTGTCGATCAGATTGCTAAAAATGAGCCAAGAATGATGAAATGTAATAAGCGGTATTATTTATAACGGAACGTTCATTCGCGAATCCGAAAGTGTAAGTAGCGATAATTTTCTCGACAATCGACTTGATATTTTACTTTATGATCCAAGAATCTTTATGATCCGAAGGATATCACCATTGATTGATCATACACTGTTAACGTCAGATTAATTTATGATTATTATAAAATATTATTATAAAATGCAAAAATGACAATCTTGATGTATCTCTAGGTGCATCGACCTTGTGCATTGTCTGCATATTAATGGGGCCATAAAATCAATTGTAATTCATAAAGCACACAGTTATCGTTATAGACGATTTTTCAAGTTTTTCTGGTGCGTCGTTCAGTGCACGTACACTCGCCCATAAAGAGCTTCGAGCGCCCAGTGGCCTCCATCGCGCTCAGATGTGCCCTAATCGAAAAAAATGTAATTACGCGAATTTTTTGCCTAATGAATTATGCTCGCGCTTCTCAGAAAAATGTACATAAACTGCGAGGCATCCCGAGAAACCGGCTCGTTGCGATTCCAACGAGAAAACTACCTCCATCCTCGCTCCTTCTCCCTCGCTCGCCAGCTCCATGGGCGCGGTTTGCGCTTGCTCGGTTCTTAAAACCCCTCGCCACCTTCCCCTCGCACTCGCTTTCATCTCTCGACAGTCCTCTCGCTTAATCCCGTGAGTCTAGTTCATACATATTATGATTACTTTCACATGAAATCGAGACGTCCGTACGAGCGAGGAGAGGCAGCGCGACTTCCTACGCGGGGAAGAATCGAAGGAGAAGAATCGAGTCGAGAGGAGATCCTGCAAGCGCAAAAGGTTGCTTCGTATGCTGAAACGGCGACAAGCGTGAGTCGCCTGGGCCCTCGAGAAGGAAGAGCTTTGATCCGTAGAGCGGAATTTCGAAATTCCGAGGTCAGATGCTAAGCAGGCGAAGGCGTCATTCACGGCAATTGCTCCAGGCGAATTGCTTTATGAGCCGGAATAGTGGTCGAGGCGCCTCCGCTCGTCTCTTATGCACTTTTGGTAAAGGGATGTGCGAGCACGTGTCGAGCGCCGCGCCCTAACGCGCAACAGTCGCACAGCGGGACGGAAACGTTACGCGGCTAATTTATCGCCTCCTGGACTCGCGCAGCGCCATTACACCGACACTGTGTGCGAGGCCGTGATTGCTGAATCGGATCCAAGTCCATTACTCATGCCTCGATTTGCATTGCGCTCGTGCCGCGAGCAAAATAAGATGCTTTATCTACGGATGCGAGTCTGACGCTTCCTCGGTGCTGATCGAGTACCGATATATTTGAGCACGTTTTCCTGCCATTATTGGCAGAGCTCAACTTGGCCCATATATATACGCGCGCGTGTGTGCGTAATTTCGAATAATGAATCACCTCTCGAACGCTGATCAAACTTCATTTCCCGAAAAATATAACGCGTAACCAGTAGATCCTTCATATTAATTCAACTGCAAAACGTCTTTCTCGATATCTAAAGAAGAAATACATTACCCGATTATTTATTCTCTATAACATTTATCTCTTTATCACTCCAAATTGCAGTACCGTACTATCTTGTACAAATTTCATAGGACCCCGAAGGAAATAAATATAATGCACTTGGGATATTTTAAATAGTACAAATATGAAATAAGCCAAGGATAGGTGTGATATAATATGAAACGAATATTAAATCAATTCGTATTATTTTCACAAATTCGTAAAATCAAATAAAACTACTTTTATTACGATAAACAGTCGGGAAAAAAGTCCATTTCTTCTCTACGTGTTTATATTTGCTTCAAACTTAAGATTCATCTTACAAGCCCTTATTTTAGCGTCATTGACCCGCGTAACAGGAGGAAATTTTTCGTCAAAAAGAAAGAAAGAGATAAAAGAGGACAAACGGTCCGCGTTAGGAAAGGAATAACAGAACCTAAAATCTTTCGGCATAAAAATTGTACATAACAATGGGAGGCGAAAAATATCGGTGAAAACCTCGATTCGTCTTCCTTATGCCTTGAGCGCGAGCTTCACTTGGCTCCGTTTCGACCACCCAAACCACGGATTAGTTTTATTTGTCCAATGTACTTTGAAAGGGTCGGCTGGAAAGTGTTCGAAATCGAGTGTGCGACCATAGTATACCCTAATGTGCATGTGGAGCTCTGCGTTCTGATTTTCACACCCAGGCAGACAGAGAAAAGCTGCGACTCGGAAAAAAACTGATCCGCTACGCGCTTTTCCGCAATGCCTCACATTTGTCACTGCGCGAGAAAATTCGAGAAAATTCGAGAAAAATGCTCGGCTTTCTTAACTTGTGATCATCGTGTTGAAAGAACACTTCTTAAAATTAATCCTCTAACAAATAGTCATTACTTTACTGCAAACTCTTTCGCTTGATATTAAAGAATTTTTCGCAAAAATGTTTGAAAATAGTTTTCAAGTCTAACGGTTGAAAGACGAATTGATATTTATCAAATAATATTGAAGAACTACTTAATTATCAAAGAACTTCTTAATATTGTAATGTATCTATCGTATGTAATTTTATAACAATAAAAATAAATATTTGTCGATTTTATATTATATTATTACTACATTTTGTAAGCAAAATGTGCATACGTTTTTTAAAACATTTATTCACACTATACGTGATCTCGTTATTTCGTACACATAATATAATGCCTAAATATATTCGTAGGAGAGAAAATATTAATAATGAAACGATGCGATGGTAAAGTTGTGAAAATAGTTTAATTTCTTTAAATAAAATTTAAGGATATAAATTCAGATAAGAGACATTTTCTGTCCAATGAAATCGAATATTTCTATTACAGTTAAGTAATAACTTGTAGTCAAATAAATTTCATATTTTTTATACGATGTTTCTGTTCCCTCGTGCTCGTGTGACTCTCATGGCAGTTCCAGTTTCTTTTTCTATCCTGTCCAGTGGGATCATTTTCTCAGTACTGATATCAGCTTCCATCGTATCATGACGTAAATTAGCAAAAGCTGACGCTTTTAAGGACAACGATTCTTTCCCAATGCAAATAGCTAAAAGTTCGCGGTTCTTTTTACGTTTCTTAAACGACGACTTTTGCAGTCCAGCCCACCTAATCATAAAGGATACTTCGCGTCAAAGCTGCACACGATCTATTAATTTTGACTTTTTTAAAGATCTAGATAGATGATTCGAAGAACTGTCAATTTCTGTATTTCGTAGTCCAGTAAGTTTATGCGGTAATTGTCGTCGGGCCTTTTACGATATCGAACGTACTACAGATGGATATGTTTCCAAGTTCACTGGTAAACGCTTGATGAATCAATTTAGTAGCATTTGAATTTAAATTAATATTTATTAGTTTTTTTTTGTATGTCCGTTATGGTAAAGTACACACTTCTTACAGAGAACTTATTGCATTTATCATTATTTTCTCGCAAATTAAAAGCAGGAGAGAATTAAATGAGCGTTATTTCTTAAATAATAATTATGTGTTATAATTATGTATTTTTAAGCAAAAATTTATTATGCTAATTTTCTTCTTAGTAAAGAGAATACAAAACAATTCTTTACTAAAGTATGAATACAATAACAACAAGATAAGACTGTTTATATGGAATTTTTTAAATGGCCAAGCAATCCTTTTCGTGATTAAGCTGTATTTCAATAAGACCGTTGCATTATTGATTTTTTAAACATAATAGCTATAAATTTGGTTTATACAAGCGTTCTTAAACAAAAACAAAATACGCAATAGAATTTTTGCACTTGATTTACGACTTCATCTATCAAAATTTGAATTATAGCTTTTTTGCAATAGCAGATTTTAAAAACATGTTTTGCACGTGGCAATAATTAAAAGTGAGAAGAGAGGCTTGAATTTGCTTTTCGATTGATTTTCACCAGACACATCTCTCGTAACTCGTATTACGATTGCCGAATGCTCCCGGCAACGGTCGAGCAGCTTCCTCTCCTTCCTCTCTCATTTTCTCCCTCGCATTCCTCGCGCGCTTCTGAAAATGCAAATATCCGCAGGCGGCGGCTCTCTTTATTTATGCACTTGCGCTGAGGACGGAGTAATTGTTTCCATCGGACGTACAAGAAAGAGAGTGAGAGAGTGAGGGGTCGAGGGGGCGAGTGGGTGAGGGGTGGGGTGGGGTGGGGTGGGGTGGGGTGGGGTGGGGGGGGACATAGTTGGTTCCCCCTTCATGCGAGCCGCGCTGCAGGTCGGCAACGGTGAACGAAGAATCTTTTCAACTTATTTCCTCTCGATCGCGCCGATCAACGGACCGCGATCATCAGGTACGAGCATCAGGCGTCTTTCTTTCATTTGCTTTTCAGTCGCGGAATTCCCGCTTCTTTTCGTCGACTTCTTTAATTACGTCGAGCATAAAAATCCTACGCATTAACGTAGGATTACGTCATTTAAAAACTTTTTTTATTTAATATATTCTGTACATTATGTATAATTATTCAAAAATTTCTAATGCATCCAGAGTTATAATAGGTTTTAAAATTTTGAATATTGTTGAATTGTAAGAGGCTTTTGTAACCTATATCTTTGAAGAGTCTTATTATTTTTTTTTTTTTTTCTTAAATTTGAATAATTTAAAAAAGCTTCCATTTTTTAAATTGGATAAAATCTGGAATAAGTGTCCTATTTACACTTGCAATATACTGATCAATTCTTAGGAGAATTTTAACTGAAATAGAAATATTCGATTTCATTGGACAGAAAATGTCTCTTATCTGAATTTATATCCTTAAATTTTATTTAAAGAAATTAAACTATTTTCACAACTTTACCATCGCATCGTTTCATTATTAATATTTTCTCTCCTACGAATATATTTAGGCATTATATTATGTGTACGAAATAACGAGATCACGTATAGTGTGAATAAATGTTTTAAAAAACGTATGCACATTTTGCTTACAAAATATTGTCCGTTAACGAAGGAATAAAACCACTTTAAATCGTATTTTCAATAATCAATAATACGTTATTCAAAGAGACGACGGACTTTTTAATTAAAACCTTAATAAATTATAATAATTATAATGCATTGAGTAAAAAATCTCATGGTAGCTACGTAATAATGTGTGCCCAAAATGTTTTTTTTTTTTGCCGTTATTTCTTCAATGAGGAAATAAATAGCGTTCTAGCTAGTTCCAATGATCATACATTGATTTATGTGAACGTACCGAAAATTTTTCAACCAACGTATTTGTTTATTTTCAAGAAAATTCCGCTGACATTTCATAGGTACTGGAAAAATTGACAAATTCACAGTTTATGACATAATCTAAATATATTAAACACTGCTAAAAGAAAATGAATTTACCGGTCCAGTGTTTATCCCGCATCAACTCCAAACACGTAATTTATCATTGATCAAAAGTATGTTTAATTAAGCTCTACTTTTTAACATTTTAACTCTGGGTACTAGATGTACTTAACATAAAATAAAATTATTAAATTAATCATGAAGACTACTAAGTAAAATAATGCTATAAACGAAAAACTACTACAAAAACTACGAGTATTTAATATGTAAAAAAAATTCAGTTGCGTTGCGCTGTTCGATCATGTCCGCCAATTCAACATTCAAATTTAAAATACCTAGAGGATAAGAAAACAAATAAGAAAACACAAGGATTGGAGTAAAAGTAGTCAGAAAACAGCTTTAAGAGCGCCACTTGAGATTCGGGATAAGGTCCAAAAAACGAGGAGAAAGATAAACGTATAGGAAAGTTTACATAAAGGAAAATGAAGAGTAAGGGAGAAAAGCAGACTGGCGTGAGGGTTGCTTTTGGCAAATACGAAGGATGCATTCAGATCGTCCCTTCGGCGAAACAGTCAGAAGGGGGATCGACCTGGTACGTCAGCACGAGACTTCAAAGAACGCGATGTCGACGTCGTCGCCCGCCTCCGAATACAAACAGGAATTTCGAAGCCGCTTACGTATAACGAAGATCATCATTCCAAACGAATTTTCAAGAACACGAAAGCGGATCACTTTAATGCTAAAGCCACTAAATTTCAAATCGAGGGAAATTTCTAAATATTAAGTACTTTTTATCTTCTTATAGAAATTCTTACGCTGTATATTTTAAATCATTTGTATGCAATGACGATAATTAATATTAAATTATCGCGTATTTTAGAAAGCGGGTGACTAAAAAATTACAACTCTAGCAATTATTTAGCAGCTTATCTGTAATACAAATTAAATCACTCCTCGGTTCTAATAAATTATATGTCGTTGAAAAGGCGTAAATAAATCTTATCTATTACTATCCAATATAAAAACGGATAGACGTAGTTTTATCGATTAATTGAAAAAAATGTTTTAATGATTACATAAATGGCAATCTTTCTAAAATTAATTTTGCAATTCCTTGTAAATTCTGCACATTAACGGTAATTTATACATTTTTCAAACTGACAATTACAACTTTCTAATATTTTTCAATGAAGTATATAATAATTTCAAATAATAGCTTATTAATTAAATTTAAATAAAATTATTTGATATAACTTTTATAAAAATTAAAATCAGTATTATACTAGTTTATTTTCAAAAGCTACATTTTCATATTCATTGATGAAGTGAATATTTATTATTAAATGAAAAATTATTGCATTAAATATTTTATTTTAATTTCAAACATATATATATATATATATATATATATATATATATATATATATATCAATACAATCCAATACGTAAAAATTTGAAAGTAATGTATAAAGACTTAAGAAATATTTACTATTCAGTTCGTATATTACACGTGTAATATAAATGAGTCAATATAAATTATGTTAAATTTCCTCGAGTACAACAAATCTTCAAATAATAGAAAATTGGACTAACGCACAGAAAAGATGACATTTCTCGCTTATGTTCAAAGTTTAATAAGAAAAAGGGACAGTACTCTATAACCAACAATTTTCTATTAAAATATTTGTAAAACTACTCGTTTCGTGACAAAATTTAATGTTAGCTCAATTTCAGTATTGTAATTACGTATGACCGTAATACAAGCGAACATTTTAGAAACAAGTGATAAACAACCAATTTTAAGAAATTGTCAATTAGAAAAAGTTACTAATTTATCAAATTTCCATATGCATTTTTTTATAAAGGTAAAATTGTCAAATAAATATTTCCCTAAATAAAAAAGTGGCATTTTCACTGACGTCAATTTAGGATGCAGTGCTCTGATTGATCTTTGCGTTTTCAAATTGACAAGTCATATATTTTTCTCCGAGAAATTGGCTTAAATTTTCTATATAGAAGGGAAATATTTTCAAAAATAAAAACAAATAATATGAAACCAATGCAAAATTCGTAGCCTTATTATGTATAATTAATAAATTCGTAAATTTAAAAAGAGAATACTCGTAGTGCTCTTATTTCAATATTGGTTTTATTAACATGTATAAAAATCTAATGCAGCTTTAACTATAAAAAGGTCATTACGTTTCTTCACATGGCATAATTGAGTTTTGAGATCAGTCACGGTTACCTCTTTACATTTTACATTTTATAATTCGAATTTCTTCGTACTTGTAGCAGGAACTTTGACACTGCCCTCGTGCACTCAAATTCATGCATGTTTCGATGAGCGCATATACGTATAGATATAGAGCGCTGGCATAGTAAAAGTACTAGTAATACCCTTGAGTGGCTCCGGGTGCCCGGGGGACTTCGTGGTAGTAGTTCGCTCAGGGGGACTCGGAGCTACATAAGATTTGCTTCCCGTGAACGAGAGAAAAACGATCTTGTCGTGCCTAGCTGCTGGTGGATGCATATGCAGGGGATAAGAGTTGGGTTACTCTCGGGGATGTGCTGCTGTAACTTTGCGACTATCCCCGTACGGACACTGATCGCTTTCGATAAAATACGAGAGAAGCGCGACATCCAATGTGGAAGAAGTGTATTTGAAAATTTTTTTGGAAAAATCAAAAAATGGAAAATTTAAAAATTACGCCTTAAGAGTTGCGCTACAATGTTTTTGATTGATTTTAAAGTCGTAGAATGACAATAACGATATCCGTGCATCGTGAGTTATTCGACTATTCATCACAAGCATATTAATATTTTCTTCAAATAACTTGGCACTCATTCATAATAACAATTGAAATAACATGTTCTCAATAACATGTTATTATTCGATAGTCTCGCTCGTAAAAAGAGAAACAAATAAGTTATTTCTTATGCCGCTTTATGTTTTGTTCAAAGAATCGTGTCGGTTCATACATACATAAATGCATACGTACGTATATACAAACATACGTATGTGTATATATATATATATATATATATATATATATATATATATATATATATATAATACCGCAGCGTTGTTGCAAAAAAAACAATAAGAATCGTTAGAAAAATCTCTTTGTGACACTAAACTCGTCCATTTTGTACCTACATCTGTGTTCCTCTTTGTTTTCGAGTTATAAGTCAGTGAAAACTAGCAACATTGAAAAATCTGTAAAATTCATTAAAAATAGGAAATTTTCATTAAAATATAACTTGTCAAATATTCTCAATATGAACAAATAACGAATAGAAATGAGAGAGAGAGATAGAGTCGCGGTACGTACGAATTGAAGGACGGAGGGGTTTTTCAAGCGTTCATCTCCACCCCTCGACTGGATCAATAATACCACCCCGTTTGTCGTTCAGCGCATGCGTCTTTATAATTCTCCTTCCGCCACCTCCGTGAACCTCCCTCCATTAATGCCAACTATCCCCCACTCATTCGTCTCCTTATATATCCATACAAGGCATTCATAGCGCCATCAATATTATGCGCGTAAAATAATAACCTGTGCATCCATTATGAAATGTGTCGTCGAGAGAAATTGCGTATACTAAAAAGAGTATACGCAAGGGGCTTTTACATTTTAGTAGGGAGAACGATACACAAGTCCTGATAAATTATGCGTGAAAACTGTTACATGTAAATCCCTCAAAGCAACATGACGGATGAGACAAAAGAGACGAAGATCGACGAGTCTTCGTACGATAACGAAAGTACTGTTCTACTGTTCTTGATAGAGCGAAAATGTACTTATTTGGAACCTGGTTTATTCGCTTCAGCAGCCTTTACAATGTATTTTTCATTAGAGCTTACAATGGAAATTTGAACTTTAAAAATCATCTTGTAAAGCTTAACGTGCTAAATGCTTCATATTGTAATTCATTTTAAATAATTTCTTAAGCACAAGCAATATATGTATTACTATATGTATGAAAGCTAGTTACATGGAAAGTATTGGCATTAGAGTAATTTAATGTTATTAACAATACTTACTTCTGAGGAAACATTAAAAATAATGGATAGTGCGAAGTTATTATATTAGAACTTTCATGACCAGAAAACGAAGTAAAACTTTTATTAAATGAAAATATAATTATATTTTCATGTGTATTTTATTTAAAAATAACTAATCTTTAAAATGATTCTTATTACATTTTAATTTTTGTCCTTCTACTTTATGACTATGCGACTATTACATTGTGATAACAAAGATATTAGCTTATAATAATATGTAAAAATATAAGTATTATTTCGAAGAATAATATTTTTGATTAAAGTAAATAATTCACAATTAATAATCAATTTCTTTTACAATCATTATTATTGTTATTTTATTATTGAATTTGTTGCCTTTCTTTGCCCAGTGCTGTAGATGGATAATTGCAAGCTCGAGGGAACTTAATGCTACTTTTACGTAAGCGAGATTGTAGAAATCACAGAATATGAAAAACAAGTAAAACTGAACTGAATAACACAGTCTTGAAATTACTGTTGAGTGACGAAAACGCTGAAATATTTTATTTGTCCGCATTCACATAAAACTCGTTTCTCTCATCAATAACAAGTGTTCCATCGGAAGTTGCAAAGCGTTGACGCGATTCAAGCCTTATTATAATTACCGCAATAATTATATCGACCGCTTGTAAAATTTATTTTAACCTTCATTTACGTTGGTGATGTAGATGTTTTTGTTCGATGCGATTCACGAAATTGTACTGATAATTTGAAAATAAATTTTTATCGGTGAAACAGAAACATTTCTAATTTGTAGTGAAAAACGTCAAACTAGACTTAAGATTCACCGTTTGAAAGATAACGCTTTATCTCATGGAGGCAACATCATGAGTAACATGTACTCTAGTAATGTACAGAGATCTAGCCTTGCTTCATTGTTTTGTGTGAACATTTTTGTAATACTAATTCTAACGTACGTGTAAAAAAAGTGTTGACTGCAATAATAACTTATAAACTCGTAAAAGTTTATGTATTCGTTTTTGTATTTTATTTTTTTAATCGGTAACTTTATCATTTATAAATTACAAAATGTTTTGAACGTAATAATATAGATTATTGATAATTTGGTCGTCACATTTTTCATAGTTATCGCCAACTTGTTTTTTCCACGCACATTCGCGTAATGGCATCTCGTCTAAAACAATTCCTTGCAAGAAAGGAAAATAAAGATTATTTTATGAGGTTTGTTTGATTCATGAAATTGCCTCTACATAAATACACGCTTGAGCGTAATACTTTTGTACAATGCAAATTATTAATTAATAATCTTGAGTCTGTAGAAATGATGCATTGTTAAATACTTAATTAAGAAAATTAATAAATATTATTCGTATTATACGAGTATGAAAATTCAGCATACATTTCTATAGTATTGCAACCAAGTACAATAAAAAAAAGAATAAAAATATTTTTCTGTCCTAATAAAGTACACATTTCTGGGGTCCATTTTGCAATTGGGCAATACCAATTTCAGCAATTGCTGATACACAGAAAGATCCTAAAATCATCAGTGGAAAAATGACCTTAGGTGAGAATTTCATCAAATACTGCAATTATTAAGAAACATAATAATTTTTTAATTTAATAACATAATAAATCTATCAAACAATTGCAAATTATTTCTTTCAGCTCTTACATTCTATTCTATGGCTTTTCTGAGATTTGCAATTAAAATACAGCCTAAGAACACATTACTTTTCGCTTGTCACGTTGTCAATTTAAGCGCTCAACTCACACAAGGGTACAGATTTCTCAAATATCAACGTTCTTTGAAAATCTCCCAGAAAATGCAGTCGTCACCTTGAGACACATCAAGGAAATCGACGATTTCATGTCAACGATTATTTACGTGATATTGTAAATTTTTTATTTTTCTTACGTCGTTTATATATAAAGTTTCTATGTTAATTATAGCTTATAAATAATTATGTATTATAGATTGCAATCGAAATGCTAACAAAACAACGCTCAAAACTAATTTATAATCTCTGCGAAAATGCACAAATTAAACTATTATACAGCTCAATATTTACCATCTATATACTCTCTCAAAAAAGAACTTGTTACTTTTATTCAAAATGTGACGAAATAATTATGGAAATGTATGTTGGAATGCAATGGAACGTGTATATGCGAATACATGTACGTTTGTTTTTGTAAATTAATATAAATTAATATTAAATAAGAAAACTAAATTTTATTGATAAAATATGAACTGCATTATTAATAAAAAAAACTTCTCAATCATTCTTTTATAAATTTAATTACCCACAACAACATCCAGTACTTCAAAATTATTAAAAATTTAAACAAATGGAATTAATTTCTTCAATTCATAACGATTGTATAATATGCTGGATATTGATAATTTAAGGAGATTACTCATTGTAAGTTGATAATACGAAAAAGAAAATGAGCTTGTCATTCGTGTATCACGAACATCTAAATTTCGAAGTATCTCTCCGGTATCGCGATCTTAACAAGACGTGGCATTAAAACAATAATATTAAGATATTATACATTATCTGGCAGAACCCTTCTCTACTCTAATTTCAAATTTAATAACAACGCGATTTCTTTCACAACTAGCAATGAAGATATAAAATATTACAACATTAATAATTTTTATTATCATGATAAGTATACATTAAAAAACTATTTTAACTTAGATTATGATATTGTTATAGCTTTTCACTAGTTAAGATAAAGGCCATTTATTTCTAAGACCAATTTACAATAACATTAGCATGAAATTGACGTTACATTTTTCTAATAATATAAATAATATAAATAAATTATGTAAATATTATAAATTTTACCGTTGTTTAACTGTACCGAAATTTAATCATAAGTAAGTTAATAATTTTTAAATATTTGCCCAATTATTAGCATTCGCTTATATATGAAGAATCGTTGAAAATTTTCTCTGTGCATCATTAAAACCATTGCATACAGGCAATTTATTCTTACAATAAATGATGTTATAGTAACAGAAAAACACTCATTGGCCGTTTATAAAATCTCCAATCTCATTTTGCGCTCGCTCGAAACGAATAAACTCCTGACAAAGAAATGTCGGAAAATCAATTTCTCATCATAGTTAAAAATTTTACGTGCAACTTGCACCCACAATCAGATAGAGTAATTCCCCGAGGGTGTCTTAGTTCTCCTCCATATGCGAATTTGTCCTACGTACTGTCATCGACTCGATCTAAAATCTCATTTTCTACGAAGCTTTGCTGAAACAGGAAAGTATCAGTGAAAGACTAATATATAGACATATTCAAATAGTCGCAAAAATGCCTGATTTATACTCATATGCGCAAACGAGAAACGACTTCCTATTGAATACTGACAAAAGAAGTTCTCCTTACTTTAGTTTCCATTTTCTTTATCTACTATCCTTTTCACCCTTAGTTTCGGTGTCCCTTACGCATTATGCGACTCAAAATTTACTCTAAAAAATTCATTTTTCATTTCAGTGAGTATGGATTCATTTCATTGATGATGTAAAAATCTGCGGTTTTATAAAATAAAGCATAACGAGAAAATTGGAAAATATTACAAAATTTGAGAAATCTAAAATTATTCCAAAATCAAATTAATATCTAACTGTAGACAAATTGCATTTAACAAATTTTGTGTGTTTTATTATTATTACCTACAAATATACTTTGATCATTTCTTTAAACATCCATTTAACATAATAATACCTTATCGTATTATTTTCAATAAAAATTTGAATCTTGAATGTTTATCTGACAAAACTGATGTAAAGTAAAGGAAAATTATGATCCTCCATATGATTTGATGAAGGAGTCATATAATATGACTTTTAAATTAATATTTCCATAGAAATTTAAAAATTTTCACTGCTTTCTGTCGTAAAGAGTTCATTTCCATTATTATTTTATCCAATACATATTCAGTATTACAAGCCAGTATTACAAATTCTAGAATGCAATTGCTTACGTAATTGCTTACGCAATTATTCTCAATGAATTTTTTAGATTTCGTAACATAATTATTAAACAGATACATCCGCCAAGTTCTTGAATCGTTAAATACAGATTTGCTGGATATTGTCAGGAGTTATTAATGGCATGCAACGGGAAAACATATTGCACGATATGTATCCTACAACCAAAAATTACTATAAATCGAAATATTCATCTTCATTAAAAATAGAATTGATATTCAACATTGACAATGATATATATAATAATTTTAAATCTGCGTTCAAACAATACATTCTTTTTATAGAAAGTATGAAATGACGTTGTCAAGATATTTATTACGTGCTGTACGTGAGTACGTTCGTTATCTTTATTTATACATAAAAATTGTACATGTAATAAGTATAACAAAATATATTGAGTATTCATTTATAAATACATACTCATTTCATAAATAACTGATGTAAACCGTGAAAACCATTTAATATACTTAAATGCCGATATTGATATGTAGACGAATTAAATGAATACTATCTATTACAACGACATTATTTTAAAAATTTACTAATTCTAACGACAACTATAAAATTCGAAAATTGTAAATATAATTCTAATTTAGAAATTTAACTTCCTCAATAAATTTAGGAAATATTTGTATTACAAATTAATAAAATAACTTCAATTAAAACCTCTCGTTATATTTAAACTAACGTAACATAAGTTTTACATTATAGCGATCCATCCAAAAAAAAAACTTTTCTTACAATAATATAAAGCCACTTTCCCATACGTATCACCCATCCATTTCCTCATTCTGTATGTTACATTCCCCGAGTTTCCCTCTCTCTCTCTCTCTCTCTCTCTCTCTCTCGTATACGCAGCCTTATATCCTCGCGCGTCTCCTTCGATTTCGCTTGAAGTTGCTGGGATCGAATTATTCGTCGTGCCCTCGATCGGAACCGACGAATGTATAAGGAGAGCAATAATTTTCCCCAACCATTCCACTGCTCTCTATCTTTCTCATGCGCGCACGCTCGCGCACGCACACAAAGAGAGAGTGAAAGGCACAGTCGCACACAAACACCCACTCTACATCTCTCCTTCTGCCGTCACCTCTATCCTTCGTTCTCTCAAAGGGGGAAAAGCGAATTCGGCATTGGGGATGCTGGAGCGGCGGGGCGTTGGGGTCACTTTATGGGCTCTCTCACGCGAATCCGCTACACAACGTCAAAGCCCGCGCACACGCACGCAAGAAATTTCGGGCAGGAATTTGCTGCCACCCTTACGCGAACTCCATGAGGCCCCGCTTACGCTCGACCTCTATAGATCGCCGGATACATTTTTAACTTACTTTGTCCTCTCAAGTATTCTCGTGATAAAGTGACTTTCGAGTAGTAGTTTTAAGGGCATATTTAAAAAAAGAAAAAAAGAAAAATCCTAAATCAGGGTAGATTTTCATTTGATGTTTTGGCTACGTATCAATCTTTTAGTAGTTTCTTCGAAAATTTACAATGTGTAAATTTTTAAAAAGCTCGTTTATTGCTTTAATTCTGCACAAGCCAGTATTGACTTTTGCAAGCGGTTTTTTCGGCGAATAACTGAAAAAATAACAACTTTTCATTAATTATTAACGTTATAGCGCTTTCATGAAACCTGTCTTATAAAACGTGATATTTCAAGTGTTTTCTCACTCATAAACTTCTATTTGGTACTACTATTGTCGAACTAGTCGTGTAAATGAATGAAAAAGAAGGATCATTACGTGGAATTTTGAAATTGCTTTCGTGTCGTCTTATTAAAATTTTATTCCGAATACAATGGAATACATCGATAAACGGAAAAGTAAAGATAAAATCGATTATCATGAACCACCAACATTCTCGAGGTTGCCATGAAATATTGTCAAGTCGTCATGCGTGCAATCACAGACAAAGCAGAGAAATCCAGAGAGAAATCCAGAGAGAGAGAGAGAGAGAGAGAGAGAGAGAGAGAGAGAGAGAGAGTCGATGGAGGAATAAGCGTAGAAGGGGCATAACGCAGATTGGAGAAAAGCTGGGCGCTCGCTGGGAAAGAGCTTCGGAAATCGCATTCCTTCGTCCAGCACCAGAGCCTCTCGGTTTTCTTACCCGAAAAGCCGATCCACTTACGGGCGGGGGAGGCCGTGTTTCGTTTTCCGCCGAAAGAGGGAAGAATAATGTGGAATACGTCCCTCCTGTCGCATGCACACCCCCGCACGCTATAAAAGCCGCCCTGGCACTGAATATAAATATAAACGACCTTATTGGGATCGGGCACTATACGAGAAAGGCAGAGGCTGAGGCGGCGCTTTGCATTCGTTGAGTCCTGGGATTTCTCACGCGATAGGATGACGTCATTCAACGGGGACGCGATCGATCGGCCAGCATGGGATTTCGTTGCTTTGTCGCACTTCTATTTATGAAAAAGACCATCTTATTAATGTAATCGAGCTCTCATCTTCGAGCATCGTTCTTGCGGGTGTCGCAAGAACGATAATTACTTCATCGCTCGGCTGTACTCGAATGATCCGCCATCACCGAGGGTATTTTTAAAAATGCATGAATATTTAGCTAGCCGTAATCAAGTCTTTATTATTCAATTTTAATTCAACTGTGTACTCTACTGTGCTCTACAGAATAATCGTCAACGAAAAGCCATATCCACGAATTTTATTGAAGTACGTCAAAGCAAACATGGCGTTACGATCGCTTATACAAAAAGTAACCCTGGGCCGTTTTTCAAAGAAGGTATTTGTAAGAAATTATGGTGCGCCGATAAAAATGTAACCTAAAATACCTGCAAAAGCATCGACGAATAACATTGTAAATATTGTGAATGCCGCTTATTGTACGCGCGCCTCTATAAAAATGTACACGAAACTCGCCATCCATTATTTAGAATTGACGAAGCTCGAGCTTCCGAGGGGAAACAAGCACAAAAAAGCTCCATCACAATAAAGCGACGATTAATTTTGCGTTGCGTGAAAATTAACTGGAACAGCTGCATAATTGATCGGTCGATAGCCGCGCGCGGAAAGTCGAACGACCCGTCGGTCTGATAAGCCGCGGGCCGTAATAAAAAGTAGAGAGAGAGAGAGAGACGCACGGCGAACGCCGCGGAGAAGAACGAGAGAGAACAGGAGAACTGCGAAGGCCGAGTCCTTTGGGACTGATTTAACAAACAAATGCCGACGATTGAATTCTGGCAAGTCGCAAGATGGATCGCTCTCTTTGAGTCGCAGATTACCCGCTATGCGCCCCGCCCCCCTCGACCCCCGCCCTTCTTTTCCCTTCGCTGGAGAAAACAGCTCTACGTCTCCTTCCGTCCGTCGGTTCGTTCGTTCCCGCTCCGCGGAGAAACTCTCGAGACGCGCATACATTTACCCTGGTCGTTTCTCGGGGTCCTTCACGGCTCCTCGTGAGATCGACAATTTGCCAGATGCCTCTCTTCGATTCTGTACTCGCGAGATCGTCGTAGTTCTCGAGCCCCGCTAAGGGTGGAAAGACGCCGGCGAAAATTAACCTCACCTCTCTCTCGTGCTCGAATTCTTTTATTATAATTTTTTTTATCGCAGTTCCAATGTCGCGCTCGAGAGGCTTCAACTCTCGAGAAATGTCGCTTAAGCCTTCGAAGTCTACAACATTTATACAACATTTCTATTCTAAACGGAACAATTTAAAATTTCTAGCTTCTTATCAGGCGTATAATTGCACAAACTCCAATATCAAGCGACTTCATTTTCAAATGCTTAAATTCTCTTTTTTGTATAAAATATTTACATCTAGAGTGATAAAGCGATAATCGAAAGCGTTGCATAAAATATAATAATTTGAAAGCTATAAGTTTCACTAAAAGAATTATCGGTATTTTTATACCAACTGTAAAGATGTATTGATTATTTTTATATTAATTACAATTAGCGATATGTGGAATTCATTTAACACCTGAGCTAATAACTCAATTTGAAGGAAGAAAGAAAATTTCTTTAATTATTACTTTAAGGTTATTAAATTGTATTGTACCATACAATATTATACATTCATTGTATTATACGATACGGAAAAAATTCATGAATTATATTAACCTTGCCTTAAAGAAACATTCGGAACTATATTGAAAATCTTTGCATGGTCTTATAAGATTATTATTTTTTCAGTATCAGTAACATCCGAACAAATCTCGCATTTCATTATACATTCAATTAAAATATCACCGCAAAATAGTTGTTGGCATTTCTAATGAACTTACAAATAAAAAGTATAATGTACAGAATTCTACATTCTAAAAAATTTTATTCAAAAACTTTTACAAAAATTGCTGAAACTTACAAATGCAACAAATGTCGGTCTGAATTAATTTATCAATATATAACATTAAATATGCAATAAATGATTGTTAACTTTGACATGTTAATGTTAATTTCTTTGATAACACGAGTCACTCAGTGCTTATGTTTTCATACAACTAATAATGTTTATTACATCTAACGAAAATTAATGGTCACGCTTCACTTTGTCGTAAATTCGAAATATTGTGAATCAACCACGTGAAAACCGCAACGTAAATGAACTGCGAAGTGGAATGCTCGGATTATAAAGGAGCAAACCCACGAGGGATGTCCGCCATTCGACATTCGCGACCCCACGAACGATTTTTTCTCCGCTCCACGACTTTTAAATTAAGTGAACTGGCTTATAACGCCCGTGTAAAGTCCCTGAATTTATTTTATATGGTGATGCCGAGTGAAACAGAAGAACGCGTGACGGATTTGACCGAAAGAGAAAATATATTTTCGACCGAGTATGCAACGAGGGTGAAGAGAAAAAATGGATCATTTGGATATGAATTCAAATTTATGGTTATTATTATCATCTAACGATCAACACAAGAAATCACTTTTACGTCCGAACGAATTTTTACGAAGTTACGTAAATACGATGAAGATTCCATTATTATACATTGCAGACTTCTAAGAATAGTCAAACAGAGGCTTATAAAGCTTAGAAGAATTACCGTTGCTCTTCTTAATGCCGAACTTTTTGACATTTGGAATAGTAGCTTGTCTTTTATTCACCTACAGAATTCAAATTTACTTAGACTTAAATTTTTCCGAATAATTTGAAAATTTTCTTTATGTAATCGATAAGACTGATAATTGTCAGCTTATCGCATTTTGACAGGATTTAATGAATAACTAATGAAATTCTAAAGTGTAACCGCTTGGGCACAATACTTCAAAACATTTTAAACATTGAGCATAGCGGGCAGAGTAAAAGAAAAAATAACGATTGAGGCAATGCTTATAAAAAAAAAGCTTCATTTGAAATGGAAGTACTCCCGATGCTTCTACGTCCATTACAATGGTCGCACTGATAGCGCAATTGTGCGCTGGTGAACATACTAACATTCATAAAAAAAAGGCCCTCGTGTCACCCCTCAAAAATAACATGCCACCAGTACCACCGAGAACCATAAGGTCGTGAAAGTGCTTATAGCTCTAAAAAATCACGAGGGTACTACTTTTGCCGTCGTTCGTTAAAATGATCCTTTTACACTTATGCCTTACCAAAATCACACACACACACACACATATATATATATATATATACCATATATATATATATATATATATATATATACCATTGTCAATATCTATCCTCCATTTTCTCATCGTTTATATTACAGAGAATATTATACTAAATTATACTACATCAAGTGTACAATTTATTTGTACCGTTTCTTATTAATATTATATGTAGCAGATATATCAAAGCAAATGTAAGTTGAAATTGATAAAAGAAGCGTATCGACGTAGAAATATATTTTTCTTCTATTATATATATATAATAAAAGAAAAACGTATTATTCGATCTGGAACACGCGTTCATGTTCTAGATTAATTTAATTTCTAATGTATTAGCATTGTTATTGAGAACTTTTGAAAGAAAATGGCGACAGACGAAATCCATCAAAAAGTCTTGAATCGGTTAAGATTTCAAGCTTAAACTGGAAACACTATATGCGACACGAGGAAAAAATATTAAGAAAATACATGGGACGTTTTCAAATAAAGAAGGTCAATTTATGGAAAATAGCTAGAGATAAAAAAACACATATAAAAATGAAGGATTGCAGCGAGTGAGTCCAAGTTCAAAGTCCGAAGCAAATATATTAACGTTAAAACATTAGTAAGTAGTGGAGCACAACCGATGATCTACCGATTCACGAAAGGGCACAAGGATATGCAAAAGGAAAGAATAATCGGGAAAGCATCGAAGAACAGACGGGTGCAGACGATCGGTACCTCCCGCAGCACAAATCTCAGACGCTCGTTCTAACAGGTTGCGGAAGCGTCGCAGCATATCTCAGGAAAAAGGCGAAACCGAGCGCCGTGACGCTCGGTTGCGTGGGTCCGCGTAATCCCCAGTGGCGAGTTCGCATGTGGGCAAGGGACATCTTATCTTCCTAACACAAGCGCACCCGGAGATGCTTCGCGCGAACGCGATCGATTTCAAAGCTCGCAATCGAAGTCCAACTAGTTCACGGGAGCGCGTACTCGCTTCCTTTCTTTACTTTCATTTTTCCTCGGAAATTACTTTGTAGGAGGTCCACATCTTCGTTTCGAAATCTTAAAGAACTTGCGCTTCTCGTGAATGGCAGAAAGTTATTTGGCTTTTTTAAAATATTAGCCAAAAAGTGAAGTGGGCGCTGAGTATCGACGATCAATTCTACGATGATGATCAGTAAACTGCAGATTATCCCACTGCAGATTATCCACAAGAAATACGTGAAACAAAAGTATTCGCAAACGCCGACGTAATTGAAGATATTACAGTTGACAATGAAAAGATAAGTTAAAATCGCGAGCTTTTGCCCATTCTGCGTAAAAAAAGTCCGTCATCGGCCTGATAGGTCGCGACACGAAGACAAGTCGCCAAGAGTCCAGAGCCTGAAACTCGAGATTTTATTGCTTCAAAAGTGAAGTCTAGGAAAGCTGTCGAAATAAACAGACACCTCCTTGTATCCAACGTAATCGAATGTACGCATCCCCACAACAGGACAGAGGCGAGTCCACGATTGCGGCGCGATTGAGAAAAGCTGCACGCGCGCACTTTTCTTTCTCAATGGCACTTCAACGGCAATAGAGCGAGCGAGCGAGCGAGCGAGCGAGAGAGAGAGAGAGAGAGAGAGAGAGGGAAGATGCTTTATGGCCCGTAACGCGCACCCCTCACTTTTCGTACACACGTCGCCACCCCCGTACTTCGTATTCACGTGCACGACGACGTGCGGACCGAAAAATTTTTCCCTCGTGCGTCCGACGGCGCGACGTTGCCCAATATATTAGGGTTAGCGGCTAAAAACTGTAGAATAAGTGCGCAAGCATTTTGGGATTATTGTACGAGTCCTTTCACGAAAAACGTGGAGGATAAGGAAGACATCGTGCATAAATCATCGAGAAGGGACGTAGAATTTATGGGCGAACTCTCCGTGACTTTAGATATTCAATTGTAAAATTTCTACTTTCCAGATAATTTTACGAGTATTCTCAGCTGCAGAAGAAAAAGGCAATATTTTTATTCATTAAATACGAATGAAAAACGTGCATCATTATCTAAGATTATCTTAAAGTATTAATAATAAGAAGGTATTCGATTCCAATACGCCTTAAAAAATTGTAAAGGACAAAAATATATTTTTCAATATTTTATAATCAAACAATTGTTCCGTATAATATTTATGAATTAATTTTCTCGATTTCTGTAGAACCATCTGTACGTACATTATTTATAAGGAAAGAAACGCGAAACCTCATTTTAAAGTAATAGTGCATTTACACAACGTTCGATACCATCGAAATTTATAAATCTCAAAAAGTCACTTTATCCTTTGCTTTACGCGTATTCGTTCGTAATAATTTTTTTTTCATTTTCTATTTAAACATTTTCTCATGCATTCAAATAGAACATTCAAAATTTTACATATCCAGCGGTGACTTTATAAAATTGCATTTTCAACCTTAAATTCAGATGTTTTACTAAAATGTAAGATTTTTTGGAATTAGTTCTTTTGTAGAAACGAACAGATAATCTCAAAAAATAAGATTTACTATAGATATGATAAGCTCTTTAGGCTATTCACATTAAAAATAAAAATTCACAAAAATATTCACTTTTATCTTATGATGCCTTTAATTACAATAGTACACGTAGATTTATAACTATATAAATTTAAATTAAGATTGTACCAATATATCGTTACCTTGTACTTATCCGACTACATGTTTCTTACTCCATATCTACCACGCATATCAATGATACTGATGTCGAAATATATACACTTACTCGTTTAAAACTCGATAATAACTTATATTTACAATCATGTAAATAAAACCGATCAGTAGCTTCGACCGAATAGTACTTTCGATTTCTTAACTTAAACAGTAAAAATGATGCCTGTAAGAAGCATTCGAGCACATAATTACAAGAGGAGTCTGAAAAGAGCGTAAGGTCGATGCTTAAGCTTGCAATGTTGCCGAGCAAAGACATATCCAGATATAAGGTCAGATAAGTACATTAACCCTCGCATATCAGCTTTATGATTTTCCATAAAAAAAGGCCAAGGATTCAAACGTATGATTATTGGGAATCGCGCGAGCGTTGGCGCGAGCGTTGGCGCGAGAGGGAGATGGCAATATTCCTCAAGAGGAAAATCCTCGAGATATATACAGAAGGAATACGTCGAAAGTATCGGGCGACTCGCTCTTCTCGGCGGACTGAATAATGAAAGAAGGTTCCTTGGATATTCCCGCGCAGTGTCAGTCTTCCGCCCTAAAACCTCTTCACCGGGCAATTTTTCCGGCAGTTCCTTCACGCACGAGCTTCGGCTCCACTTCGCCCAAGTCGGAATATTCCGAAGGAATCGAGACAGCGACAGTAACAATCGCCGAGGACTCGAAAGGGAAAGCGAGGGTGAGCCGAGTTTGAAGGATATTTTTTATTCATGTGACGTATTTTAGGGCGCGGAAAAACACATTCTGCCAATTCTCGATGCGAGAAACGTGTGTACTCGTGGATTAGGCCGCGCGGACTCGCTCCGACAGAGGCTAAAAAGACAGAGGTATAAATGAAAAATGCGATTGCGTCCGAAGGGATTCGAATTTCTTTTAAAAGACCGTTGGCTCCCGCCGATATCGTCTCCGCTTCCTCGGAATCACGTGTAAAGATTTTTCAAATAACCCCTGCCAACTATAAGTCGTCGATGTTGTTGCGAGCTGAGACCTCGGTCTTACCAGATATAAACAAAGATGCTGGGGGTTGCACGAATTCGAGGTACTCGGACGTTCGACGGTACGAAATGAAGGATGGCAGGAGAGGAACCGAATGAAACAAACTTTAAAGGATGCGCATACGTAGTCACCTCGGGGGAGAGCAATTCTCAGGCCTCCGACAGTTGCTTTCTTATTTATGTACTTTCTTAATGTTTAATCGCGGTTGACAATTTAGTTTCCTACCCTTCCTGCCAATAGCACTCGAAATTCGTAGTTAAAACTTGGAGAAGCAACTTTATCTAGTTGCTCGGAAGTAGATTAAGAGATTTTGTGTATTTTTGCCTTTATTCGAACAACGTGTACATGAACATGCGTGTACATTGTTTTCGAAAAACATCAGTAGAGTATTAAAAAGATAATTTTTCAAAAAATGTCTACATCTATCCTTATGCTGCAGGATAAAGCAGTAGGAAGAAATAATACGTTTGTACCAAATTGTGAATACGAATTATTTTACAAGAATCGCTTATTATGAGTAATAGACCACCCAAAGGAACACAAGCACTCGTAATACACTCGTAATAAATTTGATCTTCAAAGCATAAGAACTATTGGAACTGAGTAAGTGCCTCTCAATTCAAATATTCCGAAAAAAACTTTATATTTCCTTTATATTTCTTCAAAAGTTCTCTTTCGTAGGCTTCCTCCTTCTCGAAATTCTCCAGTAGATCCACCTTCTCATTTAACCGTTGAATATTTCAAATCTACGAGGACGATTACTTTTACTTAAGAATCCATCGTCTTTTAAAGTTATAAATGTTTATATTGGAAAAAATCTTTTTGAAAACCCTTCTGTTTTATTTTAAATTTTTAAAGGCAAAGAATGAAAATAATACACAGGAAATTGCGACTTGTGGGTCACTTAAATAATCAGTGATAATCGTTTGAAAATCGTGTATTTAATAAATGATAAAAAAATGCACGATAATATTTATACGATAATATTTATTACAAATTCGAACTTACGAAACAACGATCGACCAGTTGAAAAGTTTGGTAAACAAATAAAAATTCAAGTTTTGGATGAAACGTTCTCGAAAGCAGTAATTGTGATCGCGCGTGGCAAAAAGACAAAAGTGCAAGGAAAGAAGAAACGCGAGTCAACTTCTCTGGCGAAAATTACTACTTAGACACGAACAAGAAAGTAAAGAGCGCGGCGACACATGTGCGGCAGATTCATTAATCAAAAAATTACTGACAGGCAAAAGGTAGTTTTTCCGCCGACGGATAATAAATAACGGGCGAAAAGTTTCTCGGTCGCAAGCCTGAGCGAAGCGCTTGCTCGCACGTACCCTTGGATTTCCGCAGGCTTGGACAATCGCTCCCTCTCTCTCTCTCTCTCTCTCTCTCTCTCTCTCTCTCTCTCTCTCTTTGATATGAGTAACGCACGGCCAAGACGAGAGCTTAAAGGGGCGTCGAATAGGGTAAACGCGATATAATTAATGTAAGGAATTACTCGACGACGACGCATTTTTGCTGTCGCCTCGCAGTACTTTCACGCCGCCGCGCGTTAGTGTGGCTGGGGATGGAAAATACGAAGGGCTCCGAGGTCAAAGTGTGCCGTTTCTCGCTGCGAGTTGCAGATCAATATTATCCTGCGTCCCTACATAAGTATTCTCGGACATTTGATATACGAGAAAAGCCGAATGTGGAAAAGCGCGCCTGCCGGATTTAGGTGTAGGAGATTTAGACGTACCCTAACGGCGTACGCTCGAGAAACTTGGAAGGCTGCCGATGCGATAATTTACGTCTTTTTAAGGCGTCATGTTTTTAAATTTAGTGGTTTCTTCACTGGTACCCAACTTATTGGATCGTTTTAGAGACGTGATACGTGCGACTCGTTCAAAATTCTAAATCTGCCACAATCAAAAATAGATGCTTGCTTAAGCTCCAGCTTAAGCTCCAGCTTTTACATCACCGAAACGCTATAAATGTCGT
This sequence comes from Wiebesia pumilae, assembly GCA_018907045.1. Classification (NCBI taxonomy): domain Eukaryota; kingdom Metazoa; phylum Arthropoda; class Insecta; order Hymenoptera; family Agaonidae; genus Wiebesia; species Wiebesia pumilae. The sequence continues at coordinate 3,045,772 of JACCHZ010000107.1, forward strand.
ACGTTCCATTATCTTTATAAGTTACGTCACGTATTTTCAGAAAATTTCGCATGCTCGCAAGAAGAACATACCTATATAAATGTCTCTTTGTCGGAGCACCTGCAATTCACGTAAAATTTACTCTTCCAAGTGTCACTGATAAGTAAAATTGTACATCTTAATTGTTATTCCGTGCGTATAAACGCACGGAATAAATAACATAACTCGATTGGTGTTATGCTTTAATAAATAAATGCATGACAAACGTAAGTATCATTCTTAGGTATGCAAAGTATACCAAAAAGAGTAAAATTCTTCAACGTTAAAATTTTAATTTGAAATTAAATACATCGATACGTACGTTTCATTGTATATTTGAGTATTTAAGATAATCAAGAATTTTTCTAAATAATTTCACTGCAATAACTTTTTGATCAAATGTCAAATGACCAATATTACTTTCATAACAATCAAAATAATCTTATAAGATTTCGTAAAATGAGTATAAATAGATATTTTTAAATCATCATAAGCTACGGCTTGACCTTGTGCATTTGGTACAGTAAATAAATAAGCACGTAATACCAATGTAGCTACAACTATACAAAAAATTGCTTTTACTAATTGTTAAAATAAATCAATCGATGCTTCTTGTACCATTCTTTGAAAACTAATTCTCGTACTAATAGTTACTCATTACTCAAACTGCAAAATCAACTGCAACACAGTAATCGCGCCGAGCGTAGGAAGAGATAAAAAAGGACAGATAAGTGCGACAAAACATAAAACTTCTACAATGCTTCCGCCCACGGTAATACACAGTCCTTTCAGCCTCGTTTTTCTTCTCTCTCTCTCGCTCTCGCTCTCGCTCTCCCTCTCCCTCTCCCTCTCTATCTGTCTATCTATCTATTCTCTACTGTCTCTCGTAGACTCGCGCGGAACAAATACGCCAGCAAGTTTCGCTAATAGACCAGCAGCGTCGGTATCGGAAAAGGCACTTCGTTAGTCGTGGCCACAAGGGTTCCTCTACTTTTCTTCGGCCCTTACCTCCACGAACTCGCGCTCATCGCGGAAAGGAGAGACAGACGTATAGACGCCATGGCGAAGGCAACGTGGTCTAGGATATCAATGGCGTCTCGTATATAACTCGTCAACGTTGGAAATGACAGGTTGGTGGCGAAGACCAAATGGAACTTCTAATGGATAAGATATAAAAGTTAAGTCTATCCGTGCGACTACGCGCGCGTGTGCGCTTACTCTTACCTTCGTGGCACAAGCGCGTGTGTGCGGTTATGTGCGGCGTCTTTTTTGAAAATGATAAGGAAGCACAAAAGCAAACGTGTAATCGACCGTTCGCTCGCGTCTTTTAACTCCTGTGTTCTTTGCGCGAGACGCGTGCGTACGTCTCGAAAGTAAGTAACGCGATTCGGGCACATCGTGAGCTCATCCGCCTCTCAAATCTTATCTACTTATTAAACTTTCGTTTCAACGACGTATTAGAAATTTTGAACAATAACCAACTCTAAAGATTTTAGGCAATAGGAAATATTGCGAATGCTAAAGGAAAATCTCTAAGGAGCCTTAAATTTCTATTTTTTATTAGTCACTAAAGAAAATCATTAAATAAAATCTTTGTTTTATTAAAACGTAATCTCGAATTCAGTCAATTTAAAGGTAGTAAAATTTATCTCTTTAACTTAACAAGTTACAAAAACGGCCATGACTCTTTTTTTTTCTCTCTCTCTCTAGGTAATTCCACGTAAAGAATATGCGAAAACAAGTCGAAGAATTTATGATTAGAGTCCACGAGCTCTATAAAGCATCCGTGATTCGAATGTACTTTTCTTCCAGCTTGTCTTTTGTCTACCAGTTTTGCTAGCGCGTAAACAGAATTACGGTTGATCTTATTATGATCCTTATTATTCAAAAGTCTTACGTTTTATTTTAATTGAAATGATTTCGTCAACCTCCAAATTTTAAATCAACGATTCTGTTATCCTCGGTAATTAATTTATGACTACTCTTTTTAAATATTGGCTTTTAAATTAATGATAACTAATATAAAGCATATTAATCTTTTATAAATAATAATTTATAAGATATTTTTATATTTCTAAATTTTCATTTATATTACTGTATTTGTTTAAATATTACACCCATTTTTAATTACACGACGTAACTACGTTTAATCATATTTACTTAGTTACTTCATGAGTGCAATGTACTTGTAATTTCGAAAGTCTAAAGGATATAGTTGGTTTTCTAACTCTTATCTCATTTAATAAACAATTTTCACTAGAGATTCCTTTGGTTTTTACAATGTACATTGAAAATGTAACTTTAACTTCTTAAAATAATTGTTAATTTATACTTAATTATATTAGATCAATGATTTTCTTCATAAAATAAATAAAATGTAAGATGTCTACTTAAACGTCACAGATTTAAATAGGTTTTCCGTAAAATGTACGTCTTATATATATTGGGAAATTTTGTATCTTTCTGTAATTTTACTTTATCGTAAATTTTTATGATTATGTTTAAAGCAAAAATTACGCAATAAAACACGTTACAAACTTTAGAAACTTAAGATGGTGCCTTATTATTATATTGTAGGTATTATTATATTGTAGCCTTATTTACAAGTGTATATAAACGTATATGCCTGAATTATGCTACACATAAGCCTTATTTAAATGTATTATATTAAATGCCAATAATTTTTAATAGATTGGATTCTAAAAACTACCATAATCGCTAACTTCAACGATGTTTATCTACTCTACAATTTTGTAAGGTAACTATTTTAAAATGCTAATTCCACTACTAATACCTCTATTAATATTTTATGTTCCACAAATGTTAGTGAGGTAATTGTTTGGGCAATATATCGACTTCTGTACGTATGACATTTAACGACTGAAGATAGCAAATTTTGAGATAAGATCTCTCTCTGTTTTTTTTATACAAATCAGTGATTTTATATTTCTCATTCAAGCAAGACGCTTTGCGTTTAAATGCCTTTCGTATTGTCGCAAGTGCGAGGAGAAAGTACCGATATTTGTTAGTGTGTTTTCAAGTATGAACGGCGCGAAATCGCACGTGATTACCAAAAACGAATGTTACACATCTCTGCCTGACACATTCCCGCACAGCTCAGCCACGATTCCGCATGACTGATCGACTGATCCGCAAAAATGTGAAAGAGTTCTCCCGCAGTCGCTACCTCGTGTCGCTCCCTCGCGCGCAACGTCATCCATATAACTCGAGCGTGGGTGCCTGTGTAGACGAAAGGGGTGAAAGAGGATGGGAAGAGGGTCGACGTGTCGCGTGAGACGACGATCAATCACCCGACCCAATACCACGGCATACGCGCTCTCGCTCTCTCTCTCTCTCTCTTTCTCTCTCTCTCTCTCTCTCTCTCTCTCTCTCTCTCTCTCTCGCTTAATCTCAACGCTCCGCAATGGACCACCAACTTAACCATCAGTGTTATATATAAAGGGTTTGCGCGCGACGTTGCTGACGATATCGCACCAAAACAAAAGCAGAAAAGTAAATGCACCCCTGATTGCGACGAGCCAACGACCTCTATCTATTTTTTCTGTCTCCTTTCCTTTGTGCCACGTCATTCGGTCTGCTACACTCGGATACGAACTTTTGTTTCTTCCCGTCACCTGCTTGGTAATTCTCGGGAGATTAATGTATTTCCCTGCATCCGAAACTGAACATCAGCTTACATAAATAGATTATAGCTTCAGTCTGTTAATGTCGATTGTGTTACGCGTCACCTGCCTACACACATGTACGTTCGTATTTTTCTTAGAGCAATGCGGATGGAAGTTCCTGGTGTCATAAATTAAAACGTTACTTTCTTCTAAAGTACCTCTTCGTTGCGTTAAGTAAATTAATGCAACAATTATTGCTTGGATCAAGTATATCAATAGAAAAATAATAACGACCAGATGTGTAAGAAGAAATTTATATTTAATAACATTTTCTTTGATACTTAAAATAAAACTAAGTTATTTTGATGATTCCGGTCTCTGGTCTCTAATTTCTTTAATGCGAACAAACGCGCAATTAATACTGATATTTAGAAGGAACTGGATAATATTTATTGTTGAAAAAATGCATTAACCAGCTTACGACGCAATCCATGCACGTACACATATACACATCTACAACAACTTTAATGCTTTTATTGATAATTTCCAGTCACGCGAGAGAAAGGCACTACGCGAAAATTCAACCTCTTGTTTCAAAAGAATCAAATTGTTCTTTGGCGCCTCGAATGAACCCTCGAGGTAAAAATTACGAAGCGACCAAGGTCGAGTTACTCTTGGCATTATCGTGATACTTAATAAACGCACAGACATCTGAGAAACAGCCCCTAGAGAATGTAACGAGTCTCGTAATAATGCTTTTTCGTCAGCTTTCGCTGGAATATCCGCCCAAGTGTTCGCGAGTCAATAATCTCTCGCATTTGTTAAAAGCCACTAAACGACGCGCCTTTTCCATAAAAGGTGGACGCCCTTGCACAAAGCGTCCTTACACTTATCGCTTTTTACGACCTTTGTAGGTATGTAGACGAGAACGTCGCGAAGTGGAGTTGCCGGAGTTGCCGGAGTTGCCGTGGTCGTAAAGTCCGGAGCCGCGCGCCGGAAAACTCGACGGACGCGTATATGAAGACATAAAAGTTGCCGGTCGGAAGCGTGGCGGGGAGGTTTATCGCCCAGGAGCACGAACTCGAGAGCAATTTTGAATACGATTAGGTCGATAAAGCCGATTCATCGCTGACTTAATTCTCAATGGCTCGGGCTTCGCTTTGCGCTGCGCTAGTCGTTCAAAAAGACAATGCGAATCATTGCGTTATGCAGGATGATCGAAGGAATATGAGAATTTTGGTACTCGAATTTTATGTACAGCTATACGAGTGTGCGCACACATACGCAACGCACACCCGCTTACGCATACGTATCTATATGCGCTCGATTTCCTTGCGATTTCGCGGCCCTTGTATAAGTTGGCCACGATCCCTTTCGGCCTTTGCTTTCACATAAAGTTTTTCACTTACTGCTCTTTTACGAGCGCATAACTTATAATTCCTCGGTGCATTACGCATTGAGTGTTCCTCGACTACGCTATTTGAATTTAAAAAAGAAGATTTATCGATAATACTTATAAAGTTGCACTATTTAATTAGAATATATTGGAAGGGATATTTTACGGGGGAATAGGATATTTTACGATTCTGGTTTCCAACAGGCATTAGTTGTCTTAAAGTATGACGAAACATTTCAAACATTGTTTTTAAAAGAAGCCTCATACATAAAAGAAACTTGGACGCTTGGCGGTTCTAAGACTGGACCTTTGTTCCAGAAATCGTTTTCTTATCGTTGTCAATGACTTAAAAAGTACCTTCCTAATAAAGTTCATTCGCAAGTTGACAATGTGAATGGATAACCGAAGCACGCGAACGATTCCTCGTTGTCTCAAAATACAACCAATTCGAGTAATTCAGTTCGCTCTCTAGAGGCAAATAGAAGAACGATAAAGCAAAGTAAAACAACATCCTTAAATGTTAAATGTTGAACGTTAAATGTTTATTTTTATTCTCGAGTTGAACACGCTTTCGCGTTCCATTACAATACGCGAACTCGGAGCGGCGCTCCGAGCATACGATCCGACCGCGACCGAAGAATAAAGTACGAAGGAGTCGTCGAAGCGCGGCTTCGATATACGGAGAACAGGCGAATCACGTATTCTCTTTCCGCGTCATGCATGGAGGAATGGGGTGAAAGCGTCGCGACGCCAGAATACCAATGCACCCCAAGAAAAAGAGAAAATAATCGAGCTCCGAGGCCTCGAGACAAAAGTCAGGCTCTTTGCCGCTAAGACGGAAGGCGCGTTGCGCAGGACTCGAGGCGTTTCAAAAGAACCGCGCGATGCGCAGATAAAGCGGAAAATATGCGCGCACGTGTATGCGTGAGAAGGAGAGCCGCGCTACATCCGATCAAGGATATTTTTGATTTATTACTTTTTCATTGCTTCTTGCGTTTGCCGAAGATGAATAAACGTTAAACGTGTCGTACAAGTGATCGAAATACGATGTAATCAACAAAAATTGTCAAACGATTGTCGCTTTAACAAACATCAGCTTTATTAAAGAGTCGATACACCACTGATAGTAGGGGCGCCCTAAAACTCGTAAATTTAGTTGTTTTTATAATTATGAACAAGAATGGCGTTCTTAATCCAGTGAAAAAACAGTAATGATAAGTACTATTATAACTTAAAATATCTTGACTTATCTAAAGGATATCGACTAATCGAGTCCATGTCTTAAATAGTATTTAACAATGTAGTATACCGATGTCTTCTGGATTAATAACTTTGTAGTCGAGGTAAAAAACTAATAAATTTAATATAAATTCAGCTATGAATTCACTGAAAGCGCTACAATTCAGGATACGCTTCAATCTAGATGATGATGATGATGTGTGTGTGTGTGTGTGTGTGTGTGTGTGTCTGCGTAAATTGATATAACAAATAATGAAGTTTGATAACGAAGTTTTATTATGAATAAAAAAGATTATTATGATAATATACATAAAAGATTTAAATATCTAGATAAAGTTTACCTTGCTCAAAATACATTTGTTGTATCGAGTGAGCGCATTATCAATGTGTTTCTTTCATAATATACCTTGGGAATAAATAAGTAATTTGTAAACTAGCATAGGCAAAATGAAAGTAATCCTGCTGTCTTGCTTCTAATAATAAATAAATCAAATTAAGCCATAATTAAGTAAATAATGCGAAAAATAATTTTAATAAAAGCACTCAAATTGTAACATTTGTATAGGCTGTATTGGTTCAAATTTAATTATACTTTTTTAATATTTAGCACAGAAATTATAAATTTACTACTTCAAATAGCTGTATCGTTAGACTGTGTGTGGTAAATGCTATATTTGAAAATGTTCTTGATTTTCAAATGGTACTTACTTGTTACATATTAGAATTAATCAATTTATCGTGTATGAATAATCCCTTTATTGCCTTAACACTGCTATTCCATAATAGTTATTCAAAGCTTTATAAAATAAAAATAACAAAGCATGATAAATTTAACTCTTGCATATTTCTTTTATAGAAATTTATTTTCGGGAGTAAATAATAATAAAAAAACTGCATTCGGACAAAAGTGAGGGGTGTAGGAATAACGAAACGATGTAAAAAAGAATCCTGCTACTGACGTCACGCGTTTAGTTTCCGCTTCCGGCCTTCATGATTTTCGCCCCGTCAACTCCATTCTTCCCGAATCTTTCCCCTTGAACCTTTCATTTTTCTGCTCTCTCTTGCGCGTAAAGGTTGCGAAAACTTCTATTCTTGGCGATCCTACGGGAAAGGATAATTTTCTTCGCACCTTCATATTCGAATACTATATGACATTTACAAGACGCTCTTGAAATTTTAGCAACGATAATTTATCGCTAAATTTGTATAAGTAGCTTATGTAAATGTATTCGTTCCATTACAATTATCGATAAACAGTTTCAAATCAGCATTATCTACAATATAGAATAAATAATAATAAATTTAATTTTAGAACAACTTTTCAGATGTATTGAAGTATATAAATTTTATTTATATATTAATAAATGTTGGTTTTTATTTTAAAACTTTCGACGTGTAAGCAAAATTCATAAGACCAAATGCATAAAGTTCCATACGATATATTACAAGAATTTGTAATATATCTTACAAGTATTATATTTCGCAAAATTTACGAGTTAAATTTACTATTTTACTATTTTATTCTAAAAATTTAAGTGATGCGTCAAAATGCAATTATGGTAAGTTCAATTTCTTAAAATATTTCTCACAACTATATAATTCTTGTTGTAATAACAATGTATTAATTATAATTGTTAGTTATTATTATTTCAGTTGCTGTGAATTCAATGTTGACAATAATTTCCAGTGTCGATTAGTTAATAGTTTACTTAGTACTTAAAGTTTAATTCGAATTCTGAATAATAAAATTGTTAGATCCATTACTTATACACGCATATAATGTAACAACGATAAAATTCATCAAATGAACAAAAGTATTTTATTTCATTAAGTGATTAATTATAATAATGCTTTGAATAAAGTCGAGAGGTCGCTGATATTTCATTTAAAATAGAGCTTGCTTTATCGGTAAATTGTTTTCATATTTTTTACGTGTTTCCTACAACGGCAAATAAGTCACGTGATTTTCATCTACGCACAATAGAACAAAATGAAAAATACCACAGTCTACTGAAATCCTTGATAAGAACAAGCTTTAAAATAATCACAAACGTTTTATAAAACATATAATATTGGAATATACTTATTCCAACTCAATTGCCTTGGATTATTTCACAATTATAATAATTGAGTGTGCGACTGTTGAAAATATCAGGCAGAAAGATAAAAGATTTCGGCATTGGATACTTTCAGCATTGGAATGAGAGAAGGCTGTAATTAATAAAATAACCGTAGAACTATTTAATGAGAGTGAAATTAAACGCGCATTTAAGTCGTACATGTTGGATAAATTGACGTACCCGTTGTCGCTCGCTTAACTTTCATTCTATTTTTCGCAAACTTATCAAATCCCATACGGTTATTTAACGCTGCCACGTCTATTCCCACATTCCGGACTCTTCGGACATGTTTACCTACTTACTATGTTTACTTTTATCTATAATTCGAGGTGCAAATTATTTATGTTGCTGTCAAAAATATGCATTTATCATCGAAATAAAAGTCAAAGTGAAGTCTCTGCTCGCAACACCTAAGCCTAGCAGCACCAGACAGCAATCATAATACCGCGATAAAGGAAATGGACACGTTGTTATTGCATCCCGTAGGGATGCCTAGCACTAGCCTCGCATACGTACATTCCTCACTTCGACAAGAAGAGAAGAAAAAAATGAAACAGCGAACTCGAGAGCTCTCGCCGGTATCCGAATGGAACGCGAAATTGAAAACGGCTTTTCGAAATTACACGAGGTCTTGGCAGTCGGCGCCTCTCCCTCGAGAGATGGAAATGCAGAGACGTCGACGCGCCCGGCAACGAAAACAGGAAGAAGGAGCGAAACTTTCCCTTTCCCTCTCGAATATATCGTCCCTTTGAGGATTTCAGCCCTCGAACGCAAAGCGAAGGAAAAGCTCGCAATTTCGCGAGGCTTTGGAGCCAGGCCACCGAGACTCCCGAGCATGATTTCACGCCCGCGCCGATAACAGTTCGCTCGCGTCTGCATAACCGGGAGACTTTACGTGCGATTGTGCTCCTTGCGCTCCTATTACATCCCTATTACATCCGTCCTTTCAAATCGCCTCCAATTACCTGGACACTCGTTACTCGTCCATTTTCCTCCTGAACGTCGATGTTCTCGCCCTGCACCTCTCGATCTGCATCCTGCGCCTTGCAAGCGTTTGCACGTTCAACGTTCAATTTTCAATTTTCAATTTTCAAAAACTCGCATCGAATATTTGAAATAAATCTTATTTTACGCAAATATTTCACTTGCAACGATAACTTTTACTCGATTAATTAGTAATTTTTTAACTGAATTTTAACTGAAAGCTGAGCAAACTCAGCGAGAAATTGCCTAGTGGCGACACCGGTCGGACAATCAGCTAACCTTCTGATATTCGAACGAAAGAATATTATTTAGCCTTACGGCTAGTCTTACTATCAAATTCAAATCTTGTGACTGAAGATATTTTGTTCGATTGTGTATCTTATAATTAACAATAGTTAATTGTAATAAATGAATGTTCTTACATCACGTATTGAGGTCTATTACGTAACATTAATAAATAAGATACCATACCCGCTTTCAAAAATAAGATTAATTTTAAACTAATAATCAAAGCCCTTTACGCGATAAAGACGCTGTTTTTATCATATAACGATACAAATAATCAATGCTCTCGCGTATACTAAGTTTGCAGGAAAATCATCCAAACTAACTGATTCAAGCCTATCTCTTAAGTATTAACAAATACTTATTTAAAAACAATAATTTGATCCTTTGTACGAGAAATATCATTGTATATGTTTGTATTTTCAAAAGCATACATTCTGAAGAAAACTAATTTTCGTGGTAAGAAACTGTTATACCGACACTTATATGATAAATGAAACATAAATCTTTTTCATCTTCCTTACATTTTATGAGGCGATATATCTAAGCAAGATCTATCGTTTACATGTATCTCTAGGATTATTAATCAACACTCTTTACTTTATTATACTCAACTATTAAAATGTTTAATCGTTAATCGTTATTAGAAAATAACCAAAGTTTATCCGTATAAACAAGTAATATTTATAATATAAACAACATGTGTATATATAAATATATAATAATTAACATAAACAATATAAACAATAAATATTGATGCGGAATATAAATATAATCCTTTATTCATCCCGGTTTAGTTGAAAATTGCAAAACGAAGTTAAATATTTAATACATGAAATAATCAACCTGATACAAAATAACATAGATTTAATCTTTCGTATATCTTCTATACTCCGATAAAGTTTTCAAATTCACAATATGCACTGTCGTATCATAAACAGATTAATTTTCCACATACGTTGAAAAAAAGATTAACGTGTGCAATATTTATTGGAATTTTTAATAAATTACGCAAGAAAGTGTAAAATCAAAACAAGACATACGAAATTGTTTTCAAATAAAAAGGGTTTGTATTAATATAAGGTAAACATTTTCATTAGTATGTAAAAAACCAACATTCCAATGCTTTTACTTCTTAAAAATGAGTAAATTCGTTTTAAAATCTCTAAATAAATACAAATAACATAAATAGTTAATAATTTTTTCTAAAAATTAAAGCTATAACTGCATACGTTTTGAAACATATAAAAACATATATTATATAACATAATTATCTGGATATCGTTTTAAAATATTTCTAAATTAATATTAATTATTTATACCAACTAGAAATCAAGTTTTACTTCATTACTTAAAAACTCATGTACCCTTATTAGACAATAATTGGGTCAATAACAATTCTTTTTATTAATGTTTAAACTAATTAATAATAGTTTTTGTATTTATTTTTTCGAATTAAATGATATTATAAATTCATTTTTTTATTGAATATTTTCGAAAACATTGCATACGAGGATTATCATATAGACCATCCATTATATAAAATATTACAACCAGAATAATTATTTTATGAATACAATATTTTATTAATTTCACTTTTATGCTTTTTGCTAAATAATTAAAGTTACTTATTAAAAAACAAGAGTCTTTTATTTATAAAATGTATATGATAACTTTTTTAAATAAAATCAAAACTTGGTGGTAAGATATTCAGAATTTATCCTTCGTTTTAAATAGAACTTCGTTTTAAATAATATTTAATTATTTTAATTATCTACCAAATTACTTATCGTAAATTTTTCTATAATCATCTACCAGTATAGTACTTTGCTTCAATGTATTTGAAATCTATATTACTAATCAACAGGGGATCAAATATAAATTTTATTATGTAAGTATTTTTATATTTAATATTATATTCTTCTATAAATCAAGAAGGTAATGTAAACTAAAGAAGCATTAAATATAATGTAAATAAAATATTTTAAAAAAAAACTTTAATACCAAAAGAAACATAAAAACAGGCTTGTATCTACATATAATACCATGGTGAATAATTTTTTTTAATTTTAAATTTGTTTAATTTCAAACATTTTGTTTTTGCAATATCTGAAAAATAACTAAAAATTAAAGACAAAATATCATGGTCAGATATAATTATATAGTAAACTGTACTTTATATAATGAATCTTACTTATTCTAACAATTATTGCAACTTGTTGAATCAATGTTCGGTAACACGAAAACTTAAAGCTGTATTAATTTATTTTCTCTTCAAAAAAATATAAATATCGTTATTTCTAAGATCAGCATGAAAACTTCTTTTGTATAATAAGAATATTTTAATTTTCTGTAAGTTGTTAAAAAATCACGCTTTGCATAAAGAAGAAAATTTTTTACAAGTATTCTTTAATAAATTTAGAAAAACATGATTTTATTCAAATTTCATTGAAACATTACGTTCTAGAGTGAAAACCTAAAAATTAAAAATATTTCTTATAATATATAAAATACTACATGCATCTGATCTATTTAATATTACTGCTTCTGCAATATTTTTACTTGATAATTTCATCATAATTACAATATTTTATGTTCACAAAATTTGTCGTAAAAAACCAAGTTTCACCTTTTTTTAACACTCATAAAAAACACTTTCACTATTTAAAAAATGTATTTATTTATATTTTTGCATAACGCACAATTTGTTAACAAATCGTTTTTTTCCTAAATTTTGTTCAAATTAAATCTTAATTATCTTTATTGTTCTTAAATTTGATTCAATTTACTAATAACACAAAATTAAAGATTTTAATTAAAAAATATTTATTAAAGCAATAATGTGATTTTCACACCACACTTCCCATTTAGATAAAAATGAAGTCTACAAATATATAATTATATCCTTTTCCAAATTTGATTGACTTACAAGATACATGTACATACGATTATGTTAGACATGTTTCCAAATTTTTTCAAAATTATTTGGTCATTTTTTTAAATACATATTATCTAATCTATTCCTTACATTGAAATGTATGCACTGAGTAATGTATTGTAAATTAATGGTGAACCATCTTATATAATTATGAAAACAATCACTTAGAGTTAAATGAATATTAATTATTTTAGCGTTTTCATATATTTTAATTTAATAGCGTTAAAAATATTTAATGCTAAATAATATTTTAGCAGTAAAATATTAATGTGTCTAAATAACCTGTAGTTGTATTAAATAGTTTCAAAGAATTTATTTTATTTAAATAAATGTAAATAAACTTAATATAACATAAAAAAAACATTACAAAATTATATAAAAAGAAAATTTATATAAAGTGAAACTTGATAAACATTAGTTTCAAGAATTTTCTTTTATTAAATTTGTATTTAAGTGAATATTTTCAAATTTTGTATAATTTCACCACTATAAATATTCAATTTAAATTACATAATAAGACGTTTAGCAATAATTAATATAAATTTACTAATGACTTACCTATTTTAAGAATTAAGTTTATATAATAAGTATCCATTACTATTATTTTCATTAAATATGAAACTTCACTTTCACTTCATTTATAAAAACTGAAAAACTAAACATAATTTATTTCAATAAAATTTATATCTATAAAAACTATTTTTAAATTATATAATTTGACATCAAATTAAAATCTCAAAAATGCAAAACAAAATAAAATACAAATGTGCTTGAAGTTCAACTCTGAAAAATATAAAGGAACTGAGGGTACTTTAGTTCCAAACTTCCAAAGATGCAAAATGGAAGGGAAAATAAGTTCCACCAATTGATCCCTCTTAGCACATCTCGAACACATGAAAGGGAAAAATAAAAAAACAATCTACCTTTTTTAATCACATCAATTTCTCATCTATAAAAGTAGTTACACTCAAATATTTCTAATAAATACTAGTATTTTCAAGTATAACAAGTAAAATTGAAATAAAATAAAATGACTATTATGAAATAAGCATTATAGAAATAGATTATATTTTAAATACAAAGATCCTTCTATTGTAAAAATTAAAAAGATTCAATTATTATGAAAACTGAGTAATAAAGTCTTTTTTTAGTCATTTGTTTAAAAATGAGTGTCTAAAATAACTTCATTTTCATAGGTTGAATTTTAATTAAAAAATGGTATGAAATACAAAAAAAAGTTTTTGATAGCCTAAAGCAGAATATAAAACAGATAAGCAAAAGCTAAAATGGACTGCAAAAATATCAAATTAACTATTTAAACATTTTTAAATGCTTGCAAATTGAATCTGTAGTTTATAATTATAAGTCATCACATTAGTAATGAACCCCTCTCCTACACACAACCATTATACTAATAATTACTACTTTTTAATCAAACGCTACCAACACTGCACCATACCAGAGGCCATGGAAGTTCTTGCATGACTAAACCACCCTTCTAACAGAGACCTACAGTCGGAGTCTACGGCTGTTGTAGACTTTGTAACAAGGAGCTGCTATTGGTTGATCTTATACCGAGGAGTTACTTTCGGGGTGAATAGAAAGAGACGTAGACCTACAAGCTCCATCTCAGTTGGTCCACTGCGCTCGGTTCTCATATACTGCATTCTAAATCTCTCACTAAAGGGGTGTACCCTTTTTATTTTATCTATAAAGTAGAAAAAGAACTGACAATCATGAATTTTTCTTATTTAATTTAATTTTCTTATTTAATTTACTACATACAATTAAAAAATTTTATATAAAATTAAAAATTGAGAAACAATAAAATAAAATTACATAATTCAATATTAAATATTTATTCCAGTACTTTCTAAAACTGTATTGTGGAAAAATATATTTTTGTATAACTAAAACCATAGTCAAAACTTGTGCTGCCAAACAACCCTTTTTAATAGCTACCCTTTTTTATGAAGAAAAGGGTGATAGTACCCTTTTTTAAAAAGGGGTGGCACCCCTCCTAGATAAATACAATCTATTGAATTCGTCTATGCGTTTTTTATTCTTTACACTTCTAGTATACTTAATGTTTTTCGCTTACCTGATATTTAATAAGTATTCTGAAAATAAAATAATGAAATGATATAACATTTAACAATTAAAACATAAAATAAACATAACCCTAAATACTTATAATATACTTAGAAATATCTTACATATACAATTGTTCAAAATTACTATGAACTTAAAACGATAAAAAATAATATAAATACAAACTTCTTATATGTTTTTATTTAAATACAATTTAAACACAACATTCTTAACTTTCTCTTGCAAAATCCCAACCGTTCAAATCCGAAAATTTTGAAAAATCTCGAAATGTCTGGATTGAATAATCGAAAACAGGTAATAGGAATGCAGAACGATAGATCGATGCGATTATAAATAGCAAAAAAGTGCGGATAGTTTAATAAAGCTAAATTCTAATAATACTGATGAAATTTCATTAGATCTGTTAAACTATATTTTTAAATAAAATTTGATGAAGGGTTTTACTTATCATAAATCATTTCATTAACAATTAAATATTGAAAAATGAGTTTGAAAAATATAAAACTAATTACATTAATCTCTACACGGTCGAATACCTTTGTATTTTTTTCGTATAATGAGTGTCAATGAGTGTCATTGAGTTTACCTGAGTAATTTTAATAAGTAAAGTACGTATGAACATAAATCAAAGCTTATCGAATGATACTTGATGACGTTAAACCTTACGTAATATTGCCACGACAAAATGAGATATTTTAGTCAACCGTCCAGCAAGCTAAAGCCAATCTGTCTACACTTTATCTCCAGAGAGGTTAGTTTTTCTTTGGTTCTTCAAATAAAACTATTTTATTAACATAAAAATAATAAGTAAATTGGTGACTAACACTTAAAATTAAATCTTCTATTGTAGATACATCTAAATATTGTAGATACTTTTTATACGTATGAGAAAATTACAGATATTCTTTTTTAATTAATCCAAATGCCTTTTCTATGTTTGAAATTGTACAAAATATTATCTTTTAGCATGCACTTATGACTAACACTACAAATTTATTCTAACTAATATTGTACTAACTATTGATTAGTAAGCAATTGCTCAGAGAACTGAAGTAATATGGCAGATCAAATACAAAACATTCTGGTAACGGGAGGTGCTGGTTATATTGGTTCACATACGGTTTTGGAACTACTTAATGCTGACTTTCAGGTGGTGGTTATTGACAATCTGAGTAATGCATTCCAAGGTCAGATATTTTATATTTAGTATGTCTATAAATAGTTATTAAGTTATAGTTTATGAACTTTATAAACTTTTAAGGTGACCAATTTATTCAAGATAATTAAATCATGTTTACTCTAAATCTTTTTATATTTCAGGCAAAAATAGCCCAAAGCCTGAAAGTATTTCTAGAGTTGAAAAGTTAACGAATAAACGAGTAACATTTATTTATTGTGATATCCTAGACAAACAAGTTTTAAGTTCTATTTTTAAAAAGGTAATTGATACATTTATATATCTAATCATTAATATTATATTTTTCAGATAATCTGAATAATATTATGCTACATATATTTTTTTTGTTTAGCACAAATTTCTCTGTGTTATACATTTTGCTGCCTTGAAAGCGGTTGGTGAATCATGCACAATACCATTAGAGTATTATAAAATAAATGTTGGTGGAACATTGAATCTGTTACAAATAATGAAAGAAAATAATGTAAAAAAATTTATCTATTCAAGCAGTGCTACTGTATATGGTGTACCTGAACAACTACCTTTAACCGAAGCCATGAAAACTGGAAATTGCACAAATCCATATGGAAAAACTAAATTTATGGTAGAAGAAATTTTAAAAGATCTTTGTAGTTCGGATAAGGTATTAAAATTAACAAATTCGTTTTAAAAATGATATACCAGCAAAATGGAGAATTAAAAATATTTATAAATACGAAAATCTTCTAAAAGAATAATTTTATCTAAATTAAAAATGATAAAATATCAAAACTACTATAGATAAATGAAACTTGTTAAATAAACTATAGATAAATGAAATTTGTTAGAAAAATTAAAAATTAAGAATTAATTATAATAATTTAAATAAGCATTATTTTATGCATACATGTATTTATTTATAATATAATTCCACTTTAATTTATTGTAATTAGCATGTATAATAAATCTATAAATTAATAGAATTTTTAAATTCTATTTAAAAAATTCTAAAATGAAATTTATTTTATACTAAATTAGTAAATGACTCTTATTAATTTATAGACTTGGTCTGTTATATCTCTAAGATACTTTAATCCAGTTGGTGCTCATCCTTCTGGTGACATTGGAGAAGATCCAAGTGGGATTCCAAATAATTTAATGCCTTATATTGCTCAAGTTTCTGTATCAAAAAGAGAATTTCTTTCTATTTATGGTAATGACTACGATACCATAGATGGAACTGGTAAATAGTTTAAAGTATGATATTATATATCTGCAGGAAGTAAGATTAGATATCTAATACATTTTATGTCCTATTTTTAGGAGTACGAGATTATATTCATATCGTTGATTTAGCATCTGGTCATGTAAAAGCGTTAATTTATCAGAAAACTAAAAAACCTCTTGGTTTCCAAGCAATCAATCTTGGAAGTGGCAAAGGCTATTCTGTACTTGAAGTGATACATGCCTTTGAAAGAGTTTCTAAAAAAAAAATTCCTTACATAATAGTAGAAAGAAGGCCAGGTGATATAGCAGAAAGTTATGCTGATGCAAGTTTAGCAAAAAATTTATTAGATTGGGTTACAGAAAAAAATATTGATGATATGTGTAAGTATTCATTCTTCTTATAATTTTTATTCTCTAAAATATTAACAAAAATATTAATATATTTATTTAAATATTTAAATCGAACTTTTAAATGACATTTTCATAATTAATGTCATGAATTTATTTTCTTTCAATAGCTTTCAAATAAAAACTGCAGATTCAATTTACATTAATTCTATATCATAAAATGAAATATAATACGTATTGAATAGTTATAAAGTTATAATCTTTACTTATTAACAATAAAAATAAAAATAATAGCAATAATTAATTTTTTAATACTTCTGTTAAAAGTTAATTATAAATTACAGGTATTTTATAATGTACTATATTTCAATATCTTGATTGTCATTTTTTTATATTACTTTGTTCTTTTAATACTTAACTTCTTATTACATATCAATATCTAATTATATTTATAATTCTTTCATTAACAATGATTATTATTCATAAAAAATAATAACTGTTTAGATATCTAAAAAAATTATTAAAATAATAATGAATAATTTTATTCCTATTACAGAAATAATAAAATAAAATTGTTTTTAAATTTTTAATTGAGTGTGATTTTTTTTCTAATACATTTTTAAAAATTAAAATAAATTGTGAACATTATAGTCATATATATTTAATAATTTTTACCTAAATTTCTTTGTTTATTAATAATAGATGTTTTTAAATAAACTTTGTTATCTTTTCAGGTGCAGACACATGGAAGTGGCAAGAAAAGAATCCAAATGGTTACATTAACTGACAAGAAGTAAAGTGTTATTTATACTATAAACAATTTTATTAAATATTCATTATTCATTCCATATTATTTTAATGGTTATTAAATATTCTTTAAAATATTTAGTTGGTAATACCATTGGTGGTTTAAAGTTACCAAAATGAAACCAAAATGAAAAGACAACTTTTGTAATGTTATGCAACTGTTGATTATATTAACAGAAACAAATTTTATGTTGAAATCTTGTGTTTAATCTATGTACGTAAGTGATAAATTCCAGTATATTATATATGTGCAATAATGAGTGGCTATGATAAACTCTTAAACTTATAAAATTGATTTAAGAGCTTATTTGTGATAGATTATATAATATGAAACAATGTACTATTTCTGTTTATAAAAAGTCAAAATTATGATAAAAAAAAGTAGTAGATAAATTAGAAAATAGTATGTTGTATGATTAATCTGGTAACAGACCTTTTAAGTACATTTAGAGAATTTAAAGAAAAATTAAATTTTTATTTTATTATTATGAAATGAATTAATTATAATTTGTAAAATATTTGACTAAATTAAAGTACAAAATTGTGTAACCTTGTATTAATATTTTAAAATATTTTGTCAAAAGAAATATAATTATGATCAAATAGTAGAGTTCTGTGGTCTTCATTTGACTCATAGAAATCAATGAATAGATGTTAAATCTAGACAATAATCTCAGTATATTCATGTTAATTTTACTTTACATATGCATTTAATAAGTATGAATTTTAGATAATTTTTCAGCCTCATCCTAGTCACATGTATACAATAAATTTATAAATGAAAGTATTTGTTGCAACTATTCCAAATATTAAGATATAAAATATAACAAGCAAATATTATTATAATACTTAAATATTCGTAGTATTTACATTACAAATAAATTAAAAATATACAATATATTTTTAAAAGGATATTTTGTAATTTAGTACTTTTATTTTTAAAAATAATGATTACACTACTGCTGTTTTAAATTTTAAATTTATTTTATTTTATAATTTACCTGATTTGTGTCCCTTAACTTTCAAATAAAAGTGGAAAATCATGTGAAATCAAATTAACTAAAAGTAAAATATCTGACTTTTTCAACTGTAGTAAATTTCATTGTTTTACAATTTTGTAAACCTCATAAACTTCAATTCTAACAAAATATATTTCTTTAGCTTCCTGCCAAACTATAGATCATTATCATTTTAATATTTAACAACTGATTTTTAATACACTTTTCATTATTAGCCGCAATACTTTGTATTAATAACATTATTTTTAGTAATTATTTCATTATATTAGTTGTAGTTTTTGTACAAAAGTGTAAAATTAAAAATAAATTAATTATCCACATTTCCTACAAAAAAAATCAATAATCATTTCAGAAAAATATTTCTTATTGTATATTATTATAACGAATATTAACTTTTTTAAATTTATTTATTTAATCTGTAATATAGTCATTTATGCATAAAAAAAAATTGGTATACTAAAATTTGTTAAAACTTGTGCTGACGATACTTTTGTGACTGTACATAATTACTTCTTTTCATTGTATGTTTGATAATGCAGACAACTGTATTAATATAAGTCATTGGCATCAAGGCTATCTGCATAAGTTCAAATATCAAGAAGCTTTAGCAAATATTCATTCATTAACTAGTAACACATTATTATTGTGAACCATCAACTGATATTGTAGATAAAATTTTACCAAACGATTTATTGTATCATTATAAAAGAATTTACAGTTTACACTTGTACATAATTTGCATATAACATCTGAAATTTGAAAATATTTTTTACGATAAAACTTAATATAATGTACCGTATAAAATTTATAATATATATAAACAATGCAAATTTATATTTTTTTATGTAAAATTGCAGAAAATGTGTAATAATATCTATTACTTGTGTAAGTAATTAATTCTTCAAGATAGCATATAATGTAATTATTGAATAATTTTATTGTTTACAATACTTTTTAAAATATTTAGAAATTATCCTTGCTGTAGTTTATTATTATTTATTTTAATAATGTATTGTTATTTAGAAAATAAACAAAATTCTTTGTGCCTTTACAAAAATAATTGTGAATGAATATAATAAAAATTTTACGTACTAATATACCGTCAACTGCACCTTTAAGAATTACATTTGTTTTAATTACACCAAGTCATTGTATAAGAAAAAATTGTATGCCAACGCGCGATTGACTTACGCATGTCCAATTTTTCAATCAATATATGATAAATCCATTCTACCGATTTACCTACAGCTTATAATATATTTCGAATTTTCATTCAACGGCCATTCAGCGCTATTTTTCTCGATATCCATCTCAAGTGTTCATCAACCAAGTTATTACAACTATGTTTAAATTCAGTTGCGCAATTTTTACGCTGATAAATAATGAAGCAATATTCCCATGAACCGCTTTCAATTTTCCTTGATTTGTGCAAACATATATTTTTTTAAAAGTAAAAATGTGATTTTCCTCATTTTGATAAGCATACTGACATCGGCTGTTACAAACAAGAACCACTTAGCACTAAGCGTTAGAAATGAGATTCAAAGTTTCAGACCAACTACTTATAAAACGGTATCCCGAAAGATAGTCGTTATGCTTAATCGATTTTTATTCTAAATACTTTTATCTCAACGTTTTCTATTAGTATCTCGTCTAAATGTAATATTTATTATTAATTGTATGGGCAACTGGTTATATCAATGATCTCATTGGTACACACACATATAAAGTTTTATACATACAAAGAAATTATATTATTTTCTATTCAGCAATTTATAAGATTCGAAAAACCAAATTATTGAAATGTACTTTCTGCAATGTATTTGCAAGAATAATAATAATATTTATTTGGTATGCGTGTTTATAATTTCTAGACTGCATAGTCAATTTAAAATCACTGGTATTTTCATATATGCATGCGTGTACGCATGCCAACATTACAGATCTGCGTCTGCGCACACGTAGTAGCCAAATATAATAGGAAATGGGTTTTGCGTATTTTTCATAATAACTATTAAGTTTAGATAAATTCTGCACAAGGCCCATTTAAAAAACAAGTTAAAAATTTTTAAATACGAAACTTAATTATTACATCGGTATTTATCAAAATTTCAACTCTTACATATGCGTTAAAATAATGTTTTTTTAACGGTTTTTTTTTAAACTAAGGATATATTCGATTGTACAGTGTTTTAGAATGGGATAATTAAATTCGCATTAATGTGTATTTTATTATTGCAAAAGTTAAAAGTTTTCGAAAGAGAGTGGATAAGCTGTACCAACCATAGACTTTATTTGTAAATCCATAGAATTCAATGAAACCTATTTGACCTTTGCTTGTGCATTTTAGTCCCATGTACCTATGCAATGATGCAATGACACATCCGAACGCATACGATTTCCCTTTGGCGGTGCTTGCATGGCGCGTTAGTTCAAAATTCTTATACCCTACTAGTTGACTAACCCAATTCCATCCCTGAATAACTATGCACTAATGCATGTTTAATTATTCAAACAGAAATTACTATGGGATAAATTTGCAATGTATAATTTGATAAAACGCACGATAGCGTCACCTTTAACTGTTACTTTACTTTCAAAGTGCCAAAGAGCACAATTCATTACCGAACTATTTCTTTTCGAAGTATCCACTCTATAATCGTTGATTTTATGCTTAACTACTTACACAAGCAAAGCCTATACATATACAAGCCTCATATTTGTCAACGACCCTGTCCAAACTCATGTGGTATAAGTTTAGCGAGATATGTCATTATTTAGTTAATTATTTTGACATAAATGTGGAAAATAAAGTATTTTAAAGTAAATAAATTTATAATGATAATTCCGAGTACTCATCATCGTCGAAGGTAGCATAGTAAATATGACTCCAAAACGAAAAGTATGTATACACAATAACCGTTTTAGGTTAACTTTTCAAAAACTAATCCTACAAACTCATAAAATTTTAAGTACTTATTTATATTTAAAATATATTTTTTCAAAAATTACTTCTAAATAGACTACAAGCTCAGAGTCAACATCTTCAACAAGTTCTGGTTCTTCATCTAGTAGTTCTTCAAGTTCAGGAAGTGAATCCAGTTCATCTGATTCTGAAAATTCTAGTAGCTCAGCAGTTAGTCAAAAAGCTTCTGATTCAGACCGAATAAAAAAGAAAGTACCCTTATCTGCTGCACGTCATGTTAAATCAAAAAATGAAACAAACCCACCACCAGTGGAAACGAAGGGAAAGGAGAAAGGTACTTCAAAATCTAAACCTGTTGTTTATTCCTCTGAATCGGAAGAATCTCCAGTAAAGGGAAAACAGCAACCTGCTAAACGAAAACTACCAGCAAAACCAAAAGCAACAGCTACAGTTGCTCCAGTTGTAAAACAACAAAGACCTGTAACTAAACCGAGTTCTGCTGTTGTAGAACATAAGAATACTTCACCAACGAAGCCAGTAAATAAATTGAATAAATTTCCTGGTTAGTAAAATATATTTGAAAATTTTCATTTCCAATTTATTTTGATGTTAAACAAATTTTTCTTTTTACATATGATAAAAATTATAATTTCACAATTTGTAATAATTAAAGAATATAAGTCAATTTTTAAATTAATAATAAATTAATTAATTAATATTTTTTTAATTGATAAATGCTGCAAATTTTATTTATTTAATTCAAGTATAGGTGTATACCGTATCATTGTTCATTCGATAAATAAGACTATTTTATATTTCATTTTAATTTCAGTAAGCATAACATCTTCTGCTAAATCTGTAGAGAAAAATTCAAAATCTGCATCGGAACCAGTACAAAAAAAATTAAAAAAGAAAAGTATTTTTAGTCCTGAAAATAGTAGCGAAAGTGATAATTGTTTATCAGCAAAATCGACAAATGTAAAATCTACTAGTAATTCAGTAAATATCCAAAAATCTCAACCTCAACAAGCCAAAGTTAAGCCTACTGAACAAAAATCTAGACTGTCAATTAGCAACAGACCTAGTAAGATAATTTAAATTTCATTTTCAATTGAAATTAATAATAAAATAATTATTTGTCCAATTTTTGATACTTTTATGTAATTTGTTTTTAGGCTTAGTAACGAAACAAATAGCTAAATCTGATACTTCAGCAAGTTCTAAAAGTTCTGGTGGATCTGGTGGGTCGGGGTCGTCTGCATCATCAGACAGTAGTTCTGATTCAGAATCATCGGAAAGTGAAGCAAGTTCTCAACCACAGCCAAAAAAGAAAAAACTCCAACCTACTTCTAGACCTACAGCAATATCAAATACCACAACAAAGAGAACTGCAGCTTCCGTTGCTACTGTGAAACCACAAAAATCCTCTAAACGACAAAGTAAATTTTTATTTTCTTTTTAGTCAGTATTTTGAACAATTAGTTATTCATGAATCTTACGAATACGATAACATCTGAGTCAGATAAAGCATTTATAAATATTAATATAAGTAAATGTACATTTTCTATTCAATCATAAAATTACCTTCATTACTGAATTTATAATATTGACAATAATTTTTATCATCAGAAAAAAATTTTTTTTTATGATTATTCAAATATATATTATGTAAATCTCTTAATAAAAAAATTTTCACTATTTTTTAATTTTCAGATACCATTAAAAGTGAAGATGAAAGTGAAAATGCAGATTCTGATAAAGATGTAGAGGATAATGTGGAAGAAGAACAAAATAAACCTTTGACAAAAGGGAAGCGCAAACTTCAAACTCGAAAAGGAAATAAAATACAACCACAAGTAAAGACAATTGCAAGTGACTCTGAATCTGATACGGGTAATAAATATGATAAGATATAATATTATATTATCTCGTTATATTATCTCAAAAATACCATTATTAACTATTATACAATATAATGAAAAAACGAAAAAATATGACTATAAATACACTACAAAAAATTTTATGAGTACGTATTTTTATTATAGCTGATACTAAACGAAATATTACAAAATCACCTAGTAAACGACCTGCTCAAAATATGACATCTCGACAACTAGGATTGAGTTTAAGTCGATCTGCTAGTGGAAGTATACCTACCAAAGGTCAAAGTTCTAGTAGCAGAATGCGATCAGTGAAAGAAAGAGAATGTCCTCTTGCACCTGCCTGCAATTCTCGCGGTCATTTATCTGGAAGATTTGATATTCACTTTACATTAGAAGCTTGTCCATCATATCATAATACTTCACCACAAGGATGCATGTATGAAAATTAATTTCACAGGAACATTAGTTTTTCATTGTCTTCGTATATCCAGTAGTATTATTATATTATATTTTACACCACTACTTATTTAATTATACAAATATTAAATTTTACACCAATACTTTTTAAATTATTTTTTAGATATTTTTCAAGCAAAATCTTTAAACCTTTATATTTATCTCATTTAATTAATTTTTTTATGTGTAAATAATCAAAAACCCAATATTTGTACTTGAAACAAATTTCGTGAAAAACCTTTTTCTTTGAACCATAAATACGTTATTTATATACTAATTATATTATACAATTACTATATTTAATATTACATATTTTAACAGAGAATTTTATAAAGAAAGAAAGAAGCGCGATGATGAGCGGAAAAGAATGATAATAAGTATGGGCAAGAAATCACCTAAAGGTGGATATCAGACAAATGAACAGCGTAATTATCAACTCAAAATTAAAGAAATGCGAGGAAAGTTCAAAGGACCACTTGCAGATGGTAATGAATCTGATAGTAGAGGAGAAACCCAAGGAATTGATAAAACTCGACAACCTACACTTATTGGCTTAACATCAGATTATGACCTCAAACTTTTCTTAGAAGCTCAAGCTGCTGCTAGTGAAAAAATTGTAACATATTATTCGGTTTTTTATATTTATTGTATTTAATTATTTAAGAAGTTAGTTTATAAATGTAATATTCACATATAGGAAAAAGATTTAAAGGAACTGGAGTTCGAAGGGGAAGGAAGAAACGGTGGCATTGGCACACGTTGTGTGGAAATGGGTAAGTGGGAAATGGAAGTCTGGTATCAAAGTCCATACCCTGAAGAATATAGCCGTGCTCCAAAGCTTTACCTGTGCGAATACTGCCTTAGGTATGCAAAAAGTCGACAAGTTTTAAGAAGACATAGAGAAAAATGTGTTTGGAGGCATCCACCGGGTCATGAAGTTTATAGGTATGTAGTAATAATGTAATAATTTGATTTAAAAAGAATATTCTTATTTATTATAAATAAACTCTTATTCAAAATAATTAAAAATTCGTTTAATTTTATAAAAGTATATTGATCATTAATTCACTATATTTTCTTATATCTATGTATTTTAACATTCTATTTACAATGAAATTAATTTAAGAGAAGTACCATAAATTAATTGGATACGCTTTTCATTCTCGAGTTTTGCTCTTAATGAATTTCCCAAATACCTTAATTGTATTTATTTTTCAAATCATATTAATACTGAAAAAAATTATAATTCATACATATTTTATGCAATGAATATAAGATGGAATGCTCGTGTATTAATTCACTAAAAATAGAAATAAAACATTCATTAAATGAATAAAAAATATAAATCCGACTTTACACAGTTAATAAGTTATAAATATTCTTTCAAAATGATAGATTCAACCCTGAATATGAATTAATGTAATCAATCACTTTAAAACATTTTTTAACTAGCTTTAATTATGTTAAATTATTAATCTATTATAATTCCTTAAGTAAAATATAAAATTAGATATTTATAAAAGTAAACAAGTTGTTAATTATCATTGAACTATAAATATCTAATAAATGAATATTTGAACACTTGCTTTAGTATTTATTGCACTCTCTTTAATAAGTAATTATACTTATCAACATTATTTCTAAACGTATAGAGAGAACTATTATACATAGCTTCTTAAAAATATTAATAACATGCATGAAGTGATAAATATTAATGTAAATGATTTGATAATGTATTTCTGTATTTGTAGAAAGGAGAAAATAGGTGTTTGGGAAGTTGATGGTAGAAGATATAAACAGTACTGCCAAAATCTTTGTCTTTTAGCAAAATTCTTCTTGGATCATAAGACTCTCTATTATGATGTGGAACCATTCCTTTTCTACGTTATGACAATCAATGATTCTGAAGGATGTCATACTGTTGGTTATTTTAGTAAAGTAAGTAATATTTTTTTATTTACATTAAACTAAGTAACTTTATTTAGAAAATTCGACAAGGAATCACGTTACTTCACCAATCAATAGCAAAGTACAATCTCAAAAATTTGCTTATGATCTAAATTAAAGCATATTTTATATAAATTTAAACTTTAAAAAGGAAGTTCTAAAACATCTCACTTTACTATGTGATAGTATTAAAATTTTATAAAATTGATTTTAAATGACATAAGTGAATCTAGAAATTTTTCAAATCAACAATATATGAATTGTATTACCTTAAATATAATGACAAAGTAAGCATTTATATAAAATATATGTTTCGAAAAATAACCAATAAGTTTCTAATGTATTTATTTATAATGTATGATAAATGAATTTTTATTAAAGCTTCAACATTCTTTGAATATTCAAAACAATGCATCTCTCACATACCATTTGTCAATTGTTATCAGTTTTGTTATCAGTTTTGTTATCAATTTCATTGCAGTGGCTATTTGTTATACAATTTTTCATAAGCTAGATTTCAAAATTGACATTCTGTAATTGCATGTACCTGAATTACTTTAGAAACTGTACTCTTATATAACAATAAACAAAAAGAAATATGTTACATGTTTATATATAAAAGAAAGTAGAAGGAGGAAGTTACCACAACCTATGTTGTAGGGATAGTTTTAATGCTCATACTAAGAGCACTTTATAGAATTTTAACTAAATAAATTGAAAAGTATTCTTAAATAAGGTAAATTTGATAAAATTACATTAAAATCAAATTAATTATATACCAAAAGTTTTGTTAAAGACAATGAAAATAAAGAATAATAAAAATAATTCTTGACAAGACGTTAAATACAAAATATTGTTAAATCATATGAAGGCAATTTTTCATAAAAATAAAATCTAGAAGTTCATTGAATATAAAATATGCATAAAACAAAATTTAAGGTACAGAAAAAAACATAATCTTGATACAATTCAGTAAAACTACGAACCTAAGTACTTTTGTAATGATAATTGATAACTAAATTCTAAAAAATCAGCAAATGGAGAAATCAAAATTTTTTATATTTTATATTAGCCATTTTTATAGATATTGTAAATGAGTATGCAGTATAACTTTACAATAAATTCAAGTAATAATAATATCAATTAACAGCTAAAAAAAGAGTTTAAAATTGAAAAAAAATACGCTTAGATTAGATGATTTAAAACAAAAACTATATGATCAGACATAGTTTCTTATCAGATATATTTTCTTATTCAATCTTGATCAACGATTAAATAAATCACTTAATTAAAATATTAAAAAATCACGAATTAAAATTGAAGCAAAATATACAATGTATTGTCAACGACAGTATCTTTCAAATAAAGAGAATACGTTAAACCCATTATTAATAGCAAACAGAAAGAAGAATATTTCTCCAAAAAAAAGTGAAAATTTTTATAAAAATATAAAAGTGTAAAGTTGCACGTAAGACTGAAATGTCAATATTACAATATCTAAACTATACAAATTAATAAAAAAATTGAGAATAAAATATTTAAAAATTATATTAAAATGAATTATTAGCTCATACTTAATAAAACATATTTCGTAAAAATAAATTGATAATTTGTGTATTTTATTATAATAAAAACTTATATTAACTCTATTAAAGTTAATACATGATATCTCAATTAATATAGATAGATTTTACAATATGTAATAAGTTAAATTAATTTTGTAATTGATTTCAGTAGTGGGGAAAAAAATAAATGTCACTATAGGATTTATACAAGAATATATATAAATTGAAGAAAAGAAATCATAAATAACTAATACTGTTACTTAAAATATAAAAAATATTAATTAAAAATCGAAGTTCAAATAATATCATAAACTCTGCGTAAAATAAATGTATAATTAATAAGTAAAAACTACTCGATGTAGTAATGCGTTACTGAATAAAACTGTTTAAAATAATGAGTCTGAAGTTTCCAAAGTTGGAACTCCAACAAAAAATCAAATTTCTCTAGAATGAACTACGTACACCACATAACTATGATACAATATTAACAAAAAACGGTATAACTCTAAAAACACCCGAAAAAACAACCCTTATCAAGGGATGAAAAATTGAAAAATTTTGAATTTTCACTATCATAAACAACAATCATTATTAACCACTAAAAAAAATAAAAAATATATTTTATTGCACATAGAAACTTATTATAAGCAAATAGAAGTTGCGCCGCGTAAGAGTACTCGCAGAAGATCGCACAATAATCTATAAAAACAATATTTATTAATCTTTTAACAGTAAAATTGCAAAATTATAGTGCTTAAGAATTAAAGATAGGAATAACAATGAAAAATTACAAAAAGATATTTAGAAATAATGCGAAAAGTATTCGCAAATAATAATGTCTAATGCCCTACCTATAAGCATATTTGTCTACCACATAATTGTTTAACAAAATCATGCTATTAGGATTCCACAAATTTTTATAGATGTATTACATTGCTGATGTAATAATAAATAAATATAAAGATTTTCAAGAAAAAATGAAATTTCTGTCATAGTTACAACATTGTTTAAATAACTTCGTACGTATATGTATAACGTATTGCGCAGAAGTTTATTAATTAATTTATTAATTAATATCGTTGAGCATATAAAAATGAACTAATAACCCGAATAGCAACAAAATCAGATTTTCGTCATAGTTTTCAACAAAGTTAAACAAATTCACCTGCTGTGCTTACGCAATATGTGAATTCTTATGCCGCAACACTTAATCGTGAATATCAAAAATTTCGGTCTATTTTAAATGCACTCGGTAGATTGAAAAATTGAAATAAACCTATTGACATAAAAGAAGCTTTGTATTTATATACAATCTATAGAACTACTCGAGCTTCAGTCACTTGATCTTTCCTCTATACAACGCGTTTATCGTCCGATTCTTCTTCGAATGTGAAAACTCTTCTCTTCGGAAAATGTGATAATTACGTTTGGACTTCCTCAAATATTCGTTATTTTATAAGACGATTATTTTGCTATCATTAAACCACCACTAATTATCACGCGAATTAGTTAAATTTAAATAAAATTAAAAGTTATATATATTTCTGCGGGTTAATTTAAATATCGAACCGTGATTACGGGCTTTTTTACTTTTTTTGTTTCTAGATAAGTGGGCTAATAGTCTAAAAATATTTTTAAGTTTATGAAAATATTATGCTGTATGTAATAATACGTTTACTTGATCCAGCAAAATAACGTAATTTACGTAATTGATAGAAGATAGAATATCTCGCATTTGTCAACAGAAAAAAAATGATTGAGAAAGGGAGTGAATGTGTGAGCAAGAGATCTAAGTTTTCATATGTGTATACTTTGAACTCAAATTGTATCTACATAATACTTAAAAATATAACATTTCTTGGGTTATGTATATATAATTGCAATATAATTACCTCTGTAAATTTATTTTTAGTTGTTATAATATTATTGATTTGGAAATTATTTGTTGTCAATATATATGACAAAAAGTTCTTTTGAATATTATAAAACTAAAATTAACACTTTAAAACTGTAACCGCGAGTTCTGTAATTTATACCAAAACTCGCCGATCGGATCGAAAATGTACGTTCATGCAACGCTTGGGAGATTCGTTCTTTTCTCGTGTCCGTCTCTTGCCGATGTCATTTATACTTCGATGTGCCACCACATTTTTGTCTGAAAGACTCAAGGAAAGAGCAAAATCTTTCACGAAAATGTTTATCAACGATATCAGCACATTTGCAGAAATGTCAAGCTAACTTTCATATTTTTTCGTACAATATCTGTACACCATCAAATAGAGTTTTTCCATTGAACAATTAATAATATAAATCGTAAATTATTATAAATAATCGGCTTGTAGCACATACTAATTTCTTGATTTTATACAGCAAACATTTATTTAAAGAAAAAACAAAAATAATAAATTCAGGATGAACATATTAGATATGTTCGTTTATGCATTAAGGGTTCTAGAAAAACGACTTCGAAATTATATATCTTTTAATGAATATAAAATTTTGAAACGTTAGAATTTGATTATCTACATTAACAGATTATTTTGATTAACCTAAATATCTGGTATTCAACGTATATAATAATATTATGACATAATAATTTAAAATTTTTTTAAAATACCTAAGTAAAGAAATTGTTCTATTGAATATAAAATAAATTATAAATAAAATATGATGCTTACAAATTTTGACATTTTATTTTAGCATTGAAAATGTAAAGAAGAGTCTAAAAAATTTAAAGTTTAGTAATAACAACGAATTCGTATATACGTTTATGAAAGTCTTAATCGATTATGTTTACTAATGTTAAAGTATTAATTATAGAAGTAGCATTTAAAACTACGAATGACTCTAGTCACAAACTAACTCCCTGAACTGAGCAAAATCGCCAAGGCATTAATTTTATTTTTTCCTTACGAATGTCCGAGTAAACTAATTTCCATATGTACACTACTTGCGGAAAAAAATATATAATAGAGTTTTAGATGTGAAGAGACTTTTTTTTGCAAAAATAAATCCAATATAAAAATTTCAATTCTTAATCAATAATGTATCTAATATATTAATGTTTAAAACTCGAAATATTCTATATGTAAGGATAAAAATATAATATAAATTTTATTATTATTACAGTATTAAAAAAAGTTCATAGAAAAAGAATAAGAAAATATGAAATTGAAATTTGTTAAAAAATCGTGTTTTAGGGATGTAGAGTTTTTTATACTTAAAACTTGTATTTATGCTTAAAAAATTTTCTGTTCAGATATTATCAATTGTCAATAAGATTTATAAAAATTTTGATTTCTAATACTTATACTACAGAAATACAATAAGTTTCGCTCATATTAGGTAAATTCAAAATCGTCAATTGTTTATATGTATGTCGGCCTCCAAGATTTCGGCCGGACACTACTTCAAGTGTTTACTACACAAGCATTCACACGTATTAAGCACACATAGAATGAGCTTACAAGCGACCTATGAACTTCCCAAGGTCCCTCGATCTTGGCTTTATTCTACGAATAAAAGCGCGTCTATGTCGTCTTTTACTTTCAAAACACGCGTAACAAATTTACATTGAGCCATTGCCCCATAAAAAAGTGTAATCGTAGAACTAAAGTACTGATATTAATATAACTATCTAAACACTCCAATATTTAATTACTCAAAGAATTGAAAATTTTACGAATTCTTTCGCAATAAGCTGTAATGTACAAATGTAAGAATCATAACTTTTTTACTGTCTTATTTTTTTCTCTCACTCACTCTACCTGTCTCTATATCATTTAACAAAAAAAAAATTTAGGTTTTCTTATTTTTTTTATAAATCTATTTTCATAGTATTTTAAAAATTATAAAGATAAAATTATAAACAAAAATTTTTTATGTGCAATTATTCAGTAATTATATAAGGTATGGGCTCTGAACCATAATCATAAAAACAAAAAGTAATGGTAACTGATAATAATGTTTTACATGTCAGCTTTACTAGTTCAAATTTGAGTGTATCACTTTCATATTTAATTATTTAGTTACTTCGTCGTGAAATTTATTTATTTTCTTTTATAGATTTCTATAGATTTTCCTTTATAAGTATCGTAAGAAAAAGGTAAAATATTATGATCGAGATAAGGTCATATTCCAATTAAGAATCATTCATTTAACAATATTAATATTTCATTCTTGATAATTATTCAATAAGTGTCAATCTAATTCATCTTTTTAATCTAGATACTAAAACATTTTAAGATAAAAACATAATTATGGCTTAAAATATATATATCAGGTGGTCGGCTTCAAAGAAATTTCCGAGTCAAACACTGCAAGCGATCGAATACACATGTTTAATACTATTCCATACGTATTCATATGCAGTTGTATGTACGACATCCGAATCATTGAAGATCATAGATTTACGATTTTGTCGAGTCGAGAACGCAACTCCACGACTTTGCGACGCGGTAACACCGCTTTTTGTTTACAAAACGCATATTAAATTCACAGCGTCACTATCCTACAAAAAATGTAAAAGTTTAGAATAAGCAATGCAAATATATATATAATTTAACATTCACTCTAGTATTCTGTCTGATTTAGTTAAAAAATATTATCAATTTTTTTAAATAAGAAATAGTACACAAACATAAAAATTCAAAATTAACGTTTTTCCGATTCTCTATCTCACTCTATCAATATATATTTCCCTCTCTTTCTCATGTACATTTACACGGTTAATTAAATTTTTTCTTGATATGACTTAGATTTGTAACTTAAAATGTGTCAGTTAATAATAAAAACTATAATAAAAATTAATGTTCTAAAAATTAATCAAACAAATTATTAAACGATAAAATGTTTAAACGATAAGTATTGCATTACACGAGTTCTAATTACAGCAAACAAAATTATTTCCAAAAGCTATAATAATTGTCAATATAATACTTAGAATTTATTATAAATCATTACGTATACACTGCTTAAGAGTATACGTTCATGTAAAAGTAGTACACTTATTTCAACGGTGTTTTAAACAATGACGAGATTCTCTGATTTTGTTACTATTCGGGAAATTTGTTGCTTTTAATATGATCAATGATATTAATTAATAAAAAGTTGTTGAATACCTCGGGAGCATGTATTAATTAACAATAAATTGCTGCGCTATACGTATGCGTACGGAGTCATTTAAACAATGTTTTAATCATGACAGGAATTTCATTTTTTCTTGAAAATCTTTATATTTGTTTATTATTATATCAGCGATATAATGCGTCGATAAAAAGTTGTCGAATCCTAATAGGATGATTTTGTGAAACAATTATGATGTAGACGCATGTCCTTATCGGTAGCATATTGAACGTGTTTTTTGGCGGATGTTTTTGGCAATATCGCTAAATATTCTATGGATTTTTTTTTGTTATTCATATCTTTGATTTTTGGGCATTAGAATTATGCGATTTTTTTGTTAAAATATTAATAATTTTTGTATTTATAGAGTATAATGCGAGGCGGTCTTCTGCAAGTACTCTTACGCGGCGCAACTTCTACTTGTTTATAATAAGTTTTTATGCGCAATAAAAATTTTTTTATTTCTTTAGTAGTTGATAATGATTGTCGCTTATGATAGTTGGTAAAAATTTGAAAATTTTCAATCAATTTCTCATCCCCTAATAAGGGTTGTTTTTTGGAGTGTTTTTAGGGTTATGTGGCTAACGTGATTTTTTTACAAGAAATTTCAAGTTTTGAAAAATTTAATTTATTTAATTTAATCTAGTTCGAACGTTGTAAACTTCAGACTCATTTATTTGTAGAACTGGTAATCTTAGATATACACCGGCTACAAATTCATATCGTTCTAATTTGTAACTTATTGGGCGCTTAAGTTAAATGTATTTGAGTTCCAATATAAAGCATTAAATAGGCTTACATTATATCAAAGAGGATGTTTTATGACATATCAGTATACACATATTTCTGCAATGCATACATATGACTTTCTTATATTATACATAAGGAATATTTTAGAAATTAGTAAAAAAAATCAATTGAATCGCAAGAATTCAAAAATAATAAGAATACCTAACGTAAACACGTTTAATAAAATGATAGTTAATATTCCTCGAAATAAAATTATACGCTCGCGCGCGCGTCTGTGTATAATTGAAACTTGTGATTCTCACTGCTTGTCCTATATTGCAAGCAAGTATACGGATCTGAAAGATCTTAGAAGTCTCGAAAATTAGGGTAATCATCAACTTTCCATCTCTTTCTCGAAGGCAATTATTCTCAATTTCTTTACACAAATAAAGCCCCTTCCCCGCGGTTTCTCGTATGCGCGAGTTTCCTACTCTTTCTTCTTTAATGATTACGCAAACGTCGTGTCCAAAGACGATGGCTATGATAAGCCATTTCATTCATACGCCGAGGCTTATACTTTCTGCTCTCTCGCACGACCGGGAAGGCGAACAATCGCGAGACGCCGCCACTGCGTCCCCATGCACACGAGGTCAGACTGCAGTGCATTGGCACCGATTCCAGTCCCCGGACTGCGGCATTTGCGCCAAGGGAACTGCGTTTTTTTCCTTACGTATCCTACGTACGCGCACTGTGCATTGCGGGAAAAGCGCTTCTCGGAAATTTGCCCGTTTATACGAACTATGTGCTTTTTACGAAGTAATACGGCAATCATTTTGCACGATCGGAGACTCGTATAAAACTGGCCTCCAAGCAGTGATATTACTAGGGCAGCGATAAGCCTGTTTAAAAATTACCAGCCAGTTAATACAGATTGTAAATACGAATCAACGTAATTTTAGTGCAACATTATCAAGTGCATTCTTATTCTGATTCTCGGATTATAATGATTTAGTATAATTTCACGGCGATTCTTGAAATAATTCTTTCCGCGTGTCTTTTTTTTTTTTTTTTTTTTTTTTTTTTTTTTTTTTTTTTTTTTACTTTTTTCCAAATGGGTGTGTGTGTGTGTGTGTGTGTGTGTGTGTGTGTGTGTGTGTTTGTGTTTGTGTGTGTGTTTGTTTGTTTCGCCTATAACTGCTATTCTTGTGGATGTCAAAATGAGAATTCACCGAACTTTGAATAACATGAAATTTGCAAATTGATGCAACTTTTGTATCGAAAAATAAATAATCGGTAGTACCTGCTTACCTGTTTAATAATTCCATAATAAACCAATTCAATAATTTCTTGAAAGAAAGCAGCTGTTATCGGGACACTATAAAATGCGAATCTTTTAATTTTTCCAAACTTTGAGCTTCCAGTATCTTCAGTATTCGATTGCGTCAGTATTACGATAATACTTGAAATTCGACATTACATCGAAGTAAAGTAGAATAAAGTAGAATAAAGTAAAGTAAAATAGTAGAATAAGTAAAGTAGAATAAACCAAAGTAAATAGAATAGCTTTTTCAAAATACTCACCGTACCTCGTTTCAAACATTGAATATAAGTACACTAAGCGAAAGAAACGTTTGCTCAAGTACGCTTTAAAAAAAAAGCATTCGTGTGTGCAATCACAATATGATTAATAATGTATACTTTTCGCAAGAGCTTTATCTCTGATATTCATAAATAAAAAAAGTCCCTGTTTCGATTTTTTGCTCGCACGTTCTTGTAAAAAATCGCTTCCTCGATGCGTATAACTTTTTAGTAGTTTTGCAATTCCTTCATAAATAAAGGACTCGATTAACGATGTATCAATAGCGAACTGAAATTTCAATCACCTCAAGAAGCAAAAGTATTTTCTACGGAAATTAAAATTATTCGTATCACGTTAGCTCCGTCTGCCGAGCATCTACGTAAAAATTCGTCGGTATGCTCGAAGAGTAAAGCGAAAAGTTCAAGGTGTTGATGTCCAAGTCTTCAAGCCGCGAATAAATTTTGGAAACCTTTTCTCAAATACAATTACGCGTACTCTTGTCTAAGCCTCGCTCTTATGCCCCAGAAGATGCGCTCATGTACGGCGGAGCGTCGCGACAGCAACGAAGTCAACCCTACGAAGTCAGCCCTTCGTGAATGGCAATAAGTCACTTAGTCCGTTACAAGAGCGCAGCTGCTTATCTGCTCCTTATCGCTGCAAATAACGTGACGGCCATTACATGTGGTCAGGACCTACGCAGCCAACGGACAAAGCGAAAAGTAAATAATCACGGATCGCAAATTGGCATTTGCGAATTTTTGTACATTAGGAGCCCTACCCCCTCACTCGGAAGCACAGTCTCGGTAATATTAATTTTATTGAACCCGGATACCCGTCATAACAATCAGCGCCCGACCAATTGCTCGGAATAAATAGTCCGAATTCGTGAGCTTATGTATACGCGAAGGAGATGTTTTGTGGGTTAGACCGGATTAAAAACGGAACATTTTTCTATGATTTGAAAATTAATAGTCTAATTGCAATGACTCAATTTGTGCTGTCATCAATTGCCAATATTAAATAGCTTTACAACAGTTTGCTTTATACCGAGCTTTATACCGATGAAAACATATTTATTTGAAAGTAATCACTTCTTAAAATTATTAATATCTGTTTTCGTACAAGATTTTAGTCATATCTTCTTATATTATTACGTAAATAAATAAATAATACTATTATTATATGTATATAATAAATTATTGTATCACCTATCACTACCATTTAAGATTTTCTAAAATAAATGGTTACTAATTAATATCTCTATTAAATATCATGAAAAATGCGATATCTATGTTTTTAAGATTGATAATCCTTTACTCTTTTCCGTATTAAACATTTTTCTCACATTTTAAGTCCAATTAAATTTCTACTAAATCAAAACATTTATCATACTTTTAAACAAATTTAAAACATATTAAAATTAATCTAATGATTATTTCAAAGTAATTCGCGATGAAATTAAATTAATTCTAACTATAAAAAATAAATGCAGTGCAAAATTTGTTTGGAAAATACCAGTATTTTTTGGTATGATATTGACTTTCATAGGCTTACATTCATGTTTCATGGCATTGCAATGCTTACATTTAATTTTAGATTCTAAACATAATATTAAGAATTCAATCATTTTTCATGAAATATCAACATATCAAAATATCAAAATATCAAAAAAAATTTTTAATTAAATGTCAACGTTTCTAAAAAAAATAGTAACAATTTAGACAAATCTTTGATTTTTTTCCTCATATTTCATCAACTGTAACTTTATTTTTTTAATATTGAATTCATATAATAAATATGTACAAAACTTTATTCGAAATTAAAGTAAAAAATATAGGGAAAAGTCAAGAAACTGAAATATTTCAAAAAGATACAAAAATATTAATGAATTACCAAAGCAATATGATAGATCATTAAAATGTTGTGCCTTAAATTATTGGTCAAATATACAAAGTGAATATATAAATCTCTCTCTCTCTCTCTCTCTCTCTCTCTCTCTCTCTCTCTCTCTCTCAAAGAGAAAAAATTCCTCTTATTTATTAGCAATATATCTATAAAAGTATCATTGACGTACTATATAAAAACAAAACACACTTTTATTTATTTAATTCTATGCAGTTTAATTTATTATAAATATGTTTAAAAGTACATTGAACTTAAAACCTTAAATACTCATAGCTTCATAAATATTTTTACCTGTATAATTAAGTTGTTATTGTAAACATTTTTTTCTCTAATTGAGAATTACGAGATTTGCAATTTAATATTTATTAATATTTATATTGTAGAGATTAGCATTGGTACTACGAGATAAATGAAATTGTCTAAGACGAAAAAACTAATATAAAATGCAACATTAGTCTTTAAATAAATTCAAATTTTTAATACGTATGATCCTTTTATTATACAAAATTACATTTATATGATTTCTGTTTTAGAGTAAAAGATGCATCGTCAAATTTAGATTAAAATTAAAAAATGATAGAAACTGAATTTTTCATTTGTAATGAATTTTGAAATTACTGAATGTTAATTTCAATTATTATAGATTAATATTATATATTATGTTGCAATTCTATATTAAATACGTATATTAAATGTTCATTATTAATTGTTCTTAAATTAACCTTTATTATGTACCTCTTACTTCGCATAAAAAATATTTTTTATAAAATTATTTAGACTAGATTTGTATTATTAATTACCACAGTGATGGTTGTTAATATTGTATAAATTTATTTTTATGAATTGTATGTGATACAATCTTTACTAGCATATTATATTCACACATATGAAAAACATCAGCGTCTATTTCATATTAGAATCGACAAAATTTTTAAAGAAAATAATATTTCTTTATTAAGAATATTTCAAGATACACTGAATTTATAAATATCGTAGTCTATTCGCTTTCATGACGTCACTCGACTATTTCTTATTAAGGAATCCAACTCATGATAATGGAGTGATAACACAAAATTCTTAGAGGAATTTATTGTAATAATCTTAAAAGCCGAACCAAAAATTTAAAAGTTCAAAAACAAGGTCATTTTTTCCAAAATTATTACCAATACATCTTTTTTAATAATTTAAATTTTAAATGTTCAATATTACTTTTATGAAGTTTACATAATAGATAAAATAAAATGTATCGATTGCTTGAAAGCAGTTCAATAATTAATAAAAAACCACTTTTCATAAACTATATTTAAATCTATTCATTGGTTACATAAATTTATACTAAAACGGTGAGATGTTACAAAAATGAAGTTATTCATGAATTTATAAGATTTCAATTTAAGCGATTGTAATTATTCATTTAGTGTCAATAATTTTCATAGAATAACGCAGAATAATGCATTCGTTTAAATAGTTAGGACATAATGTCATGTTAACAAACATCACAATTATTTATTTGTCATTACTTTCAAAAGTTTCAACTTTGTTAGGGCTTACTTTTAGAAACGTCAAATATCAGAATCCGAAACATTCATAATAAGCATTATGCCTTTAAAGAAAGATTAAAATACTTATAAATGTCAGTATGCTAAACTTATTTAAATACAAAAATGTTGACATATTAGAATAATATTAAAAAATACTTCTCCTTAAAGTAAAATATAATTTAGAAGTAAGTACATTTTTGAAACATAATTATTTCGCAATAAATAATGTAAATGTTAATTATTAAAATGAAAGACTTTGATACTTACTTTTTTATTTTTTTCTCAATGGCTGAAATAAGATTTTCAATTATATTAAAATCTATAACTGTATATAAAATATTATATGCTATGAATTAAATAATAATTCTTTTGTGCGAATAATTCTTAATAAAATATTTATAAATTGTTTAGTCACAAAAATAAATTATTAATGGCTTCTCTTATATATCTGTGTGTGTTTATATGTAACTATTAAAAATAACAATCTCATACGGTATTTATTATTTTTTATTTACAATAAATTAAACGGCTTTCTATCTAGTTCTATCTAGAATATATTACTTACATTTTTATTTGAAATAATTAATTAAGAAAAAATCATAGTACCACTATTTCAGAAATAATATCAATAATAATTAGCTTACGCTATTTTAGATAATTAATATTTATAAGTCTTGTAAAAACTTGTAATATTCTGCATACAATTCGAATAAATAATTAACGCCGTAACAATAATTATGAAATAAAAATAAATAGAAGATAAAGATTTAAATATATATCGAATATGAAAGTTAAATCGGATTTAAAAAAATTAAAATAAGCTCACAATAACAAAAAATGTTTAATTTGATATTTAGATTACAATACTTTAACTAAATTTACCTTGAACTCCAAATTAGGGAAAATAATTGAATTTCATTATAATTTCAAATTAAAAAAAATTGCTTTTAAGATTGGTATACGTTATGGTTTAAAAATAATTGATACAAGAATGTGTTTTCATAACCTTTAGTAAACAGTGAAACAACATTGAAAAAGGAACTCGCGTGTAAAAAAGCTTGTTGCTAGTTTAACCCTAACGTTATTCTAGAAGAAAATTTAACTTACTAGAATGTTATTATCAAGTAATGTTAATTTCATTGTCATTGGTATGTAATTACATTTTAAGTGCAAATTGTGTACTTGTGTTGTAAAAAATTTTTTAAAAAAATATTATAAAAATATTGATCGAATCAAAATGTTGAGATCGAGGCAGAAATAATAATTATACAAGAAATTTATGATATTGTCAAGAATATCGTTAAGCAATTATCGTAAAGAAATAAAATACAAATAAATTGAAATTGCCCTTTTTGTTTTCCATTAAGCCCAAGATAAAACTTTTATTTAAAATACGGCAATGCATAAAAAAGTTAGTTGCAATTGACAACTGAAATATAACGAGCAATATTACGTATTAATTTTAAATATGCCTCTCTAATAACCTGATTTGATCGTTTTGTTAATGTTGAACGCGATGGCGGTGTATCCCTTAGTGCAACAAACGATTCGCACGATCAATTACATAATACGCCCGTATCTACGTGAATTTCTGCATAAGAAAAAGTAAAGAGAATCGAAGATGTTTTAAGCATAATAAAATATTCGATGAAAGTGCGGTCCAGTTATTCTCACACTATTTTCTCATTGACGCACGAAGATTTTCCACTTCACGCTAAGCCCGATAGCCCCATTAGCGATAAAAATGAGAAGCGACCGGCAGCGTATATCGAAATCTAAAATGTTTGCAACGAGATATAATCCCGACAATATAACACCAAAGACAAAGGTAATACTAGTGCAGGCCCGCAAAGCAGTAGGAAAGGAGAGAAAAATTGGAAACGGAAATCGTGGAGTGAGAATGGAGTGTGCAAAATCCGTATAGAGAAGAGAGCCGGTGCTCACGACTTCTCGCGCAGCTCCGCGGTTGCAGCCCGGCTTGCGCTTCCTGCGGCATTGTCGAGTAAAAATCTTTATCGACGTTCAACGACCCCGACCCTGGCTAGACGCTGGCGGCGCTCGGGGGTGTCGGCGGCACGGCAGGATGCGCGAACCGCTCCCTTTCGTCCCTCTCGTGCTCGCTCTCTCCTTCGTAGTGGTAACGGTAGGGTACGCTGTCACAGGAGAGGATTGGCCTCCCCCGAAAGGAGAAAGAGCGCTGGTGAGAACGAGAGGTGTAGAGGGAGGTAGGGTTTGCCAGCCGGGGTCGGCGACTGAGGGGTATGGCGCAGAGGAGCGAGGGCGTCGATGC
Source organism: Wiebesia pumilae (assembly GCA_018907045.1). Classification (NCBI taxonomy): domain Eukaryota; kingdom Metazoa; phylum Arthropoda; class Insecta; order Hymenoptera; family Agaonidae; genus Wiebesia; species Wiebesia pumilae. Next base: position 3,086,992 of record JACCHZ010000107.1, read on the forward strand.
TCGCCTCTCTCTCTCTCTCTCTCTGAGCCGACGTCAGAGGTCGTCGAACTCTCCGCGGTGAGCAGCGCAGTGCGACGTAGTCGACGATGCGCGGGGTCGTTATTATTTCCCACCCTGCGCACCGAGGCTGCGCTGACGCAACTCCCGGCCGGCTTATGGCGGCTGCACTTGTCGCAAAAAATGACTTTTTCGAAAGTGGCTTGACATTTTAAGCGCATTCCCGACACCGGCGTCGCCTTCACCGGATCAACAATTTTAAGTGATTCGACATCAACATTTTTAAGCAGTCGACTTATTCAACTCTCGAGTTCTCAGCTTTGACGCACAACTATAGCTTTAATGCTAGTCATCAGCGGCCCCCGGCTAATGTGGCTTTTTGTTTGCGATTCTCGAGACTCTTGAGGATTCGTTAAGAGAGCAGAGCTCGATGCGAATTACGTGGGAAAATATGGGAATGGTTGAGCGTACGTGACCGGCGCTGCGAGTGTGTCTGTACTTCGGTACAGTTCCCTTCAAAAGCCCATCCCAGAATCGTCCTTTTACCGGGCTCTTTTAAAATCAAATTTCCTTCGGAGTCTCTTAACTGTTGCATAACGTATTTCAGCGCTAAATGCGAGGAGTCGCGATACTTTATAACCAGCTTAATGTAAATTAACGTTTGAAGTAGACTATAACAGGGCAAACCCTTAAATCGCAGCGTTGGCAGCAATCCCTCTGCCCCTCTCTTTTGCCCTCTTCCTCTCGTTGGAACCTGGGCTCTTTTTCTATCTATCATTGCGAAGCCTCTCTCCCGCTTTTCCTCCTGTCCCCACCCAACGTACATCGTTTCATCTCGCATATAAACGTGTACAGACTACCAGGAGGCTTGGCGCGTTTTCTTGCTCTCTCTCTCTCTCTCTCTCTCTCTCTCTCTCTCTCTCATCCTACCTGCATCCCACCCTATGATTTCACTGGGATCTCCTCGCGGCGGAAGAGGAAGAGAGATAGTGAATGAGCCCGAGGGAGAGAGTATATCCGAGCTACTCTGAGGCGCGAGAGCGTTCCTGAAAACTTGAGGTCGGGATGCCTCCGGGTCTGCAGAGGATCCCTGGGGATGACGGCTCCTCCCACTCCGCGTTTACCGCCCCTCGTCTCCTGCGTCGTCGTCCTCGTCCTCTTCCTCGTCGTCTCGGAGAACGCTGAACCTGTCGCATCGAAGAGGGGAGAGGACGAGGGGTACGCTACGGGTTCACGAGCGAGAAGCAGGAAGGATGGAGTAACGTAAATTTTCTTTTTCTGGAATTCGAAATGACTCTTTCACGCGAGACGAGTTACGAGCCTCAGAGGACGAGTTGATAATTTCTTGCGCGATGAAAAACCGAATGCACATCGTCTCTGAACGACTATTCTATTATTCTTGCATTTACGTACTTGCGGATAAATTATTTTTACTTGTCCTTTTCCATATCCTCGGGCTTCACTTTTTCCGAAACTTTCTTAGATCCTTCAATTTCGTAAAAGTGCCAATTAGATGATCTTACGGGCTTGATGAATAACGCGACGTTGACAATGTGCCACGTGAATTTCATTATCGGAACCAATTCTTGGATTTATTTCTTGCTCATGCAGCTGGATCTTACCTCTTACGTAAACGGAAAAGCTATTATTTAGAAATGTTTCTAGAAAAAATAAGATGTCGTGCCTTTCCGAAGCTTTTACAACGATATATACATCATTCTAGATGACAAATTTTTTAGAGAACTAAGTTGTCAATGTTTCGTTGTCAAAAGTACAAAATGATGGAAACACTCAAGCTCGTCATACTTGGTTGAAACAAACACTGCGATACAAATCTATTAGTAGAAGAACCTGATTCTTCAAAAAGTTGGCGGTTTACAAAATATGTCAGCACTTAATCAAAAAACGCAATTTTAAAAAGGAATTTAATTATTGACAAATGAACAAAATTTAACCACCATTGAACTAATAGTTTCTGCTCTATATGCTAGTGAAAGTATCGATGCGATGATACATACATTTAGTATCATACACAATTAGTTTAATATTGCTTGGGTTATCATAATTCAATGGAGATAAAATGAAAAATAAATAGTTTCAGTGATATATAAAATTATAGTAATTTATGACTTATTACTTGCTCTCCTTCAAAACTATAAGATTATATTCATGCTTTACAATACTAATTTATGAAATCTGCTATAAATTCTATGCGTATAACGAGTAACGTAGAATTGTAGTGAAAATAAATAAATAAAACTTGTAACTATAAATTTTATTCGCCACATTGTCAGTTCTCTTAGAAATATTAAAAATCGATGGTTTAAACATTTTGCGCGTCATCGTCTATAATCGCGAAGAATAATCGTAGTAAAGATATGTTACCTAAGTAAGTTGCATCGGTGTACGGAAATTGACAACTGAATTATAATCGCTCACTCCTGTAATAATGCTTATTGCAGGATTATTACAGGAACAATGTTTAATTTATTATTAAACAATTATCAAATGTAATGCCGTTTACAGTATATCTATATCTTATATTTCCGAAGCTTTAAATTCACGCTCTGATTATTACTTTTTACCTTAGCGTAATTCTTTTAACTCTACATACACATGAAGTGGTACGAATTTCGAACAAATGTGTGTGTCGTACGTTGTGTGCAACAGTTTACATTTCTTAGGCTTATGACAAAAATTGACCCACTTGTACATCCGGACCTTAAAGGAATAACACCCATTTTCATGCTCATAACTACCTTGACCAGAGAATCTGCCGTATCGACCGCACAACGAGTCTCATTGAGAAAGTTTGAAAAAATTTAAATATATTTTAACTTCTCTTTTTCCCCCGTTACTATTCAATTTTGTTGGACTGTATCCCTAGCAGTTTCTTCTTCGTACTTAAAAAGAAGCACGTAGAATAGAAAAATCAACGACTGCTTTCCATTTGTCACTGAGGTTTAATACTGCGTATTAAAATGATAACGTAGCGGTACACGAGATAAGAATCGAAAAGAAGATCACCTAATTTTCCTAATGCAAAGAAGCCGTGCATCTATGTAGAAAAATACGAGAGAGCATTTAAAGAATTCGCGAAAATGGTTTTGAGCAATCAACAATGAGACGGGATCAACAAGCATCCGGGAAACGCCATTTGGTACTTTGGCACACGTGTGCAGGAGAAGCGTCCTATAATTCCGTGCAGGTTCGATGCAGGAAACAAACGCGAAAGGAATGTACTTTTGTGTTTGGACGTAGGTGTGCACGTCAAGCTTTCTTATTCTTAAAAGACCGGCAACGGATTCTACACGAGGGCGTATCCTTTTACAAGGCGGATATTCAATTGCGTCCCGATATATATTCTTGCTTCCTTACATAATGCCACTCAATACTTTGTAATGTAAATCGAGCGAACGTCTTTTCGTGTAAACGAGTATAATACTTTGGTTTTGCCTTTTTGTTGTACTGTATATTGTACTGGTAATTTCTTGTTATTTATCAGAGTAATAATCCTCTGGGTTGGAAATCTAATTATTCGCATGTGCGCGCACGTGCGTGTCCGTTGGTGTGCAAAAAACGTGAACGATGCTCGAATTAGAGATTGAGAGTATGACAATCGATTGTGAGCTAAGGTAGTGTAAATTTATAAAAGGTAAATTTATAAAAATTATTTCTTTCGTAAAACTCAGAGATTTGTTGGCAAGTATTAGGATTTGAAGAAAAAATTTTTTAACACGATTTTTGCGTTAAATATACATTACATTTACCAATTTTTACGACTCAGTTTTTATTATACAATTAACAAAACTACATCTAAATTTTAAGACAATTTCATTTGGATGTGCTTTTTACTCAATTGTGCCGTATAAATAAAAAATCGGACATTTTTTCAAACAATGTTTGGTAAAATAAAAACAACTGTTTATTAATTTCAAAAGATTATAACTTTTATTTTTGTGTTTAATTATAAAGTTGCAAGAAATCCATCGATTAATCATTTAATATCACTTAGCTTCTCTTTCCTCGTCCGTAAAACTTCAATATTAATGTACTTATGTTTGGTATTTTTAACACAATATTAAACGTTAAAGAATGTTACTTTCAACGAGTGTCCGACAACAAGCACGTCTTTACAAAATTTACTCAATGTGCAATCATACAGTTTTTTACAAACTACATATTTTATATTGAGCCTATTTGCTCAGTGTTAACGATTATTTTATTCGTTTTAACGAAATATTAATACATCTTATTAAATTATCAGCGGATGTCATTAAAAATTGTTACGCTGATATTAATATAAAGCACTCAATTGATATATTTTTTTACTAAAAATTAATCTAAAAAATATATCCTTGTAAAAAAAAGGCCTACATAAATTTTAATTATAAAAATAATGTAGGGAAGCAGCTGTGCGTGTGATAAATTTTTAACGGTACGTTGAGTTCTTCGACGTATTTAAAATTCGAACTAAACGCAGCGTCTGCTTTGATAACATTATGATTAAATAAAAGAGTCTGCAATACTGAACCTGACCACGTGACCTCCCATATCGATCGCCTTTTTATAAAATGTCCCTAATCAAGAGCACTAATCAAATTTCTGCGTGCTTTAAATTTACTTATTTGACATAATAAAATAATATAGAAAGTACGCAGAAGATTTTCAGTAAACCTAACGGTGACGCCTTTAAAGACATCCCTAATAAGTTTGCTTAAAATACCATAATTCGCGTATTCGGATAATACGAAGAGACAATTCCCTCGTAAAATTATGTACTGACTTTTCAGAGCCGTTTATCGATGTACTAGCATTGATATCTCATGACTCTTAAATATCCACATTTTAAGCGCTTATTATTCATTATTTGTTGATCAAATTATTTTGAGTAGCGAGCGAGGAAAAATTTAAATATATAAAGACGTAAATAAGTTAAAAAATGAGAAGAATTACTTTAAAATCGCCTAATCGCTTAAAGAATTGCAAACGTTAAGAAAGTAAATTTGACCTGGAATTGTCGTACTTAACAACTAAAGAACATAAATATTTAAAGCATAATCCAAACTCATCTGCTTAAAAAAGTGATTAAAAATGAAACTTATTCGTCGTATAATAATAGTAAATAAGTATATTTAAATCGCTAACAGACGATAATGAAAAAGCAAGTGGAGTGAAATGTACATTCGTGAATTCTAACAAAAATGATAAATTAGCTACCGAAAAGAAAGAATAGTCTTTTTATTTCACTTATTGTATCCATGACCCTTGAGGAATCTTGGCAATAAAAGTGGGAAAAGTGTCGATGTGCGCATAATGTTCATTAGTGATATTCCGAGAAATGTACCGGTATCGCGTTTCGTATTAAAGAGGGGTTATCGTTGCGTTAGGAACGGTAGCCTAAAGCCTCTGATTGGCTACACCTGTACACAGAGAGCGGCGCTTTTCTTATAACGTAACCGTGCGTTCCACCTTCTATGTGAGTGGGCACATTATTACGACTGTCCAAAATCGAAGAACCTCGAATGTGAAACTAGTGTAATTGGGTGTTTATGTAAGATACGATAACTGATTCTAAAAGCCTCGTGCTGAAACAAAAAAAGGCCTAATGTTGTTAAAAGTGCTTAAATTTAAATAATTGTCTTAGTGAGTCATAGTGAGTTGATTATGCTAATTGTTGTAATAAACATTACCGTCAAGAGTCTTATTCAAAATTTCATGAATTTCAACTGCTTAATGGGCAAGATGGCGCTAAGTATTTAAGAAAAAATTAAAACTGCGACGAATTATAGCAAGTAATCTCGTTCAATGATCTCAATGTCCGAAGACAAAAAGATAAAATTTGTACCAATAAGCTGTGCCAAGCTTGATTATAAGAAATTGACAAGACATTGACAAGAAACGTAATACCAATATCCAATGTCCAACGAATAACGAGCATTTGATTATTAAACGAAGATTATGTATTTGCGTGGTCTCGTATAATATTAACAGAATATTGTCCGTTAAGTCTACATGGGAAACGCTGACAGATCATAATGTTAAGAGTTCACGGAGAGTGCTTTTAACCGTGCTTTAATCGGCCAGTACGCCGACGAGGGAATGCTACCGACGTTCTGACGTTGACATTGACGAGCCAGAAAACCTCAAAGCACCGGAATAGTTTAGCACACACGATTACACCAAAGCACGGGAGTGTTTAGCACAAACTCGATAGAGTTCGACACTTGCAACCTCGCACGTATAATATTGCAACGTTAAATTTGACAATGGCAATTAATTAGGCGCAATTTACCTTATCGCTAATTAGCGATAGCTAGTGCTAACAGTTGCTACACCTCGCCACTTATCGCTACTTAATAAATGTTCTCGATTAACGCGCACTTTTCATCCAATCGGATCTAATGCGCTCCTTCCTCGATATCTTAGACAGCGGAATTAACAATGATGAATTTGCTATTTTAGCAAAAGGACTCGTTATTACAGCAAATTACAGCAACGTAATCGAGCTACGACCGAGCTGCGAAATTATATTTTATAAACGATGTTTCGCTCGAGCACTGACAACGTCTCCTTCTCAAATGCAGGTGAACGTTTCGCGCGTTAAATAATCCAAGATCGTTCAAAGAAACAAAATTTCAATTGCCTACCTCTCATCGACCAATCGCTTCTCATCATCGAATCAATAAAGGCACGAGCATTTGCAGAGCTTAAACACCGTTACATGGGGGCACGTTACGTAATTCTTTACCCTCGTAAGGCCAGCCCAGACAAAGAAGAAGTTCAGGACCGAAAGGAAAAAAGCAGCCTCGTTAACCAGGCGAGCGGAGGCACTACAGCGCCATAGATCAGATGTGTTGGTTACCATGGGAAATGTAAACTCGGCATAGACCCCGACACGCCCGCACGCATTGGCACATGCACACGGTTACTTCGTACTTCCTCGGCGTCGTTTCGAGACCCGAGACCCGGCGACAAAGATCGATCAGCGCTCGAGTTTGTAGCGCTCGCGCTTTGTGTACGCAAGCGGGTATTCGCAAACGTGTGGCTAAGGCCACAGAGGAAAGCAGTGATTACGTACGTATATGTCATGACGTAGAGGCTGTGTCGCGTGCGCGCATCAGCGACTCTTCGAACTGTTGCGCAAAGCCCCAAATTGGTGCTGGTTTTCGCCGCCCTTAGGGGGACGTTGTGCCTCGCGGACTCGCGCTGCGAGCGTGAACCCGAAGTCGAACTCGTCGAGGGGTCGAAGACCGTGAAAATCGACGAAGGATTCCCGAATTAGCAACCTGAGTGTAACCTCGTTATACACGCACGCGCGCGCGCGCACGCACGCACGCACGCACACACGTGAAAGTATTTATACGTAAATCTCTATCCTCCCTCTCTCTCTCTCTCTCTCACGCACACGCACACGCACACGCACAATCTGCAATCTCGAGGGCGATGCAACCAGCTCATTTGCCTGACATCCCTTATTAACGCGTGAAATCTGTATACAAGGGCGAATAATGCATGCCAAATATAGGCTCAACGTGGGAGAAGATTGTCACTGGACTACGTAATAGGAGGAATCGAATGGATACGCGGACAAGTTAAAAAGATGACAGATGTGTCCCGACTAATTGCCAAATTACGCGTATTACATATAAGTGTACTCGCAACCGATTGTTCACGTTTTCACGAAATGGAGAAGCTGCGCATTTTTAAGCCACTATTTAGGCCAATACTTCATTATAGCGCAGTCCTAGAAATTAAATTCATTTTGCAATAAAGCACAAATTCCAAAGTTGGATTGTCAATTCAATCTTATAACTTTTATAAAGTACGAAGAAATATCTTTCGTATCTGTTTGGAGTAAGCCAAAATAATTTTTAGAATGAAAAAGTACGCGTTTATCACTTTGAATGTGCGAATAAAATGGAAATGTTTACATTTATCCGATTTTATATTTTTACGAATTTAACTTGAAAATGTTACAATATCCCTTCGTTTGAAGTAGTTTTCATCATCATCCTGATGAATATCTTTTTCTACCTAGTGCTACTTTAAAAATACAAATTTGTAAGTTTTTCACATTGACACGAATTAACGCACAGTTATTTTACTTTGTGAAATTGAGCGCAAGTCAAGGACATTACGAACAGCGGCAGTAATGCGAATAAATTATTTCAGTGGTTCATAAGTGAAATGAAAAAATTGAAATCTGTCGCGTAAATGTTTACAATTTTTTAAGCTATTGCTCCATTATATTGCCTTATATTGCAAAATTGTAGAATATTTAAGAAAAAATTACATGCTCATAAAATTAAAAGATACCCCTAATTCTCAATAATATAATCCAAACTCTTCTGAAATAAGCTAAAAATTGTAATGACTAAAAAACGTAATTCAAGTATAAAGTTTTGTTTAAAGCATAATTAGTGATTTGCCTGTAAATTGAATAAATGTATTATTGTATATTGATATTATATACGATTAAAAAAAAATAATAATAAACCTTTTCTCCATCTTAATGTTAATTCAATCTACAGACGGATCTACATTAATTTTCAGGTATTCCGTAATAATCGAAATTGATAATTGTTTTATACAATTGATAATAAGATAAATTGAAAATAATGTTCCGATCCACTTGTAATAATCTGCTTTGGAGTTGTCAAGTTATAATTGTACAAACATCAGAGAACAAGACGAGGAATATTGAGATAAAATACCGAAAAATAATTACATTGTGGATTGAAAAATCAAATGATTTATTTGCCCAGACATGAAGCATTTTGCACTCTCAGAGTGGTATTCGAATTAAGATGACTTAATTGATGACTTAAACACCGATAGAATCGGAGGCTAAATAATTTAGCGAGGCTTCTTGGAGGCATTTAGTCATGTTGGGGATGTAGCACGCAGAAGAGCCGCATTTGTTAAACATTTCGCAGTGCCTATTGTCTGCGACAGGAGTGCGCAAAAGGAGAGCGATGCCCCTACCCTTGACCTCCACGGATCTTACATTAAATCCAGCCACGATTCTTCTCTTCTCGACTATGGCGCTCGGTGGCTCCTGGTAAAGGAGAAAAGTCGACGGCGAGTATAAGGATAACAACGGTTGGCTGGATTTTCACAGCGAGATCGAGCGAAATTAGACGCAGGCGGGTTCTGCTCGAATACACACAAGAACGCGAAACCAAATGAATAAAGAACGACGGCAGAGAGAGGGAGGAAAGGAGAGAAGATCCTAGAGCCGAGCCAGTCAGGGCCTGGAAAAGACGGTGAAAAAATAAGCTCAGGCTTGGAGAGGAGCTTCGTCGCAAAAAGAGGAAAAAGGGTCGTCAGGAGGGCGGGAGGGCGTAGGAGTGGAGAAGAAACGGGGAAGGTGGAAAGTCCCGGCGACAGAGGAGGGGGTGCATTCGAAAGGCGAGGACAGAACCAACGGGGCAAAGGGTAGGACTTTACGCCCGCAGCCAGAGAAGTCTGAAGACGAGGTGGAGCAAAGAGCGGGAAAGCGTGGGTGGGCGGATGCGATTTTCCTCAAAAATGCTTCCACAGACGAGTCATCCGGGAAGTTTGCGGAAAACCAGCAGACGAGGGAGACAAAGGGCAGCTGGTCGGGATGACGTCGGGGCGGCGGGACACGCCAACGGCAGAGGGGAAGCGCCAAAGGGCGCTAGCAATTGCAGTATGTCCCGAAAGGGCGTTTTGATCAAAATTATACGACGCAGAGTGCTCCTATAAATATCAGAGTCGATGATACATGAGTTATGAGATATGAGATATGAGATATGAGATATGAGATTCGGCATTAAAAGGCCGATTAAAACGCGTGCCAATTGCTACGGCCGATATAAGCTCGTTGAGATGTCGAAGTATAAGGAGAGCGGACGGGGGTGCAAATGAGTCGACCGACGCGCGAGGAACCAATGGACTGGAGGAGGGTGAGTGCCTTTGGACGTGCCCCGTCCAAAGGCAGCTAAGGGGACATTGAGTAGTAGTTCTGCAACTACAAATAAATACTTACATACGGTGTAGTCCAAGTTTCGCGGTCGTAGTTATCGTATCATTAAGCCGGATATAAAGAGAACGAGCATTAAATTAGTTCGACGCGTCGTCTTGGGAACACCCAATTTTTGTCGTTGGCAAGACAATGGAACTTTCAACCTCCGTGCGAATATTTCACAATGCTTTACGAAAGCTTTTTGCGTTAGAGGAACTACCCGCTCCTCGCTGTGTTCGTGCATTTGTTTGGTAACTGGTAATGGTTGTAATCGATAAAAGCTACCGATTACGTTATCGGGCGTTTTCGCGTAAATCATAAATAAAGTACTCCGCGCTTACGCGACAAATTATAAGGTTCGGTAGCTTGTTCTTGGAGAAATAGGTTTGATGTGAAAAAAATCTTGCGTCAATAATTGGATCTCTCTATAAGTGGAAACGAGAATCAATTTAAGGGGTTTTCACTGCCGGGGGAAATATTAAACAATAAGTCGCATAATCATACGGAACGAAGAGAAAGTAAAATCCCGCGGGACAAGCGTGATGGATAAGGAGGGATAGGAGATGGGAGCGATAGGAGCAGGAAAGGGGTAGAGTTGAGCGAGAAAGAGAGCGAGAGAGGAGTGAATGGGCGAGTGAAGGGAGAAAGACGAGACGGTGGAGGGATGACGTAGAGCGGGAGGAAGTGGAGTACGAGGTGTACGCGAACCGGTACGGAGGTCGTCGATACTACAGGCCAACCAAGGAGGTTGGGGTAGGCTCTCCACACTGTCTCCCCACTCGGATCTATGCGGAACACGCTACGAAATATTCCCCGCCATCACTCGCTCGGTCTTTCGCCTCGACGCACCACCACCACCCCGCTACTGCTGCAGGCTCGATCGATGCCAGACAGTCCTGTTCACACGACCGAATCCCGCCGAATGCGCACCCTTTTGCCCCCTGCATTATACCTACGCACAACGGTGCGTGTGCAATGTGCGCTGGCTGAAGGGGGTCCACACCTTTTTACGCGCTACTCTGCTTCTCTCTTTTTTCGGTTACTCCGCTTTCATCTCTCGCTCTCTTGTTGTTGCTGTTAGGTTCGATGGCACCACGACTTTTCGCGCGACGCTCTCGCAGCGGATTGCAGTATACGAGGTGCCCAATTACATACGCCCCTGCCCTTTTATACGCATCATCCGCGTGTTTTATAAATATTCATTAAAGGTCAAGAAGGCTAAGTGAGGTACTTGTGGTGTTTCGCCTGGAGCTCGGAATTATGGACTTTGATGCTTTTATCTCGCGTTTATCCGAAGATCAATGTTACTGCGGGATCTCTCTCCCCTCCTCTTACTCCTGCCCCGCTGCTCCTTGTCTCTCTTTTCTATTTTCTCGCGCAGACACGTACACAGCCAAGCATCATTATAGTACTTTATGTAGCTTATGATCTTAGAGAAAGGAAACGCCTCGCGAGCATTTAAATTCCGTTTGTGATAACGATCTTCTTATAAAGGCTCAAATTAATATTTAACGTGCAGACGAATCTATTACAAATATTGCTTTTGTTGCCGGTAATAAGCCTGTGTAGCCATTTAAAGGAAGATTTCTTACTCTTGGTTTATCTATGAATCAGGATACAAGGATTATATCCGCGGTATATGCTAGCACATCGTTAAAAAGTTGTCCATTCCGCGTTTCATTTCGATTCTGTGAGAATGTCAGAATGGAACATTTAGAATGTATACATTTTAAAAAAATCGATCGAGTAACTGAATATTATAAGTAGTTTTTTTCTGCATACACGGATCAACGAACTATATTAATAAGTATAGATAAGAAATTCAGTTCAGTTGTTTCAGAATAATTTTTAAGCATTATTGAAAATGTTATTTACGCATTAGCGGCATTAGGTCGGTTAGTTTTTCAATTCGTCAATTTGTCACTGTATTAATGACAATTTTGATTTAATTTTCAAGCTAATGAAATTTTTAACGGGAATTTTTGTCTTTGATTTTACGAGTATAAAATAGAAAATAATACATACGTGTCAGCATTTACGTATATTCCTTCTTATCTGCAAGCGCGTAATATAGTCATTTTATAAGTATGCCCACATCTAAAGTGTCTACAAATAACGCGGACCGTTATTTATGCATAAGCAAGTACACGGGTACTTTATTTTATAATTATGGTTTCAATTTTTTTACGCATAACAGAGTAAGATCGTGTATCAACCGTACACATCGTAATGCGTACACGTTGTATATATTATTTTATTTAAAAAGACATGTAAAATAATTTAAAATATTGAAAGATAAATTAATTTTTTTTTTTTTTTCAAAGAAAAAAATGCACTCCATTTATAACAATATCATACGAGAGAAAGACTTCTTTTTGAAAATGTATTTTGATCTTAATTGAAACTTAACGGAGGATATATTTCCTAATTTTTTATTTTACATTAGAACGAATTCTATTTTATTTACTTAGTAGTGAAAAAGACATATTTTTATGATACGGAAAGAGACATGGATGTTGAAAGTAAATGGGAATACCTATACGCTTGAGATTTCAATTATTCTGGCCACCGTATAACACAATTAAAACATTTCAAAACAGGAAAACCATGTCAAATAATCATGCTCGACATTTTCCTTTGATTACACAACAGAACTTATAAACAATCGAGTGGTTTTCAGTTGAATAGACCGAGACATTTGCACTTTTCTTCGTTTGTTGCAGCATAATACTTAAGGAATTCGTATAAAGACTTTTGTTAAAATGGATTCAATATACTTATCATAAAATTATACACATTAGAAGTGTTCGTTCAGAAAGTGATTACAGTCTATCAATCAATTTTGTAAGAAAATTGATTTGCGAAATTAGTCCCTTATTTATTATTATTATTATTTTTTTTTTTTTTTTTTTTTTTTTTTTTATTAGTCCCTAATATCAGTCGGTAATCTGCGTTTTATATCTTTCTTTATTTCACGTGATGCAGTAAGAAGGGCGCAAACAGGTTGTCCGAAAACAGGCCTACCTTGCGTACATGTCAGCAAAACGAAAACTCATCGGGTGCCCAAAGATTTTTGTAAAAGTCCGGTGGTGTCTCGCGTGTCTCCTATCCGATAACGAGTTTACGCGCGTGAGACAGCGACCGACGAAAGGGGACGAACGACGAGTATCGGCGCCTTGTCCCCGTCGGCAACGATCGCGGAAACGTCACGAGGGTTGCGCCACCAAACACGCCCACGAAACTCCGAACCCGTACATTTCGCACGCACTTGCCCGCGAACTTCGGTATGTATATCGAACTTACGATCGAGTTCCTTTCCGGGTGATCGATTTTCAGTTCCTGGTAATCATACGCACAACCTCCTCTCCCTCGCTCTACCCCCCCCCCCCGCCAAACCCCAACCCCGACCCCTGGTTGGGGTTCCGCCAGGGCCCGCGGAATTTAAACCTGGTGATCAATGGCCACTTGTGGGCGTATGCCGGGTGAGTGTACACAGAGTTGCATTTCAGAAAGCTGGCCCTGCGTTTTGAAAGTAGGCATTATTGCTGACCGCTCGCGTAGTAACATTTTTCCCTCGGCGCCTGCCAAACTGCCGGCAGCACATTTACGACGTACACAGTGGTACGCAATATTTCACCTCTCTAAATTCTTTTTCATTTCATTTCATTTCACTTCGCTTCAGTTCATTTCAGAAACTTTTAATTTTTGTTTCTTCTACGTCGCATATAAAGCCTGCAATGCCTAATGGTACAGTTCCGATCTATTTCAATTTGTTCGAGTAAATTCATTGAAAACTCATTATTTTTACACTTATTATAACTCATCAACTTTTCATCCTATCAACAATTACATCCTCCCCGGAATTAAGTATTGCCTGTCATTCTAAATATCCGCAATTAAAACCTTCAACGTAAATTTTGTGGTTGTAATTGTTACACATCTTACATATCTTACTTTTAATTATATTTTAATTTTAAATTTGACTTCATGGCTTAAACAGAACCTGAGATTATAGATTTTAATATATTAACACTAGTTGTACCTTCGAAATTCAATATATTAGCCTCGACGCCACACTTTCATTCTAGATAATCGCATTTCATTTAACGTTGTTCTCAGCTTATTTAACGTTTTTTTAATAGCTTCGTGACTCACGTAAAATGTGAAAAAAGTTTGTGATATTACATGGAAAATATAATGCATATATGACAAAGTAATGTGTATTTGCAGCTGAGATTTAATTCAACACTATGCTCGTATAACGATGGAAATATTAAAAAATTATTGCTTTTGTGAATCTAGTAAAAATTCATCGTTATTCCGCTACCCAATTTTAAATGCTTCCTTTCCTCTTACCAATTGTTTAAGAAAAACTAATTTCTTATTTACTACTTATTTGAAAATTGACTTTCTGTTATTTATTATTAGGCTTAATTTACATTAATGTAAATTAAGCCTAATAAGTAGGTATAGCGAAGACAATTAATTGTCCGTAAAACTACTTGGCAGTTAAAATGCGAAGGAGCAATTTACAACAGATATATTTAGTAAAATTTTACTTATTATGTGCAATATAATTTTTACAAATTTACATTCGTTATTTTATGCTATCTGATTTAATGCGTCTATTTTATTTTTCACAAAACACTTGACTATTTGATCAGGAAAAGAAAATGCAAGAACCATTATTATAAAAATTGTATTTTATATATTTTACGTATGGAGATTGTAAATGTAATGCGTCTTTTATAGATTCACATATTTTACACATTGATCATTCGGAATATTTTTGTAGAATACTCTATAATTTATTATATTGCAAATACCAATGCGCTCGTATATTTCGGGACTTCATTTGAAGCTACAACTATTAAATATCATATTAAGAAGTACATTGTAAAACGTAAGAAGTATTATTGGCAGGAAAAGAAAAATTTTTATGAACCAAAATGATTACTTGGCAATTTAAAATGGAAGAAGTTGATAACAATATCACTCGTCTTCATATAAGAGTGATAATTTTACTCCAGAAAGGTTTCTTTTTCCTAAAAGGAATAATTAATTCCGATTCGAAAGAAGTTTCCTCATAGCCCGTTATTTAAGATAACCGCTTTTAAAATAAACGAAGCTTTTCTCTGAATCTGTTTTTTATTTTTTATAAATACAAAATACTATTCAAAATTTCGCTTCAGAATTGTTGTTGTTAAGCCAAAGTAATAAGGAAACCACAAAAGAAATTTACAGGTTCGTAATTTATATTTTTGTCTTATAATTTCAGATGTTTTCAAATGTACTTTCAACGTTTAGCCTCTGATTAGCTTATTTGAGAAAATGAATGAGTGTGTTTTTGTACTTTAAATGGGTTTTCAATAATTTACCTGTTATGATACTTATTACTGGTCACAAAAGTATAAAAAATATCGAAAAAAGGATGATGCAGCTATTCTACATGTGCAAATAAATTTATATTTTCATATAGTTTAACATAAATTTACGAAATAACTTTTTGTTTCATCTTATTATTTATTTGACTATATTTAGATTGACTATATTTAGATTGACTATATTTTTGCAGTCTAATGTATACATAATTATCCGGATGACAATCATTATAATCGCTTAACTTAATGTACCAAATAAATTACAATTAAATTTTAAAAGGGTAAAAATTTTTTTTTTATTTTTATTATACGATATAAAGTTTGGATTCGTTATTATTTTATATTCATTAATTAAAATGTTGTCCAGATCTTTACGAATATCTTCATAGATTGTAAGCATGAAAATAACGATAGCCATCCAAATATTTATACATGCTTATAAACTTAATTTATAATTCTGTATAAATATCTGCACAATAAACAAAAATAAGTATATTGCGTTTCAGTCGCAAATTGATAACTTTATATATAAATTTATCTTGAAAAAAATCCGTAAAGAATATTTTGTTTTAAATACAAAGTTACACGATTGTTTGTTGTATTTAACATTAAGTAAACACAAGTAATGATTTCATTATTAATAAAGTCGTTATAAAGTTTGAAATAAAACTTTGTAAGTGTATAATTGAAATGAAAGGGGGTTTATCTCATTAAATTTGAAATAATGAAGGAGATTAGACTTGTAATATTATCACTCTAATTAAACCGTCTTTCTTAATGTCCTTATTAATTGAATAATTGACTTGTAAAAAATTACAACAAATTACAATGGGAAATTTTTAAACGAGCTTAAAATGTAACGAGCACGAAGTAACCGCTGGAGTATAATTTTCACACATTTTAATGTTACTTTAAACGTCGCTTGGAACATATTTGCCGTGTCGAATACATTTTTCATACTTTAAAAAGGAAATTCAGAAATTTAAAATAAGGATGAGAAAACAAAGTTATGTAGTAATAAATGAATATTATCACTCTCTTAGGTTCACTTTCAAATATCAAGTACAAGTGCAGATGTACTACAATTGAAAACGATAATTTTTTAAAAGTAGCCCATCGCTCAAAGTATTAGTAAAACGATGAATAGTAATACGAAGAATAAACAGGAAGCAACTTTGCGTTGCAGCACCTACAATCGATTTGAATTGACAACCGTTATCTCTGCTCAATATTAAAATCAATAACACATCTGTTAGTTTCTCGTGAGAAACTGACTCGGTATTTTTAAAACAATCGTTAAATACAAATACTTTTCAAACATCATTGCCAAAGGCTAATTTTTCCTTTTAAATAGGAACTCGCTCTCTGAACGAAATTTAATTTCAGAGTCGACTTAATATATTTTTTACACCAGAAAATACCAAATGAATTGGCCATTGAGAATTATTAACACATTTGTAAAGCGATCGAATTGTAAGTCGTGGAGTGTAAGTCGTCTCCCAGAACTGGTAACGTCGTAACCCTAGACCTGACGTAGTTACATATCAATTGGAATAAAATGAGGGAACTGGGGACAAGCGAACTCTTCGAGTTTGACAGAAGGTGATATATTGTCGGCGACCCGCAAAAATAACTCGCGTTAACAGCAGTAAGACCCAAGCAATCTACCAGTCGAGTATCTTAGAAAAAGGACTCGAGGCGCTCCAGGAAGCGAATTCATGTATCCGCGAACGAAACGCCGACGGCCGCACGCTTATAAAAAGCCGACATAAAAGTCGACGGGCTAAAATCGAAGAGCACGTGGGCGTTTCATCCATAAAGTCATTGGAGCCCGGCTTATCTTAACCCCCGCGCCCCACCCACCCCAACCTGACATTGGAATTCGTGCTGCGACCGTTCGCTCGCGGAACTTGGCGCACACCTTGTATGTAGGGACGCAGGCTTTGTTCAGCATAAAGAAACGACGGAGAAAGAAACTCGGTGCATCTAAAAATAGAAGTGACCGCGTGCGCGAGGTGCTGCAGCCTCTCGGTCCTCCTCGCGGACGCTGGACGCTTAGGTGCGGACCGGGGTGGCGCACCGAGGACACGCCGGCATTAAAAACGGCGCCTCTAAATATAGATCGCGGGTCCGATCTTTGTGTTTTTCGCCGATTGGGACGAAAATGCCGACTCGAATAGTTTGAAGAGGATAAAAAATAAAAGAAAAGCCTCGATTGCCGTCGCTGTCTGCTCTCTCTACAGCTCCTGCTTGTCTCTACACCCGCCACTAGTCTTATCCTTCTTTCCCGAGCAAGGGACACCCTCTAGACTTTTTTCCTCCGTTGTTTGCTTTTTTTCAGGAACCTTTGCGGTCTCCCTCGTTTTTCCTCTTTTCTCGCTTTCTTGATATTCGTTGCAGACGCGATTAAAGGTGTTTATTTTTCAGAATTATTTCATCGTTCGATCACAGAAGAAATTCGACGTGGAGACGAATTGTGTAACGGGAAATAGATAACGGAAAACTGACATTTGAAAAGTTCAAACTCTGATCAGAATAAATTCTAAATGCAAAGTCATGATAATTCTGACGTCCCGTATCGGTATCAGATGTGGACATGCGTAGCTACGTTGAGGATATTATTATTAAATATCAAGAATTGAATCAAAGGGCTTATCTTATCATCCGAGACTTGATTTTTACATCGTAAATACAAAAAGTTCTATATCTACAGTTCTATATCTTTAAACGATTCAAAATTCCTTTTATGTTTGATGAGCTTTTCCTTCGAGAGGTTAAAGTTTTACTTATCCTAATGGTCATCGTTAAAGCTCTGAAGCTTTAACTGCTTAAAAGCAAACATTTAATTCCACGTTTTTGGTGAAATTGAAAAAATAAAATATTGCCCACTTGCTGTACAGAACATGCTTTTAATAATATACCAAAGGCTTTTGGTCTCCTTGATTTCAGTGATCTTCCGTACGCAAATTCAGAAGCTCGCGTTCCTTAATTTTATCGGCAAACCTACATTCTTCGCTTATGCAATTATTTTGTACTTATCGAAAGAAATTTTCGTACGTGGCGCGATTCCTTTGAATGGGTCGCCAGGAATACAAAACGACGATGACGACAGCGTTCACGAGTCTAACCGCTAATTCGAGCTGCGGGCATTAGCCTCCGCTCGATTAATCCCAGTCGAAACCGAGGGTAATTTTATTTACTCAAAGTCGTTTCACCATACTAGTACTGCTCAAATGTTTATCATCCGAGATTTCGAGACAATGGTGCTGGTAATGGAATTTAAAATATTTAACGCAGATCAGCATTTTCCTTATGAAAGAATATTGAAAAGAAAAAAAAAAATCGAAAGCTGTTAGAAGGCTGTTGTATTCGCAAGTTGTTCGCGAACGACGTAATTGTCAAAGGAAGCTGACGCGTTTTCAATTTTATTTGAAGCATTCCAGGATCATAATCTTGGTTATATCTTTTGATTTCGTTTTTGTTTTATGTAAATTCTCAAGGAGCACTCGTACTCCATAATACATATACCCATAATACTCTATAATATATAATGATAGAAACACACGATGTAATAGTGCATGGACTTCGAGTACAAGCTATATTTCCTCGAAAGCAGCTAATCCCATCGAAACTACGTCAGCCTTTGAAAGTTCTATTACAAGTATCTAATAAAAAGTCTATAGAAAGGTGATTTTACGTTTCATATTCACTTTCACGTTCGCTGCACGATGAGGTACCTTACAATCAAAGCCTGTGTTCCTCTACGCAGGGCGTCCGTTTTTCTAAAAATCACCTCCTTTTTTCCATCCTCCGTGTCCTTCTTGACGTAAGCTCGCCATTCGGTGTGCGTCTAATACGCCAATGGGGAAATCCACCGGGGGACTCTGCGTCGTTCGCAGCTAATTTAGCTTTTAGAATGTAACGGACTTTTGTTCCATTTGTATCCGAAGCGAAATCTTTTTTAGCTCAGCGACATACATGTAGTTAAATATATATTTTCTGGCCTCTAACTTAAATGCTTCACTTTTTTCTACTTTAATACACTGCCCACTTCTTTTATCCCCTTCTCTCTATTGTTTAAGAAAGCTTTATAATTACTTGATTGTTTTAAGTAATGCAAAAACTATCGAATCCGGTTCTTAATTCATCATTTCCAACGTAGAAACATTCTTTTTAATGACTCTCTCAAGCAGCAGGTCTAACTTCTAACTTCAGGTTAGAAGTTTAAGCGAGGAATCTACTTGCTTGCCAACCGCTTATTGTAAAATTGATAATTTATTATTTCAAAAACTAATTTCATCTAGTTATTCGTTATGAAAAAATAATTCGTTAGAGTACCACGTGTTTTTCAACCGCAATTAAACTCGACGATATATCTACAATGAATCTAAGGGAGAGCAATATTTTTTTCGTATATATTTTAAGTGCAATGTAACTAAAAAAATGTTACCATGTCAGAAACGCAAATTGACAGGCTTCAATACTCTAGTATCGTATCTTAATCATCCAATTTCCAAACGGTTGAAAACGGTGCTAAACGAAACGTTTTGTAAAACTGCTATTGTTTAGAAAAGTAATTTAAGCATAATACATTGATATTTAATATTTAATATACGACTCCAGTGCTGCATATTCAATAATCATCAAAGCAGATTGTACAAATAGATTTGATTAAATGTCAAATTTTATTGGAACCCTTCATTTTACTTTATTTAACGATATAAACTAAAATCAGCGATAATTTTAAAATTATTATTTTCGAGACGCGCGCGTCTCGAAGCATTAACGTTCAATTATCTCGTTCATGACATCATCGCTGCTCTTCATGGCTTACTGGCTGACCTAAAATTGTATTATCCGAATAGTACAAAATAACAGATTACAATTAGGTGGAAATTAAAAACTTCCTTATCTCTCTTGTCTGCTCCTTTGACCTCGCTCTTACTTGCACTTTCCAGACATTTGTCGTGATATCTATCCTTTCGTGCGACTGTGCGATAATACGTCATCCTGAATTTGACATTAACGTGTTATGAAATGAACAAACCTCTTTTCAGTTGGATGCTCTTCGTACATGTGTGGCTTGCCGTCCTATTTTTGAGTTAAATATAGGTATTGACGCGAGAATTAACTTAATTAATATCGATCCAGTGATTCATTTGAAAATTAGTGAATAATATTAGAACGTTCTGCCAAATACTATAAATATCTTAAACGACCGAATTTGATCTTTAACTAGTAATTCGCGTATTACATTAATTTGCTCCGGTCTCGTTCTAGAGTTTATCCATTTGTAAATTTATTACATCTTCGTGTATTTCATGAATAAAAGCACCGAAGGCGTTTCGCTTTTTAACTTTGCAATTTCCATGCATTATGTATAAAATGTATTAATTTTTAAGACAAAGGTCTTTCCAACATTATGTTTTGCAGTAAATTAATAAATCATTTATTTAATGGCTTTTCAATTTTCATAGTTTTTATAATTTATTAAGGTAATAACCGTAGTTACAATGCACAAAACCATTATTATTAAATGCGGTTGTCAAACGCGTTTTCCGCAATTGAAAATTATGCGGTGAATAGAATTCGTTGCGTTTTTGTCTGATCAAATACAAAATGAAGAAATCACTGTAATAGATAAGCCAACTGACTGTAACTAAAATGTTGTCGAGAAAGCTTACGTCAAACAGAGAATTTAAAAATTTAAACCGCTTTAATCGTTCACGATGAAAGCATTGTTGTCTTATGATTATAAAAAGTAGCATGAAAATAAAATTCTCCAGTACACTATAAGAGTATTGTATGTTAATTCAAAGTAATTATTTGAAATATAATAACACCCATTCAAAAAAAAAATCATGTCAATGTTTTGAATTATTCTAATGATAAATATTGTTCTTAAGTGCATCTATAAAAAATCAATAATGTAGTCATAAACGCTCGTCCGCAAAACAATTCAAAGCATTATCTATGCATTTGATGAATAATGTACATTTTTGATGATTTCTACATAAATGAAATGAATTGTACGTCCGTTGAAATCCAACTAAAACCATCGATTTATCGAAATCGTTTACTTTGCTGAATACAGAAAATGTCGCCGAATTGAGCTTGGATAACGAATAAAGTGAAATGAGATCGTGCCTAACGAACTTTCCGAAATCGAATAATTGAAACGTGAAGCGTTGCCGTCCGATTGTCAAAGAAAGGAAAGTCAAAGTTGCGAACTCCTGGAAGATGCACCGCGCGCAGTAAACGTAAATTTTGGGGGCAGTCGACGTGGAAGGTATGGACTCTGTTTCACGCTTCACATCATCACCACCACCACCACCGCCTCCCCCTCCGGACGCGCTAGCGTTGCACAAGTCGTCCAGGTTTCCCAAAAGCTCTAGCTCTAGAACCCGAACAAGCGAAAAAGCAAAATTTGAACAAGGACAGCGAACGAAAGCGCGAGCGCGGGAGGAGAAGCGACTCCAAGGGAAGGACTTGCTCGCTATCGAATCAAAAGTCGGAAGTTCGCCTGAGCTGCGAAATGCTTTAAAGCAAATACTCGTTAAAGCAAATTAGATCTTATGAATAATCCTGCAAATTACCTTTGTTAAATTTGATCGCGATACCGTGCACGGTGCAATTTCGAATTCGATTTCAATTCGGAGCTTAATGCCGTTATCGTGAATTCAGCCACAGATCAGTTACTAAGGATAACCAAGGGAAAAGGTCAAAAGAAACGTGGATCTTCCTTGTAAATTAACATATCTAAATGGCGCGACGGCAAAAGACATTGTGGGAGCAACTAATTAAGGGGTCTTTCTTTCTTCCAAATTTACAGCACTTTTTGCGTGTACTGGCAATCGAAAAATATAACTTACCTTAATGATACGTTCAAAAGCAAAAGGCAGTGCGTACTTGTATCATTCATAAGGTCCAATTGCGTTATTATTACAAGGATGCATTACCTCGCAGTTGTTCCGTAACAAATTGATAGATTATTAAAGTTGAATTTGAAATTCGACGTATACCGTTTTCCTCGTGATTCGAAATTGTTTCAGCTCATTTGTAGTATAATTTTTGGTACGCAAGACTAGATTGGTTTGTATATTGGTTTATATGCTTGTTTATATGGTTTGTACGTTGCGAGTGTTTCCAATGCCTAGTGTCCACTGCACGAATAATCTAGGAATGTACGGTCGATTCTCACTCGAATAAAGACGTATGTTTTTTAGCAAATATCCAAGTGCAATGAGAAGCTCAAAAATTTTGAACAAAACGTCGGATGAAATAATATCGGCTAAAATTTATATTCGCCCTCGAATGCCGCAAATCGGATTCAGTAAGCCCGCTATTTGCATTTCGTCGAGAGAATGAAAAATTATGCGGCTATTTTCAATTAATGTAAATATTAGCTTGGCGAACGCTCGGGGAATCGAAGTGGAGAAAAGTGCGCGAGGAGGAAAGTCATTGAGCCAAGCGGGCGCAAAGTGGAGGAAGAAGAGTCGAGTTTTTCGATATTTAGTGGCCATATCTCGTTATTGAGCGTGAAATCGTCGTCTCGCACTCGGTTCTGCGAAGCGTCACGCGCACTCGAGACCTGCTGCGCAGCCTTGGGACGACAGAGGACGAGGCGCGAGGGAATCGTTGTCGTCGTCGTTGGCGTCGGACGCCCAGTCACAACACATTCCCGAAAGCGAGACTCGCTAATCGCCACGTGCTCTGCAAACGAATTCCGATTCATTTACGGCTCGACTCCTTCCGTTCCTTTTCCGTTACCCTTACGAGTTGCAATGTCAGACCTATTGATGTGTGCGCTTGCGAGTCGCTTTTTCTTCCTAGTAAAAAATCCGCCTCCTTTCGTTCAGGATACTCCGAGAATTGTCGAGAATCTGCCCGGCTGCTGGGGGAGCCTTGGAATCTGCATTGTGGTTTATTCCACTCGATAAATAATTAGCCAACCTTATTTTAACGAACGCATATCATGTTGTGCATCTTTCAAACTTTCCTATTTATTCAGGTCTGTGCGCAGATGCAAGCTTCGCTAAAGATTCGTTCATTTATTATTTTAATCGCTGCTTATACTCGGCAAGGCTCAATTACGATGAGACATAACAGATAGCCAAGCATTATGCGAGCGTCCTTGATAAAAGGTAATGTAATAAGATATTCTATTCCAATGAGACACTGAAACGGATCCTCTAATTCAACTAGTCTGTCCACCGTACACATTATTGTTAATATACTCATTATGCATGCGCATAATGTTAAGTACCATCGCCTTTATCCTAATTTACCAAGAGATTAATTGACGAATTAAAAATTGCAGATTTTTTACTAAAATTAGATTGTGACAGGTGTTTTTACTAAAATTCAAACGTTTTTACATTTTGCCACAGGATGTTATAATTCGTTTAACAAGAATTTCATTAGCTCAATTATCGTTAATGAATCGTTGCAACTTATCGAGGCAAAATACAATTTCCTCCTGAGAAATTCAACGTTCCAATTATCTGGAAATAAAGAGATTCGCGTTACCTATATTTTATATAGAAAATATTTTATACTTTAACCAAATAAAGTCACCAAATAAAGTCAAGGAAACCTGTTTCAAAAACGACTTCTGTAAGCAACGTCATACACACCACAATCCGCTACCGTGACCACGTGATAACGATATCTGACACGTATTACAAATCTCATTCGAGTAATTACAGCTTTTAAAGTATTCTTAGAGAGGAGATAATCTTTCTATATAGGGTATCGTATGTATTGTATTGTGTATGTTGTGTATATCGCCGAACTGCGATCGCACGTTATGTTTAATTAAACTCTAAGCACTAAAACTTTAGAAACCAGATTTTTACTCTATTCTGTAGAGCCAATGCAAGGCAAAAATTTTTCTCAATTGAATTAAATTAAATTATAAAAACTGAACAAAATATTTATAGATACTTGTAGGTTTTAAAAAAATTTATTAAAACACCATTTATTAAGCTCCATCTTTACTTTCAAGAATAATCCATGAGATTGCATTTTTGACGCAAAAACAACAAAAAACCACCAGTGTGCATGTACGTACGCGCGCGCGCGCACACACATCAACTTCATACCAAAATAATACACCGATTAATTGTATTATTCGATAAATCCTACTTTGATGAAATTTGTGTATACGAATACGCAGTAAAATTAGGATGGATCAAATGGAAAAACAGTTTTTAACATAGAATGTTTTATTTTAGTAATTATTAAAACGACAATAGAATATTTCATGAATATTCACTACCTCAAATGTGTCTACATACTTTTATAATAAGGCTGTAAAAAATTCAATCACTATCCTAGAATTATTACTAATAAAACATTACTTATGAATGGTGTTTTAAAAGTATTTACGCACACACATGTCGTGTATTAAGAATAATACTTAGATCGATTAATATAATTAAACGTTATAATTATTTAGACATGAAATCTATACGTAGACATATGACAAATTAGAATCCAATCAAATTATTCCTTACCCATTAGACTTCGGGTAAATAATAAAATTGAGAGTCATTTTCATTTTAATAAGGTGATTCGAAATTTTATTAATTTTTTTTAATAGACTTTTTAATGCGAGATTTTTATAAAAATTTTTGGACTACGTCTTAAATGATCAAATAATATCAAAAAGAACGAGAGCAATTTGACTTTCGTGCGGCTAAAAATTATTGAATGTGCTGAATCCGAAAGAGAGCGAGATCGTCTGATTTGGTCGATCGAGATGATCATCATAATTATCAAAAGTACAACGAAACTTGTAACATAAACGCTTAGTGTTGATACTCAGCGAATACAGTTAAATTTGATCAACTACTGCAATTATACGCAGTTTACAGAGAAAACGTTGTTTATTTATAATACAAATTAAACTTTTACTGAGAAATATGAAAATACATTAAATTTAAGTTTAGAAAGTTGTTCGGATTTTATGACTCGTATAAAAATATATATCAAACTTGAAAACATTCGGTTTTAACTTAATTCTCCTGTGTTGGTATAAATTCATTACAAAACCGTAATATAAATTATTTATTGCCAGCAATTGATTTAAAATATAGCTTTCATTTTTTAAAAGAATCGTATCGAGAGTAAATCCTAATTTACTCTCCACATAAATGCATAATCATCCCTCTCTATTGCTAAAATTCTTGCACAAAATCTTGCCTGAAATTTAAGCCAAATTGTGCCCTAAATCCCTAAAGCCGCCTTAAAAAATACGAATGTAAAACTCAATTAAAACATTATGCCAAAATAAGAGAAAAACGATAACGAAGGAGAAGTACTCGTTTTAAACGAAAAGCAGAGCGTAAAGCTTTGTACGTGCTTGGTACGTGCTTGGTACGTGCTTGGTACGTGCATGGTACGTGCATGGTACGTGCTTGGTACGTGCTTGGTACGTGCATGGTACGTGCTTGCGAGGTCGGAGAAAACGTAAGAGCCCTGTGGTAGAGTGTTGAGATAAGGATAAGAGTGGACGAGTAGCGCGATTGCACCGGTGAAGGAGTAGCCAAATGCTAATACCTAGGCCGCGAGAGAAACCGCAAGCAGATATTCAAGAGAGAAAAACACCTTGTACAATTGCCGAATGCTCGTAGTAACAATATCGAAGGAACGCGAGTCGTAGTCCCTTCTCGCGTGCGCGTGTCCTCGGGACCGTAAGTAACAAGGAGCCAAGCCTCGACGCTAGAGAACTCTGCGTTCTTAATTCCGCAGGGAACTTTCTTGATTGGCTGCCGCGGAAACGACCATCGCCTTCTTCCTCCACGAGGAAGAAGCCAGACAACGAAAATAAATTCGAACCACTCGCTATCCGCTGCTCTGGATTCCGTCTCTTTCACTCTTCGCTTATCCTCGAATTTGGCCAAATTTCCCGGCGATTTTATTTTGCTCTGCTCGATAATACTAATCGCGGCTCGGCTTCGTTGATCGAGCGGCTTGCGTGGTTTCAATTATAGCATTCCAGAAACACATTTATTTTTTCATATTCCGCATGATTCTGCTTGCGGCGAGTAATTGACGTTATTACGCAAATATACAATGAGCTTCTCGGAACATATTTATTTTAATGTTTCGCATTATTATCTGAACGGCAATTCCAAACTCATGAACATTATAATTTAATGGTAATTATGAAATTATGTTTTATTCCTTGGTCGTGAAACTTTTAATTACACTCTTCATTGGGCTATTCCCAGGCTCTTTAAAACGTTGTTCGACCGATTACCAGAAAAAAATTTGTGCGACGTATTACTAAACGTATTACTATCTCTACTTGGCCATCGAGTCGTAAATAAAAGAAATATCCGCATTGGGACGTCATTCGTAAAGCATTTTGACGATTAAAGAAGACGGTACCAAGTCTATTAAATTCGCCGAAAGTTTTGGTTCGAAATTCTTTTTGTACTTCTCGATTCGTATGGGTGACCATGACCAGTCGGGGAGGAGAAGGAAGGGAGAGAATCGAAGGGGAGTTTTCCCGGTGTACGTGAGATGCGACAGTGTCCTTGATTGAACAGCGCCAGTGGATCCGCTAGACTGGCCCAAGGACGAGGCGAGTGCGCGAACGTGCGGGACCCAGGTTCCCTCGGATTATGACCAAGAGTCCGAATATTCTTCGCGACTTTTGCTAGCAAGTACAACGGTGAGCTGAGTCGACTCGAGGTCATTGGCTTTTATCATGCAAACAGTCCTGCTGATCCTCTTGATTTAAAGCAGATTTCACAGAGGAGGAATGAATGTTGAAATGAAGATCTAGTGAGACGGAAGCAAGGGAAAGTCCTCGACAATTTCCCCGTTAACGACGACGCGCAGTTCTTTACCGAATTTATACTTCTGCGATGGGTATTCGCAGATGTGCCCGTTTTCTCAGCCTCGCTTATTTATTATAAAGCCGAGTATGCCGAATGCTAAGGAATTTTAGCACCACTTTGTAAATGTCTAGCTCGGAGATACGTGTTTCTCGTGACAAGTGCCCAACGAAAAATACCAACGAAAAATACTTGCCTTTGATAGTCAAGTAAAATCTGCACAAAAACTTGAGCGAAGCATCTTACCGTATCTTTCATAAAATATATTTTACCAGCTAAGAGGATACGATAATGATACTTAACTCACCGCACTACCAACGCGCTAATTGTGCAGCAATTTTCATCCAGTAATAATTCAAATTATTTGCCATGTTGTAAAGCGATAGCTGATTAAATTACAATTGCACGTACGATCGAAATGCATGTCCGGCAGAATGCATGAACGACCACGTGATTGTGTTCAATAAATCCCACCGATTCGAATAGTCAACTGTCGCGCTACTTTTACTTCGCGTGATAATTAGGATCCAAACGTACATGTCTGCAAAATACAGTATCCGTGCAACCATATCACTTCGTCGAACTTATTAGTATTGAGAATTACTTAGCGAAAGTAGATACTATAAAAGATAAAATATTATTTATTTATACAGATTTTTACTGGTCCGTATTAGGAATGCAATAAAATGCATTTAATTGTTCTTACGTTGACCAAATTTATTATCTTATAATTAAGCATTTTAACTACACGCACTATTCTGTATAAAAAAAATCTACAAAATCGAGGTAATAATAATGATAATGATAATGTTATGAATTTGAGCACTAGATCCCTTTAATTAAAGGACCGATACGTTTTCATTTTTATAGTTAATTTTCACAGTGTACTGAAAAACAAATTTATTCGATATTATTTTGTTGGGTGCAAAAGTTATATACGTCATCAAGAATA
The DNA here is from genome assembly GCA_018907045.1 of Wiebesia pumilae. Classification (NCBI taxonomy): domain Eukaryota; kingdom Metazoa; phylum Arthropoda; class Insecta; order Hymenoptera; family Agaonidae; genus Wiebesia; species Wiebesia pumilae. The sequence goes on from JACCHZ010000107.1 coordinate 3,115,162, forward strand.
AAGAATAACAATTATCGATGTAAATTAACGATAATTTTAAGCTAATGGCGAAAGTATGATTAATCGGGGATAACATCTTGTTATACCTCATTACACTGATGTATAAAAATACATTACATAAAATTTACTAGATTACTAGATAGATGGATTTACTAAAAGTTGACTTCTTTAATTTTTATCTCAATCTGTTCGGTAGATTTTAAAGATAATTTCTCGCCTAGGAACTGGCTGCGTCGTATATTACATTTGAGCTTCTTTGAAAAATTAAATTTGTAATCCCTATAAATTTATAGAACAAATTTGGTTTTTAGAATTTTCTGTTATTTGAACTGTACAGCAAATCCAATAAATGGATAATGATATAGTTTTTATCTTGAATAACCTATTTATTACATTATGACCTTAAACGATAAAAAAAAAAAAACAAAGTATACAAATTCATAACGAATGTATCACCTTAATGATTAATTTATATACTTTTGTAATGAGTCAATTCTATAAAATATAAAACCAGTTATCCGAGAGTTAATTTCTTTTATTTTACTTTCTAATTGTATACCAATATTTAATAAAGACTTTTCTGCGTAAAAAATACCATTTCACGTTGGAAGATCTTTTTTTTTATCTTGAATACGATACGTTATTTTGTTTTTTATCAATTTGTTATAATATCAATCTTCTCGTATAAAATGAAGGAAAGAGCGAAGCTCAAAACCTTGGCATTTTGTCCTTCAGACGATACCCTACTCGAGCAGTTAGCAACAGCTTCTGTCTAGCTCTTTTTCTTGTTCAGTTCTATCTTCTTTCTCCCTCCCTCCCCCCCGCCCTCCCTCACTCCCTCTCACTCTCGCTCCCTCTCTCTCCCTCTCTCTCTCTCTCTCTCTCTCTCTCTCTCTCACTACTCACTCTCTTGCGCACACTTCTCTCACTCCGTTTTGATGCTCCGCCGGAAATACTGGGTGTGCCGCGAATAGCAATCTTTTATTAAAAGAATAAAAGGAGAATGTAGCGAAGAGGAGAGTCAGAATGAGAGATAGTCAGTCTTGGAAGAAGTGAATCCAAAAATTGTTACCTCGTTGATAAAAATCGAGACAGATGAGTCACTGATATTTTTCAAAGAATCTTACAGTATAATCTACTCGCAATTTTAAAATGTACAATTATAAGATAATTGTTAGATCGTGCAGTTGTTAGAATAAATAAATCAATAAATTATAATTTTAAATATTAAGCACTAATGGAAAGTTATTCTAGTAAAGCTTTAAAAACTCATTTTCTTTATATCGATCTATTTTTAACTGTACTTTTCGTACAATGTGTACTCTTTACTGTCAAATTGAATATTTATCATTTTAACAATTGTAACAATTCAGTGTCTTAACTCTGCGTAATATCACATTAATATCAAAATTAAAATAAATCTAGTACAGTGAAATTGTACGCAAAAATATTAAACTGCACGTAGTCTTTTATCGATATAATATGAATATTAATTATTTCAATGATTTTCTGAACGCATTACATGAATTATTACAATTTACACTGTACAAATTTGTAAAGATATTAGTATTTTTGTATATTTGAAAAAGACTCGTAACGCTTAATTAAAGACTTCGTACTTATGATTAATCGTATATTAGCTCTGGATTTTCATTATAATTCTAGATAAAAGCCTTATGTTAAACCAATTATGAATATTGGAACATTATAAATTGTTACCAAAAAAAAATCTAATTAAAAAGAGTTCTCCTCTTCATCCAATTTTTAATAAATTACAAACACCATAAACTGTCTGGAAAGTGAACGATAAAAAGCTTATAATAAAAGTCAAGTATCCTTGTCTGAAATAAACGTTTATTTTTTTTTTTTTTAATCTTTTACAGGAAAAAAGTTCGAATAATAACTACAACGTTTCGTGTATACTTACTCTACCACCGTACCAGCGGCAAGGTTACGGTCGTCTCCTCATTGACTTCAGTGAGTACTTGAACCATTCTCTCCGACTAGGTATTAAGGCATGAATAGTATAATTGAAGCACTAATCAATTGCAAGCAAAAATTAACTAAAATTCTCAAAGACTAATTAAAATATTTGTATTAAGTATTTGTTCTTTAATTTTCAAGTAAAATCTGCCAGTTTTTTTTTATCGACAATTATGATATTGCAATAATAATTTATATTCACCTTCAGATGTAGATGGTGTACACTGTCTATGTACAATAATTTAATGTTGTATTTAGAACATTAGAAAGGTTTAAAGTTACGTCAAATTTACGAGCCATAATAGATTATTATAAGAAAACAATTGTACGAAATTCCTGAAATTTGCAAATTATTGCGGTTGCAGTACCTCGGCTTGTGCGGTTTTTCGCTTTCGTACATTATCACCGACAAATCGACTTTCTCGTTTTCTAAAACTAAGTGTAATACATTTCTGCTCTTGTTTTATTGCAATAATTTCTTTTTGCTTCTTTGTGCTTAGTAACAGAATTGTATAAATACCGTGTAACAAACTCCTGGTAAATTCACTCGGTATTTTACGGTGAGAATATTTTTTGTAAGAAATTTAACGATTTATAAACTAACGTTTCTATGTACATTAATAACGTAATGTTTGTTTCTCAAAATTACATTTTAATAAAGAAACTAAATTAATTGAGACATCCATTCTATTAAATGTTATGAATTGTATGATGCAAAAGTTTTGTTCGGGCTGTAGGATAAAAAAACATAAATATTGATAGATTTATGTTTAAGTAATTGTAATCTTATTCGATAAAAGTAAATTTCCATTATAAATTATTTGATACTTTTAAACCGAGTTGGACCACTTTAATTATAATCTCTAATTAGAAAAATCGCTTTCAAGGGTAAATAAGCATAAACCTGATCGTGCCGTATCGTTAGATTTAACTTTAATATTTCATCAAGTTGTAATTTTTTATGTTTAATTTTTGTGATTATTGTTGAAAATTAATGTTTTCTTCTACCGCTTAACTTCTGCTATTTAACTTCTTATATAATATTTCGTTTAGTTCTCAAACTAGAGATCTCGGATAGTATTGAAGAATATTAAAATATCTTTATTATACTCCATTTGCCAATGACACGACGTGATGTCGTGTATTATATTAAGTTCGTCCAAAAGAAAAGATATACTATATAATTAATGTATATTTAACGCCTGCCGTATCTCATACGCTATAGGACACGCTTGATTATTTAGGAAATACGTAACAATTACTTTAATGACAAGAGTAAGTTGTAAATTATAAAGAAAAATAATTTTTCACATTTTACACGTTCTTTCGAAAAAATTTATAAAACCTTGCGTACTCTCGTTACTTCAAGGTGTTTTGTCAACTTCTCTTCTTGACATTAATGCTTGTCTCAAAATTATTCGATTCTCTCTCTTAAAAAATTAACCGACTGACCTTAAAGCAACTCTCGAATCGCTAAAATGTCTAGCCGGTGATTGCATTGGAAACAAGGCCGATAGGGCTCATAAGTACGAATTTTGTCTTAGGTCGTACATCGCACGTAGGTAGAAGAACGCGGAAGCAGCACAACCTATAAAAGGTTAACTCAAAAACGAAAGAAAGAAAGAAAGAAAGAAAAAAACAAAAAAAGTTGGAGAGCCCTAGCAGTGTCATTGAAAAGCATAAGTAGGTTAAGAAGGTGGTGACGCGCCGTTGAATCCCGTGACAAAAGTAAATTGCGCGTCTGCCCCTCTCGAAGCGCCACTACTCACACGTTCCGAACTGCACTCCTCGACTCTTTCGTCCTCGGTGGCGGCTCTCTTTGTCGCGCGAAACCGAGACCAAAGGCCACAGAGTGAAGCACTCGCTCCGGTCGTTGTTTATTCAAAGAATAACGCCTTCGCGGTGACTCGCCGAAGGTGGCGTGCAAGTGTTGAAGGAAAAACGCCTCGAGATTACTGGGGCCGTGCCTCAAAGGGGCCACGCGTCTATGCGCGACGAAGCGAGCAAAGAAGAAAGGGCGCAAATAGGCCGCGCAACCAAAAGCTCCAGCCCGCAGCTTCGCCCACGGTTAATTAAAACGTGCGCTTTTTGCCGGCTCCGCGATGACGTCATTTTCATTGATGCCGAGTCGCGCGCGCGCGCGCGCGTGCACTCAAGAGCGAGAGAGCGAGAGAGCGAGAGAGCGAGAGAGAGAGAGTGAGAGAGAGAGAGAGAGAGAGAGAGAGAGAGAGAGAGAGAGGAGAACGGACGTACGCTTTGCGAAGCCCCCCATAGTAAAGCACCGAGCGTTATCTAGTTACGTACTACTCGTAGTTGTACCGCTGCCATCGCTAGTAGTGGTAGGCCGCTGCTGCAGCTTTATTCCCATCCTCTCCCACCAGGGCTTCTTACTTTTCACTCTTCCATACTTCTCGCCTCGTATTTTTCTTCCTGTCTCGGAAATATCCCGCGCCCTTTATTTCTCTATCTGCCGATACGCGCTTCTGCTCGCTTTTATCGGGCCTCTGCAACCACGCACGCATCCATACCCCTCGTGTCAAACACCCCTTTTCTCGTTGCAATCTCTCCCTCTCTCTCTCTCTCTCTCTCTCTCTCTCCATCTTAAAGGTACACATCCGCGCGTTAAGTTTGTACGCCCTTTTCTTCTGAATTTTTATCTGCCTGCCTGCCTGTATCTAACTCTCTCTCTCCCTCTCTCTCTCTCTCTCTCTCTCTCTCTCTCTCGCTCCAACTAATCTAATGACGAGTTTGTAAGGAGAGCACTGAGAGGGCGGATGAACTTTTTCGTCGGGCGCAGCGCGTATAAGGACCTTCTTCTAGTCTAGAACATCGTCGCAACGATAGAAAACCAGATAACGTCTTACAGTAGTTGTGCAAACGCGCACATACACTTGGCACACGTTGGCGTTTGGGTCATACGAACGCGGCGTGGCTTGCGTACGAATATCCGAAAAGACGGAGAGGGAGGATAAAAAACGAGCGAACGAGTATCGTACACAGAGTCGCAGCGAACTCACAGATTAACGTACACGGGCGAGGGTGAGCAAAGTAGCGTAAGCCGAGCAGAGCGAGAGCGAGTAGAAGTAGTTAGCGGAAAGTGCGACGCCCGGCGTCTCGCCACATCGATCGTCCCAGCCACCGCCGATGCCCCTCAACGCGTTGCCTCCGTTGCTGCTATTCCTGCTGCCGCTGCCGCTGCTGCTGCCGCTGCTGCTGCTGCTGATGCTGATGCTGATGCTGATGCTGCCGCTGCTGCTGTCGCTGCTGCTGCTGCTGCTGCTGATGCTGATGCTGATGCTGATGCTGCTACCACCACCGCCGCCGCCGCCGCCGCCGCCGCTGCTGAATGTGAGAAAGAGAGAGAAAGATGGCAGCAGGGATAGCAATCGCATGACCTCCCATGACCTTTCGCTGCCGACGTTCGGAGGGTTGGCAGGGCTAAAGCCAGCCTCTTGCTCCGTCTCTCTTTTGGTCTTCCGCCTCCTAGTCGGTACTCCCAAGATCTTTCGCTCTCCCTAAAATTACGGACACCAACCCACACCCACACGCGCGCGCGCGTACGCACGCACGCGTAAATTTATCGCTGTCTCTTTTTCATTCCTTCGACGATGAGAATAACAAACGCACCGTTGTCCATGTCACGAGAAAGGACTACGACGAGTACGCAGACTTGCTGTTGTTGGTAAAATACGTTAGACACGCATTCCACGCAATCCTGAGCGCACGAGTTATCGAGTACTTTAAGTCGTCCATACCGCTAGGATATCGCAATATATAGAAACTCGATTATCTTAACGTCGTTGATGCCGATGTTCGACTCTAAACTAAACTTACAGCTTTGTAACGTTCGTACACGCGATAGAGACAACTTTTACATCGATAAACGTTCTTTTAATACATTATATACGATCCATTGAAATTCTGATACTGATACATCACAGTTGCATCGTAGTTGAATACAAGTATATACTTCGAAGATTTCACGATTATTAAGGTTATCTTTTCATTGTTTATACTCATATCGGTAAACCGATTAAACTGTTAATTCACCTCCGTGTAAAAGTGAGAAAAGCAATCCGAACTGTTAAGTAAACCGTTGGATATATTACAACATCCTCTTGATTCCTGATCCTCGACTCACTTCCTTCTAACCACAAAAGCACGGTATCGACTTGGACAAGATTAGAGCCATTGTTCGTTGATATACATGAACCGTGAAAAGAATTAAAAGGCTCGGACGAAACGTTTCATGTGGCTAAATATTGCACGTTCCATTTCTAGAACACGTGAAAAACTATCGTATAATTGCGAGACGATAATAAATTCATTGTTCCAGAAATAAACGAAGAATTCGCAAAGTTTTCATGATATTGCATATAGATCCATTAAATCCGAGACTTGAGTAAATTTAGTGCATTTTGAATACAATTACAATTGAAAATAATTTCTTTTATTAATGTAGGTAAGGTGTAGGTAAGATGTAGGTAAGATGCTTGTGTCACAATCAAGCATTAATATTATAGTAACATTTTTGCGGAAGAAATATTCATTAAAAACTTGACGCTGAATGCTAGAATAATTTACCGTATAAGAATATTAAATTATTTAATTCCTCTCGACGATGCCGAATTTTATTGTTAATATTGCGATTATTGTGGCAAATACAACTATTTCCAAATACTTGTTCAATATTTAGCTTATTTCATGAAAATATGCAGATAAGGCAACATTAATAGACTGTAGGGAAGAATGTCCCATGGAAAATTAATAATAAAAATTTTTCCATTTATCCCAAGTACATTTATATCTAGTAGAGCATTCGCTAAAATAGGCAGCTAGTGATTTTTTGTTTTTAATCCTTGGTCGTATCCTAATAATACGCAGTTCCTATGATCGTAAGAGCTCCTTCTGGGCTTGTTTAATAATAACTCTTTAAAAATTGACGTCTTTAACGGTCCAAGAATAACGAAAGCTCCAGATATTACATCCGCAGCGCATTCGGAATTGTGCTGGATGGTATCGAAATGTGGTATCGAAAAGTCCATGGAAAATTGATTTCAGCCATGCCTGGGACGAGGAACCGCCGAAATGGAGTAGGGGAAACCGCGAGGATCGAAGGGATGATCCCCGCACGCGACTCCTTTTCGTCACTACGTCGCGCGAGTTTTCCCTTCCGATTGTCCGCTCCCTTTTTCCCTCGAGCAGCACAGGTGGAATCAAAGTGGCGCCTTCGAGAATAATCGCTAAAATCGTAAAAAATAGACACGGTTTTGCATAAATAATTGAACAGGAATTGTCTCCCGCGTCAGGCTCGCGCTCGAATCGTTCAAGTACAATCGCGAAGTAACTCGCTTGCTTGTCTCTCCACCTTCTTATAAAAAATACGAGTTAGCGCTAAAGTCTTAGCTTACGGCGTTCGTACATTTTTTTGAGAAATTGTCGGTTGGAAATGACTGTCAACTTCTGTGGTTCGTAGTCAATGTTGATTACGAGCAAACTTTCAAAAGTCTTTCTTACGATTGAAGAACTTTCATTTGCTTTATTGGTAATCCCGGATCGTTAATTGGATTGGACATTTATTATAAAGTGATTTAGGCAGGATTCAAACTTAAAGTTTTAAAATACTACTGAAACAAATAGTCACCCATACCTCTTTACAGTGCTGTGGTATTTATGACACGTTATTTATTTCTATTATAATACGATCTTGCATCTTTGTTTGTTCGTTGAATCACGATATGTAAATGTACGAAAAGAAATGCATTTAAGTTTAATTTTTTCTCGCCACGTTACTGCTGCTATGTATCGGAATAATTTTGTATTATTTGTATTATTAGTACGGCATTAGTAGTATGTATAATATTATTTGTATTATTAGGCAATAGTACGTCCGAAAACTATTGTCATAATATTTAAATCGTGTACTCATTATTGAAACAAATAGTTATCAAATGTAAATGGAGTGCTAATATTTACGCATATCTCTTTAAAATTTCATTTACAGTAATCACCCGCGATCAACAATCGTTATGAAATTAAATGGAAGTAATGAAAAAATTGACCTTGTTTATTTATACATTCGAGTAATTCGAGCAAACAACAAAGTAGCCAACCAAAGTTAGCCAACCAAACCTATGCTAATTTCAACGTAATATAAAAGTGACTCGATAACTTTCTTAAACAAAGAATGTTTGACTAATGTATTAACGGCTATCATTGACAAGCATAATTTCCTGAAATCTTGTTATCTTATTTCACGATAACCAAGCCCAGTGATGCCGATCAATATCAGCCCCTTTTATCAGCTTGAAAGAGAAGCGATTAAGAGGAAACAATGCATTAGCGACTATCATCTCGTACCCTTTACGCGCTAAAACGACGAGTAACGACGAGTAACGACGAGTAACGACGAGTAACGACGAGTAACGACGAGTAACGACGAGTAACAAGCACAACGAAAGAACATCTTAGAATAAATTAATTTCACAATGATGCGCAATGGCATCTACTTCCAATGTCTCTACTTCCATTCCCAGACGAAGGAAAGTCAAGTATCAGCGGCGTCGGCGTCGGCGTCGGCGTCGGCGTCGACGGCGACGGCGACGCCGACGGCAGCATCCGCATCCGCATCCGTTTAATAGGCATCGATTTTTTTCGGATCGTTTAATTTGGCCATAGAGCGCATCCCTCGCTGCTCCCCTGCCGACGTAGTCTGTGCTAGTCTGCGCTAGTCTGCGCTAGTCTGCGCTAGTCTGTGCTCTCCTCCGTGGTTGAACGAGAGGAAGCTCCGAGGAGGGCGGTTGTGCGGGCTCGTACGTAGAGCGAGAGAGAGAGAGAGAGAGTGCGAGGGGGTGGGGGGGGTGGGGTTGGGGGGTTCGTTGAACTCGTCGGTTGGCTGGCAGCGGCGTTGGCGCCGACGGCGGGCCCGGCCTCGATCGGTCAGGGGTTGCTGCTCTCCCCCGCCGAGTCTCGAGAGCCCGGACCTCGCGTTGAGGGAGGAAAGAGGAGAGCCGATGTGCGCACGCGAGTTCGCGCATCCGAGGCTGCGGTACAAGAGTGATGGCGGTTTTTGACCGAGTATCCGAGACCAATTGTTGCTAGTCGCGATGCGCTGCTTGACTCTTATTGAGGAAAAATCAAGTTACCTGGAGGTTAACTCCAGTTGGCGGCGTAGATGCCATAAACTTCCCCCGATTATTCCAATCAGTCGAGCTTCTAAATGCACCCTGCTATTTCCCGTATCATTATTATATGCAGGAAGGAAGATTGTTACTGTCGGAGCAATTGACGATTCCTTAAATCCTTAATGACATTCTCGGGGGGGTTACGTTTCTTTCGCAATGTCATTCTTTTCGTACTGCGAAGAATTCACGGGAAGAAAAAAATTTAAGACAAATTGATACTATGAAATTACGCGTTAATTGAAGGTTACGAAAATTCGCTAAAAAGGATTCTGTTTTATATTACGTTTTATATTAACTTATCTCGATGTTTATCGCTACTGTACTATTCTGTCTGATTTGAATTGAGTAAAGTAAAGTTAATAATATAACACTTGCCTCGGCGCATAAAGTCAATGCGTCAATATTATAAAGAAAAAAGCTGAAACGGCGTGTGTGTGGGTGTAAATATTGAATGGTCAAGATCGTTAGATTGATTTAAAAATACTTTTTTTTTAATATCGTCGCTAAACGCAATTTCTTCCCTAAACGTTTTAATTCGTATACCTCCAATAATTAATTAATTATTCTACCTCATTATTCATTACGCTACCCGAACTCTCGCGTATAGAGAGTAAATCGACGAATTTTATCATCCTTTTGTCAGAGCGAATGACAACAACATAAATTCAAAATTCAATCCATGTTTTAATTATTAGTTCATAAAGTCAATCATAATCGTATTTATAAATTATCTAGTTATAAAAATGATTGCGTTGATCATAAAACTTGATTACCTATCCTAAAATAATCCTAAAATAATGACTACCTGCCTATTTAAAGAGAATATAGTTGTACAGAGTTAGCGAAACCGTCGTAAAACACAATTTGTAATTTTGTTAGGAACGGTTCTAAGCGAAAGTTGATAACAAGATCTCAGGTCGCAGGATAAAACTGACATTTCAGTTATTGAATTCAACTCCCAGACGATAAAATAGAAACGTCGCTCTAGACATTTTAGAAGGCATCGAGTATAACGTGTGACGGTGTCTAATTTTATTCGTCGTAGCAATTGTGATAAGAAGACAACTCAAAATAATGTACACAGGTATCGGAAGTACGTGAAGGTACGTGAAAATGAAAGGCTTAAACGATTTGATCGCCGATCAAGTAAAACCGAGTTCTTTTTTCAAGTTTCGTTTTTATAAGTTCCTTTTCGACCGAAACGGATATAACGAGACGAGAAATTAAACGTATAATCGGTATTTAGAAAGTAAAGTCAATCTCGAATCAAATTACTTTATGTAGCAGTGGCAACGGAGAAAGAAATGAAATAAATAGCATTGGAATCGTTTGACGATGTATAAAAGTTTCAAAGACAAAATGTGATCTTTGAAACGAGTGTGGAAGAGGGCAAAAAGGTAACTAGTGCTTCGTTGTGGTGCGCGTTAAAGTGGCGTTTAAAAGTCTCGTAACTCATCAATTGACTCACAGTTAACCGAAGAACTACAGCAGCAAACAATCGAAACAAAGCACGAGGAGATGCTACGGCACCTCGGCGCAAACGCACATTCGGCAAAAATGATAGCAAGTGCTCACGGTATCTTCTTTAATTTTAAAGTCCTTTTTAAAAGGCAATTAAAAGAGAGGGATTAAAGTGAGATGAATAACGATAGGAAAGGATGACTGGGAAAATGAAAAGTTGCAGGTAATTATGCATGACGCGCCAAAGGCTGAGCGAGGAGTGAGTCAGTATCAATTGGCCTCGGCTGGTTGGCCTCTATCGCAAAATGGCGCTCGCGTACGACGTAAAACGACCGAACGAGCCGAAACGATCGTTCAACCGCGAGCTTCAGGTGCAGCAGCTACGCGCTCGGCACTCGCCTCCTTTGAAAGCATTTGTCGATGCACTCGTACAATATCGAGATGCCCCCATCCGCCCCGACAACCGACGACCGACGACCGCCGGTTCCGTTCATCCGGGACCGTCGAGACGTTCTTTTCCTGGGCGTAAGTAACACATTAATGACGTGACTCTCCTTTCTCCCATTCGTCACGATGGCAGATGAAACGTCATCGGTATTGATCGAGCTTCTGTCCAAGTAAACGTGTTTAGTCGAGTGAACCGTTGTCGTGGTACGTGCGCGAATGGTTACCGATGTGTTTCCTAACTTATCCGATACCCAAGCGAAATATCTTCTAAATTACACGTTGCTTCATTATTGAAGCCTTTGGTTAACGTTAAAATATCGTTTATTTGCGTTACAGCACCTTCGACTACGTCAAATATTACGAGTCGATAAGTGTACTGCTTGCTTGATTTATTGCGTAAAGAGCTTTGTCGCGCTTCTCCTATTGCGTGTACGACAGAGCAATAGCTATATGTTTGGATAGATCGTTGTTTTTTTTCATAAAATTAATAATGGAACATAAGTAAAACTCGTAAACATAAGTTTAACATTGAAGGCAAGTGATAGTGATAGGCAAGGATAATGAAAAGAACTTGAATTTTCATTAGTTACAGTATCGTATTAAATTTTTGATCCCGATATGTTATATTCGCATATGAAATTAATCTTGCTTCCACCATGATTGAAACATTTTTATGCGTATCCAATAGTGATGAATCAGCGAATTTTTTATTTTTTTAAATTTTTTTTCTAAAGCTACAGGAAACTTTTTTTTTTTTTTTTTTTTTTTTTTTTTTTTTTTTTTTTTTTTTTTTTTTCGTTAATTTTTCATTAATTCCATGCTGAGCGCGTGCAATATCATAGGATAACGAGCTTCCTCTTATTTATTAGCTTACCTTCATCCTTGATTTCACATGCACGATATGCACGAACAATATACGCACTAATTAATTTAATTTTCTTATTTTAAGGTGTTTTAATTTATAATGATAGAGAGAAAAATTTCAATCGGATCATTCGTTTTAAAGTACTTTACTTATTTTTTAATTATTAAAGAACAAACTTAACTAGATTTAAAATAAATATCTTTATAGGATTCGAGTCTGTAGCAAAAAATAGTACGTTAATTTATAATAAAGCTTGTACATAAGATTGCCAGCGTAATGGATCTAGTAAACGGAATTAACCGCAAAATTTAACATATTCAAAATAAATAACAAATTGCACATTTTCGAATTTATTTTCAAGTATGAACTGACTTTATATAAATACATATATACGCGCGCGCGCGCGCGTGTGTGTGTCAAGTAACTCCGTAAATTTTCTCGCTCATTTGTATCAATTCCATGATCATTTGAAAGTTGTTTCTTTAGTAATAGATCACCACTGTACCCAACTCCTGTGAGACATATTGAAAGAAAAAGAAAATCTTAGTTTATAAACTCATCATTAAAGATGGACTAATCAACGACCAATATATTTTTAGCAATGAAGTAAATAGAGCTTTATATGTACCTCACATGAACCTGTAATTTTCTTTTACAGGCTACTTACTTACAAGGGTCGAGAATAAAATAGGCTCACCGGAAAAGCCCCTCTCGGACCTTGGATTAATCTCCTACCGGAGTTACTGGAAAGACGTGCTATTGCAGTATCTCTGCAACTTCGGTGGCAAGGAAATTTCTGTTAAAGGTAAAAGGCTCGAGATTTATCCACGATTTTGTTTATGCCAGCGGCAAAGCCGATAACATGAGAATATTAACTTTGTTTTTTTATTTCACGTCGATTGTGAACATCGTTATTTTAACGAATTCGAATTAAAATTAAACGCTGTATCAAACGCTGTATATCAAACGAATGATGCTGAAACTAAAAAGAAAAAATGTGCAAAGTAAATAATATTGCTGACAAGAAAATATCTTTTAAATATCAGAATATTATCAGTTTTGTTTTTCCATTGAAAAGTTGTTGATATTTTCGTATACTTATTTTAAAAATAAATGAATTTGTAACTGGTTTCATTTCAAAAGAAACTAACGATGCATCGCATTGATTCTTATTGTAATTCACAATTGAAGTTTTCTTAATAAAAAAATCTTTCAATCGTATTTAATTTGGCAGACATTAGCAAAGAAATGGCTATCGATTCTTCTGACATAGTGAGTACGCTACAAGCCTTAGGAATGATGAAATATTGGAAGGGCAAGCATATCATACTTAAGAAACAGGTATTTCCTTTCGTCATTAATCTTATTAACCTTTACTACCGTTAAATATATCTTTGCTTAATTCACATTCTCGATAACTATTTGTGCTTCAAAAAATAGATGTTAAAATACACGTTAGAAAATTTTCGATACATTTGATGTAATAAGATTTGAGCAATCGATTCGACGTTATAAAATCTTAAAAAGATAACCAATTAATGTGTTTTTAATGAAAATCTTGTATTAAAATAAAACGTCAAGCAGAATGCATTTCATCTAAATCATCGATAATATTACATAATTTTTTTAACTGTCAGTGTTAAAGAATTGAGTGAATAGTTCTGTTTATACAAAGGGAAAAAAGTTGATCAGCTAATATTGATCATTTTCGGAAGTCTTATATTCGTTCAACTAAATATCAACTAAATTAAATGCTATAATAGAATTTTAACCGATTAAGTATACGTGATAGTGTACGATAATGCACTATAAAATACTAATAATTATAATTCCCTTCAACTATTTGTTCTTATTTAAGTGGAAAAAACAACTTTTAAATGCGATGTTGCAATTCTTTTTTCATTTTTGAACATCAACAAATGTTATCGAATTAATTTTCTTAATTTAAAACAGCAGCTATTGTTTATGTTAATTAACGCCTTGAATTAATACATGTAAAGAGACACAATTGGTTAATAATTTTAACAGGGAATGTAAATTAAAAAAGGTAAACGAGTTTTATGCTTGACTGTTTAAAATAATAAAATTGCTATTTTGTAATGCGCCAGCTACACGCGATATCAGCCCTTTAAAATCCTCTTTAATTGCAATATAAGTGTTTGTTGCGGTGTTTTTTTTTTTTTTTTTTTTTTTTTTTTTTTTTTTTTTTTTTTTTTTTTTTTAAATAAGTGCTAGTCAATTCGAACTACAGAGTGAGAACGCATATTGCACAATGTAATATTGTATGAAATATTTCCTCGTAGAATAAAGTGTCCAAAATTATTCGCGATATCTTCTCAAAGTATCCACGCTTGTACAGCTTTTATATTGACTTGGGACTCGTTGAGTCTTTGAATTATATATCAAGCGAGCTCGAGTATTTTTGTTTTAGAAACTCACCATTGATTACAATGACACGAGTTCGCGATTGCGCATTAATGAAATCGAAAGTAGCTGCAAGAGACGTGAATCGCGGAGCCGCATAAGTCGAAACATTATTAATGAAAATTGCTGAGAAATAAACTTTCGACAGAGGCATCTTCTTTATACTAGACAAAACAAGGCTGACGCGCATCGAAAATGAAGCTCAACATTCATTGACGGAGAAACGCAAGGCATTCGAGCGAATAAAAAATAGCTTTTAAAATATTGAGCACAGGTTTTTGGATGATTGTTTTGGAAAATGAAGTGGAACGGGCTGCTTCGCTTTTGAGAAGTAAATGTTAACAAAAGACGTACGCCAATGAAATTGAGTATATTGAAATTTAATGCTAGGAAATCTTCGGGAAAAGCGTAAGGGCGTAAGCGCACGCGTTGACAAATTGAAATTTGGAATTGGCAGAAGGGTCGGAAGGGGCTGAAGGGGCTGAAGGGGCGGGTGTGAGAGAAAGTATGAAGCTACGTAGACTAAAAAAAAAGGCAGACGCATCTGACTAGATGGAATAAAAATGATCGCAGGACGTGATCGACGACTACAAGGAGCGAGTGAAGCGCCGCGGTGCCGTCTACAAGGAAATCGATCCGGAATGCCTGAAGTGGAGCCCTTTCCAACCGCCCAAGACGCCCTCTGCCTCCAGCTGAAGTCCTGGGCGCGCGCGAGCTGAACAGCGCGTCTTTCGCCGCCTCGTCGCCGTCGACCCGGCCGCAGCCGTCGTAGCCCCGGCAAAGCCGTAAACGGCCCAACAAGCGGACATTCACTTCGCAAGCTGCAAGCTTCCGGCGCGCCGAGATATCTCGCGTACATACGCGCACGATGTACGCTCTACGTACGTACGTCGATGCAGATTCCCTTCGCCCTCGAAGCT
The DNA here is from genome assembly GCA_018907045.1 of Wiebesia pumilae. Taxonomy (NCBI): domain Eukaryota; kingdom Metazoa; phylum Arthropoda; class Insecta; order Hymenoptera; family Agaonidae; genus Wiebesia; species Wiebesia pumilae. The sequence goes on from JACCHZ010000107.1 coordinate 3,130,446, forward strand.
GTCGCACGCTTGGTGGGCGACAGCTCGGAGCTCGGAGCTCGGAGCCTCGGAGCCTCGGACTCAAATCTCACTTGGAATTCCCCGCTGGAGTGACTGTCACGAAGGACACCCACGAGTCCGCCGACCTTTGATAAGCGGCCTTTCTCGAGCGACTGCTCGTCAAATACGGGGAAACTAGTTGCGAGCAGACGCTCATCTATTCCTGGCTCTTAGCAGCCAGCTGGAATGAGCTTGCGATGTTTAGTAGTAACGCTTACTAAATCAAGCTCACTAGATAGACTTAATTTTAAGTAAATTTTACTTACTTAGGGTAAAGCTTCTGGCCCAGATTTTAAGTAATTTTTATACTTTGTATTTTTTCCGTATGAAAATATTACCGCTTAAATTTATTGTTACATTTCGGTCCGTTGGAGTTGACATTATTTATACGAGATAAGCAAGACTTACACTGTACATAAGGCGTCAAGTTTACTACTGATTTTGAAGGAAGTAATCCTCGTGTAATATACATCTCTCCAATCGAGCGAAACCCCATCTTCACTCTCTCGCTGCATATGAAATGTTCATTCCAAGAAGTTTATATAGTATCCGGTGACTACTCAGTATTGATATTGAGCGAGAATTCACTCGAATATAGCGAATTTTCTACCTAGACTTAAGTGTCGATGTTTAAACTCCTTTGGAATGAAATCTCCATTTCAATTCATGAACTAGGGTGACAACTGAAAGTAAACGAAAAATCACTTTTTTAAGCAATAATTTATATAATATTTTGAGGTGAAAACCCAAGTACACGGAATTTAATTGACGATTAGTCACATCGTTAATTTCGATTGCCCTGTTGCTATGAGCATTCACTGAAAATAATGTAACGCAAATTTTAGTCAATTTTAGAATAAATACGGTAATTTTACTCCAAAAGCGAGAATATTTTTATACTCTAGTCGGAGTAAATAACTGTTGTCCTTGTTATTCTGTCCTCTTCTATTATGCAAAACGTCTGATTATATACAAATTTACTTTTAATCAATTTTACTCTCTCTCTCTCTCTCACTCTACACCAAATGTCATGTGCTACACGTATTTTAATAGCTAGAATTTCAAATGATATTGCTCCAATTATGATTCAATTGAAAATTTCACTCCAAAAAAAAAAAAAAAAAAAAAAAAAAAAAAAAAAAAAAAAAAAAAAAAAAGAGCATCATCGTACAAGTAAAAACATCTTGAATACAATGTATTCACTTTTAATATATATATATATATATATATATATATATATATTTCTGAATTCCGTGTAAAATAAGACTAAATCTATTCTTTTTAATAGAATGTATATCGATTTTTAAACTAATAATACTTTCAATTTCCTAATAATGTTAATACTTAATCATTCAAAATTTAAACTCGTACTCTTCTATTTTTATAAACAAAATGATTTTCCGTTTAATTTCGTATTTATAACCCTACTTATCTTATATGCGGGCTGGATATTTTTCATTACTTTAAAATGCACTCTTTCGTTATTATAAATGCATTTATTTATTTCCTAAGCAGTTGTTATTTTATCCACTATGTACATGTATCATGCGAAAAATTTGTCCACGATTCTAGAAATCAGTCGGTTCATCGTATATTATTAAACCGTCGTGTTTTACGTACCTGTTAAAAACTTCAGATATACTAATAAGTCATTAATGTTGTTGGATGGGAATCATCTAATTTATCTGAATCGCAATATCAGTTTAGTTTATTTAAATACGTATTGCATAGTTGATTCCTTGTAGCACAATATTGTCCGACGAATAACTGAATGCTCAGTTTTTAATTAATTGAATATGCTATGCTTAAGTTAAAGTACGTTTTATAAAGTGAAGGAAAATATCCACCTAAAGACGTGAACTGCAAAACCGAAACTAAATAGAGATATAATTATTATGTTACGTAAGAATAAGAAATGTGCAATGTTATTGTTTTATAATTATAATATTTTATGTTAAAGAATTGTGAAAATGGCTAATTTATTTAAAATATTTTTTATCGATAAATAAAAACCTATTTTTAATACCAGTCACTCACTTTAAAAAGCAAATAATAGAATAACAATATTGTTTTATTGGTGACATATTCACCTAGTATTAATTTTGAAATATTACTATGAAAAAATTCTGATTCCTAATTAGCTTCGGTTTGTAGCTCTGATTTTGTTACTTTTTATTTCTCGCGATTTTAATGATAATCGAATTTCCTTCCACTGACTGTGTTAATCATGGTATTGTAATTTTGTTTTACTTTGCGACTTTTTGTATCGTCGTAAAAATTATTGTACATTATTATTATAAATTTTTTTGTAAATTGTGAAATGTTATATATCGACTGAGAGATAAACGTTTTAGTGTGATTTTTTTATATTTTTTGAGGTTGTAAGGTCTTGAGATTGGAAGAATCATTCAGAGAGATCTGTCAGCGAAGAGACGATCGTGAAGTACAAACAATCAACGTTTTCAAATCTAATTATGCGTGCGTACGAGGTACGTACGCGAGTGCGCGCGTGACTGCGCATGTGGATCTCTGGGTACGAATGCATGTGCGTTCACTGATATGCATTTACGTACATGCACGTGTATACAAACAGAACGTACACGCCGGCACGCACGCACGCACATTCATATACATATATTTATACGTATACATTTTAACCGATAAAAATATTTAAGAAATTTGCTACCATAACGAATTTATATTTAGCAATTAAAACTGTATTAACAATGAGAATAGTGATAAAAATGCTGAATTCTTCAATTTTTTGCATTTAACTTTTTTACCTTTTACTGACTTATAAGCTTTCATTTGTTTTCTCACTAAATGCTTTTACTTACTAGAAAAAACTTTTCTTCTATTTTATAATTTTAGTTCTGGATTGCTAGCTACATTTTACTTCAAAAGAAGTTTCATCAAAATCCTATTTGTCTACTTACTTTTATTTTATTTTGTTTTTACCATGATGACTATTAGCCATTATGAGAAAAGATGTTTGTAAGTATATCCTAAGTAGTAAATAATGGTATACATAATACCATTGCGTTGATCAACTTCTTAAAAAGTTATTCTAGTAGAATAAAAAGAATAACACGAATAGCATGGATCCTAATGTATTTACAACACCCAACCTGCACTGGCAAACTGATACCGACGATAAAAAATCCTGCAAATCATTGCAAATTTGATCTCAAATATTAACACCAATGCGTAATTATCGTGAATATAATCTCCGTGTGAGTTAGGCGCATGCTTTAACCATTTAAACGTATGCTTAAATGGCTAAAGATCTATTGTTATTCATTTTTTACTGGCGGTTTAAAAACTCTGAAATCATAATTCTAAAATTGCTGGATTAATATTAAAGTTCGATTATTTTTATCTTTTAATAGAATTAGATCACAAAATCGAAGTATTGCATATTTGATACGTGTAATGATTTTACGTTGTTTGACAGAGGAAATTTTATCGACGTGATATTTCTTCTGTCAAATCTCAAAACTTTACATGTATCAAATAGATAATACTTTCGTTTTGCGATGCAATGTTATCTGGCACTAAAATGGGGACGAAGATTTATTTACATCACTTCCTGCGTCTCCGTCACCGAAGACACTTTGGATATGGAAAACACCTGAACCATCAACAATCACAAATATATAATTGACAATTGGTAAAAATTTTCTTTTGTGCCATCAACTTCATAAATTTTATCGTTATTTTAGGTGCAATTATTTTATATTCAAAATTCTAAGAAAATTCTTTTCATTCTTAACTGTAGTATAATTAATTTCCTGTCGACCTTTTGTGTAGATCAGGTCTTGATTCATTTATCACTGAAATATGAATATTTGCATCAGAAATATTAAATGCTTTATCTAAGCTATAGAAAATACGCTAACAAAATTTTTAACTTATTATGATCATAAGTCGCACAGATAAGTCATTGCCGAATAGATTTGGAAAATACAAATGCACATCATTTTCTAAACGTTCGAGAGCGGAACTGGTTCATTACTACGTCACTAATTACGTCTTACGCAAAGCATCTGATTTAATTAAGAATGCACGATGTCTCAGACTATTTACAACAGACAATTTTCGACATTACCAAATCCTATTTATATGAAAATTTCTATTTATTTTTCATTTAGTGCATTTAAATATATACTAGAAAAATTGACGTAAAAATTGACAATTTCAAAACGGCATTATTGGTATTCTATATTGTACTGCTCATTTTTCTTTTCAAAATATAAAGATACATTAATTTATTCTATATTTTAAATATCAATTGAATGAGGATATTTAGAAGTTGTAAAACAAAAGTCTCAACTTAAGGGAGAAACTCGAAAGCATTAAAAAGTTCTAAAATGTAAAGTACAGGTAAATAATGTCCACATTAATTAATATTTAAATATTTCCATTGAATAGACCTTTCATTTAAACACACAGATATTGTAAAACATGTTTCACCTGTATGTTCAATCTAAAATCTATAATAAGAATACGTATTCGATTTTTAATCAACAAAATAAACATGATTGCAATTAATAAAGTAAGCGTTGATGGAGATTTTATAATCAGATTTGTAATTATTCATTTTATGTTTATACATTATAAAAGTCACTTTTTATTATGCTCAAATAATTTAAAATACTTTTTAACTGATTTTATAATAAAAAATAAAAGAATAAAAAAATCGAAAGTAATTTATTCAAGTGTTTTTATATAATGTGTAAAAATATTAATAGGTACACACCCTTAATATTTTACGCTCTATAATCATACAAATTTACATTTGGAAATCAAATTATAATAATTATAGAAAACCTATATCTTTATGACGATACTCATAATAGCGATGAGAAAGATAATAAAAATGCCAGCCTTACGAATCTAGGGGAAAAAAATATAATACATAAGCTGGTGAATATAAGTTCAACCAATAACTTTCATAATAAGTGACTTATAATTTTTGAAAAACTTATATTTCCATGGAGTGCACAATACTCCGACAGTTAGAATAATAAATTTCAAATACTGTTGATATAGCCTTGAACAGTACTTACATTTAATTCAATTTTACATTGTTTTTATTAGTAATTGTATTATAAGATGAAAAATAAAGAGCACCGATTTATCCAAAAGGCATTGAATTCTTAATATGAATAAAAAATCATCATCAACAACTTTTCAATTACTTAAAACGTTAATTATATGAATAACAGCGCAAATATTGCGTCAAGGTACCTATTTATCATTTTAATCTTTCTTTACAAAATTTGAGTTTTGTAAATAATATCAATATTAACACCGAAGAAATACGATAAATTTTAAAAGACTGAGTTATAGACGAAGAAAACGTTCACATAAATGACCTAAATAAAAAAAAATTAAATACAGCGTTATGCATTAATTTACAGTATTTTAGATCGTTTTAATGGAAAGTATAGATACCTCGCAGAATTGAAATTTTTTATCAAATCTTATGAAATGTGAACGTTTCCTAACTTTTATACCAATTAAACATCTATTTTACCGATTTTTTAAACATTTTTTACAATGCAGTTGTAAATCCTTTGTATTTTCATGCGCACTACAAGAGATCACTGCAACATAGTAATAACTACCACATATTTTATAGAACGTCTTATGTTGCCATTATAAATATTGCTTGCAAAATTAATTCTTAACAGTATATGCTTGTTTTTTTTTTATCAAATAAAAACTAATTTGGAAAAAATACTATAATCGGTAACGTACATTATAGGTCCGAGCTCTTCTATCAAATATCTAACACTTTTTCTTTAATTATTCGATTTAATCGTGCATCAGCTATTCAAAAACTTGGTTACTGTACAATATTATCACTTCGCTACAGCACAGAAACAACTTTGCAAAAAATGTTCAATGCTGTACGTCAAGAGAACAGAGTTTCTTATCATAGTATTGCTTTTACTATTTCGTTGCAAGAAGAGATGTACTGTTATTGGTCGTATATTCTTGGAAAGGCTCAAACGATATAAATTCGTTTACAAAGCAACAACTTATGTATACTTTACCTATCTGATCAATATAAAGCGGCGTTACATCCTGAGAGGCTTACACATCTGATTTAATTCTATTTCTAGCTTGTAGCAAATAAAAATGGCGATTCCTTTTTGATAATACAATGTCTCAGGCCGCTCAAATTGAATTCATAAACTCAAATAATGGAATAAAATAGAAAGATTAGAAAATCTTGCGCTTAGTCGAAGAGCCTGTAAACACTAAATACAGTTCGTGCCAGCTATTATTATAAACGTAAGTGTATGCCAATGATTTGTAGGTGTATATTAAGCTAACTGATAATATGATTTATAGACAATGTATACACTTGGAATACAATTCTCCATAATTACTGACCATTAACGTAGTATTCACTGGCCTCCCAATAATGGCATACGGTAAATTTGGTTACATTACGCCGCTGTTCTGTCAGATAGCAGTATAGTCGACGTTTTTAATGTAAATAATAATAAAAGTGTCCCTCTCTACTAATGCTTCAAACATAACCTAGAGTTTCTCTTTTTAATACGAATACAGAATACACATTGCTTTACTTTAATGAAAGGTAACATGAATATTCATTTCGAAAACACGTACATTAATTTTTCTCTTTCAATCTTCAATATCGTCTCAAAATATCTTATATAAAATTTATAATCTCTTGTTTCTATAATATTTATTAAGTGAATTAGAATTAATCAGCAATGGAAGATGATGGCTACTTATCTAATTTTTCCCTCACCCTGAGTTCTGCATCTGCCTAATTTTCTTAATATATAATATTCCGTATATAACTTGTGGTCCCACCGCTTTATATTTTTATTCGTTGAAATATTTCGATAAGCTCTTCTTTGCTTATAAAAGAGTTCTGTTTGCATGACACCCTTTATGCATGAAACTATATTCTTTATGTATTTTTCTAAACGAACCCCAAAAGTTTATCCATCAGCAATTTGTCATACTGCATTTCTGTAGAATTATCATTGTGCTTTTTCGAAAACGTTGATCCTTGCAACTCCGAGCTTCGAATCGCGACAAAAAATCTACAAAATCTTCAGAATCTACAAAATACGGGCCTCTTCGTTTACCAAATATTTATCTTTAACGAGAATCCTGACATTCCATTTCTCATATTCGTTATTATTATTGTTCAAAGTCGCGTTATAACCTCACTTTTTTCCTTTGACTCCCGTTATAAATTTAATATAACCACGAGAAAACCATTTAAGCTTCAAATCAATAACTTCAATGCACTTTTATGGAACTGCATAGAATGTAGAGCGCAATGCATCTAGAATTTTATGCATATTAATATTTTTAATATTACTCGTAGCACTTAACTTTTAATTCTAATATGATTACAAATAATATAGCTTGCATGTAATCTATTTAATAAATAAAATTTCATGTTTAAGATTAAAAATATTCTTCCATAGTTATATAAAATCTTCAATAGAAGAAATTAATTTTTGATTTATAAGTACGTTTTAGCAAATCTATGAGCGATGAAAAAATTAGCGATGTAAATAAACTTTATACAAATTAAATTTGCAGAGATACGATTTGTGTAACAAGTAGAATTTACTTATGCTGCAATGCCTTCAACTAAGATTAGAATATAATACGCAATAATTAGTTCCTAGTAAACTCATCAGGTATCCCTGTAAAATTCAAAACTCGTTCTAATCATTAGACGTTAATCTAAGTTATAGAAGCTTTCATTAAGCTTCTTGTACTGTTTTAATATTTGCACAATTATGTAAACAATAAAAATAAATTCAAGTCATTATAATCTCTATCTATAGAACGATAAATGAAAAGAAAGTAATTGTTGACACCACATAATAATAAAAACAAAATTATTAGTTATTTGCTTTTCATTGATATTAAAAATAAGTATGGGATTATTTATTACACTGTTTATGTAATTGCTTTTTTTATTTTTTTTTTAATTTTTTATTTATTTTTTTTTTTAATTTTTTATTTATTTTTTTTTATTTTTATTTTATTTATTTATTTTTTTTTTTTTGAGAAAAATAAATAACCAAGGATGGGTAAAATAAATAATGACCAATGACTAAAGACCTTCAATAAATGATCCAAATACATATGTGCAAACCAGATGATGTAAGAATAATAGGATCTTTGTATGCATGAAACAATATTGCCAGGATCTTTTTATTTGAAATAAGCAGATATATAAACCCTGCTCACATCAAGCTTGGATAAAATGCATTCACCTTGTTATGGAGGATTCAAAAAGTGATGCGAGAAATTGTAATCAGTGATCGTTGAGAAAAAAGCGGTTGATCGCTTCTCTGTAGTCTGTGCATAACGTACAAAAATACATAACATAACAAGTGATATGTAAAACATTACATGTTTGTTTAAATTAAATATTTAAGCTTGAATTACGGACCAGTTAGATATTCATAAACTTTGGCATTATGCTTGCAATTAAAATGCTAATTATTAAGAATCAGTACCAAATCTTACAATATTAATTTACTATAAAACCTACTGCTTCAATTAAAGGAATAATTTACTTTTTATTCTGTGACCTTCACAATTATGTCTTCAAATTATTATGCACTATAATCAGGGCAAAACATTGAAATCAATTATTAATAGTAACCTCACCAACATAAACGATCTTAATTCAAATCAAGTTTCCTAACGTAAATCCTTAAACAATATAGTTTTAATAATTTAATATTTATTTTAAAAATATTTATTTATAAAACAAATCTGATTTTAAACGATTTTATAAATCTCTTTTTTATGAATTTTGCCAGCATTGGTAAGCAATTTATCAAATTAAAGATACAATAAAGCTGTTTCTCTTTAAAGCATGAAAGTACGTGGAATTGAATTTGAAATTTCATAAGATATATTTCTTAATATTAAAAATACTGTATAATTTAACATTAAATAAATGTTTGTTTAAAGTAGAGATACGTGTGCTAACTTTGTAATCAATTCATTAATATTTTCGAATCTAGAATATTATGATTCATATATTTTCACCCTAATACAATTACATTAATTCACTGGAATTTTATTACTATCTCATAAAAACGAAAAAAATTCTTATAAAATATTTTACATTTATCACTTCTACAGTCATAAGGTTATCCTCGTTAGTACAGTAAACGAGCCAAAGCATTTTGACATAAAACGTCTCCACGCATATTGTCACTAACAAATGTTACTTACTGTACATGAACATTCCCTGAGGATCCTTCAGAAGGAAATAAATATACCACTTCGTAAATTAATCCTATTCTAGGCAAATAATACAGATTATTGACGTTAAAATTTTAATTATTTACATAAAGGGAACATTTCTGGACTTTCTTAATATATAAAGCGTATACTTTAGTATATACATACGTAGTATAGTTAATATATAAAATTAACACATACACGCAAATTAATTCTTTTTATTGAATATTTTAAGCGATAATGTTTGGAAAATATTAATTTTAGATAATACTTATAAATTGTTATCATTCAAAAATGTTATGTTATATTAGTAAAAAAAACTTTGGATTTAGTTTATTTATGAACTAATTGCAAAAGTATCAAAGCTTTCTTTTCTCATAAACAAATACGCTCAAATGTTTAAGGCTAGAACATCCGAAAAAAGCCAAATATAATATATTTTACTGTGATATCAATTATTATTTATTTTTTTATTCCAATACATTTTCCCCTGTAGTACTTGTTACTATTAAAAGTGTTAAATATTTATCAAAAATAGTTTAGCAGCAAACATCCAACCTAACTTGTTTTCATTGTAAATCTTATTATGTTTACGTAGTCTTAAAACATAGTAAATAATGATTGGGAAAATAATATTCTGAAAATAATTGTTACAATAAAACGGCGTAGGCTATTTATAAATTATTTTGAAAACTACCTAATATTCTAATTCAAGCTTGCCGTATAAAATTTTTTAATTTGAAAATGGAAAGCAGCTAAACAATTTAGGCATTTGATTTTCAATCAAAGGATCAACCCACAGTTCGTAAGAACACATTTCGTACTTTCTTTAGGTATAAAAGCTTGTAATAAATTAACACAAAATTTATAAATGTACATTATATAATACAGTATAATAAATTAGTATACAATGAATATCTTAATACCGATAAATTAATAAGACTTATTAATAGCATGAATGATTTTAACTTCTTATTTTTGCTTCGATATATTTTTGCAATACTTTTAACATCAACAACAAGAATTATTCGCGAAATACTTTTTCATTTAGCATCGTCGTTTTTATTATCGCATCATGGTGATTGTGTCGACACAAGAAAAAAGATGCAACCACAGAATATCACAAAATATTCTTACATTTTCTACTTAATAGCAAAAAAGGACGAATGAAGCTGGAAATAAATTCATCTTCCAACTGATATCTTTATAGAGATTGCATACTTTACATCGTCTGCTGTTGTTAAGATATTGTAATTGCTTGAGTCTTCACTTCTCTCTTGAGAGAAGAAAGACTCAAAAGACGTAAAACTCAAGTGAGATCATACCCCGTATTAACAATCCTTAAGCACACATACATAACTAAAAATACTTTCGCTCGGGCAGAATAATAAATAATTTATACGGTCAGTGATTTACAAGGATGTTAAAAAATTTTTGGGATAATCAAATCTTTTATGAAATATTCATTGATATCCTCTGCTTTTTACTAAATTATGATGCCAACTTTATTTTTCAATAAAATATGACTTTTATGTTCATTTTTTGAAAATCTGAACATTGGAACCTTCAACATTGGAAACTTCAGATTTATTCATTTGAAGCATTTTTCTTCATTATAAAACTTGCTTTACGTATATTTGCTACGAGTAGTTTTTCTCATTGATTTAAACTTCAGAAATGTAATTGTGTAAAACGATGCGTAATTTTATAAAATTCGATATATTCTATCGCGTCTATATCTTCCAATGTATCATACATCCAGCTTTTCATCCTCCCTTTTTCTCTCTCTTTCTCTCTTCCAGTCGACCTCAAGTTAGATCATCGCGATTGCTGGTGTTCAGGCAAGCAACACGATATTGTTCTGCTGATCCTTCAACCACATTGTTCAACACTTACGCAAATCTTTTAGAAGTGTAATTCTAATGTCAACTGACTTTTATTATATGGATATTCATGTACAGGTTCATAAGTCTACATACGAGTACAAGACAGATAATTAATGAAGATAATTAATGAAAGAAATTTATGTATTTACAAATATTTATAGATCAGTAGTACGGACGTTAGTTGTACAACTCAACCCCCGCAGATAGATGTCAAATACCGAAACTTAAAAGGAGTCTTAAGTTTGCAACGCTGTTGACGCAACGAAAATTGAAAAATTTTAAAATCGAATAATTTTTTTAAAAAACTATCAAAAAGTATTAATATTATATTAGTATTAATAATTAATAAAATAATGAGTTTTTCCCAAAATTCTACCCTTATAAGCCATCCTTATTAGGGGTTGAAATTTTCAAAAATTCATCAAAGAGTAAATATTAATATTGCACAAAATTTCTTTTTAGAAAATCGTTAAATATATTAAAAGACACTCGAAAAACAATCGACGCGGAACTTCAACTTTGGTGCACTTATATATCATGCATATTCACCCCTGTGCATATACCCAAGTACCGGTGTGTTTAATATTTAATGAAAACATTTGCAAGTATACTGCACGAAATTCGTTTTCAGATTCCAACGTATCGTATATATGACGCATGCACACATAGAGAACTAACGATTTCGAAAATCGGTGAGAAACTTGATATTCGATGCATTTGAATACATATACACTCTTATACGTATAAGCATATGGAACGCGTATAATATATTATAACAATATTAAAAATAAAATTGCACAAAATATTTTTCCATATTCCGCTAATATATTATATATTAAATACACACACAAATTTTCATTTCGAAAATCGGTGCGAAACTATATGCTGAGTGCATTTGACTCTTTATTCACGTGTCTATATGGCGAGCCGTATATTCGTTAATAACAACTCTCATAGAAACATTGCACAAAATCTCTTTTCACTTTCTGACGTCTTTTACATACCAAACAGATAGACGAAGTTTCATTTCGAAAATCTGCGCGGAAGTCGGTGCTCGTTGCACTTGAATGCTTATGCACACTTATATGTGTGTGTATGTGGGGAATAAAGAACCGTATATACATTGTTTTAGGCGTGCGTGTGCATAGTCGTACAAACGTCGACGTATATTTTAATAATCACATAATTAGGTTAATTTTTCTCCAAATTCGTTTGAGTTCTCCGACTGAGTCTGTGATAGATCAAACTTTTTCAGCGACTCTACTACGACGGTGTGACATTAATACTGTTTTGATAACAGCCATTTGAATTTAAGTCTAAAATCATTCATTACTTTAAATGTTAATGATATTATTTATATTTAAACATTCAAAATTGGTAATGTTAATTAATTTTAGCTTCTATAAACATATGTAGTATAATACAGTGTTACGACCAAATTTCTTTTAGTTTTGATTTTAAATGACTAATATATTATAATAAAATACTTGTCTAAAATAGATAATTAAATACTAGCGCTTTTATTTTGAAATATCATTTCAACATAATATATTTAAAAAAACTACGCACTGAACATTATTTAATATAGTAATTAAGATTTTCCACACTAACTAATTTTATATATGAAATATAAAATAAGGTTGAAAATACAATTATACAACTAATGGATACAGAACAAATAGTTTTTTTCTTAAGCTTGTGCATTTCTTAAAAAAAAATCTTATGCAAAAAAATTCTGTAGTTAATCATGCTAGATAAATACATGGAAATAATTTATTTTACTAAAGAGGAATTTAAAAAAATTTTTTAAATATAGTGCTTGATTTACATTAGTATTCGTAAACATAAAATTAATTTTTTGTAGAATATAATTTTCGACTGATGCTTCTTCCAGTGATTAGTATACAAGCATTCACACATGGATTCCACACATAGACAAGTGTTACAAGCGGCAGTCGAACTCCGCAAGATTCGCGGGTTCGAAGATTTTTTCGAGTCGATACGTTAGTTCTCTATGTGTGCATGCGTCATATATACGATACGTTGGAATCTGAAAACGAATTTCGTGCAGTATACTTGCAAATGTTTTCATTAAATATTAAACACACCGGTACTTGGGTATATGCACAGGGGTGAATATGCATGATGTATAAGTGCACCAAAGTTGAAGTTCCGCGTCGATTGTTTTTCGAGTGTCTTTTAATATATTTAACGATTTTCTAAAAAGAAATTTTGTGCAATATTAATATTTACTCTTTGATGAATTTTTGAAAATTTCAACCCCTAATAAGGATGGCTTATAAGGGTAGAATTCTTATGAAACTCATTATTTTGTTGTTTTGTGTGATAATTAAAAGATTTTGATAGTTAAAGAAATTATTTGATTTTAAAATTTTTCAATTTTCCATGCGTCAACAGCGTTGCAAACTTAAGACTCCTAAACTTAATAATCGGTAATACTTATCAATTCTCATTTATACCGTCGCTATTTTCTATCTTTTTTCCATACAACATCCTCATCATAAAAATTCCTCCACTACTCTCCGCGTTGATCGACGGCATTTCCCGGATTTCTTTTACACATGATGGTGGGTTTTCTCCCTGGAGGATTACCTGATGCATACACATAAAAAATATATATAGTAATTAGATGAAAGTTGTGATATTGAGTAAAATGGTATTAAAGGTATTTTATAAATTTAAATGACAATTTTAAATGAGACTTCATAGAATAGAAAACAAGTTTTCTATTATTACATTCTGTAATAATATTAAAATACGTTTTCGTAAGATATCATTATGCACATCATAGCCTTATTAGTTTAATTTCAACGATATTTCTTTCTTAAATATTAACCTCCTTGCGTCAGTTGAGTCATTATCACTTCTTATTTATTAAATGGTAATTAACTGAAATGTAAAATAAAGAAACTTAAAGCAAATAAAAACAATTAGTAATAATTATTAATTGCGAATTATACTTAGGATATTTACATAAGGTTTTTCTGAATATATCGCTGCGTCAGCCAAGCGTATGGTAGGGCACAATCATATGAATTGCGCTCCATCAGGCGCCGGGTATCAGATTCACCAGAGCACCTGATGAAGTACAATTAACATGCAGCCTCCAATGTCTGAAAACAGCTCGCGGCACGTGTTTTTATCTTCTCTAATTGCAATCACTTTAATACTTTCATGACTCTCCGTAGTTTATTCCGTAGTGATTCCGAAGAATCCGAGGTCGAAAGTCGTCGAGTTGCAGCGCGCGCTACTTCAGGTACCTGACTATTTAGTACACAGCCTGCAGTACCGGAGTAGCGCGAGTTGCAAGCTAGACTTGTAGAATTTTCCAGCTCCTCTTGTTAACATGTGGCGTGCAAAAACGCGTAGAACTTTGCTGTACGTGCTTTTGACTGGTCGAGTGCAATCGATCAAGCATGCATTCTCGTTCAAATTTTGTACTCCCGTAAGAGTTAATCTACAGGGAATATGTACTCGTTATCTTGAAGAACGATCTTTGATTCGAGTCGCATAATAGATCTAGTTTGACTTCAAGTATTGAGCAGGTCACCAGCGAACTGAAAACAAGAAATACAAACTAATTTGTATATAAGCTTCGAGTATGAGAACACCTTCACCCTCGCCCCTACAATGTACAGCTAGTGAAAGCATCTGCGAAACGTTTATTAATGATGTTCAATCGCTCTCATTCCTTCCGAGACGAAATTGACGAAAGCAATAATAATTTCATTAAAAATAAAAAGTTCCTTCGAGTTGCCAGGTGGATAAGTTAAAAAAGTCTGTCCAACTATTTTACCCCCGGGTGTTGACGACTCGATAGAATTGCGAGAGAAAGTCTAACCAGTAGCGTTTGGTTCCAAAAAGTGATACTTCATGTGTGGCTTAAATCCAATATTATAAAGAATGTTGCGTAAATAATTCTGCCCCACTCGTAAGCTGAAAAGTAATTAATCGACAAATTACTACTTCGATATTACTAACATTACTAACATTACTAACATTACTAACATTACTAACATTACTAACACTAAGTACAGGTAAACAAGGATTTATCGGGTAAAAAGTTGAAAAACTTGGCGCGTTAAACTTGCTTGCGCAGACATGCAAGTTATGAAGTTTAACAAGAACTACGCGATAAGATACGAAGAATAAAAATAATTTAATTCAAAAGTGATGTGAACCGACCTCAAGGTAAATAAATTAGGGAAAAGCCAGTTCTTTAAAATAATAACGATTACATTTTAATATAAGTGCGCATTATTAAAGAAGAAAATTAAAGACTGTGCTATTACATAATTGTAAAGTTGCGTGGACTTTGGAATTTGTGCAATGGTATTATGTGATAAGGCATTGAAAAAAATAGCATAAAAGAAATTTGACTTTTAACGATTAATCATGCATAACTCTGTTTGCGCATAATTCTTTTAATAATTTGCTTATAATATTATTTGGCATTCATCTTGATTAGGAGTTGAAGAATCGCGCAAAAAGTATGCGGATATAAAAGACGTAGTAACGACTGAGTTGGTATATTTTATATTCGGTGACGTAAAGAATATCTTTGACGATCTTTGGTCGATATTTAAAGACAGTAAACACGCGGTGTGTCGACTGGTACAGGCGAACGAAAATATGAGCTCAGGCTTGAAGAAATTCGAGCATATACGTTAAACACGTTCGATAAGATCAACACGAACGATAACAGGAGTGAAATCGAATAAAAGGCAAATAACAGCCTTTCCATGGAATTATAGCGAGAGTAGAGTGAGATAAGTATGAAGAAAGAAAAACGGCTAGAAGTTATGATGATAGAGCGCTTTCGTTATGGAGCTCTTTTAATGAAGTATCGTTTACTATTAATTTAAGGATACCTTCCTTTAGTTTTAACTGTAAATTTTTAAAATATTTCACAAGATGCTCTCTGATAATGATTACACGCGCTCACGCCAGTACAGCCGCCAACTGTCTCTCTTCACTTCTCGCGGTTTCACACAATTACTTTGCAGTAATTATATAACATTACGCTTATAATTTCATGTTAGGAAGGAATGTGCTTTTCACGATTGCAATTGCGTATAAAGGTAACGGAGATTGCGTCCTCGGTTCCCCGCACGATGGAGTTAAGGAAATATCCACGCTATTTTGGCAATTCGTCGCGGAGCCCCGACGAACTCATCCCGAGTAGACCCAGAAACCGAGCACCTAGGCATGATCGGTAAGTCCCGATTACCCCGATCGTGCTCCTGCAAAACCAGCAGCATCCCGAAGAAACGGCTGATGACGGGGTGCGGGGTACTCGGAGTCCTTGGTACAAAGCCGAGTCATCGTGAGCTTGTCGAGCTGCTTAAGTGGCGCATTTTTAAAGGTCTCCTCGAGAGATGTTGATAATTAACATCGACCGAGAAAGTGGTTTCTCGGTCGGAACAGACATTCCAAACGTGAATTCCGCACCCGTCCGAGGAAGCGGATTTTAAGGTTGTATCGTGTCCTTTTGCTCTACTTTAGTATGAAAATTACGATGGAAGTAGAAAATGTAATACACCCATCCAGCGAAAATGGCGCTGCTTACTATACGTTTATTGAGTTCACCTACAATTTATAAGTCCTTGATATATATACATTTTCGGATAATCCCTTTGGCAAGATTTCGTAAGTGCGTCGACTGACACACTAGAGCAATCATTTTATATCGAGGTGTGCAAAACAACTCAAAAGAAGTTTTCAAATTGTTACTTATTTATACTGCATAATTACTTATAACTTTAAAGAATAATCTCAAGTAGCTCAAACAAATTCTATTTGTTTGAATTAGGTTTGAACGAACTTACGTGACTGCAGAGAACTCGAAGACGTGAAAATAATATTCTGCCTCTTTGTAAAGTAAAAAAGAAAAAAAAAGAAGAAAAAAAAAACGGAGTTTTGTAATTCCTCGATGAAAGATAAAAACGAAATTTTTATAAGAATTTCCTTTCAACGATTCAAAAGTTCTACGAATATAGAATAATTTCTTGCGTCATTTCAACTTGAATGATGCTTTGATAAACTTTTTGATTCTTGAAACAGTATCTTTGCAAACTAATACCTTCCCATTGTTTCACGCTTGTTTTTTGGTTATACCGTATTTGTTTTACGTAAAATTGTATGCTTATTATATTCTTAAAAACAACAAATTCTCGTGGAAAATAGAAATATTTTAACAAAAGGAAACAAATGAATTTACGTAATAAAAGACTTGGAAAAAGACAAGCAAATAAGGTAAGAGTTGTTGACTCGATTAACTCTATCAATTCCGACATTCGGATCGCAATAATTACTCATAAGTCGAAATAATCCGCGCGCGAACTACCTTAGCTTAAGAAAATCTGCAACTGAACAAAAAGTATTTGGACAGGCTCTATTGGAAATAAAATAAACGAAAGACGACTCTCGTTGAATGCAAAATAAGTCAAGCGAGCCAACGACAGTCACGACTTCACATTTACCACCATCCAGTTCAACAACCATTGAGTTGGCATCCTTATCCTCGGTTGCCATCTTCCCCCTCCGTCATCCGTCATCCGTCATCCGTCATCCGTCATCCGTCATCCGTCATCCGTCATCCGTCATCCGTCATCCGTCATTCGACTCTTTTCTCGTTACCGGCGACGTTAAAGCTACGTTAAAGCGACGCCCTCGACGGCCTCTGTACACGTGTGCGCCAAGGAGACCAGACCGAAAGTGCGCGCGCGTGGAGGCGCTGGAGTTGCACTCGCACGACCCGCATTCGCAAAGGTGCCGCGGAGGTGCCTCGACGCTAAGACTTCCTGTGAGTCCGTCGTCGCCGTGGCAACACGTGAATAAGCGCGCATGCCGGAGCCCGGGAGAGATCGTATGCGCGCCGACGACGGGACCCTGACTCACCGACAGATGCCGATGAACGCGCGTACGTCGTCGCTCGAGGAGCCGTTGCCCTACCCCCTCGCCGTCCCCGAAACGCCCTTCCGGCCGAATAATCTTCCAGGACTTCGTTTTCCAACAGACTCTTCGTTTTTCATTCTCGCGAAGCTGAACGCGACTTTGTCCCCGTTCGGTCGATGATTTGATGACCAGACGCAACGACTTTCCTTTCCGATGGTCGTGTCGTACCGGCGAATGGCAATACTGTGGGGCTGAGGTAGGTGTTACTCGAAAAACATACGCACCGGATGATATTTAAATGGAACACAAAAGCACTCTTTAGGTTTCGGACAACGCTGGGAATCCGATAGTTGCTTCAAAAATTGAAACGACCTCCGCTGCCGATCATCCACAAACTTATTTGAATGGCACGTAGACTAAAACAATCCAACCGACTAATCAAGTAATCTCGATTTCTACAAATATATTTAGAAAAAATGCACGTACTGGAGCAGTGCTATTTATAAAAAGAGCAAAAAATACATCCGAGCGTCGTTGGTGTTGCGTGCAAATGTTAGAAATGTTGTTTGGTGATCCGACTGAAAATTGCCCGAAGTGAAGCTATTCGGATTTGCGAAACAAGCGTACGTCGGTTAGCCGCTAACACACGATGAATGTAAATGTTAAACTCCAGACGCGTTTCGCCTTAACTCTTGCGTCCTCTTAATTCCGGCTTTCCCCTTGTGCGTCCGTGTACACGTGTACCGTTTCTACTTCTGATGAACTCACAGTGAATTCACGCGCGAAAAATATCACTCGGCAATCTATGTGCTATATCGTCGTATAGAAATTTCGCTCCTAAAATTGAAAACTCCTAAACTTGTTCTCGAATTTACTCTGCACTGTGGGTTTCTACTGCATTGAATAAACCTTTAGAAACACGTTTACGTCTTTAAAACAACGAAACTGTAGGGAAGTCATTTTTATCAAAAAATTATCCCGGATACCCAATAATTATCGTTTCAAAATCCGACTGAAGCATTAAAATAGAGCAAGGTATGTTCAAAAACAGAAGCATATCAATTACGGTACATTGAATATCGACAATTCTAAAGCAATTTTAAAAATAACAGTTACTAAATTATTTAGAAAAATTTGTTAGAAAAATTTAACGAAAGTATTTTATCAGCATCGACAATATCTTTCGCAACTTAATAGAAATTGAAACGAGAGCCAGGAAGTCAAAGGTTAACTCGTGTCTGGAATTATATAAGTGGTAGAGCTTCTGTCAGCGAAACGAAATCGACTCGCGTCCGATTTAAGAGCAGATCTCAACTAAATAACGTGTCGCTGTAGCGCAAAAAGAATCGAAGCGACGGAAAAGTGGTGTCTGGTCGAGGTGGGTGGGTGGGAGGAAGGGAGGGAGAGGGAGAGGGAGAGAGAGAGAGAGAGAGAGAGAGAGAGCGCGAGAGAGAGAGAGAGGCGAAAAGGGCTCGACTTGGCTCGAATTGGCAGGAAATCAAATGGACGGCAACGCGCTCGAGTGCGACTTCGACTTTCTATATTTAGGCCACCGCACTGCAGCAGCAGTCTTGCACTCGCAGGATGCAGCTGACGCGTGCGTTCGCCAAAACCGGTAGAAATAAGCGCAAAAGAAGAGCGAAGTGTGCACGATGGAAGTGGAAGAACCCCGATGAAAAATAAGAGATGACTAGGCTGAAGAAAAGTGGTGGAGAGAAAGAGAGGAAACGTCGAGAGAAATGAAAAAAGAGGGTCACCCAGAGTAGTTAAGAGCTTTTTCGTCAGCTCCGTAAATAACGTGCTCTGTCTGCTCGTTATTTGCATTCTCGCACATCTATGCGCTTTAGAAAAAAAAAATACGGCATCACGCGGCTCTAAAGCGTTTCGATTAATGACGAATACTATTAAAAAGAAAATTGTTAGAAAATATAGGATGAGCGGATGCCTGCCACAAATTTTCTACAAAGTCGACCAATTTTTTATCAAGATATAGAGGTTGAGCATTCCAGTGCAAAATTCAATTACCAATGCACTTTCGGCGCTACACACACACACACACGCGCGCGCGCGTACATACATGCATGTATATATGCCGTAAACAAAACGAGCCTTCGTTAAAATTTCTTTTCAGAAGGTTACATTCGTTGTATCGGAAATCCAGCAGGAAATGAAGCCCTAGAGCTTTTCAAGAATCCGATGAACGGTCAAATTTTACGCCTTCTAGTTTTGATAAATTAAGCTTCGATACAATACGAGGACTTTATAATGGAATAGTTATTTAATTAGACGTTTAATTGAAAACGAGTTCGCGCCTTCGGCTCAAAAATTTTTTACCGGGAAATTTTTTACTCGTTGTCTGTCATTATATCGATTCTCCGAATTATGCGCGATGCTAATGCAAATGCTAATGCTTTTAGTACGTACGGATCGCTACAACTTGCACTTAAACGATTTGAAATGCTAAAAATAATTTTAAGCTTTACATTATTTGAAATTTTCGATTTGGAAGAATATCGCAGATCTACCGATGAATGGCTGCTATTTCAGTAAGAAAGTAACCATAACTATAACTGATCTTCAAAGCGAATGGAGACAAAGTTTCGAATATTGATCGAAAAATGGTTATTCGTTAATTATCGACACAGACGCTGTATCGTTCGTTTTTATTCGTAGGAGCTCATTTTTCTCGGCCAACTTCAATCTCTAATCCCTCCCTCGGAGCTTTTGCTGTTGACCTCGTTACTGCTTTCACCATTTCGTATATCAAAACAGCAATCATGAAAGTTAATCGTCGCTAAACAAGCGGTAATGATGGTCGGTTTCCTTGGCAATATCGAGCTCTACCTTCTCCATAAATTCTTGGCTATTGACCAAATAAAAGCCTGCGGGTTTTTTACTTTATTCGCTGATTGCTTGTCGCAAGTAATTTTATTTTGTCAAATCTCAAATAATTGCAATTCACATTCTAGTATACTAAATACTTCTATCAATATAGATACGTTTCTTTCTTTATCCTGCAGTAATGGTGGGAGGAATAAAATTTGCCACTCCGTGTTGCACAAATTATTGGATGTGCAAAAAGTGCAAAATTTATCCTCCAATTTCCTGCTTCAATATTTATCTTCTTTCGGTTATAGCGCACATCCGTTTCTCACTCGAATATACTTTGAATGCGAAGCATTTTACATCACAAGAAATTCCCTTAAAATATGAAAGTACCAACAATAGCCAGGTGTTCATTAATTCGAATAACGGTTTTACGCTCCAAAGGCCGACTATTTCTCTCAAACGCCAAACGCTTTAACTTCAAGTTGCACGCCATCGCGTATGTCTCCATTGCAACGTTAACTTTTCAAGGCCACATCAATTCCCTCAAAATAGAGACTTTCAGACTTTTCATAAAATGAAAAATCTCATTTCTCAATCGTCAGGCTAGTCGAGTCGCTGTTACGCGAAACGCAAAGGTGCGTTTGTAAGTTCCTATTTATTTCTTATACTTTATGCGAGTGTGTGCCTTCAACACTCCCCGATACACTACTTTTATTCAAAATGCAGCTCTGACCCATTTTCCGTAATCGAGGATTCGGTAAAACAATTAGAAATGCATAAACTTGATGTATTGAGATGACTTTAATTTAATTTATAATGAAACGATTCTCATCTTATACCTTGCCGACGCGTGATCTGGAAAGAATCACGCGTCATTATCTGAAAAATTACTTCAATGCTCCGGAACGATACGCGTCATCTAATATGTTTCTCGTTTAGCAGCTAGACTCTGTGAATGCCTTAAGAAGCTCGTAGTAGTACATATATAATGTTCGCGTACATCTTTTGCCCCGCTGAATCCATTTCAACTACATTTTCTATACTTCAAAGATTTCGGTGCAATATTACACGTAATTAAAAAAACAACTTAACTTAAACGGAACAATGTGCAAAGGATGTGCTGCTTTAGTGAAAAAGAAACGCAGCACTAAACTTCGATCTTTATATAAAAAATGATCTTAATGCGTTGGTAAGTGAGTATTCTGCCCTACTTCGAATTCCTCTCAGAAATATACTCTAATAATAGTTTCCCTCCTCTCGTCTTTTACTCGCTCGAGGTCGGGGATAAGCCAGCCAGCCATACATCCATCCACCCCACGAGTAAGTTCATGGACCGTACGAGTCAAGTTCAACGAGGAATAACGATTGAATAAAAATCAACGTTCTAATAAATATCGCTGTTTCGCGTATAACCTTTTACACGATGTCTAGTTGCAAAAATACATATTTTGCAAAACGATGGACAAACTGTCGTTGAACGTAACAGTTTAATGCTCAAATTTCCAGGGCTCGTTTCATTAAACTTTTCAAATGCACGTTTAAAAATGGCAACGCTTGAGGGTGGGTGGGTGGGGGGGGGGGGGGTTTAGTCTCATTTATCGCGTAAAAAACAAAGATCAAGTCGACTGCTGTCGCGAATAGTCACAAGCTCTCAAGTTCTCTGTTTACGCATGAGTGCGTATGAGGCGAACGCCACTTACAAAATTTTATACGAAAAAAATTTGCAACAATTGTAGAGGATGTGCTCGAGTGCAGATTTAACCGCCGGTCTTGAAAATACAATTTTTTTTTATAGTTAATGAAATTAACTGTGTAGAGAACTCGGATGAGAGTCTTTTTCTTGTAACCCTTGTTCCATTCGGCAACATCCTAAAAGTTGCTGTTTAGCGTACGTTATAAACAAGCACAATAGGTAGCACAATAATTAGCATTACAGATTCATGTGACAAATTGAAGTTTTGATTGAAGCATTGGTACACATTTAAAGTGTAGAAATACTAGAAAATGTGCTTTAATAAGAACTATACTTTTGTCCTTAAAAGGTAGAATCAAGGTTAGATTCGAATATTACTTAATCGTATGATAACGATGCGAGGTTGAGAGCACACAGAAGCGATAAAGTACTTTCCTCTTATCGCGTTTGAATTTTCAAGATAAACGAACCAACTCACTAAAGCCGTAGTTCGTTGTCCTTCACCATTTGCTTTGTTTTGCTGTCCGAGGCGACGCACGCGAATACTTTTTATTACAAAAGCGTCACTAACATTGACCGAGTGCGAAGTAAAATATGACGAGAGCTACAAGGAATCACATTTGGAATTTCACGATGATAGTTCGTCATCGATAGACGCAGAAAAGATTGCATTAGTTAATTTTCCAAAAAGAAATGTCACCTCCCCGAATTAAAAAGTTTAAAAATTTAACATCTAATCTAAAAGGTAATCATTGAATGCTGAATTGTTTTACGATTTTTTAATACAAGCGACGGCCCACTTATTTATATTTAAGATATAAGAAATGGCATAACGAATAACCCAAAGAAAAGCATACGAACATTCCCATATTCCAACACTGATTTAGTTAAAGTTCATTCGTCACGAAAATTAAACAACTTACGTCACAATTACATCTACGATACAATTGTCGTGTGCTCAAGACTATAAAGTAGATGTTTATCAGATACGTTCGAGACGTATCGATAGATTATTACATTATAAATGAAATGAGTAAAGCTTTATCATTCCTCGATTTTTTGTCTACGTGATAAAGTAAAAGCATTCGGACAACGTTTGTAACGTTAAAGCTGCTAATTAAAAATGCTTGCTTTCACCGCTACAGATAATTAGTATCTCGTATTCGTGTCAACGAAACAAATGTTATATTCGAATTTTCGTACGGCATTAATATTTCGAGTAGAGTACCCAAGCAAAATCTAATACAATCCATAGATTTTTTATACGCAGACTAGGCACCGGCCGCCTTCACGGAAGGCATAAAGAAAAAAAATCGTTGAACTTAAACTTGGATCGCGAGCCAGACAAATGTACTACCGAAGAAAAACTATAAAGAAGTGAATAAGGAGCGACCTCAACTGCACATCCCCTTTAAAAAAGCGAAATAAACGCATCGGCTAAAGAGAAGAGCAAACGAGGGGGAAAATGCTTTTCTTTGTTCGCGACGTCGTTCGTTCTGCGCGTCGCGAAACGAGGCGAGAAAGCAAGGAGGAAACCAAGTCGTCGAGGCTCTCGACACTCCTATGCGTGACGCAGGGTGAACGAGCGCTCCTAGAAGAGAGGAAGAGTGAGTGAGTGAGTGAGTGCGTGCGCGTGCGTGCGCGTGCGAGCGTGTGCGTGTGCGTGCGTGCGTGCGAGCGTGCGTGCGAGCGTGCGTGCGAGCGAGAGAGAGCGAGGACTACAGCCGGCGAGGCGGTGGACGCGCTTACGCCACTGGCTGATTGTTCTCCGATCTCACGAAATTCAAGGACGTCTCTGCGAAACCGGTTTCAAGGCCAGACGCACCACCAACCGGGCGACCGAGGCAAGAGACGCAGGGAAGGCGCAAAAGGGGTGGGGACTACAAGAGGGGATTCCGATCGCGGTAAGGGGGACAAGTCGCCCCGCCGCCGTCGCTAGAACGATAAAGAGGGATCCGTGAGCACAGACATTAGGCGGAAACGATGCGAAGTGGGGCATGTGTATTGTGCAAAAAAGGTCGATGCGATTATGCGTCAAGCGACACAAAGGACACGAGAAAGACGAAAGTCAGACTATTCGAGGCCTTATCTTGAATTTTAAAAGTATTTATTGAAAAGTTTCGTTCGATGCGACAAGAGATGAACGATGTGCGCATCGAAGTTCTTTTTTATAGTTGAGAATTGAGAATCACGCGCCATTTAGCCGACTGTACACGTATCCGACTACATTTCCGAATATATTTTCGGAACACAGTTGAGCGATAGCTTTTACTTTGCCAACGACAAAAATCTCATATCGGATCCGCGCTAAGATTTATCGGAGGTCCGCGTATCATCCACATATTCGCAAATCGCGTATCCATTTATTCGGATCTAATATTGCGGTTCGGCAAGAAGCCGTTGAATTGAAAATGAGAAACACGAGCAACCGAGGTGTACTCGTCTGCGTAGAGATATTAATGAAAAAGGTGAAATAATTTATTGCACGCGCCTCTAAAGAAAAAAATCATCGGATCGCGCAACCCCGCGAAATCGCTTCCGAATTAACAAGAACCCTGGACGAAGGGTCTGACGAGGAATGCTTAAAGGCAGCGAACGAAGCAGAAAAAAGGGATTTATCTGCATAAGTATATGCAGTAGAGCATAAAAAATTAAAAAAAGAATTAAGATATAGAGCTCGGGCAGTAAATAACCCCCCAGAAAACGGACGGACTCGACGCAGGACTCGTCGAGTGGAAGGTGAAAAAGGAGAGAGCGGTCGACGCGTTCTCTGCTGCGTCACTGACGTCATCCTCGGTCGCGTACCATTTCCGCTGGGCTTTATCGGGGCGGCAACCGAGTCTTAAAGCACTTGGGCTCGAATCCGGTCGCGATACCGACCGAAGTCGACGGGAACTCGGGCTGGCCACTTCCCTCCCTGGGGTGGGGCAAATGGAGCGCGGACGCCCTCGTCGAGGGCCGCGGGAATTCCTGGCGCTCCGTCGGCCGGAAGCCACCGCGATGAGGAGCGGGAGACGAGCGGGAGACGAGCGCAACGAGGCATCGCCTCTCTAAATTACCTCGCGAGGCGGCCGCGATCGAGCAGCCATAAACGGAATGCCGGTTATAAGGCGAACATCCGGCCCCGACGCGGCCAGAAATTGCGGATTCCAGACGCGAGCGGAGAGCGAAGGAACGAGCCGATGGTCGAGTCACATTCCAAGGAAAGCCAGACCCGCGGAACTACTTCGTCGCCGTCTCTCTGTCTCTCTCTCTGTCTCTGTCTCTCTCTCTCTCTCTCTCTCTCTCTCTCTCTCTCTCTCTCTCCTCGCCTCTTTACCCTCTCGTGTCAAATGCTCGAGCCAGAGCTTAGGATGCGCACTCGCTCGTATCTCGTGCTAAACGCGTATCTTGGCTCGCTATGGACGTTATTATGGACGCGAATTTTGGGAAAGTGGTGGCCCGGGAGAAAGTGCCAGGTGCATTTTCATCGTTGCACGCTCGTCGTAGAACGCTCGAGGTCGCTGTCTCGAGGTCAAAGGCACCGCTTAAAAGTCGTTGTAATCCGTCGAAGAAATCCCAATTGTAAGTTTCGATTTACGCGTTCAAATGTAGAGGCTGACGATAAATTATTCGAATAAATAAAGTAAAAAGGCTCGTGAATTTCTCGCTGTGTTGACGTTGAATTTGAAATGACGAAAGTACTTTGGTTGAAAACTGTGTCCAAGTGGTTTTACAAGAATTATAATTGGTGCTCGTGTATATCAGTGAGACATATGTAGCGAACTCTGCATTCGAGATACACGATTTCTTTACGGTCAGGTTTAAGCGGCGAATAAATTTCTCACAACTGTACATATAAAGTGTAACGATGGATAAATTATCATTTCCTTTCGGCTTTCTTTCGTCTCCTATAATATTCTCTCTCTTTCCAGTTTCGCTTTCGCCGCATAACGATAGACTTTTAATATTCCTAAAACTTTAACAAACCAACAGACTTCGATGCAATCGTACAAAAATTAACCAAAGAATTATTGGGCGTTTTGAAAAAGATCGAGATCTGATAAGGACGGTGAAAATTCGATGGATTAGCGTCGCTCGCGTCGAATAACGCGAATAACGCGAATAACGCGAATAACACTTGTCCGAAGCGAATGCCCGAACTGAAGAAACGCGATGCGCCATTTTAATATATTAACTTTCATGACGCACACTCGAATAATGCCATTGTCAGCGGCCGTAATTGTAAAACCGCAATATCCCGTTTCGAATTTCAGTTTGCCTTTAAACGCGACGCAAATAAACAATGTAACGATCCCGAGAAAATATCGCGTTTCCACTGCAATGTTATTGCTGGATCGAATATATCGATGGGCTCGACGATCGATTCCAGTGGACGAGACACAAGCCACGGATTCTACGGACGCACGAAGAGTTAAGGATCGAGGGCTCGAGGTCGATCGATTAAACTGGTTCACAAAGCCACGAACTCCGTACAAAAAGTATGCACGTACAAAATTGCGAGCAGTCCCGATATTATTATCCCGAATCATTATCAGTGCATCGCGTAATCTGAAAAGACGAATTTGCGTAACGCAAGAGCAACGTGGATCAATATTTCGAAGCGAGGAAAGTCGGAGCCGATGTTTTTGAAGTTAGAGAGGCATCTCTTTACGTGCCACACGACGCCAAGCATGGATGCGTCACGACAAAATGCCCCCACGTTTTTTTCACGTAACGCGCTAAAAGGCATGTGCATCGGCAATTGTTATCAGCTAACGCACAACATTGCTCTAATTAGATAGTTTAGGTCACGCCACGAGCATCGCGAGAATCTCGCGCCGTGAGGAAGAACCGAACCGCTCGATTGGACTCGTCGGATCTCTTGGAAAAACGTAAAATGTAAAATGTAAATTTATCGGCTGGTGCGATAGGGTTCCTCATAAGGCCCCATGAAAGACGATGGCCACTTTTTTAAATTACGCGAGAGCTTGGTACGATCGAGCCGAGAGCGATCGTGGAGCAGACGGTGATTGCCAACGAGGAGACTCTTCCCTCCCGCTCTTCGTCACTCTCTCTCTCTCTCTCTCTCTCTCTCTCTCTCTCTCGCGCTCTCGCTCTCTCTCTCGCTCTCAGTTCAACGGTTTAAAGACCACGTAGCCGAGGCAGCCGACGTAGCCGCCTTCGTCGTAGTCGTCGTCATCCTCGTCGCCGTCGTCGACCGCCAGACAAAAGGATCTTTCTCGGTCGGGGCGAATGAACCCATCGGGCCGAGGCGCAAACGTCTCGACCATATTCTCTTTTTCTCTCCCCTCCTTCTGTTCTCCCCTCTGCCGTTCCCCTTGGCGCGCTCTTTTTCGCTTCAACAGGGATCACGTTCCTCTTTTTGGTCGAAGAACTACCGCGACGGCGACCTTGGAAAGAGATCGAGTCGAGTTTGCTCGCCCGCGGATCGCGAACGGCAGATGAACACGGGATAAAGGGGCGTAAGTCCGCGAGCCGACGGTCGCGAGGGTTGTCCAACGAGGGGGGAGGAGGGGAGTGAAAGCGTTCAACGGTCCCCGAGTGCGCGCACTTTTTCTCATTCTCGGGAGGATAGACGCAGACGAGCCGTTTTCGCTTGCGATCACGTGCACTCCCGGGACATTACGAGTGCACCGAACGGCACATTCTCCTGGAAGCCCGGAGTTCGGCCTGCCCTCGTTCCCCGAGTGCGGGGACCACCGATGATGTACGCGACAAACGCACGAGCCGAAGAGGTTAGAAGCCCCGGTTGACGCCGAGGACTCGTATTTATAGAAGGCGTTTACCGATAAACTACATGCCGTTTCCTCCGGCACTCGTGCACTCGCGGCCTCGGATCCCCGCACTCGACACTCGCGCGAACACCTCCCGACCGAAACTGCGGGTGGCGCGAATCGCGATAGCGCAATAGCGCAAATAACGGAGGCGGGAGAGACAATGAGGCGAAAGCCGAGACTCCGACTTTATCGCGGCGCGCCCGATCCGCCGAATCGGCTCGAGAGATTAGCTCGCTCGGTGTCCGGCCGTTAATGGTGGAGCCGCGTCGGGGGGAGGAAGACAGAAGCCCCGAGGTCGGCGGGGAAAAGGCGACGCGCGCGGCAGACAGAGGCGGGGCACCGACGCGAACGTAGTAGCGCTGGGCCCGCGGGATGCGGGAGGGGAGAGGGCGCCTAGCAACAGGCCTGCGACGGCGGCTCCGGGAGCGCGCACATACACGCGCGTCGTGATTAAATAAAACTGGCGTCGAGGCTGCCGCGAGGCTTGCCGCGAAGCTGCCGCGAGGCTTGCCGCGAAGCTCGGCGACCTGGTCGTCGGCAGCCGTTGACATCGGCCGATCCAGAGGGCGACATCCCGCCGCGGAAGGGGGATCTTGGGTGGCGGCCAGTTTTTCTTCGCGCGGCTCTTGCTCTTCGCTTTTCGCTCGGAGCTTTCACCTTTGCTCGCCGATGACCAACGGCCATCATCCGATCGGCCCCCTCAGCACCTTAACGGCTGCCTCCCAATGGAATTCCCGAGAACCTTTTCGAAAAATTCCAACTATTCGCGAGCGCGCAAGTCGCTTCATGACTTATGATGATTATGACCGCGATGTTCGCGGCTACGTTGCTTACCACCGATCCATCCCATTTTTATCTACGAATCCTTGCTCCTGTTCCTTCCCACAAATCCTCTCCACAAGCCAATCAAGCTCTACTCGCTTACTCGTACGGCCTACGATGCAACGCCGCCTCCTTACCTAACCTTAAATTTCATTCGAATTTTCGAATTGGTAACCGATTGTTGCACCGAATCACATTCGATGGCGGCGCCTCTTTTTTACTTTAAGGAAAAGGTTTACGCGACGTTAAGAAAGCGTTGAAGATCCGTCTCGCTACCATTACGATTCCTTGTGAATCAAATGCCATTACCCCGTTAGATATAAAATTCAGTGACCTAACGTTAGACGTTGGAAAGTTCGATAAAATGCCTCATCGTAGGCAAAGTTAAAATTATGAATTATTAGTCTTCTGAATTACTACGATGAAGTTCTCTCTTTGAGACGTTTAATTTTGACGTATGCTTCGCGATCTTTTTTCCAATCGAGCACAATTCAAATTTTTTCGCTCTAAAACTAAGTTATTATGACGATTATTTAACCCAATAATGATCTTCTCTCTATAGTATTTGTTAATGATGTTATAAGACTGGACCAACGTGATGTGAATAAAATGCGAATAAAATAATGTGTACACGACGATACTCCTGAATTTTCTTTTTGGCTTATTTTAACAATAATTTTAACAATATTTAATAATAATTAAGCATTGAGTGCACTTTAAGCTGAACAACCTTTCGAGTCAACGATAATTTACAAATTCAAAATATTAGGATCAATTGTTAGAAGACGAAAATATCCCTCGATGTCGCTGGGCCTCGCATCCAAGCACGTCTTAGCTTTATTTCTATCGAATTTCGTGTTGTTTTAATGAAAAGATTGGCCTTTGATTTAGCAATGGTGGAGCAACAGTTCCTTAGAGTTTTTAGAATCTATTCTATCGTCTAGCATTTTCGCCAATTCTGCATTTGTGTACGTTAAGCCATTGAACTTGTAAAAAATATAAGATTCTGTTAATCCTTGTGTCGTTACCTCCACCAACGTCTTAAATGCGAAATTCGTGTTATTAAACTTAGCTTTCTTGAGCTACGGTTCTAATAAATTTATTTATAGCGACATACAAGGATGATGGATGCATTATCCACCCAGCTACGTAATGTTTTACCCAACGGTTTAACTTTCAAACCATTTTACACCAATAAGGTCGCGTAATGAAAGTTATATCCCAGTTGAGTTATCGAGAAAACGATACGTGCGACGTGCCAAATAACTAGGTAATTATATTAATTTTGAGAAATAATTAAATTTTGCAAACGCGCACTCTACAACGAATATAATTCTCAGGAGTATTCATGAGATTCGCGGAACAAGATTTTTTTCACGTGAATTTGTCCGAACGAACAAGGGACCGAAAGAAATACTCCCTAGATTTCAGATAAACAACATAACAGATATAAAATACGACGCGTTGGAGCAGCTCCAGCGAACTATAACTTTTTCAACACGCGTCCACAACGATGAACATATTGCTCGCCTGTTAAACTTTTTAATTTACACACTTTTTAAAAAGATTTTTGTTATCAAGCAGCCAACGCTTTTTTTTTTTTTTTTTTTTTTTTTTTTTTTTTATCAAACCTCAAGGAAATACTAATTCTGTAGGCATTTTATAATCATCAAATTCCGATAACCTTAAAATTATTTATTGAAATTGTTAAAGAATCAAATGTTGGCGATTTTAAACATGATCCCATTGTGTAATAATGTACTTAGTGCTGTTTAAGATATTTCTGATACACTTCAAACGTGAGCTGAGCTTAAGAATTTGAATTGGACTATAAATCTAAATCCAACTATAAATCGTCGTTGCAACAACCGCGACTCTCAAAGCACAAGATGCTACACACCCGAAAATTCTAGCGAAACTGTTTTCGTTAAATTCAACAACCGTTCGCGCATATCCTCAGTATTATGATTATTATTCACAGCTTGATTCACATCGCAGATGCCATATCGCGTAAATACATCGGGTACCGAACCCTTCATCGCTTATTGAGAGAGGTCAACAACAATAGCTTCGACGTAACCACTTTTTCATTGATAACGCTAACTTCTGCGATCGTGTAACAATGTGTTATATAATTGTTAACAACGGGCTCGAAAATAAGAGCGAGAGACACGAGTATTATCCAAATTTCACACAACCTGTGCATATTGAAAATGAATCTTGTATTAAATTTCAGCATAATTCTCGGATTTAATATTGTGATATAAGAAAAACTAGTTTTAACGCGTATTCATCCGACTCCACGTTTCAGTCGTGCGACCCATAAATCTGATCACCGCTCATGGGACGATTTGCACCAAAAGCCAATGGGGTACGTATACAATCGATATCGCTTCACTAGATGTTTTATTTTCTTATAACAGAGCTTTCCACGTGATGCACACTGAGTGTCCGGTATGTAAAGACGGAGAAAGGCGCAACACGTTCGACCAAGACGCGTTATCAAGATCAACCTTCTCGCTCGTTTACCTTGGATCGGTAATAAATCGAACAATCGTTGCATCTAAATTCATCGGAGTCGCGAAATCAGTCGCGTCGAATCGGACATCATCCAGCAGACGAGCATTACAATCGTTATGGAATTTTCCTCTTGTACCTTGGCTTTTTCTTTCCGATCCGACTGTCATATACAAGTCGGTTGCTTCCTAAAGCCGCGTAACGATGTAATAATACGTTGCTTATTTCTAAGCAACGCGTGCATTGTCTCCTTAATGTCACATTCTTGTTTGTGTAATTAACCATCGACAAAGAAATAAACTCCTATTAATTTATGTTTGCAGTTTTAGTATCGTCAGTTTTGTATCGTCAAAGGAAATGAAAGAACCTACAGTGCGACAGAACGAAGGTCTTTGAGCGGATATTATTGCAAATGTTTCATAAAATTTATTTCGCAGAAAGATTAGTACATGGCATTAAATCATTAATGTGCTAGATAATCCCGATAAAATGATTGTGGAAGTTGTTATTAAAGATATTTAATAATTCCTTGTTCACTGTTATCGGATAGGAAAACAACGTTGTTCTAGCAATATTATACCGTAATTAATTACTTCTGCCATTAAAAGACGTATGTACTTGCATCGGAAACAAAACCTTACGTACACGCAGTAATAAAGAAATGATTAAGAACGAAGTAAAAACTGTTGCCGCTGAATGCATTACTATTACATCATTACCTTCCGAGTAGTATTATTATTGGCTACATAAAGTATTAAGCGCGCTTGCTATTTCTCAAGAACTTCAGAATGCTATAGCGTAAAATAATCGACTGCTGTTGCAACCGAAGCAAAGATAAAAATCAGTCGCAACGATCAGTCGCAACAGTTGAAGAATTATAAATTATTATAAGAATGTTTAAATGGTAAAGGAGCAGTGTGTAATAACTTCTGAAAGACAATGTTTCGTCTGGAGAAAAATTTATGGACAGCAAACAAATCGATATTAAATTTTTGTGTCGCATGGTTCGTAAAACACACGTAGAGCCGTGTACACGAGGCATATGCGAATTTGCAATATAAGTTCGACGAGGAGCGCACGCACACAGCGAAGGAGCGAAAATAAGAAGAGAGAGCGAGAGAGCGAGAGAGCGAGAGAGAAGTGGTGGCGTTGACGGTGACGGTGATGGCGATGGCGATGGCGATGGCGATGGCGATGGCGATGGCGATGGCGATGGCGACTGCAAGGCCCTCTTATCGCGCAACATGCGAGCTGCATGATTCCGAGTCGGTGCATACACCAAGCGAGTCAACTCTACACAGGTCGCGATGAACTTGTTTCGTGACTCGACCTAAGATCAGCGAGAAAATCGAGAAAATCAAAATGCCGACTCCTGCTGCTGCTGCTGCTGCTGCTACCGGAATTTAGCGCATAGAGCCGATCTATTTCTTCTCCTGTACTGGCCAAAATTAAGGAAATTATTTCACTGTAGTTACGCAAGGAATCAAACCTCCTGACTCGCTATTTATTAAAGTTCACCTTTTCAGGGCTTTTCTTGTAACCAAACAATTCATTGATATCACTGCTGCCAAATTACTCAAACCACCTTTTAAATAATCTCTCGAAAGTCGTAATTCTTTCACAGTTAATAATTCAAAAGTCTACTATTCGCGTCTAATATAATCTAACTCGGTTATGAGCGCGTTTGATGATAATTTTCAGGACGATAATTAATTGGGTTAGAAAACTGGTATGAAATATTTGTTTAAAATACGTTTACCCGTAGGTCGGTATTGCGGTAAATATGAATATCGCGCGTCTAAAGAGCGTCTAAAAAGCACTTGAATTGTACGGAATAAAATAGCGTAACCATCATTTCTATCGAATCACCACGTAATCGTACGATTGATTTTCATCCACGGTATTTAATCGCGAAGCAAAAGATGCGGATACGTGGTAAAAATTTCGTGGCAGTGTAACTGATTTATAAATCGGGGACTGATTTATAACCTCGAAACGTGGCCTCGAAACCTCTATGGGACTTTTATCAATTGAGCTACAAAAGGAAAGAGCAGAGAAGCGTACGCGCGAAGGACTCCATTGCAATCACGAGGGTGCCAAGGGCGAGAGTGAAGCTAAAGGATAGCCAGTTAAGGCAACGTGTAAGCAGTCGAAGATAGTGGCAGGCGACGCGGGACTACCATTAAAATTCCATAGCTGAGGTCTGTGGAGGGCGATGGGCAAACCTCGCGAAATCCGCGATCGGTAAGACGCATCGCGCACGCGCTCGGCTCCTTTTCAGGTCAAGGTGAGGACGTTTTGCTTTCTCGCGTGTGCGCGTATGACCACATCCCCATTGAAGCGCGGCGTGCGCGAGAACACGACGGCCAGGCATGCGTCGAACGGGGCCGTGAGGGTTGGGGGGGGGGTGGGGGGCGCGGAAGGGGAGCGGAGTTGCCGATGGCAAAGGACCCTTCAAGAGCCGCGGTCCGTTCATCTCCTGCTACTTGTGTGCACGTGTATCTATATTGGCAAAGAGGTGTAAGCTATGACGACCTCGGCATCGCTCGAAGACGCAATCGACGCTCTGGGAAGGCACATTTTATTTTTCCTTGTTTTCCTTGCGCGGCATGAGATCGCGGACGAGCGAAAAAGCACACAGAGATAAAGCGATGCTTCTCGCTCAACGGAAGAACTGCTATAAATAATAATACATATTTCTATCTTTGAAATGTCCTTGCACGAATAATTCGACACTCTAACGAAACAAATCTTCAAAACAACTTTTTTCTAAATTTTTTAGCTTTTTTAGCGGTTTAAATTTGGGCGATGCAACGAGGACACGTTTCTTCGTTAACTAAATTTTAAGCCATGACCGGCAGAAGTTGACTCTTCGGAAACTCTAGATACGCGAAAGTCATAGGTACCGCGATCATATTTATAATATTCATTAATGGTAAACTGTGCAAGAAATTTAGGAAAGATACTCCAAACGACCGTTGGCTCTTCCTTATAAAAATAAAGACCTATTATTATGTTCTAAGGCAGTATGGATTTGTTTCCGACATTTGTATATGTAAAAATAAGCATCAACGGGGAAGCAAATGTCATTTGGCTTGTTATACTAGAAAGTGAGCCGTTTTAAGATAAAATAATGTTATTTGTAGATTAGAGAGTGGCATTTCACCGCTCTCCTTGCCTCTCATTTAACGAACTAAGTGCAACCCTTATTTAATTCGTTAACTAATCGCACGGTTTCGTTTACACTTTGTAAACGATAAGCTATTCCACTTTTTGCGCATTTTCCCGATCATTCGCACCATTTTTCTCAATTGTGCTCATCATTGTGTGTGCACGTGCATAGCTATCGATCTGTAAACACGTTATCAATAAGTATATAAAAACTTTTTAAGTTTATTACGCACTCTGTTGTTTTAGGAAATAAACACCATTCGTTTGCTTCGTTAATTTTATCAAAGTTCTGCATATCGGACTTTGGAAATAAATAATTCACTTTATTACGTGTATTATATGAAAATAATACAGTAATTAATAATGCGAGATCATAAAATTTCTTAGATAATACCGTGTAAATTCCGTCTATACTCTCTCGTAACAAATATATCGTTAAAATTTATATAAGATAATCCGCGTTGATAACTAGTTCTGCTGTTAAAAATGCAGCGAACTTGAATATTATTTGAAAACGAAAGCAAGTGTAAGGACAGAATGCAAGGTAAGATAATGAGATGGAAAATGATGAAAAAAGCAGCAACGGGGAGAAATTCGATGACAATATAACGTTGGATTAATATAGAATCAAATGTTAAAATTTCGAATTACTTAACGAAATGAATTTATCGAACGAGTTCATCTTCAGAGTTGCAGCGATTCTGCTTCTGATTCTGCTAGTTAGTCGCGACTGCACCCATCCGTGGAAAAAGAAAAGACCTTGACGTAAAAAGGTGCACAAGCGCATTTACGTGCAAGATGCGCTGTTCTTATTTCATCGTTTGTCAACGTGGCAGTAGGAGCAATGAAGAAAATTGGCATTTATTAATCGGTTCGTCAGCTGGCCAGAACCCTGTCGAAAATCTCATTTCTACCGGCATACTGAACATTTGTCATTTCAGATTAGGTGCAATTACGTTAATTACGTTAATTTAGTTAAACATTACCCAAGAAGAGTTTCGTGTTAAATATAAGCAGTATATATTTGTATGCTTTTAGTTTAGAATTTGTTTGATCCGTTGCTTGATTCTTCATCACTTTATTGATTTCACCAGTATTAACAGCCAAGTTATGTACCAAATGATTGACGAACAGATGTGAATTAAAATTAAAAATTATTTCTTCCGACTCTTAAATATTGGGATTTTGAATGGCGAAATGTTTGTGGTTAGGTATGCAATCTTTCAAGACACGATAAATCGAAAAGTAATTTTGTGAAAAAGCAACTTCATGAAAAACGGCGAGAACAATTTTGTTATGATATTCGTTTGTAAAAGAAGATCACTTTTCTTAGCAAATTCGTAAACAGGAGGTTATATAAGTGAAAACAATACATAATGTAGGAGTATCGTGCTCTTTATACTTGGTCCACTCAAGCAAAAGCGCTTCTGTTTCTCCTTGTTGGCGCGCAAACCCAAATTTTTGTACAGGTTACGTATGGGTACATGTGCACGTGCATGCCCATATCTACACGAATTCCGATGAAAATTAGTGAAATATTAAAATATGACCCAACGAAGCATTTGCCTTCTTGCATATATATATATATATATATAATTGCCTAGTGTTACGTGTGAGATGAGAGAAACCAGCCACTCTGAATCGAATCGAAAAAGCCACACAAGGAAACATGCACCAGTGCTTGCGAGGTCAGCTAAAATTAATTCATCTCGACAAATTTCAGACCTATTTTCTTTCTCATTTTCCTTTCACTGTACGCTTGTTTATGCCTTTCCACTCGTCTATCATTTATATGTCTACTTTTCTATAACTTGCTTTTTTATTCACAGTTATATTTATAGGGTGTCTTTAAGTTTTAAGCAAAGCACCAACGTAGACTATTTTAATTGTCAGCTTAAAGTTACGTTTAACGTTTCATTAAATATCGAATTAAATAAGATTCTAAAGCTTCGCTCAGACTTTCACGAAACGAGTTTATAAAAAATTATTTTACTTGGGCAAATAATGTTGATAACAACGACACGAATGTAGATTGTGTCAAATCAAACTTATCTAACGAGATGGGTTTGCAATTTTAAATTGTAAGATTTTCGAAATTTGAATACCATTATATAATAATTAACTAAAACATACGGAGGATAAAGAAAAGTTGCCTAGCTAATAATTTCGATTATTTTGAATTATCAAATATTAAAATAAATCGAGGACTCTTCGGTGCTTCCAATGTTCTTATTGTTTTTTAATAAACGTAATCTAGTATTTTTTGAACGGATGGATAAAATAAAATTGCAGCTATGAAAGAAATGGAATTCAATCCTATTTTCAATGAAAAAGCATACATTTCGATTTCAGATTGATAACAAATGTTTTTCAAAAACAAAAGTACAACGGCACCTTTATAAACTCGTTTTTCGTATAAACGCATTTTCTCACTGTCGTATGCCCGCTTAAAACATTTACTGAATCGTACTCGTATTATCCAGCGCATACACACCTACCTGCCCTAGATACCTTCAAAGACTGAAAGATGGCATTGGAGAACCATCAAGAATATTCGATACATGTTTAGCAAATAGGGCCACGATACAAAGAAAAAAGCCGAAGGGTAGATGAAAAGATTTCCGTTGAGATGCTGGTGAATCAAGCACACCTTCTATTCTTTCTTCTAACTAAACGCACTTTCTTTTCATATCCTCACGCGTAATCTATTTATTTTTCCTTTATTTCCAAAAAGGAATATGAGAATTTTATAATTTTTTATCGTTTCTTTGCGATTCAACTACCCCTCGTTATCGTATTGTGCAAGCGATTTTTTCGAAGTATATTTTTCAAAGTAAAAAATTATTTTCTGCGAGTTAATTTTCATAAGTAATTTATCTGGTGTTTTATTTTTATAAAATTTTATTATTAAGTAATTCCGCATCGAATAAAATACGATGACGTTAAATCGAGCAAAATGATAAAAGTCGTTCGGCACCTGAACTTTATACCAAGTTAATTTTATACTTCTATGCTCCAACCACACGAAATTTTCAAGATAATTTTATCGTGCGATACTAACGGAACCTGAAAATTATTTCTGAAAAAGAAATATATGAAAAAAAAGTTCGAAGTGATCATTATTGTTTCATCACTTGAAATACATGATTGCAACTGAATAATTTATAAAGATGTAAAATTTTGAAAACATGCTGAGTTAGGAACAGGGGAGTGGAATGAAAGAATAATTACGTGCATACGTGCATGATATAGCGACCTCTCTGAAGTAGTAATTGTAAAGTGGCGTATTTTAGAAACTTCGCACAATTCATTTTCGTATTTACCTAATTTTACTGCAAGTTATTGCTACTTTTATTTGATGACCGATAACATTCGTGGGACTGAAAATTAATTTACTCGATTAAAAAGTTCAAAAGCCTTAGAAAGCGAGTCAATTATTATATTTGATAATTCTAAATATTTTCAAAGAAGAATTAGCGTACTATTAAAATATTAAATCATCGAATTTGAAAACCATAATATTAGTTTTGAAAGCCTAATTAGATAGAGATATAAAAAAAAGTAAAGAACCGTTAAGTTGTGCATATTTAATATACCGATGATTCTACTACAACTTTGAGAATGAAAATAAATATATTCTTCTTTATTTATGTTATATACGTACAAACATATTCTTCAATTCGACAGTGCAGACCGTGATTAAGAAAATGTAGAATAAAACTTTTCAAATTAATATGTAAAAATAATGATATGAATTATACCTTATTCAATATATTGGAACATACAACGAAATTCACATACAAAGAAAAATTGAATGAAATACAGTTTTTAAATGTAATTGCAAAAGAATCCACCAGCTATTAGCTCTCTACATTTAAAATTTAAAATGTTAAAATACAGAGCAATTGCAAATATATTTGCCTATGATACTTATGATACCTATAGTCGTAAGCAGTCCAGTTTAAAGGAAATGCTTGAAAAAATACAGAATCAAAGATTTCTTGCAAGAAATCTTTGTGAATATGATGTTTCTTCTTTGACTGCGTTCACATGACCAGATTTATTAGTGTCTCTTACAAAGATTTTCTTACGTAAAGCGTTTTAGAAACGTTAATGATTCAAGATATGACTTTATTAGAATAAATTTCATTATTCTCTACGGATTCAAAATTAATTTACGTTTTATGAATAGCGGATGTTAATCCTTTCGTCAATGCTAAATAATAGGATAAACAAAAAGATAAAAATTGTCTTATCCGATAAAGTGCGTGCGAGGAGAGGCTGTTTATGTGTATCCTTATAATTAGCGTCCCAATAAAAACATGCTTACAATACCTCGCAATGAGCCAAATTTGAAAATTCAATTGAAATAAAAAATCTAATAATACTTCAAAATTTTATATCAATACGTGATATTTTTTAATTTTAATTTTAATTTTAATTTTAATTTTAATTTTAATTTTAATTTTATTAAAAAAATTAATTCGTACTCAACGTTTGAAAAAGTTAGCGCGCTTGAAATTTCCTCTGGAATTGGATAACAACGCAAAAAAATCTTATTTTAATAATTAAAAGACAGTTCTTGAAGAAAATTTAACAAGATTGATATATAGAATCTTATCGTTTGTACTACTCGTTAGAAATAAAGCACAAATCGGTGATAACGGTGAATACGTTAGTATATTTTGATACCTTGTCAAATCGAAACCAATCAAAATCGAAGCAAACTCTTAACTCTTAAGTAAATTTCAAGAAAATGCTTGCCCAATACGCTTGCAACGGAAGTAACCCACTTTCTCGATATATGAAAAGGTGTTCCCATTTAAGGCAAGTCAGCGACAGAAACATGGAGTAATGGCCATATTATGTATACACAGATAAACTGTACAGTAATCATCGCCTCCTTTTCGAATACATTTCGTTAGCGTGTACAAGCCGTATAACCTATTCTTGCACTTCCTCCCCGATTTACTAATAAACTAATATCAATAATAATGCAATTTTTATAATAAAGTAGAAGTATTATTTAGTGGTAAAATATACGTGTTTTTGAATTTTAAATTTAAGTGTAACGACGGAAGTTGATCATGTTTTAAAGAAACGTTATTGTTGCGTTAAGGACATTAAGGCAAAAACGAAATTGGAAAAACGAAGCGTAAATGAAATTTTCGTTATTGCATGCACACAAGAAATGTACTTTTATCGCCGAACCATTAAACAATTATATTCTTATACTTTAGCGATGGAAATTATTATTAGTATTGATTAGTTCGTGAAAAATATATATTTTTTTTTTCGTATGATCTTAACAGAATTGAGATTCGTTTACGTATTCAAAAAGTTGCGTAGCTACTGATATATAGTTTTACAATAAACTGAATGCTACCCAGTATACATTAGTTAATTTTTCTCATTAATTACATCCTTATTCATTGAACGGGCGTGTTCATTTGGCAAAAATCGTTTATCAAATATAATTTTTATCTGCTTAGATGATTTATGAAGAAAAAATGTATACCACTTGAATAGGAGCAATAATTGAAAAACAAATTCTGTTACTTTTACATTTAATTTTGGCTTTCGGTTTACGTACGAAATATGTTCAAATATGTTGAAATACGTTAACACATTTTTTTTATAAAATTCGTAAAAATACGTTTTCACAGATTGTAATTTTTATTACAATTAGACGTGCTCTTATTTAAAAAAAAAAAAAAAAAAAAAAAAAAAGAGAGAGAGAGAGAGAGAGAGTAGGTTGAAACAAATCTAAAAACTAAAAAAGCTAAATACTCGTTAATAAATCACAATAAACGTAAAGATATTTTTAGGATTAACTGTGAGTAAATAAGCTTTATTGAAACGAAGAAAAATTTACTTGGCAATTGCGATATTTCACCGAAGTGCAAATGATTATATGACGATAAAATTAGAAACATGAGTTTAATAGAAGTAATACTTGATGCGTGATACTTTAATTTATCAGTAGAGTGTCTACTTGTATATCGTGGGCTTCGCGTATCACGTATCAAGTACATAATATTCACAATAAAAATGCCTATTAATAGTAATATTAATTTGGAAGAATCGCAAAAAATGAATGGGATAAGAGAAAGTGTATTCTTACGTAGGTCTAATTCGTAAAATGTTCATAGAAATTTTCGCAAAGACCAGACACGAGGAGAAACTCGGACGCGTTTTGGCAAGCAACAGCAGCGAAGCAGCGACAAGCGCCAGATGGTGCAATTGAGACTCGTTGCGAGAATAATTACATCATCTTTCTCTTAAACAGACAGCTCTCGATGGTTCTCTCGCTCTCTCTCTCTCTCTCTCTCTCTCTCATTATTTACCTGCAGTCTACGTAGCCCAGTGCTAAGTTGAAGACGGGATGGAAACGAGCACGTTCAGCTACAAACTTATACTTTGCATTCCGAGTAATATTAGGATATTCTTTCGCATATTCCTTACTCCTTTACAAGATGTTCTACAAACAAAACCATACAAAGATAAAAAAAATCTTAGAGAACTCACTATTCATTTTGCAATTCTGTTATTCTGTTATTGTGTGTGTGTGTGTGTGTGTGTGTGTGTGTGTGTGTGTGTGTGTGTTATTTTGAGAATAAAGGGATTCATAAATTAAAAACAATAATTATAAGTAGTTGTAAATTGCCTTAAACATCGAGCACAATTAATAAATGGAGGGCGTAGTTGCCATCATAATACGAAATATACTG
The DNA here is from genome assembly GCA_018907045.1 of Wiebesia pumilae. Classification (NCBI taxonomy): domain Eukaryota; kingdom Metazoa; phylum Arthropoda; class Insecta; order Hymenoptera; family Agaonidae; genus Wiebesia; species Wiebesia pumilae. The sequence continues at coordinate 3,172,105 of JACCHZ010000107.1, forward strand.
CCATCCAATAATAAATAATAATTTAAGGGTAAACTAAAAATTACAAAAGGAGCTTAAAAGTAGGACTCTTATTACTTTATTATCTATTGAAATATAGAAGCAACGATTGAATGAATGAATTTTTATAAGTGACTGAATATGTTCGCCTCGCCTCCGTAGTGTCCGCCGGTCATGGCACTCGTTTGCGCACTAGAATATTACGTATCGTTTTTTCGAGTCGTCGCCAGTGCGTATACGGTCAAAGGCAACACACGGATGCGTTAATTCGCAGTCGCTCGCGCTCACGCACACGCATATTCTTTTAAGGCTATTTTAGAGGCAGGTCACATTGAACGTGACATCGCTTGCAAAATTCGTGATTTAAATCTGCCGGCAAGAAGGTAAGGACGGATACTTTTCTACCCCGGCTACCTATGCTCTACCTATAACTAGGTACTACCGATCAATTTCCATTTTACCCCCATTTCATGTATTCTCAAAATATCCCTAAAAGTAAACTTAAAGTTGCTTTGAATTTAAAAGTCCAGGAGAACGCTGTTAATTAACGTTTTTAATTAACATTACGTTCATAAATATATTTTATGAACAAATAAGATCGAGGATTGATCACTAAAAGTAATCAATCTCGTGATAATCTGTCTCCCTATCCATCCAATTTATTTGTCGTATCATCAAAAATGAGATCTCTAATAAAACTAACAAATAAATTCTTACACGATTCTAGTTTCGTAATTAAACGTACTACTTTGTAACTTAATTACATATGTCAATGGTTATCGTCAGCATTATATTTTAAAACCTTTATTGGTAAATAATCTTAAGATACGGATAAAAATACAGACAATCCGCTATATTATTTCAAGTTTGATTCAACGAAACGGGCTTAAAAAAAAAAACTTTTAGATACTGCAAAGTTCTACTTTCTATTTAATTACACGTATGATTTGTTAAAAAAAAAAAAAAAAAAAAAAAAAATTTCTTGGCCCGTTTAACATTAATCAGAATTGTACTTGCTGATATCCTCGTTATTTTACCCATCCTTTTATCCCTAGATATCCGTAGAAAAATTAATTATAACATTCATCGTTATGCCGAGAAAGATTAAAAGCGCAAAATCACGAATAAGCGTTAGTATTAAGAATGGGGGAAAAAGTTCCGTTGTTTCCTCTCGAAGTAACAGTAGAGAATTTCAAATGTACCGATTAGTTCGAAAAAACTTCCGTTATTCGATATTCAAATGGACGCGCACAAAGATACGAAGAAAAGAACACTAAACAATCTCGTTAACCGAACGGCTCCATAATATTGGCGAATTACTTCCTTTAAAGGTAATTATTTTTTTCAATTTCCCATTATGGCATTTGCTTAACCTTAAATCTTACGCGTAAATATCTAATTTTAAGCATTCTTTATCGAATAAAAAACATAAATTAATACATACGCGTATGAAATACGTGAAATTCATCGAGGACTGAGGATGAGGTTAATTAAGGACTGCTCAAGGACTGCTGAAAATAAAAGAAATTCGAGGAGGTTAATTACGGAATCGGTAATTTAACTTTTTGTACGAACGCAACATGTGGGTAAGTTATACCAGGAAATTGAAATGCGAGAATATATTATCCGGAGTCTTTTGAGTTTTAACGTAGGTACCGATCAAGCACTATGATACAAGAAATTTGCGTAAACGGAAAATAGAGAATGCGTTTACTAATTATCCGATCGCAACGGTGATCGTTGGCAAACGATTACACGCAGAGGTGAAGCACTAGTCTATTTATTATTAGGCTTATTAGGCTGCTCGATAGTACTAAAGCAAAAATGGCCGTTTCATACGCTCCAACGATTACTGCACCGAAAATGTAGGAGGCACTGGACATCCTAGCAGCATCCCGAAATGCACATTTTTTGCTGGAGCGTTCGCGGCAATTGCCCAAAGAAGCTTCTTCAGCAAGGAGACAGAAGAAAAGCGCGCAACTAAAGCCCGAGCGAGGATAAGGCGAGGAAGAAAGAAGGAGCTCGAGGAAAAATCATACTTTTCCCTTGCAGTACCAGCTTTCCCCAAAGAGAAAGGCAAGCGAACTCGTACTCGCGAACGCAGGCAATGCAGCCAAGCCAAAAGCAAGCAATCCAGCCAGATGGGGTAATTGCGAGAGTGCGTTACCTTCTGACCGGAGCACGTGCCGCAGTTTTACCACCGGCGCTCGTTCCCTGCGTGTGCGAGCGCCGCGCCTTGCAACGGGTTCGTTGGAGGTTAGGAAGCCATCTTCCACGTTCATTATCTGGACGTCAGTCTCGTTGCCTCGTCGACCACAATGCCATTATCATCATCATCAACAACAACAACAACAACATCATCATCATCATCATCATCATCATCATCATCATCAACATCAACATCATAATTGTCGTCGTCGTCGTCGTCGTCGTCGTCGTCGTCGTCGTCGCCGTCGTCATCATAATCATAATCATAATAATCATCATAATCATCACCAAAACTTTCTTTTCAATACCTTCGATCGCAAATTATTATGTCACACGATAAAACTCTCTCCCTCCCCCGCGTGTTACTTCTGTATAGCTGTCGTATATTCTGTCGTCTTCTCCCGTCTCTTGATGTTTGCGACTCGAGCGAATTATTTCACTTCCTTCGATTTAATTTCGGCTTAATCTCCCCCCCCCCGCCCCTCACTCACGCTCTCAATCTCTAGCTCGCGAGCGTGAGACACGTGCGATGGAAGAACACGTAACAGGTTCATGAGTTACGCGATTTTTTTAGGCCGACACCTTTTATCCGTGCTACGCTTCGTCGAAAAACCGTTCACTTCACTCGCGTTCCATTTTTCTTCCCGAATCGCTCATCGAGATTTTAAAAAGTCTCGTTAACTCAACTGGAATTACACGAGGGAGAGAATAAGACCGGAGAGACCGGATGCGTGCGAATGTGTTCGTGCAGCATTGCGAGCGAGTGGGGAAAAATGGCGAATTCCGAACACGTCAGCAAGCAAAATTCCGAAAAACTCCCGACGAACGTTGAACCGAAGAATGGAAGGCGCTTTTCGGTAAGAGAAAACGGTGAGGTAAAGCGAAATTTCAAAAAGAAGCTACAGCTGACACGAAGTTGCTTCGAAAAAGGCCAAAGTGTTCGCAGAGGGTCGTAGAGTAACGAAGCGATCGACCAGTGAGACAGCGAGAGAGAGAGAGTGAGAGAGAGAGAGAGAGAGAGAGAGAGAGAACAAGAGCGAGAGCGAGAGAGAAAGAGAGAGAGAGAGTCGAGGAGAGCCCGACGAGGAAACGACCGCATTCGCGAAGATTCGGCGAGGAACTGGCCGATCGTCCGTTGCACAGCCACGCGAATACCAAGTTGCGAAACCGTCACTCTCCTCTACGCGGCGACTTCCATTCGCCACTACTGACCGTCGACTGCGCGACGCTCCGACTCGGCGAATTCGTCGCTGCGAACTCGAGGTTCGCGTCGCGCCCGCGACGATAGGAGCCGACGACGCCGGTGGCGTTGGTTGTCGGGAGTAGGGAGAACAAGCGGCCGATCCTGCACGAGAGCCCACGGAGAGCGCCCGAATATATTCGACCGGAAGCCCCAGTCGCACGTCACTCGAGAGGAGAGCAAAGATGAGGAACGAGCGCGGGAGGAAGGAGGAGGAAGAACGAAAAGATTGAGGCACCGAACAAAAATGCTCGACTTTTATGAGAAAAGTGTGCGTTAGCGAGTTATTGAGCGTCAAAACAATTAGCGCGAGCGACGGGGATGAGGCCGTGCGATCGAGCGGCCTTTTTTCCTCAAGGCTTCTCGATACTAGAAAAATTGCCTTTCTCCTAGAAATTGACTTTCATTCTTGTCTTCGACTTCGAAGCGAACTTGTGCGTCTTTCATCCTTGGTAAAGCGTGTGTATTTCTGTCTTGTTGAGTAACGTTGTCGGCTGATTCACTCGATAACACTGACCTTAAGTGAGGATTTCAACTCGACAATTAAAGCGAGTAGTTGAGCAGATGCAGTTGCTTCAAGTTCCTTTTGGAACTACCGTTGCCGATATTATTTATCTCTCGACATTTTTTTGGCCAACACGTGTAAATTACATAAATTTCATCAACCTGCATCGCAAGTGTCAGAGTACGGAAATTGTAAATACTCGAGGAAAGAAGAAACGTTCGTCTAAAATAACAAAAAGCGGGTATGCGAATTCCCACTGTTTTGCTAAAGATTAAAGTATATATCAGCGTTGGAACTGTAAAAATTCTCGTGCCTTGATACTTCGTACAAATGAACGACTTCGTTATTTCTCTTGCGAAATGTCGGTAAACTGGAAAAAGTGGACTTGCGTTAACTTTAATTTAAATTTTCTCTACTCCTTGCATCTTAATTTCATTCAAAATTGTGCGCAATTAAACATTAACATTTTATACTCGAATTTTTTACCCCACTGGGCTCTAGATATACCAATGGAGACCGGCTGAAATTTTCCCTTTGAAATATTATTCTTTGTATTTTGCAATTTTTTTTTCATGTTTTGCATTTTAATCTTATGCGGTACAACGTGCAACAAAATTAAGTTATAGAGCCTGTGGAAACTTTCAGACTAAAGTTTTTCTCGGCGCTGCAAGAAGACAAAACAATTCGTAATTTTTTTAATATACCGCTAATCACAAATCAAAGTAAAGTATCGGAATATACTAACAATTTTATTTTCTTATTTATTTTCTCATTCTTCTTCTTTTTGAACAGATTCTTTTTGGTTGATAGAGAAATGGCTATTTTGTTATAATAAGTATTATTTTGATTACGGTATACTTTTTACCATCTTATTTCACGCGAAATGTGCGCGAAGAGATTTAACTTTTGCACAGACACTTTTCCAATAATTATGTCAAGCTAATGAAACTTCTCGTTTAACGTAATATCCCTCAAAAAACATTTAATGTTACGTATTGTATAAAGTCATTTATGTAAAATTTACACGTCTATGTAGAAGTGCATCATTCGCATTCCGTAATAAAAAACATTGTTTTATCGTAATGCGTTGGAACGCTGGAACGTAAAAACGTTATTTTAATTATTTCAATACCTTTACCATAAGAAAGCAGGCATAATATTGATTTAATTAACGCATTACTCGTATTATTGATCGTTATTGTTAGTTCAAGTCGATTGGCCGGATTGGAGTATTTATTTTACTCGTACGACAATGAAATTACATTAGAAATAATTGCAAAAGTTTCAATGAATTTCAACATTAACCTTGTTTTTTCCCTTCAACTTTATTGAATCTAATGCACAAATTGTTGACGCAAGAAGCTTGCACGCTATAATTGTTACATAACGTTATTACCAGTCAGTATTGTAGAAGAAATGTAATCACCTGTGTTATAACCTATCAAAATTGAGTGTGACGTAACTATGATCTTGCAGTGTGCGGAATCTTTATGCGATAATTAAAAATTATACATTACTTCACTTGAATTAATGTATTTGCTTTACGCGAATGTAATTGCATCAGCCATTCTTATCATTTTTATCATTCGTTTGGTTTTAAATGAACTAAAGTCGCCGCAGTGACGTTTTTCAATTTACGCAACGGCAAAAATAACAATTTCCGTTACTCTAAAGTTTTTTAAACGATTTCAAAAGTTACTTATGTCAAGAACAAAACTTTCTATTTCTCGCTAGATACGCCACATTAAATATTTTAATGCGCGTGCGTTATAAAATCAAAAAACTGTTATACTTTAATGGGAAGAGAAATAAATATGTAGAATTGACGCAAGTGTATTGTATGCGAAAAAACTAAAACAAGAATAAATAGAAATAAAAAAATCCGACAGAATAGAAATTTCAATGAGCTATGGCTAGCACATAATTTCTAAATATATTTTATTCATTTGCTAGCTCATCGAATGACTCTTTGGAATCCCCGATTAATGAATAACTGACGATAAAGTGCATGTCATTAGCCAGATTTTTTTCAACTCGTACAAATGGCTCTTTGAACAGCGGGTCATTTATGAATAATAATGCATCAATGTTTTTGATTAAAAGTTGGAAATCTTAATTGATGGAACCTTTGCGAAAACACTAATTGAGGCTGCTTATCGAGAAAACATAAGGATTAGTATTAGTATTAGCTGTTCTAACGTAGCATCGACTGTTCTAAATTTCAATTCAAATGTGAAATGTTTTTCACTCTTGAAAATATTACGTCTCAGTAGAGTATTAAAAAATAGACGAATATTATAATTTTACGTGAAATTACAGTTAAGTAAGCAATTGCTTTATCAATTATATTGTCGATTCTGGTGCTATAAAAATTTATACGAAATACGTATGCATAATTGAGGAAAAATCGTCAGTTGGTGGCACATTCAAAAGAACATCGAGTATATTCGTATATTCCACGGTACCTAGAGCGACACCTTGTCAGTTTTCATTTCTTCGATTTAAGAAGAAAATTTAAGAGAAAACCCGACCAACTCGTATCGCAATTTTAGATGCGAGCTACACGAGGATAACTAACTCAATAACTAACTCCGTAAGAAAACGTCTGAAAACTACAAGAATGGACCTTGTACGGACAAAAATTCTCGTACAAGAAAAAAGGTGAAAGCATTTAAGCGTGATATTCGTCGTTGACTAATTTTGTAGCGATTTGTCGATGCTTTTCGCATTACTAATAGTGAATGTTAAAATAATCGAATAATAGAATAACAAGCAGTTATAAAATTACACAAAATAACTTTATTAGCGCGTGTGAACTAATGTACATATTAGAAATTTATGCAGACGCTGAACAAATGTAAAAAAATATGCGAATCAGCACGAGTAACAACCGCTTCTGGCGCTTTATTTAACAAACGATTAAATATCTTCGGATAAAAAAGGGTACGCATTGCAGGAGCACCCAAATGTGATATTCTTGTAGTGACATTCTCTGCAAAGTACAAGTGGTTCTTTTACAGATTCTATTACAGATTATCGGTTAGTCGTACGCTAAGACTCATTACTCATAGAAAGTCGAACGTGCACGTCGAAGCGATATTTGCGTTGGATGAACTTTGGGTTATCTCGCGCAGCCCTCGAAATGTAGAAAAGGTACGTGCCGCGAGATCCTCGTCGTGGCGACCCTGAACTCGTGGCGAACGACGATCGGCGGCGATCCGTGAACACCTCCCGGACGAATCGGGGCCGCGTCGCCCGATTACATTCCTGGACCAGCGGATTGCCGAAGGTAACCACCGGAGGTCCGCGCGCGGTCATCCATCGACATCGGTTATTAAAAGCCGACGGATACGAGCCTCCAAAGGCTTCAAAGGCGAATGAACTGCGCGCCTTCCAAGTAGAGCGATAAAAGACAAGCTCAATACGCTTGAGCGTCCGCTAATAGGGCCAACCGTAAAGCCCACATCCCGATAAAGCGGGATTTCAGCAGCGGTGACTCTCGACGGGCGTGTGCACCTACACTAGCCACACTTCGCAGTTCGCCACCCCGAAAGACAGACGGAGAAAGAAAGTCCGCTTGAACTCGGACAGGGCGGCCGGAGGGGAGCTTTGCGGGACAAAGAAATCCTTTGTCTCGTACGGACTGCTCGCTTCTCGAGGATGCGCGTTCGAGAGGATGCGTGGTTGGAGAGTCGCTGCCGACGCCGACGCCGACGCTGCTGCTGCTGCTGCTGCTGCTGCTGCACGCCAACTGCTGCTGCACGGAAGCGGCGGACCGAGGGTAAAGGAGTTTTTGCGCGCGGTGATCGATCTTTCCTTTCGCCGAGCGAAAGTTCGAGGGCCTCGCAGCCGTTGCCCTCCTCCCTCGTACCTTTTATAGGCGCGAGGGAGGAGGGCACGCGCCTTTTTTACTTTTTTTCTTCGAACGATCGCCCTCCTGTTTATTTTCCAAAAGTCCTCTGTTTGTTTTCGCGCGAGAACACGAAGGCGTTGACGCGCGCGTTCTACCAGCGGTCGCGGCTCCAACCGAGGCGACGGCTTACTTTTCGAAAACATATTTCCTTGCCTGCCCCGACCTACGGCCCCGACCTACGGCCCCGACCTACGAGTCAATTTGCCTCGACTCGACGGCGTCGTCGAGCCTTCTTGCTAAGTTCCTCGGTAAGGAACGAGCGAAACGACGGGGCGAAACGTTTGCGTCCCTTCGGGATATTATTGATTTCATTCGAGATGCAACTATTTTAAGAATCTCTAGAAGAGAATGGATTTCCATACGCGCCGATCAGCTTCGATCAGCTCCGGGGCTGTAACCTCGAGTGAAGTCGAGTCGTCGTCGGTCATCTTTCGCGCATTCTTAGAGCTCGCAATTGGCAGTTGGCTCGAAATTTCGAACAAAAATCCGTTATTCCTTTCGTAGGTGGTACGCGAATGAAAGATCTCGCTTTGTAATGAGCTTATCGTTGTACACCGTTGCGTGCTAAAACACGCGCGTTTTTTTATACCGAAAATTGTTGTATTACAATAGCAGCCTTTAATTACGTATCTCTTGAGATCTATCGAAGCGAACATCTCCTGCATTTTTAACGAAAATTTCTGCGCAAACGAGGGTACAGAAATCCTTTGAAAAGCTGCTCGACTATCAACTCGAAATTTTTATTAAATCATGAGGAAATTCATGAGGAAAGAACGTAGGCGACGAGGAAATTTGAAACGACACTAGACGCTGCGAGACATCGAACGATGAGAACATCGACAACGGAACAATAGAACAAACTGTGGTTGCGTCTCAAAAAAATCAAAATGCAGAAGACGTCGCAATAAATAAAACTTCCTAATCACGATCGTAAAATCTTATAACCTGGTCTGTGCCCAAAGCGTCGTGCACACTTTTCGTATCATTTTTTGTACTCGGTGGACACTACTAATACTCATTTGACAGCCTTGATAAGAATGTTCGAATAGGTACTCTTGAATGCCTTGTTTTTATGTAATTAACGAGATCGTACCTCCGTCCGTCTATCAAAAAGATAAAACTCACGGGAGTTAATTGAGTAGGAAATCGATACGCCGACAATGATGATGGCGATTTATCTCTGTAGCACTAGTAGGTAAAGCATGTTCGCGATCTCTTCTTTCCGGGGCATTGTAATCTGTAGATTTTCGAAACCAGCGGAATTCGTTGCTTCGCACGAGAAACTCGAGAGCTTTGAATTTCGGTCGGCATTCTACGATTGTCATCGATAAAACAAGCCATGCTATGTTACATTCGTACCGAGTCGTGCTCTTTTCTCTATCACCTCTTTTCCGTATGAATCAGCTTTAAAAAGATGCGCGCATAAGGAAATTGGCGATACGGAAACGGCATTTCGTACGGTTTTTCTCTCGAAATTGTATGAATTTCTTACGTGAATGCGTTTTACGTAGAAGCCTTAAAGCAACGAATGCCGAACGGTGAACGGCATTCGAAGGCACTGCGGCAAGTAAAAAAATAAATCGTTTTAAAAATAACCAAACTCGCGAGCTTGGCAACAGGAAAGAGCAAGAAAGCGCCCCAAGGTCGCATAAATCGCTCTCCCTCTCTGGTTCTCCTCGCGAAATTAGCCTTCGCGATAATGACGTCTATTAGAGCCACGGCGCGCAAAGCTCGGTTGGTCGAAAGAAAAAACGCGAGAGAGGCACGACTCGAGAATGATAGAAAGAGAGATGGTAGATGCGGGCAAGCAACGACTCATTCGTGTTTCGGAGTCATTGAAGTCAATGAGCCGAGGTAGCGACGGCGGCGGCGGCGGCGGCGGCAGCACCGGCACCACCACCACCGGCACCACCACCACCGGCACCACCACCGACACCAGCATGAATATTCACGTCGAGCCTTGGTCCGCGTGCTAATGTACACATAATACCGTGGCACCAGCCCGTCGTGGGGGGATGCTCCCGTCGGCGAGATTCAATTAGCGATACGCTAGCGAACATCCGCTCGCGACGCTTAGCTGCGTGTCGGCGAGTTGAGCCGCGCGTACAAAGGTCGTGGCCACCTGGCGCTCGAGGAAATTCAAGCGTACCGCCTATAATTCTTTCCGTTTTTCCTTTCTCCGTCGTTGGGCGGCGGCCACTCGAATGAACCGGGAACCGAGCATTTGTCAAATTGCGGAGGCCGCGCTCCGAGTTACTTCGACTCGAGGCGTGTCTTTCTCGGGGATCGATGCGCGATTTACAATTACGATTTAATCGCGTGGCTCCTCGCGGGTGAAGATGCCGTTATCGGAGCACCGACTGAGAGAGGATTAACATTGGCCATGGAAATTTTCACCTCTGCGCGCAAAGAGAAGTTGCTGGGAAGAAGCGACGATGCACTGCCAATATTTATATTTAGAGCTTGAATTTTAATCGATAGGCAAATTCGCGCCTATCGGTTGCCCTTTAATTAAACAAAGCACCGCTCCCTTGGAAATTTAACCCGCTTTCTATATTTAAACAATTCACGCAATTGTTCGCGACTTTCGTACGGGATCAGGTCACCCAGTCACAGACTCCCAATTGTTCGCAATCATCGGATGCATATATTTTTAACCAACGTCACTTTGCGTTACTCTACACTTTACGTTACTTACCCTAAAAATAGTGAGATTTTGGCTTGGAAAATACTCTGTCGTCCCCTTTATTAATCGCAAAAGCATTCGCACTCGCTCGAGCGGATTTCTTTTCTCGCTTCTTCGCGGAATAATCGTTAAGGTAAGAATAAATGCCGCGGTTAAGGCAGAAATTAAATGTTATTTAAAAGGTCAAATTTATTTTTATTGTTTTAGTAGCTTTTCGGTGCCATAATAATGACATCGTAGTTGCAGAGTTGCGCTTAATGTTAAGGATCTAATCGCGAGCGCAGCTCGTTCAAAAGTGAATTACCAGCAATTCTTGAAAATGTAGAAGACGATCGAGATCATTAACCTTCCTTAATGGGTGTTCGAGTCAAATTGTCAAGTATATTTATGTAATAAGCATTTGTGCTTGAACCCTTGGAGTTCCTAATATAGAACAGTTGCTTGCTCTTACTAACGAACAACTCTTTTTAACCGGTGTACATACACACCAGCTACGACGTCGTATTCGACAAAGCATTTATTATCCATAAAACAAAATGCCCAGCTTGTACATCAGCTTTAGCTGTAGCATTCTTTTTTCTTATTCTTTTATTCCTGCTTATTTTACGTAAATATGGAACTCCTAGTAAAGATGAATTATTTAATCGAACAACTAAAAATAAGATATAATTCGCGAACAATAATAGTAATTTAATTTCATACGCGCGTTCGAGACATTATTAAAAGCTTACTCTCTCGAGCTATTGTACATAAAAACATTAAAGTTTTTTAAATAAATAACTTTAACTTTTCAAAGCATTATAAAATGCGTGCGCGCGCGCGCGCGCGTATATATATATATATATATATATATATATATAAATCAATGAATCTGAGTAATGAAATTAAAATGTGCGAATTTTCTATACGTTGCTTGCCCAAGCAATGTTACGTTTCTTTTCAATAAATAACAGTTTTTCTTGACCACAGAAAATCGTATTCTTAATTTCAATATGTACCATCGATTGCGATACAAATTTTCATGCGAACTAAGAAATATACATCATCAGAATATCCAGTCATATTATTTCAAAAAAAGAACCGAGTCATTACAAACGTACTTTCATTTTTTTTTCTTGGTTTTTTACTTTTTACCCTTATTTCTAAATATCGATATATTTCTAAATATATCTAAATACCGCTAATCAGTTATTTAATAATAATTCTGGATCAACTTTTATTTGCTATTGATTTAAAATTAATTGAGAATAAACTTTCTCTTTATATTTTTATTGAATATGAATGGTTAAATGATTAATTACTTAGAAGATTCCTGAATAAATAGAACATTTTAACACTATTACGATAAATAACTTTTTATTACGTTTACAATATAAACAATTAGTACTTAAAAATTATTAACATATTTTTATCGTGTATATATCGATACAAGTGTTGATTTTTTAAAAATTCGTATGCGTGATTGGCTTTTGTAATTAATTGTAATTCAACTATCTAATATTCCATTAATTGAAAACATCTATACACATAAAATATATGTTTTATTTGAATAAGTTCATTGGGATCGACCATATTTTTAAATGATAATGTTCGTAATTGAATAAACTCAGAAAAAGTATAAAGTGTAAATTAATGAAATACTTTTGTAGTAGAAAATAATACGTAATAATATTCATCATTGTCTTTTAAAATTAAACTGTTGCATTCGATAATGTGGCTCGATACATATATTCTTATAAAATTATTTCTACAAATTGTCATTCTTCTCAAAGTGTTATCTATTTATAGACTTATTAGTAAATTATTAATTACGTGGTGGTATCGTAAAAATACATAAAAATACTTATAATATATCGTAATTTCATATATTGCATTATCTCTGAATTTCTTGAAATACATTTCGAGGATTGTAAAAGATAAATAATTTTATAATTTTTATATAATGATTTTTTACACGCTCTATAAATTTAGTGATTCTTAAAAATAATAGAATAAAATAAGTTTGAACACTTTTCATTGACCAATATTTAATTAAATCTCTTATCCCAATAATATCATTGGAATAATAAATCAGTATTAGTTCAACACTAGGTCAGAACCGATAATTTAAAATGAAAAACGTTGGAATCGTTGCTTTATCATTAGTTGAGAATTATCGTGAAGTCGTTACTTCACGAGATAAACAACAGACTTGATAACTTGGAGCACAATGTTTAAATGATTTTTTGGTATAGGCGTTAAAAAATTATTAATTTTTATTGGAAAGGGTGTAGAAACGATGTAAGGTTAAAAAGAGACTTCTTTCATAAGGAGATAATCGTATAATACTCCTGAAGAAACATATGTTAATTCACAAATTTCAACGGAGTTTTCACGGTTCAAAGGTACGTAAATATAGTTCTGTGTACTAATGAAACGCCTCCAACTTAAACAATAAAATGCCCGATACATCATTATCCTCAAATTACGCGGAGCAACAAAAAAAAGGAATGGCACGATATATTAGAGAGAAGGAAAAGCGCGCAGTATCGAATCAAGTAAAAAATAGCTACATGCAAGAGGATGAGGTGAAAGAAGGAGGGGATCGAGAGAGAGAGAGAGAGAGAGAGAGAGAGAGAGAGAGAGAGAGAGAGAGGAACGAAAGCGAGAAAAAAGTAAAAAGTTGAAAAAATGTCCTTTGGCAAATGGCGAGACAACGAGTCGTAGGAAATGAAAGGAAGGAGGTGTGCTATCGTCGTCTTCGTCGTCGTCGTCGCCGCTGTCGTTAGCGAGGTCTGTGCAATTTTGTCGGGATTCGAGCTTCGATTCGAACATGAGAACAAGAGAAAGACAGACTCGGGGACAAAGGCACAAGGAAAGGGAGACAGAGACAGAGACAACAGAGAGATATTCAGGACGAACAAAAGAGCAAGAGAGGAAAGGACAGAGAGAGAGAGAGAGAGAGAGAGAGAGAGAAGGAGAAAAGCGTGCCAGGTGGGAATCGCTGGATGCACGCAGTCTTTTGGAGAGCAGGATAGAGAAGGAGCGAATCGAAACGAAAAAGGGAAACAGATGACGTGCATATATACGCAAGAGAGGCAGATAGAAAGATAATGGCTAGGCTTATACACGCTTGTAATAGGGGTAAAAAAATAAGAGCCACATGAAGAGCTGGTCTGGTACTTATTCAAGGGAAGAGAAAAATGAGAGAGAGAGAGAGAGAGAGAGAGACAACGAGATGGCAGTCGCTGTAATCAGATGCTAACAACAATTTATCTCGAACGCGTAACATTATTAAAAACAAAAATGCTTTAACGATGATAACGAGGGAAGAGAATGGGTTACTGCAATTTCTTAGTGATATTAAAATTAGATTGTGCAATTTTTTATTTCATATCCCACACAAACATATATACTCGTTAAATGTAAAGTTATATTATACCGTCGAGTGTTTTATGCCGATTCCCTGCTCATTAGAACGCTTTGGTGTAATTCCTCAAGGAAAACTTAGAGTTTTCAGTTGCAGATTTACGATTACTTTATCTTACTATCGTCTATTAAACGTTTAACAGTGGTGGAGCAATTCTCCGCAAGTGATAGGATTGTAAAAGGAAGAGCTATTTTACAGAAAAAGGGAAGGTTAAACGACAAAAGACATTTCACTTTAAAATATGTTGGTGGGATGTTGAAAAACGTCGATAATATAATGTATAAAAAAAAAAGACATTCATACGCGACAGATTAGCTTAATTCGGGAAAAAGTAGGTTGGACCGTGAATCATATTCCGTCATATGAGAACTAATGAGGAGGTGATTAGACAAGGTAATTAGGTAATTAAGTGAGAAAAAATATGGGAACAAAATACAATTCAATACCAGACGGAAGAAAAGGTGAGACTCGTGAAAGAGGGTCGAATAAACGAAAGGATAAACGAAAGGATAAACGAAAGGATAAACGAAAGATCGCGGGAGAAGTGTCGGAGAGAGGCGGAGAAAAATTTGGCGTATTGCGAAAAAGAGAGTGCGAGCACGGGCTCTTTACAATGCGCGCATCCACGTACGTAGGCAGTATGGAACGACTTAAACAAAGACCGAGGCACGAAGACGACGACGAGGAGGAAGAAGATATCCAAGTTGCTTCCCTCTCCGTCGCTCCGCGAAACGGTCGAGCACTGCGAAGGAAACGGGTGAGACGGCTGCCTCGGGTAGGAGAAGAGCGAAATAAAGGACAAAGAGGTCTCGCGGGGAGGTAAAAGGAGAGAGAGAGAGAGAGAGAGAGAGAGAGAGAGAGAGAGAGACAGAGAGAAACCGGGTCCTTCACCCGACGAGCGGCGAACGAATGGCGAACGAACGGAGGAACGAGAGAAATACTTCGTCTCGCTCGCGTCCGCAACGCGCAGCGGCTTTGGCTGTCTGGGCGAGTACGCGCCGGAATCCATCGGCGTCTCGCCACCCGTCACCCGCCACCCGGGTACTTTATCCAACGCGAGGCTTATTAGTCTAGAGATTCAAGCGGGCTGTCGATTATCGAGCGCTCGTCGACACCCGCGCTCTCGTTAACGTCGTTAACGGGCTCGCTTCGAGGCAGGAGTCGCGGGATACGCAACCTTGCGCGAGTCCCCTGTCACGGGAGTCGGAAGCACCGCTGGATGGCCGACTTCCAAAGTCGACCGAAAGTCGACCGAAAGTCGACCGAAAGTCGACCGAATGCCCGCAGGAATGGTCGTCGAGCGGTTTGTTATTAACGGTACGTCATTAACGAGACAAGATTCTTGGGCTCGTAATCGTACGCGAACTCCCTCTTACCGCGAATACCTTTTTTATTTATATTTAGAGTGCTCAGCGAATACAGAGGACCGAGGATTTGGAATTGTGCTCGATATAGAGGCCTTATCCACCAACACAACTAATCCTTGCACCGTGTGCATCGAACGAATTATTTCAAACGTTTTCAAGGCAAATAGAGTGCGTCCTCTCTTTATCCCATGCGAATGCGACCATTTGAAACAACTAGATGTGCAGCGTCGTATTACTATCGTATTATTAGAGCTTTTTTTTCGAAGCGAGCATAAGAAATGCGCGATAGAAAATTTTCAAACATTTGATATTCTTTTTCTTTATCGTGGAAACGTAATGTCGTGGAATAAACATTATTTATTCTTGTGGCTGGACTACCGATAATATTCACTGCCTGCTATTCGCTCGAAGAAGGATCAGAGCGCACGCGACGTATAAAATGCGGTTTAAAAGTCGCACCGACGATCGCTTATTCCTTTAAAAGTTGAAAAGCCTCGCGCGCTCAAGCTCGAAAGACTATTCCAAGGCTGACCAAGGCTACTAAATTAGAAAGAAATTCCGATAAGTGAGAATCCTGTTAAGGACAAGGCGAAGCAACGCGTGGTAATGCTGCGTAAGCCCGAGTCCGGCGAGTCTGCACTTGGTAATAAGTAATAGATAATGGTTTCGCGACTCCGCGAAGCCGCTTTTCAACAATCTCGAGAGCTGTTGGATGCACGCGAATGCCGGCCTAAAAAATGAAATCCAACGCGTCGAGGGTGAGCCGGACGCGATGAACATCTTACTTACTTCTTAGTGGCGTAAAGCTATCCTCGGGGTGGCGCCGAGGTGAGCGCGAGGGAACGTGCCCGGGGACCTACGTTATTCCACCTATTCAACCTGCGGCCGAGTATCTTCGAGGAAGCGGCGGCACTGCGGCAAACGGAATCACGCGCGCGTGCGACGCGATCGATCCTCCGGAGCGCGACGCCGTAACATCTACGAGCGAAAGGTTTGCGACTGCGGGACGCCGACTCGACGACGCTCCTGGAACGAGGCTCGAAACGGTCCTCGCGTTCGCGTTTTGGTCCGAGTCTTAATAACGTAACGAATTCTGCTCACTCTTCTCGTTATTTATACCCGGACTCCCGGACTCCCGGACTCCCGGACTCCCTGACTCCCGGACTCCCGGACTCCCTGACTCCCGGACTCCCGGACTATCAATTCCACTCGGCACGATCCTTGGCAAAACTGCGTTTTCGAGGGATACGATTACTCGGAATTCTGACGATTTCCAAATAATGCGTTAACCGTCACTTCGGAACTCGTACAAAATATCTCTAGCTTATTGTTATTGATTCTTTTACACGTATTCGATTTTACAATAAAGTTCAAAGCTGGAGCGATATCCGTTATGTTGTAAAAATGAATTATATCAATGCGTACGTTTAAGTAATATGAATTATTCGTAAACGTAGAGCGGATAAACGAATGAATAAATTTAAAAGTTTTATTTGCAAATAGAAAATAATAGCTAGTATAATAGTATAATACCTAGTAATTTATAAATTAAGGATTTGTGTACATTTCGTACGCGCAGGCAGCCTGTAACTATCGAACTAGTAACTATTCACTACTGTCGATACAAGTCTTCGTTAAAATAGTTCTTACGGCCTAAATATCGAGTGTATTCTCGGCTGTCCACTCCTGCTTTTCGATGTGTGCGAATGTCCAACAATTTAAATGGATAAGTCGATGGATTTGAGCGTCATAGAGATAAAATTTCATCGGCTTAGTAGTCTACCCGTAAATCTATATATGCACACACACGCGCGCACGCACGCACGCACGTAAACACGCACACATATATATATATATATATATATGTATATATACCGAGTTGCATCCGTGTACAGAAATGGAAATTACGAGTTTTCAAGGACGAGCGTATAATCAACTGTGCTTAGCTATACTCGAGTGCATTCTGCAGTAATTTTAACGAGTTCTAAGTACCCGTGTATAATACCTTCTCCTAGGTGTTTTTAGATTTTCCGTGCATAAATGCGCAGACTGTATTGTTCGCCTAATGAAATGCCAAGTGTGTATTAAAAATCACATGTACATAAATCCGGTATTAAAAATGTTTTTAATTTTTCTTGTATGATTTTTTAATGATTATAAGCTACGGATTGATATGAGTAATCCGCGAAGCTTATGATACAAGGTGAAACGAACATTTTCTATTAGATCCATATGATCGAAACGCTGATAAGGTATAGGAAAACTAATATTGTAAGTGAGTTGTACAACGTAGGATCAAGTTTTAAAAATCATTTTGATTGTTTCGATACGAACGTAAACGTATCTTTGTTCAAAGTATCGAAAGGACTTGATGACCACATAACAAACATCTATGATTTATCTTTTGATTTTTAAATTTTATTTTTTATGAAAATACAGTCAAACTGTACTGTCGAAATTCGTTGAAATTGATTTGAATCGATGTACAAAGTATATTTTTAATGTACTAAGAAAAATCGTTATTTCGTGTAATACATTATTTTCATTAAACTCGTCTTTATCTCGTTTAGGTTATATTTAAAAAATACTTGTGTTTAAATGCGAATGCATTTTAAGTACTTGTGCAATTAGATAAATTTTTCAGCAAATTTGCCGATACGGCAGCAAAGCTCAAATAATATTCTTGTGATATCAAGATGACTGTATCATCCCCCTAGCTTTAAACATAAAACAAACTTATTAATATATATTATATTCACGTACGTATTTAATTATGTTTAAATGAAAGACGTTAAGGTTTTGTTTTGGTGTTTACAGCATAACGGGGGACGATACGGTATATATATATATAAATTACACCCACTTAAGATTTGTTTATGATAAACTGAGCATATCGAGCATTTAGCTGAATACTAACCTCGGTCAACATGTCTGAAAGGGTAACTTAATAAAAAAACAAATCGATGAATAATCGGTTAATATGAACTTAATGAGGTTTTTGATTATTCAAACTGTTCGCTTATTAAACATGAAAATGTTTTATGAAAAATATTTTTAGCTTTTAATCGATTTTAGATAATGAAAAGACGAAAGATGAAAGTGCAGTCGAAGCTGAAATTGGGGAATAAGATTTAGTCGAGCGCTTCTGTAAATTCATTCGAAAATGCTTGACTCGAAAATTCAAGTAAATTTCACTGTTAGGTAGATATGACTCAAGACTTTGGTCACTGCAAAATAATCAGTGAAAAGTGGAAATATGAAACGCACCGCCGTTGCGAAATTCGTTCTAAATAGTTACACCCACCATGCGCACGCTTTATTCTCACGGCTACTTTACCGTCAATAGCTTAACAATTGAAGATATACACTTAATGATTTATTTGCAACGCCACATAATAACCCTGCCAGCGCAAGTTTAAATATCGAGCAAATGAGCCTCGGAAAGTTAACGCGTATCCGTCCACTTAACGCGACTCATTGCGTAAATAGACCTTTCGTAAACCAGGCGTATCATGCGGCTTTCAGCAATAAAATTGATAGAGAGAGAGAGAGAGAGAGAGAGAGAGCGGCAAAGAAGCGTGGAAATGAAAAAATCGGCATTAGCATTGGTGGCTTGTACGAACACGATAAGCGCGTGGATAGCGAAGGGCGGGAGGGAGGGAGAGAATCACGGAGTCATGCCACTCGCACACTATTAATGACCGTTGCGTGGCTCATCCGTATAACGAAGCAAAGATGCGACGTTCGCTCCAACGTGGAGTGACTCGTCGCGAGCGTCGCGTCCAGAGTCAATTTCAAATTTGTCGGCGCCCCGCGCTCCGAAGATAACTTAGAGCTTGTGAACCGACAGGAAAAGGCGCGGTCCAGGACTCGACGACGCGCCTGAACGGAGGAGCGATACGCTATTTGGCCTAATTAATTTCACTGCAAATTATCTTTAATGCGTAAGAAATGCAAACAACGTCTCCTGAACTGTATTTTCCTGGGATCTTTCATTTTCAAATTGATACTTTATTAAGTTATAATTCCGTTACAAAGCACAAGGAAGAAAACTGCAAAATTCCCAAAAACTTTATAATTGCTTTATATTGCTTTATTAAATTGTTTTGTATTTGCTTCGATAGATATAATATAATATTATCGTGCAACATTCAAATTTATGTTGATGATTTTTTATCGTACTAAAAGCATCGCGTACACAGATCTCATAAAATGTCGTCGCTAATTTGTAACCTCGAAAACTACCTCGAAAACTACCTCGAAAACTACCTCGAAAACTACCTCGAAAACTACCTTAAAAATATTAAAAATATTATTAAAAGGTAGCAATTTTTCACGTTACGTGCATAAAGGAAGATAAATTAAATCCATCGAGCTATAAAAGTACGATAAGAGGAAATGTAGAGGCGTTAATTTAAAAGCAATTTTTCTCCTCCTTTAAAGTTTAGTAAATCGTGAATATCTCAAACGGATATCTCCTCTGTCCTAAGTTCAACTTTAACGAAGCACTCGAAGCAAACGAAACTGCCTGTTGTTCCTCGATAATTAAGAAACCTGGATGCACCCAGCCAACGGAAATCGTACTAAATTACTTTCATCAGCGCGTAATTCAGCTCTCTGTGCAAAAGAAACTTTATGAAATTATAAAGTGACTTGTTACAAAGGCAAAAGGAGTAGGCGAAACAGAAGTGTAAGAGAGTCGACGGCCGTTATACCGCGATAAGGACAGCGAAACTTGCGGAATAAAAAGGACCCACTTGCGATTCGTCCCCTTCTATTCTCTTTTAGTAGTACCCCTTCGCGTACGCGTAGCTTAAGCTTAAGCTGCAGGAAGGAGAGTGAAAGAGACGTAGGTGCACCAGGTGTCCACGGCGAATGAAAGAAAAGAGCAAGGCTGAGGGAGGTACGCGTGATTACGGGTGACGACGCTGTGCTCTCGTTATCTCGTTGCCGCCCAGAGATGTGGATTGCTATGCTCCGCGTCATCGGGAAAACTTGCCGCTGATACCGACAAAACCTAAAGTAATCTGCACTCTTCTGTGGGGAAGGAGAGAAGAGCGGACAGCTATTGCCGTACACGCCGTATAAAGCGCTTTTATACGGCAGCTTTTGCAACGAGAATAGTTCAGACATTGTGCGTTACATTTCCTACACATCGATATTAGAAATGAAGCAAAGAATATAATTAGTCTGAAACTTCAAAAGCTTTTCTTACGAGTAGCTCGTTCTCGGTTGACGACAATCTTGTGTAAATATACAGTTTCGATTGTTTCTGTTGAAATATATGAGTGATTGTGCTGTATTCGTTAAAGGTAGCTTGCCAAAAGATAAAACATTAATTGTACGCGTTTAAGAATTAGTTAAAATATCATTTTTGCAACGAAATCATATATTTTCTGTCGAACCGGTATTTATTTATTAATCATTTGAAAGAAGTTACAACGTCGTATTTCCCCCTTGTTTGATGTTTGTGAAAATTGATAACGTCGGCAGATTGAAGCTTTTTCACGCCAAGTATTTTGAGAATAAAGAAAAGCTTGGTATTTTGGGCACAACAAACAAATGCATTGCTTAGACACATGCTCCGGTTAACGAATAAAGTTTAATATTTGGCAACACACGCCTAGAGCACACATGCTTACACGTGTGCGCACACACGCTTCCTGTAAATATTTATTTCAACTTGAAAAGATGTTTGACGTTTTCACGTCCGTACATTTTGCGTTAGATAAATTAGATTTCAGTCAATCTAAAATTTATACTTGTGCCTAATTTATAAGTAGTTGTCGATACATGCGTAGATTGTAATATGAAGTATAACGGTATACATTTTCTGCTTAAACGATTAATAAATAAAGTGTTGTATGCACGAGTTGTGCCGAGGAAAACATATAATCACACCGAAGCGAAGCATATAATATTTAATTAAATTATTACACGATACACGAAAGATATCAACGGAGCAACCGCTCGGTATCGATTTCTTTCTTACTGCACAATGTAGACTACTCCAAGATATAAGTTCAAACAACAATTTATAAATTTTACGAAAAATTAAAAAATACGTCGCAGTTTCGATATAAACCTTTTGTATATCAAAGCACTTTTCTTATCGCGCGTTTCTTCAATTCGTTCATTATTAATTATTCCCTCGATATATTCAACGGTTCGGTACAAAATTACGAGCACGTGAAATTGACCGCCACGATTACCAAGATTCCTTTCAATTTATTATTATTTTTAAACTGTTGGATGGCTCATAATTTCTTAAATGATAAGGTCGAATTTTTTACAAGAACTTTATCTTCTACTTAACCAATGCTTAATTAATCAATCTTCTTTTTATACACACACACATATATTTTTCTTTTCGAATCTCATTTCGAATCTGGAACGTCAATCCTTCATAAGTTTCAATCTTCAATGACATTAATTCTTAAACATCAGATATAAATAATTTCCATAAAGTTAATCTTAGAAAAAACGTCATGCATAATGTACCAATATAACTGAAACTACATTATCAAGTAAGTATCAAGTGAGACAATGCATCGAGTAAGGAATCAAAGACACTGATGCTCCAATAAAATTCTGATTAAATAAGACGTACGACAATCCTTGAATGTAATAAATCCCACAATTAAATCTTGTAAACGTACATTGGAGAGAAGCAGATTCAAGATTTCAAGAGCATGGCCTCCGCTAAAGTGTGCAAGTAAGTTGAATTTTACACGAATGGAAGAAGAAGAGCCGCTGAAAGGACAAAGAGCACGACAGAAGTGAGGTCGAATCGAGTCTAAGCGCGAGGCATTTTCCGTATGGCGCCATGAAGTTGCGATTCCACGGCGTCGACAGGGTCGCGCAATGAAAATTAAGATGCACCGCATTGTTCGAACGTCGTGTATACCACGTATTTGAGTGTCGAGTCGATTGTCCACTCTGATGTTACCTTGGTTAAATGAGAATTTTACGAGTGTTTGTGTGTTGGGAGTGAGTGGGAAGGAGCGGCGGCGGCGGCGGCGGCGGCGGCGGCGGGGGCGGGAGCGGGGCGGGAGGCAGACGAGCGCTGACAAATTCTGCGCATAACGCGAGTGCACGAGACTCACGGGGCATAATACCTGCACTTTTCATTAAGAATGCGTTTTCGCATGCAAGTGCGTGTATTTATTGCCGAGCTCGGACACTGTCATCGAGTCTCACGCTGCGAAAATAATGCCAATTTCTTTACGATATTTAGAAGGTCGTTGGTTTAGAAAATCGTTGGTCTAAACATCGTGATTTAGACGTTAAACTTCGTCATTTTCATCATTCGTCATTCTCATCGTCACTTAAATCATGCAATCTGGTTACTTACTAATTTAACCTACATCGTCTTAAATATGAACTTAAAGGTTAAAAGGACGTAATTTTGACTTTTAATTTTCTCGAAATTAATTTCTGATTTTTCTCAACATTTGTAGCATAATTTTTACACTATGTGGCTAGTGCGCATTTTTCATTGCGCGATATTTCATGGAATGCGTAGGTTGTAGCTGTTCGCTGACAACGCTACCACATTCCCGTACCGCCATTATTTATTCTGATTATCAAATGATTTGTTCGGATTTTTTATCATCCACTATATACTCCAAATAAGGAAGTATCTTCTTTACGAGCAAAAGCATTGACTCGAGCAACATCAGTGAAGTTGGTTGCTCGAGTATAATAATTTGGTTGCGCACCTCAAAACTCTTGTGCGGTTTAAATATTTTGCAATGGTTAAAGGGTTGGGTCGAACACCCAAAACAGATCGATACAATACACCGAAGAAATACGTTGCCAAGTGTATGCGTATTAAGTGTTTATCAATATCAATCAAGCGATGCGCGGTGTTAAGGCTACATAGATTTTTGAAAACTCTCTTCCAAATTTCTCGTAGTCGCTTTGAAGCGACTGTTGTCTTTCAAAATTTCTCTCGCACTCGTGATGAATTTTCACGTAATCATCTTTTCAAAGTATTGGCATTGGTAGGCATTTAAAGCTTCAAGGATTTCATCAGAGGCGGAATAAACTGCCTAATTTTTATCGATTTACAACCATGTTATTTCTTCATTAGAACTCATGACGAATATAATATTAAGCATTACAATTCTTGTTTTAAAATTTCCATTCCGGTTGGCTGCGTTACAACAAAAAAATCGGAGGTCGCGAGAGAGAAATACGAGCCGATGAAATTTGATTTGAATATCACGTAATCGGCGAAGAATATTGAAAAAAACATGACCTTTTTTTGTCCCCTTTTGTTATTATTTTTTAATAAATCAATTAAAGCGAAAGAACATTATTAGTCATATAATGACGACATTTTTAAGTCTTATCTTCGGTATCCGAAGCCCATATAATACGCCAGAACTTAGCCTTCGCAGTGCTCGAAGCGAAAATTAGCATCGATTGTCAGCTGCCGCCAATAACTCGTGTGGCTAAGAAGCAGACGGACAATGTCTCTCCTGTATAAGAGAACAAAAAAAAAAAAGAAAAAAAGAAAAAAAAAAGAAAAGAAAAAGAAAAGAAAAAGAAAAGAAAAGAAACGAAAAGAAAAACGAAACGAAACGAAACGAAACGAAACGAATACTTGGCTCGAGAAAATAAGAAAAAAAATCAAAGTTACAAGTAAAAGAGGTTTGACTTCCAAACGGAGTGGCATGGAAAGTTTCTCCAAAGCCATTGTTCATAAAGAACGTTGTTCATTGTTCATAAATAATTGAATAATTCTTTTATATTTACCGAGGAAAGCTTATGTATTCATGTACTATGTATTCAATCGTAAAAACAATCAAGCGAATACTCGAGATGAATCGCGCTTTGGCAATTACTTATTTTAAGCCTGCACTATGTTTTCCTGGCAATTCCAAAAAATCGGCCACGAGTAGGCAGCTTAAACTCCGTGCTGAATGCAATTGATAAGACGAATCTGCATTTACTCGATCGTAACGCGTTGACGAGGCTGGAGCCAATCTCAAGTAATACCAATAGTTCTTTATATTATATTGCTCATATTTATATGCCGCAAGTTGCTATATGCGCTAGATCAACGAGGTTACATAGCGCAAGCAGAAATCGACGATAACCAATGGTCAGATTCGCTTTCATTTATATTCATCTTTCAATCCACGCTGGATGATTATAATTTTTAAAACAATTTTTAATGGTCGTTGCGTTATTATGCTATTATGTTTATCGCGCTATCGATGACGGGTAATTATTAGTTGGGTTGTGCATTAAACTTGACTTTTATCGACTACCAATAAATAATATAATGATCAAGGAAAGGAAATACGGCTGCTCGGATGTTTTGGCGCAAGGTACGCGTAAGTACGCTCCTGTATATGGAAATGGCTACTTTGAGAGATCAAACAAGAAGGCTGCTGCACACAGAAGTATCGGAAGAAAGACAAAGAGTAAGTAAATTCGAGCAAGTAAACGAGGGAGGAGTTAAAGTATAAGAAGGGCTGCTTTGCTGTCCGCAGAATCCACGTTGGTGCACTACTACTCCTTGCACAACGGCGAGCGTCGTTGTGCAACGTCCTCGTAACGACTTTTTTACGAGACGGAGGAAAAAAGAGAAGCTCGTTGCTTTAGTTTAGCAAAAGAGGGGGCGAGAGGGCGCGAGTGGGGGCGGGGGGGGGCGGGGGGGGATAGTGAAGGTGGAATGGGAGATGGAATCCGTGTGAAGAGCGTGGTAGAATTCGAGCGATTTTTTTTACTCTCTCTCTCTCTCTCTCTCTCTCTCTCATATATATATATATATATATATATATATACACACATGTATATGCATATGTATATGTATACGTATATGTATAATAAAAGCGTAGACCGAGCCCGGCATAATGTTCTGTTTAAGACACCGAAGAGCATTAAACGCATCTGGTCAATCTGGCAGTTCCCTCTGAAGCCTCTCTCCTCGGCTCTCACCCAGTAGTGCGGGAGCGGTATAAAATTGTAACTTTAGGAACGGCCTATACTACAGTCGATGTACACCGAGAGTGAGAGCACGATGGACGCGAGCTGTCGCACGCGAATCGCTAACGCGTCAGCGGTGGGGGTGGGGACCTCCAGACGAATTGTGTTTAATTGGTTATTAGTTACCATCGATTACGTCTCAGTATCGAGCGAAGCTCCGATTATTCCTAGGGATGTTCAGATATACACACGTTAGAGAGTCGACAAATGCGTTTCAATGATCATACGATCAAATGGTCGATACACACAGCCGAGCGAATGACTCAAGTTATTATCCGGTGCGAGAAATGTTTAACGAAGTTGCATCAAATCACCGACGCAGCGATGAGGAATGACGAAAAGGAAAAAGAAGTTAAAGAACGAAAGAAAAAACGAGAAGACGAAAAAACGACAAAAACAAAAAACAAAAAACAAAAAAAAAAAAAAACCCACGAATGTTTATATAAATCACGCTCTTAACGCACCAGAGCACTGCAAAATACTACTTTTCTAGGCAGAAAACAAGTTTTTCCTTTCCCGATGACGGCACATGTTTTTAAAAGTTCCGAAAGTTGATCCGAATCTTCTTTCAAACAGCAATGACGTAGATGTAGATATAAGTCTGGTGCTATTTTTTATTCTGTCTCGGATTTTTATCACTCAACGTCGTAAGACTGCAATTTCTTGCATATTAACAAAGGTATTTTTAGGCGCTTGAAGTAAATCGAGGTACACGATGTAAAGTATTATCTACCTCGAATTAAAACTGTTGTATTAACCATCGTCAAAACATAGTAACCGTATCTTTTTAAATACATGCTGGTACTACAAAAGGACTAAATTTAAATTTTAATAAGTGATACGCGGTGTATGTACTTAATGTCGAATATAATATTTGCAACGCAAAGGAATATTACAATTGCGACACGACGTATTTATTAAAGAGAGCATTTTTAAAAGCCGAGCACAAGTAAAGCTGAAAAATTCAAAAATTCAAATTATCAACAACTGTGTTGTATAATTATTGATTTGAAATTGCGCAAAGAAAGACGAACAACGATGAAAGAATCACGAATAATAACTATTTCGTTCAAATTTAAATTTCTACGAAACGAAGCTCGTAGAAAAACGAAACATAAAGAGATGGATTGGTTCCAAAACTATTTTCAACACGCAAGAGTAAAAACCTGGCAACCTTGAAAAAATTCAACGACCTACGCCGATGACAGTGGTTCTCTGTTAATTCTCAAATTCTCGATATAAAAATTTTTCATATTATTCGCGATGACAGTTCACCATTGTTGCACGTGTTTCACGTAAATTTTATATCATCATCGCATATATTATTCGCCGCAACTCAAAGACGTTTACAAACATTATTCGTTATGCAACTGAAATTGACAATAATTAATTATTTCATCTTTTGAGTTTTGAAAATTCCCAAATTTTGCCTATTCATAAATTGAATAAAAGCGGGAAAATTTACTTTCCCGTACACCTTTATTCACATGCGGTATAAATTTTGCATCTCGAAGACTGGCGGAATGTTTTTTTATTTTATCTATTGTAAAAAACATTTTTGTACTACATTCGGCCTGCGATTGTACATGCGCGCGCGCATTCACGTACACGTGCATATTATCGAGCGTGAATAGTATTTATCCATCGAGCATTTATCTATCGTTTCAAATAACAAGATCGACAATTAAAATACCATCTATTGACAAACATTTCTATATCCACATGCTCCGGAAAAATCGCTTTATTTTCAAAATGCCAGACTCTTGTTATTTGCGTTAACTAATGGTATCATGAGTTTTGCATTATAAAAGAGAGTTGGCTGTTGACTCGTTTATATGTTCGTTAAAATAAATTCAAAATCAACAATCCGCAATAAGTAATGCAATGTTTATTATGTATTATAGTAGATCTTGTTGCGAGTGGGAAAAAAACATAATACATTGAGTTGTGTTAAAAAAGTAAAATGAAAAATCTACACGATTAAGTCTGATAAAATATGGATTGGTTTGGCGTTCCTCGAGCGTTTCACCAGCGTTTCTCCAGCGTTTCTCCAGCGTTTCACCAGCGTTTCTCCAGCGTTTCTCCAGCGTTTCTCCAGCGTTCCACGAACGTTCCTCGAGCGTTCCTCGAGCGTTCCACGTTATAAAATACGAAAGCACAGTTAATGTACAAAACATTGTTACTTGTTGTTACCTAGAGGCAAATACGCGTAAAAGTGATTTATATTCGTAAGAAAAGGGGCCACAGATGTGACGCAAGCATGTCATGACAAAATGGATGAAAAGAAAGTAAATAAGCTTATTCGCAGATTTCGTCTTAGTCTTTGTTCCCCAGAGCGAGATTTCTGTCGGTAAATCGCTTTAATCTGGCCAACATCGCGACTAACGATTCCCATTGTCCGCCATTCATTCGCGAGTTAAGCGGACCGATTAGTCTCCAGCACTTCTAAAATCAGCTATTGACGATGTTTAATTAACTGGAGCGCTACAACAAATCGACATAAGAAACAAATAGACGCTTAATCGTATCCTTACTCATCGTACACTGGAATATATCATTGGAAATACGACAACGTTTTACGATAACACTCTTACGCATTAATAAAAAACCATTACAGCTTATGTGAGAATGGCTCTGTTCGTGAAAGTAGTATCGTCTAGCTCTTCCTCGAGATTGCGCTGAAAAATAATTGAAACTACTTATAATGTAAGAATTAGATCGACGTGGATTCCAACTCATTTCCAACTCATTACCAACTCATTACCAACTCATTTCCAACTCATTTCCAACCGAATGAAGATATTTATTTTTCAGGCTTTTTTGCTCGATACTCCTGTCTGTCTTAAAAGTCAAGAAAAAAGGAAAAGACCTAGAGAATAAGACAATCGATCCAGGCAACTATGTCGATTTCTCGCGACGATATCATTATGTCCGCATTTTCCCTTTTTGCAGAAAATACATTATCCAGCCGTAACCTCTAACGAGGGTAAAGGGTACGTGTCTGCGAGCCGGAAAGCCATGCACAAGTTCGTTAGTTCCTTTTTATCAATTATCCTCGAATCTCGCTTGAGCAGCCATCGATTCTGCGCGATCCAACAGCCCGAAGTGAGCATCACTCCGTGTGATGAAATCGCATAGTGCTCTCGTGCCCCGAGACGACCCCCGTCAAATAACCCCTGTTTTTCCAGCTTGTGCGAGCATAAATCTTTCGATGTTTATTTTACGACAAGCAAAATGAGCTTTACTGCAACTATCCTGCGCGAGATGTCGGCGACGCAAGTGGTCGGCGAGGAGGGTGGGAGGGGTGGGTGGGAGAACTCGGACATTATTATACATTCTAGGCCGTACACCGACGTAATTGCTCCCTTCGTATACAAGGCCAATAATTCTCATTCGTATAAACTTGTCTCTTGGCTTCCGTTTCTCCGCGCAAGTGCCGCGTCTCCGGGAACGGAACGACGAAATCGGAATTTCGATATCGTTGGTAAAATGCGCGTTCTCGTGTGTCATGCGCAGACTTGAGAAAGTAAAGAAAGTTCGTTATTTTTCGTGCTGCGATCTTTCAATTTATCGCTCCGTTTGTGTAATTCTATCTCGAATTCGAGTATATAAAGGAAACACATTGGACATTGAAGCCACTGATAAAACATAAGGAACAATGAAATTCAAACACGCCTCCCTCGTGATTCTCCTTCTATCGCTATCTCGTTGTATAAGAGCGTCGTTACAGTAACCGAAGACGCATTTGAAAGTGCATTTGCGCATTGCATCACGTGTGCCTTCGTTGGCAGTATGTGTCCAATGCAGTTTCTTGACTCGGCCACCTGCACGTTCATTCGCACATAGACGACGTCGGGAGGTTCCCTGGAAACGCGAGCCGCACGCGCCTTCGTACCTACCCACAAGCGCAACTACGCTCGTACTCGTAATTTATCACAATCAATGTAGTATCGAGCACTTTACAGTACTCGAGTTTTCCAATTATCAGTCATGGCTCACGCGAACGGAAGAAACTGACAAATTATCGAGTTAGTAAGGAATGAAATCAAAGGAGTTTAAAGCAATGCCTTTGTTTTGTAAAACAAAGGCCGAAGAAATGATATGTCTTTCTTTGCCGTAAGCAGTGATAATGTCACTAAGCACAGTTACGTTATTTCGACAGCGTAACGAGCTAATTAGAACATCGTATTATTCATACGATATTATTTATATCATTATAATGTGTGCCAGCAAACTGTTAGTTATTTAATCGCAAACGAAATTCCCCATATATGCGGACTTTGCTCGAGCGCAACGACAAAAATTACGATTCGTGCATGCACGTATCGTAACGTATCACCTTCGTGTGATATACTTTTATTTTACACTGCTTATCGTTGCGGATGATCAAATACGTACGATTGTAATGCACAGCGAAAGTCACCTGGCTTTGGTAGGGATTCCTCGTTTATTATAAAACGACGATAGAAACTAGGGAAAAATATCATAGAGGGTTTCGAGGAAAAACAGCTGAACGATAATGACACGTACTTGTCCGATAGAGGTTACATTCCATTGTACGCTATACAAAGCTGTAACATTGACAAGAGTAACGTTGCGACGACGCCATCGAAAAATGTACAATTGAAATACATTGGTATCTACTTGAAAGCCATACATTAAAGCCGACGTAGTCGAGTAGTCGAGTAGTTTGTTATTTGCGTTTTTATTAGCTTAATTGCGCCCGTTATAATGACAATGACACGGCGACAACGGACAAATAAAAACATCGATTTTCCGGTAAATTTGACGAGGGAATCATCTCACCTCGTATATGATGAGCAAGAGGTCAAGGTGTCC
Organism: Wiebesia pumilae; assembly: GCA_018907045.1. Taxonomy (NCBI): domain Eukaryota; kingdom Metazoa; phylum Arthropoda; class Insecta; order Hymenoptera; family Agaonidae; genus Wiebesia; species Wiebesia pumilae. Next base: position 3,202,271 of record JACCHZ010000107.1, read on the forward strand.
CGAGACGAGCGCACCGCGTTCCAACGTAACAAAGTAGAGCCCGGACGCGGGTCGAAATTCGAAAATTGGCCATTCCGTCTCCTCGAAAGCCCGACATGAACGAGAGATGAAAAAATGAAATTAGTGGGGGGCCGAAAGACATCAAAGAAAATTTAAGAGCATCGACTCGAGGAACGCAAATGTGCAAGCGACGTGCAAGCGACGTGCAAGCGACGTGCAAGCGACGTGCAAGCGAAGTGCAAGCGAAGTGTGGAAGGAAGCCGCACAAGGAGGAACATATTGGCAAAGCGGTGATACGCAGCGTCAGGGTGCAGTGGCGTAGCCGGTAAGTGCAATGCGGCAGTCGAGCTGGCGAACGACGTACGCGTCGGCGGCGTCGGGCGTGGCGAATAACTGACCTCGCCTCGTCTGCTCGCCCCACCTGCCCTCCCCGCCCCTCTTCCGACTGCGACTTTGAGGTTATGTATGTGGTGTGCGCAGCAATCGCAGCCCTTGCGACCGCGAAACTATTTCTTCTTTCTCTTCCTCGTTGCGAGCTCTGGCCTGCAATCTTCTATTTGTTCAACATCTATTCCCGTCTGCCCCATCTTGTTTACCTCGGTGTGATTCGCGACACCGTCCACGATTTTCGTTTCGACTGTTGAATTCGGCCTCGCGACTCCTCGTGACTCCTCGTCTCGAGCTCGATCTATGCTCGTAAATAATATCGTGTCTGAAATGGCCTTGACAATATGCATTTTCATCGATTTGCCAAGGATTATTGGGGGCATCGAACGCGATCAGAAATGCTTAGACCTCGGATTATTCGTTCGCCTCCTCAAATTGTCTATAAGACCAGGGCAAGAATTCAAGCACAATTGCAAACTTCTAAATATTCAAACGTTTATACCTCGCAGATTTCCATTCCTACAGTTGATCCGCTATTTTGTTTTATATTATTTTCGATTAAAAATAAAATAATTTATTATAAACTTGTGAATTGCATTCATTTTAATACTTAATCGGTGGCATTTTCATCTTATGTACGAGACGTATGTCGTCATATATTTATAGGAATATTTATAGGTTAGAAAATTACACAAAATTACAAGAGCATTTAGAATTTTTTACTTTACCGCCACATTAAAATATTTTGCCCCTAAACTAACTTGTTATTCAACATAAAATAAGCCGAATGATCGTATTAATGTAAAATGAATTGTCAAGCACTCTCGATATTTTTCGAAACCCTGGGAAATATGCATAAGTAGTTATAAAAGTAGATTTGAAATTTCAGAATAAATAATACATATTTCAGCAGTGCCTGCAAAATTTACAATTATTGAATAATTATTGAAAGACCTTGACATCGTCAAGCATTTTGGCTACGCTTACTCGTGTTCAACTATTTCTCGATAAGGTAACCCGATCGAGCGATTCAAAAATTACCCAAAGACTTAATGTGAACATTTTCTATTATTTCAGTCGATTGCGTGCATACTATCTCACGTATTTTAATTTGCAATTTTCCACACAAGTCCGGGCATTTTGTATAAGTAAATAAATGTTCTCGATAAAAGTCTTGTTCGACTATTTTTTCCTATCGAGTCCGACGTCATACTTTTAGAAAGCATTGATTTTTTTAAAGCGTCTTATTTTTATTCGAAACAAAAATACATTTTTTCCGTGAAAATACTTTTCAATTCGAATTTGAAGTTAAAAGCTACCTTATTTGAGCGCTTATTTCAATTAACACTTCAGATTACAAAATATTTGCAATCTGAAATAATTCGCGTATTTGCGTTTTTTCTTTTAAATAGATTTATACGTGTACTCGTAATGAATTAAGTATTATTAATAATTGTTGCGATACGAATGACATTAATCCATAAAAATAGTCGATTCGACAGTTCTTCAAGACGTTAAGGTAATTCAAACATGCATCATGTACGTTCTTAAGTGCCCAGCTACATACAAGTTATAAATCGCAGATTTTATGATTTGACTATGAATAAAATTCAAATAAATAATCTGAGTAACATTTAGAAAGATTATAGCACTGAAATAAAAATGATTGCCAAGTAAAGTGAATACGTTTGGACTGTAATTGTGCGACATTTGTTTAAGATTTAAAGATAATTATTAAAGAAGAATTGCATATTTAGTTTAAAACATTTTTATTTACACACATATACTTTGACAAAATAATGTGGTTATTTTTACACAACTACCAAGGTATAATTACACGGAATAATGTTTGTCAAATAATGTATCTGTATATACATATATATATATACATATACATATACATATACATATACATATATACATATACATATACATATATATATATATATATATATATATATATGTATATATATCCAGTATTTTATACTGTAATAAAAGCGCGTAATTCAAACTTTTCAGAAAAGTTCAAAGTCCGAAATTGAAGAATATAATTGCTCGAATAATTTCAAATTTATAAGCATAAGAGTTAGTTTCACTTAGTTATCGCTCGATTTTTTATTTTACCAAACGCATAATAAATAATCGCGAATAATGAAAAACGACCAGTAATTTGTACGGATATCGTTGAAGTGCTAACGTGTAATATTCGGTCAAACAGATTCGGTCAAAAATCACAAAGAGAGGATAATTGATTTGGAATGTTCCATTAGCGGAAGCTCATTCTTATTAAGGACGATCGCTTACTACACGGTTGATAAAGTAGGAGTTGTACATTAAAACTTGAAACTCCGAAACTCGCATGAATCCGTGAGCTGCCCCCCTCCCCCACGCCCCCCTTCCGACAAACCGACAGTATCCTAGTATTCATTCCGCCGACTCTCATCGCTCGTCCTTGTGTCCGTTTAGACCCGCACCTTCACGACCATCGTCTGCGGCTGGCCGCCCTCGGCCCCTCCCACCAACCCGGACCAGTGCTCCGCTCGCACACTCTCACTCCCTCTCCCTCCCTCCGACGCAGGCAGGGAGAGAAGATCGGCAGCGCACTCGCGGCGGTCCGACTGTCTGCCGACTGGTTGCCAGGCAACGAGCCGCCGACGACGCGCCGTTGGCTGGCCGTTGTCGACGTCAATTCTGCGTGCTGCGGGGGTTGCGCGGATCCATATAACGATGAAACCGTTATATAGAGCGGCGACGGCTCGCCTTGCCAATGACGAGATCCGGGGCTTTGGCCGATCGGTTGATTACTATCGGAGAGAGGGACGCGAGCCGCGGTGGTATCCATTTACAACGGCGGAGAAACGTGAGATTTTTTCCTTCTTCGATTTTGGAACCGTCGATGTGCCGCGCCAACGACTCTGGCGATGACGGTGACGACATTGTTGAGCGCTTGGGATCGATTCGCGGGATGCGGCGAGCGCGTACTTACAAATTCTATTGAATTGCATTCGTGTAATGTACGGGCGCGTGAACCGCGACGACGCCGAGCATTTCGAAAGGGGGAGCTAAGGGTACCTTTAATCGCGCCTCTTTTCAACAAGAATCCTCTTTATGTTACGTGTATGCCGCTGCAGCTCTTAATTTCAATGGTCCAGGGCTCATTGTGTCGAGGGAAGCACTGATAAAAATGGCCCATTCGACAACTTAATTTCTCCTTCTTTTATAAAGTCGTGTAAAATGTTGCCTAGAATGTTGCCTAAAATGTTGCCTAAAATGTTGCCTAGAATGTTGCCTAGAATGTTGCCTAGAATGTTGCCTAAAATGTTGCCTAGAATGTTGCCTAAAATGTTGCCGAGGCAACATTAGGAGAGGCGCTTGCAAAACATGTACAAATGAATCATGCGGCATTACCACACGAGTGATTCTGATCGCGAATTCACGTGGGAAGGCCATATAATCATCTTTGAAGCTGTTCACCATATCGAGCAGCATAGAAAATCTAAGCTCGTGGGATTTACAAGTTTAAGCTTAGGCTTTTGCTACGATTTGAAAAAATTAATAAAAACAGGATTAGCTTACAAATAATTAAGGAACTTGCTTCGTCGACTTTTGCATGCACTTTTACATGACCAAATAATTCCTTTTCCAGATGCATAAATATTTTATAGATTTAGACAGTCGCACGAAACTATTCGCTGTTCCAGCTCATCGAGAAAAACTTATTACTATTTTACAAAATATACATCAGTGTCGTATATAAAAAGGCAGCATCCTTTTTTGCGCGAAGGTTATTCTAGTATCAGAGCTTTCTTTGACAGTGATCGGTTTTTTCATGATTCTTATTCGTTGTATAAAAGAAAATTGGTAACTTCGTGCACGAGTCTTCATTGTTCTTTGAAAAAGTTCTCGTTAATTAGCGCAGTAATGTTAAGAAATTATGAAATTACAAATAAATAGCTTCTTACATCGTCGCACGACTTCAGAAGGTATACCAACGCGTTCAGTCTTATAAAATTAAAGTCTCTAAAATTAAGAATTTAATTTTCATCCATATATATATATATATATATATATATATATATATATATATATATATATAAAGAAATTAAGAGTTTTCACAATTAAAATTGGAATACAGTTTACATAATTTTCAAGCGCGCGTGTCATAGTGATAAATTTGTAACATCGAATAACATTTCAAATTTGATACGTTTTAATAAATCCTTGTAGACCGTATTTTTCAATTCGGTTATAATTTTTATTGGCAATTTTTAAACTCAAAACATCTATGAAGTTTATTACTTAATGATAAAAGTATTTTATATTCAAATATTGAAAGACTATAAAATTACTCGACAATCAAATTCTTAAATGAAGTGTAATAATTATACCTTATACATTTGAAAATATTGTAATTCTATTGCTATAATAAATTATGTCTGTTTTATTCGATTATTTATGATTTTGCACGTCTTCTACAATTTTCGATTTCGAAATCAAATGCAATTACAAACGAATCTTTTTTCACTAATACCTTCCGTTTGTATTCCTATTTAGAATTTCTGTGTTTTAAACCGATTACTTTTGCATTAAAGTGCAATCTTTTTAAAATCACAAGAGGCAGCTAATAAAGAATATTCTTCGATTGTATGCACATATAACATGGAATTACGTACAAAAAGATGTCACGAGCGATGCCCTTCATACCGTTACACAAAATGTCAGGAATATCTAAAGTATCAAACTGTACTCGTGCACTTTCGATAAAAAAAAGCAAGCAGACATTTTTGCAGTTAATTTGTATTCTCATAAATGTTTAATTGAAACCACGTCAAGAGGCTGAATTTTAATGAAAATTCGAGGTTGAGAACGAGATTGATACCGAGAAGCCGTATTATAATTGAACGTGTACTTGTATCGCCCCGTTGTTTCGCAAACATCCTCCGTAAAAGCGTCACACAGGACAATCGTTCGACAGTTATGACGGGCGTTTCCTCGCCTTAGATTCAAACGCAGACGATCGATAGAAAAATGTCGCCCAATATAAAATTGATAGAAGCTTGCTCCTCGATTCGCCAGACGAAAAGCACGAGCACCGATCGAATCGTCAGAGCAGCAGGCGTTCAACGCATCTGTAACGAAAACGATCTCACGCGTGATTCTCATTAAAAGTCAGGGAATCGATCGAGAATCAGGGGACGGTTGTCGGTACAGTTGGTGGACGTAGCGAGTGATCGATAGGTACGCGATACGCCGCGCTTCAACCATCCTTAAAGTCAAAAAACCAAGCTTGGCGTAAGCATTTTGCCGACGAACCTCTAATCTCTCACGCTCGACCGGCAGAATGAAAAAGGTCTTGTTGGTAGAAGGGCGGCGGCGGCGGCGGCGGCGGTGGTGGCGGTGGTGGTGGTGGCGGTGGTGGTGGTGGTGGTGGTGGTGGTGGTGGTGGCGGTGGTGGCGGGGGTCCGACATCGGAGTGAGTCGAGCCTCACCCATCGATAAACGACGAGCGAGAGGGAAACGATTCCCCCGCGAGGGCCGACGGCAACGTTCTCAAGGTTCTGGACGTGTCATGCGGTCTTCCACGCGGAGAGGGGAAATGCGATGCGTGTGCGTGCGTGCGTGCGTACGTTCTTGCAAGCACGGGATACAGAAGAGTAAGCAGTAAACGTGCCAGTAAATGGATGGATCCTTAAATACTAGTCTTTACGAGATTGCACGCGAGTAGCAAAATATTATTCCTAGATCGCTTCAATTTGCTGCACTTGTTGCCAACGACGGCCTTTGCAATTCTCATGAATTTCGCGTGATACACGCGAGTTTTGGTACACGCTGATCAGCGTTCGGTTGCCGATCCGGCGATGTTGACGCGATCGATTGCTATTTTCACTTATTTTATATCGCATCCAAATTTTCATAAACGCAAGTTAGCTAACGTCTGATAAAGCTGCATTGTTTTTATCTTATTTTGAGGAGTGAGACTATAGCGCACGCAACGTCAGTAAACAAAATAAGCAATATTGCAATGAAACGTTAAGTTGAAACGTTAAGCTTTTGATAAACGAACAGCCTGAATTAATGTCATTAATCAAAAAACAAATTCCGTAAAAGTGACAACAAAGCTTTTTCCTTTTAATTCTGAAACAAGAGCTGTAAACTATTTTATCGTGGAGCTATTTTATCTAATACATACGTTTGCGTCTAATACGGTATTAAAGTTCGCTTAGAAACGCCCAATTTTGGTGAAATATATTTGCGTCTTTCAAAGTACACAAAAATACCTTTTTACGAAATTTGGATCGAAATTTGCAAAGGATCGATAAAAATGGATATTTTGAAGGAAATTTCGAAAATTTTCGAATTATTTAAGTACAAATAAGATGTTATTTAATTAGGTTTAAAAGACTTTTTACGCGAAGATGTGGAACGACGAAGCGAAGGAAATTAATACATCATATTTATTCGTTCCTTGAGGAAATTAACAATGCAATAGAAATTAAGACACCCGAATATAATTACTTTATCCGTTATTTTTAAGATAAGAAAGAGCCTTCATGGACAGACGAGAAACGAAAGAATGATCATTTTTAGTGGAAAATATTTACTCGTCGAGCGAATATACTCTTCGGTGCTATACGAATAGTACTACACTCGGTTGAATTAAAATTATCATTTGAACTTTATAGTACTTGCTCGGGTTGAGTAAGTACAATTTGAGGTCGAATAAATAGAAGCACTTTGGAGTCGAACATTTACTTGGAACATTTGTTTTGCTTTATTACGGTCAACTATAAATGCGTATCTCAAGACTAAGTCGACTAACACTCACATTTTGCGTATCAATCGCAAAAATCTACTCGAACATTCCGATATGGATAATGCACGAGTATCAAGAACATCTGCCAGGGATTATTCCGAGTTTATAGTCTGGTCAAGGGAACGGATCTTTCATTAATTTAAACTCCAAAAGAACCGAAGATGTGTTAGAGAAATGATTTTAGAAAAATGAAATTTTGTTGAAAGGCTCGTTCAACCTTTTCCATTCCCATTTAATAGTACACGGATTTGTAAATGATTCCACCCTCTGCCCGAGAGTACGGCCACAGCGTGAAAGCGGGCAAAATCATTGGAGTTGTCTCAAGGACAAAGGTGCACGATACACCCATCGGTCGCTCCTCGATGTCCCCTCTCTAACGAGGCGTACGGATCCTTTGGAGCGCAAGGCAAGCCGATGATAATTAGCGGCTTCTAGGAAGAGACGGGCGACGGGTGCATTCATAGGCAAAACTGGCCGATCCGCGGGCTCCCGAGGAAGCATAAAGCGCCCGCGATTCGCCATTAATGGCGCGAGCTCACGAGGCACGCATCCAAAGAACGCAAGAGGCATGAAAAAAGAGCGTCGGAGCGCTCGCTGTGCCAAATCGAGCGCGCGAGGAGGAACAGAGAGCGACTGCCTACGCGGTGCAACATTCCTTTGTCAGAGGGGCCGATTCCTGGGCAGCGCGACTGACTCACCAGTGACTCAGGCTCCGGGATCGTCGACAATCTCCTGAGCAGCGCCGGGGAGCGGCTCCGCTCTTCCCGCGAGCGAAACCAAACCGACGCGCGAGGGATAACCTTAATTATATACGGGTTAATCCCGTTAGTCATTGGCTTCTTTGTCTTTGCATTGCCAGTGCATCGAGAGTTGGGTCAGCGGTGAGTCCACCAGTCGGAATCCGGACTCGAGCACTCCGGACAATCCACTTGGCAGCCACTAATTCATCTCCACCGGTGGCTAAGTCAAGAGGAAGAGAATAAAAATTGGTCGTTTCAGCGCAAGCAAAGAGAGAGAGAGCGAGCGAGCGAGCGAGCGAGCGAGCGAGAGAGCGAGAGCGGGCGGTGAGGGGGGGGGGGTGAGAGAGCGAGAGAGAAAGCGAGCGAGCGACGAACGATTGTCGTTGGCAATTTTTAGATATTTCTATATATCGAACTCCCTTTCTCGGCAAAACGAACCAAGTCAGGAGCGATCCAATATGTTGTTTAGACGTTTTTGTTTTATAACTTCCCACTGCTATCCAATTCAATGAATAATGTTACTAAAAAGCAACACCTGGGCAAAAAATTCAAGCGAACTTGCGCATGAAATGTTGCTTTGGTAAGCTTTGAGTAAGCTGCTATGCCGTAACGATATCTTAATAACGCCTTCCTATGAAATATACAACTTAAAATACTTGGAGCCAAAGGAAATTTGGCTCGTGTTAATGCTCTAATCTCAAATGTCCAGCATCGTTCTTTCTTTTGTTCAATTTCTCTGCTTAAAATAGACGCGAGATAAATAAAAATCTTTGTTGAATTTTTAAAACATACGATAAGCAGTAACACTGTCAAACAACTTTTTACTCAATACAAATATACATAGTTCAACAAAGAATAAAATTCTACTCTTTAGAAAACTAATAAAAGACTCGACTTGTATTTGATTAAATCTCCAATATGAATAAATAAGAGAATGAGATTTGCAGTTCTGTACAAACGTGATGTGAATATAAATAAAGAAGAAGATGAATTCCAGTAAGATCCGTGACCACGATAAAAGTACATTAAAAATGCATGATTTCCTTGAGAGTACAATAAAAAAACATTAAAAAAAAAAACATAAAAAAAAAAAACAAAACAAAAACAAAAACAAAAACGTCCCATATAAATGAATTTGTGATATTGTCATTAAGTTAAAAAGCAACTTTGAAACGTTTAAATAATTTAAGAATTCTATTTTTGAGTTTATTGAAACGTTAAATTTTATTAAACGTTAATTTTCCTTTGTAATTGCAAATTTCTTTCTTTAATAATTTACCGTTCACTGGTTATGCTTGTTTGTTCCATTATTTGTACGAATAGAAACAAATGCCAATTTCATGTTAATACTACACAAATGTTTAATTGCGAAGACAAACATTTTCTTATACAAAACCTTAATAAACGAATAATTATCGAAGTTTTCATAAATCTCAAATCGACTGTAAATATAAAAACGGGATACGAATATAATGGTAAACTAATTTTTTATGAATTCTTCATATATATTTATATAATTTACATTTGTAGAAGAATTGTTTTTTTTTTTTTTTTTTTTTTTTTTTTTTTTTTTTTTTTTATTTATTCCACGAGTCGTAAGATGTAATTCTTTGAAAGTTAACGCGAGTTCGGAGTAGTCTTTTATGATTATCGACTCTTGTCCGGATATGAGTCTTAAAAACTTTCCATAAGAAATGTATTTTATTCTAACTTTTTGTGTGCGTTCTTTTATTAATTTTAGCATATCGAAAAAATGACGTAGAATTACTTTTACTTTTACTCGAAACTTGAGATGTAACTAACAATACGAAAGTATTGAATAAAATAATTACAAGAGTTTTTGTCTTTCAAATGTCCTGACCCCCCCCCCCCAACCCCCACTCCCCCCGCACGCCGTCCCGCCCCTTCCCCGACATTATGAAAAACATGCCAACGTTACAAAAATAATTTCATATATCCAATGATATTAAGCAGTCTCGTTTTCTTTTACGTACGGATGATCGCGTTGTTTCAACAACAAGAGAAACCCAACTTCGTGTAGACGCACTCGCAAACATATTAATTTTGATATTAAAGCACGTTTTCGATGATTTAATTTAGCGTTTTAAATCTTATCCTACTTATTGATTATTCGCGTATTCGTGTGTGAGGCTCCTTTGTTTGCCGACGAAAGAACGCGCGAAAGGATTACTAGAAAATTCTATAATAAAATAACATCTATTATATAGCTATAAGAAGCGCAATTTTCGTATATATCAATGATGGACAGATGCAGATTGGAGGATAAAAAGAGAATCTTCTACGAGACCAATAAAATTTGGATGATCGAGAAACAATATCATTTGACTTCGTTTTATTCTCGTCGACTCCAACTTTCACAATGGAGGGTCTATATTTTCGTTTGTTGTTAATAAATAAAACTATATGATAAATTTGTTATGTGCGACTCAACATAATTTTTCTAATAATTTTATTCCTACTACAGCCCCAATATATCTATAAAGCAATTTGTTTTCTCTCTTGTAGTAAATTAATAGAAATATTTAATTGACTTTAATGCTATTAGATCAAATGCCCGCAAGTGTATAAATTAATTAATTGAGTAAAAGGTTTACTATCGACCAGCATAGTTGGTGTTGGCAACAGAATTTTTTCTGAATTCTCATTGTCATTGTTGCCTCGAGTTGTAATTTTTGTTCCAACTTCTGTAAACAAGTACGCAGTATGGGAAAATCTTCGATCGGGAAAACATGTCCGACCGTACCCGGTTACATGATTCACTTGCGAGATGCAAAAACCGTTTCCTAACGCCTCGCGTGAGTCTTGCACGGTCCCACGTGTTCCATACCAGGAAATAACTTGGGCTACCCCTTTAATACTTTAGATCCTTCGCGTATGAATATTCCTTTGGTAGGATAATATTTTCGATTGTAGCAAACTGTGACCTTTTGTAGCTTTACTCCCTAAGGTTTGTCACATCCGTTGCATTTCTTTGCAACGTAAATCTACAAAATAAAATATTACTCACAATGGATTATACATTATAAACTAAAATAAAAGCAATAAAACGTTATAGGCAGTTATATCGCATTTGCTTATTAGCCTGCGATCATTTTCGTAAATTGCGATGCCTAATGCTTAACGACTGATATATATATATATATATATAGAAGAATTATTCATCGCTGATTGCTTTATACAGATGTAACGTCAATGCTTTTTGTAATTATGTACATAATTACTTGCAGTTTCGTAGCATCAAGTCGATATTTTTCCCTTTAAAATACTTACTCGTTTTCATATTTTACTGAACGAAAACAAAATTAATGCTTACAATTTTCATTTAAAACTACGTTTAATTACGTAGAAACCCCGAAGTGAAGTGGGACAATCAATTTAATAAAATTAATTATCACAAATACAGCAATTGCAATAATGAGATTTTCTTTTTGCATAGCTTTTATGGCTGTCGTTGGTAAGTCGTTTCAAACTTTTCTTGCGTTCGGACTTCCTTTGAGAAACTGTCACGCGTAAGGCAAACCAAAAATGCGGTATTCCTTATCAAGGATTACCCGAGATAGGGCACGATCTTCGCATGTTTTTCCTTTGCTCGCTGACTTATAATATTCCTCAACTGATTTTGTAAATTTAACGTTTTATGCGATCATAAATTTCAGTAGATCGATGACCGAAGATGGAATATTACGCTTCAAAAATCATAATTCCGATTATTTTAATACAGTACAGAAGCATGAGAATACAGTTTTTATCGGTGTATTATTAACTCCGCAGAAATGTATATAATTTTAAGTTACTTTAATACTTCACTTTTGATTATTCATTGAAGTTATCCATTATCACGGTATCGATAGAATTTGAATTTCATACTGCAATCGCTGATTGTAATTCGTGCTTATAATTCATTTATCTATTATAAAATAATCGTTTTACATATCAAAAGTAGTAAACGGGTTAATTAATAGTAATAATATATGGTCAACGCTATTTTACGATCGACGAGAATAATCGGTTACGCAATAGCAATGTAAAGCAAACTCGTTTCGATTATGCAATAAAATTCAAATCGCTAGCGTTAAAATAAATAACGCAGAAATACTATACTTTAAATTATATTTTGAAGAAACGAGAATAACGTATGAATAAAGTGGCTAAAAGTCTTGACGGCAACAGATAAAAAAGTAAAGCATAAAAAATGCAATTTTAACAAGCAAGCAACTGTATGAACTTACGAGACTGTATGAACTTAACCGTCGAATAGCTATCGAATAATTATCCGAAGGGTAAGTAGTCGTGCGCCTCGATAGTTCGCAAAATGATCGTGAAAAGAACACAGACTGCAGTCTCGTCGTCTCGGCTAAAAAGCTAACATAACCTTGAAAAAAAAGCCACCGACGCACCTGCCACTCCTCGGCGGGGACACGCATTCTGAATTCCATCGAGGCACTCATCGGTCACTCTCCCGACTTCTCTCCTATCCTTTCCGGCAATTAGAGCTCACCTTGCGCAATCTCGAAATCCTCGTTTCACGCGCGCGCCTCATTACGTATGGCTTCTTGCTCTTCTCTCTTAAGCGAGTCCCTCGCTTATCTAACGACTTTCAAACTGCTTAGTTCGTGCTTCTGTTCGTCAAGGAGCCACGAAACACGAATATATAATTGGCATTGGTCGTTCTATGGCAAATCGATGGATAATTGCCGGTGGCATGTTTCTTTTGTCCAACTTTCAGTCGTCGACTTGCATCTTTTCTTCGCCAACTGCTCGAAAATATGCCTGCTTGAGCGTCGCGACATACTTCCGGCCTTCTGTTACCTCCTTAACGCCATTCGCCAGTTTGCAACAAAAATACACATAACCTTCCCTCTTCGATTCGAACAATCCCTCCAAGTCGATTGTGTTGATGATTTAATTGCTCCTTCTACAAGAAATCGTACACGAAAGAGCAGAATAAACGCCACTCTAGTGATTATTGATTGCTCGCAAATGACATTAAAATGGCCAATGAGTTTCACGCGTACGCTATGCAAAAAAATGACATGGAAAGATTAAGTGTGACATTGCGATTACATTGCGTAATATTCAACGTTACTTTTTTTTTTTTTTTTTAATCGACATACAATAGGTCAGAGTTCATCGAGAGTCATTCAAAAAAATTTCATCTGCGAGTTTCCGGTTTTCTAAAGAAACGTACTGGTACTAATATTTTCGTGAAAAAGGACGCAACACAATGAATATTCTAATTTGTTATGCCGTAATAAATTGTCTGTAAATCATTTATAATTCCGTAATAAAAATCTCACTAAATATACAAAAATATGCCTGTCTCCAAGCTTTAATCTAACGAAACAGGAAAAGGTGCACGCCACGCGAGGATTAAAAGAATGACAAAGCACACCCATTCGGGCGAGGAATTAACAAAAAGTACCGAATTAAATGAGAATTACAAATAATATATAAAAAGAAAATGTACTTTTTATGCTGTTCATATGGTTACATCGATGTTTGAATCTTATTTTTTGGAAATATTATCAGCAGAACTTAGGTAGTTCGTCTCTTATGTGTACTTTAATATTAAATGACTAGTGCAAAGCAAATAAAAATTATTAAGCATTTGTACGTAGGAATGTATTAGTAATGAATAAAAAATTACAGTGCCACGAAAATTCCGAATATCTTTATTTATAGTTTACTTGGACAGTTGAAACGACAAATATAAAATATAGATTTTAAATGACTTTAATTTAATTGGAAAAAAATTGATCTTCTACGATTAAGAATTGATTATTACATACAAAATTAAAAGGAAATAATTAAACGTAATATGAAAAAATTTAAGTATTAATCCATTTTAATATTTCCAATTAATAATTTTAATTAATATTTAGTCTTAAGATAATATTCACACAATCAAACATAAATATAACTATATTTGCCATATTTTTTAAATAATCGTATATGATTATAGTTAATTTTAGACAATTTAGTGAATAATTTTGCGTCATTGTTTAGTAATATAAACGCATTAAAAAATTAATAAAATGTAAACAAAGGTATTGTATTGTACTTTTATTCGCTATATAAGTATACTGCAAGTATTTTTTTATTCAAAAATATATAAACACACATATATATATATATATATATATATATATATATATATTATGTATTACCATGCAATCTTATATACGTGTATAACATTGCGTCAAATAAAAAACATTAAAAAAATTGTAATTCAAATAATTTTTAAAATATATTCTTTCGTACAACATTTTTGTCTTTAGTATTTAAAAAAGATAACTTATTCTTGTTAAATTTGGAAATAACAATAGACTTTTTTTAACGTAAAGGAGAATTTAAGATAAACAAGTTCTTTGAAATACTTATTTTTAAATTATCTAAACTCAGCATAAGCAAAGGTATAAATCCAACTTAAATATAATTATTTATATAAGATAAAAGTCAAATTAATAAAAAGAAATTTTAAACGTGTGACGTATAAATTATGCAAAATAATATTACTAAGTTATTACATCGTAATTTGAAGTTAATTAATAAATTAACTGAAGATTTTAATATTTGTTCGATATGAAAAAGACAACTAATTACACATCATTGTTCAAAGCTTCCGGAATCGCAAAAAAATTCGCTTAAAAAAACAAGTTCAACATTCTAACAGATGATAAAATTAGCAAAATTAAAATTTACACATTAGTTACATGATATATGACTTATAATTACAAGCTAGTAGATAAAGACATTTGATTTAACTTTCTAATTAGTTATATAAAAGTTAAATTTTTGATATTATCAAATATCAAACATTTTTTTTCTTTATTAAGGAATATATTACCTTAAAATACGTTTTAAAATAGAATATATAAGTTTTTGCAAATAATAAAAGTGTAAACTGAGTTCAACATTATCAATTAGAGGCTTATTAAATGTAATCTGTTTTGAAAAAATGTTTAGGATTATTATTCAAAATATAAAAGTTGTAATGCCATAACTACCAATTTTATACATTGAGATTAAGCATGTAAAAGTGTGCAATATAATTATACAAGATTTCAATTTGACTACTCCGCGTATTCCTATATTATTTATATTAATAGAATATCATTTGATAAAAAATATAATATTACAATAATAAATTAATAATTACTTTTTTTCGTTTTAACTTTAAATAACTTAGGCATAATGATTGTTCTTTTAAAGTATAATTTATTTTTTTAGTGGATGGACATCACAGATCGATTCATTTATATACGTAAATGAATCAACATTTATTCTTTTTACATTTGTATAAAATATGTACAGCGCTTACTATCTTATTTATATATATGTTCCATACTTCTCTTAATTATAAATATAATGCTCATTATAAATCATATATTTACTTTAATTTAAATTTTTCAATAAAATTATTATGGATATATGGCTGTTCCAAAAATCTTTGTTATAAAATTGTGAGATTGAACAATCTACAGAAGCATTTCAATCTTTAATATCTTCACGCTCTCGTATTAATTCTATTATTGTTAAATTTCGTGTACATATGTACATCAATAATGTATCACTTAAAATCACTTAAAAAAAATTTTATTTTTATTAATTGAGATACAGTAAATTTCTACTAAATTAAATAAAATTGTCTATTTTTATGATAAATTAGTAGATATGAGCAAGCTCTAAGTAAGAAGACGATATTTATATATTTATTTTAACAAAAATTTAAATATTTTTTCTAGAGTTACATTTTAATTGATTTTAAAAATATAACTTTATTTAGTTTGTTCATATTTTGTATATGAAATATGTAAGTCACATAAGATTAGTTTCCATAATTGTAATAAACTTATATTGTACATCTTAATTCAATATCAAAATTTTTGTTGAAATATGGATAATGTTAACAAATATTTTGTATAAGAATACAATATCCAAATATATTAAACAGATCAATATTTTCAATATGTTAAACAATCTTTATGGCTAAAGCACTTATAATTATGTTGTCGATTTAATGTAAAATAGAAAATCAATTTTACTTTTGTAATCGACCACGTATCGTAAAAAATAAAAAAATGTATTTTATTTTTATATTTACAATCACACGCCACACTTGCTTCAATGAGCAAGTATTTCAAAAGTGTTATAAAAGAATAGTCTATAACTTATATAAATGTATATAAAAATTGGTTTGTCACTGATCATGATTAGTTAAAGAAATTCGATAAAACAGATACATAACCATCAAAATATGTCGATTTTATACCTAACTAATCTACATACCAGACATCACAGGATTCAATGTACATAAACAAACGATTGTTTGCATTTTTTTACATTTGTATAATACGTACGCAGAAACTCGCAGTATCATTCAATTCTTAGTTATAAACATGCACTCTTAATAATTCAATAGGTATGTGAAACTTATTGCAGAGAAATTATAAATACAAGAAATAAATTTTTCTGCATATAAAAAACGAATTCTCATTTGTTAAATATCTTCAATATTGTTCATGGTTGCTTTTTGTCCATAGAATAAAATGTTATCTTATAAATAATTTTCTTTTATGTTTTGAATATTAATCAAGAGCAGTACATTGTCTAATAATTACGAATTTCTTTAATCATAAATGTTACCAATGTTATCATTAGTAAAGCTTTATTTTCTTTTAGTCACAATGTCAGCGATTTTAATCAATTTTTATTGCTTTTCATTTAACGATATAGGCGCGTAAAATTCCGCAATGCGTCTACTACTTCACATGAATGATTAGCCCTGAAATTTAGTAAAATTTATGTACAAGTACTGATTATAACCAAAAAAATATGATATAAGTACTTATTAATAGTTAATATTAAACAATTAAGAAGAAGATTATTTACCTAGTAACAGTAATGTGAAATTCTAAAAGTTGCTCTGTTGTTGCAGCTGGAGATCCTCCTGCATTTTCAGCTGGCATTTGCTTTATAGCTTGTCCTAACCACATCGACGTGTGCTAATGATTATTAAATACAAATGATTAAAAAATTAACTACGTTCATTATTTTAAGAAACTCAAAGAGAAGTTATAATTGCAATGGCATTTTAAAATTACCTCTCTACTAGTTAAAAGTAATTCAACCAAGACATCAGCAACATCTGACATCATGTAGGATGATAAGGAAAACACAACCGAATGAAGAAGTCTTGTTACCAACGTTTGTCCTTTTTCACGCAAAATATCTTGAACTAATTGTTGCTTAATTGTAAAATCTGAACGATTCTAAGATAATAAATATTTTTTTCTTTAAATTCATAAAATTAGGTAAAATTATGCAACATTTAAGTTATCAGATTAAAAGTAAAATTATATAACAATTGCGTGACTTACCTCACCATTACGTCCACAGTAAACAAGATCTAAAAAGAATTTCATGACAGAAGCATTAGCATCTCTATGATCTAAACTGCAAGCCATTAAAGCACAGTCTAATATGCTATTTATCATAGGAGAGTGTAAAAATAATACAGGTGAAGTTTGTAGAAACCTAAGAAAACGTTCAGTCTTTATTAATATTTGAAAATATTTTATATAAACTACTTGATAATTGATAATTTTTTAATTACCTAGCACAAAGTCTAAATAAATCATCAACGGTATCTGGATGATTTTTAAGTCCATCGGTTTCTTGAAGTATTGTAAAAGTAGGTCCAATAAAAGCTTCTAACATTCCCAACAGACCTGAGACATATTCCATATCAGTACCAAATACATCAACTAAAATTGAACCAAGGTACAAAAAGCAACTGTGTTGGTGTGCAATATATAACTGAACAATCTGTAAAGTTAGTAAAAATGGTCGATTAGAATACTTCATTTATTTTATATAAATATTGTATTATAAACTTTTATTACTTGTTTGACTAAAGGTTCTAAAAGATGTGCAAAATGTTTTCCCAAACAACGTACTACAAATCGTAAACAACGACAACACCTCTCCATGATTCTTGAATATTGTTGATAAGTATTGTAAGTGTTTGATAAAACTGGCCACATCTAGATATTAATAAGAATATTGAAAATTTTAATATTATTTTGTTTACTATGAATAATTATTAATACAGATTCATTATTAACCTCGTTGGCTGATGCTTGACAAGGATGGGATTCACTACGATCATTGATTTGTGGAGTTATGTTTTTGAAAATCGTGGCCAATCTATCTAACCACAATGCAGGATCACCTTTACTACCTTTTTCAACAGGTACTCTGTCCTCTATTAAGTGACATAAAGGTCTTGCTTGGAACCAACAAAGTTCTTTCATAGATCTTTCGATTTCATCTTTTGAAAGACTTGATAAAATTTTAGCAACACCTAAATATAAATATTAATCATTATTACGATTAAAATGAAATAATAAAACTTGTACAATAGGAAATATAAATATTTTATTAACAATAGTTGCAGCACTTTGGAATTACATGTACCTTTAAGAAGACCAATTGCTGCATCATTACTAATGGCAAAATTATCAAGAGAACGAGCGATTTGTAATAAACCTTGAAATTGTGATGCCATATGCTTTGGACACGCTGTACAAATACTTTGTAAAGCATTAGATGCTGCATTTCCTACTCCCTTTTGACTCAAGCAAGTCAATAAAAAATTTAATATTGGTTCTATTATATAAAAATTCTATTATTAAAATAAACATTTTACGTACATTAGTAGAAATGTATTATGATAAAAGCATACCCAATGATTCAGAATGACTGTTAATCCATTCACAGAGTTCGCCTAATAAAAGTATGCTTGTGTGTCTAACTGCTATATGGGTGTTTTCCGGTAAATTCAAAATAGCTTCTACGACTTTCGGTACTACATCATTTTCCTCACTAAATATAATTATTAATTTAAATATGTCAATAAGAATTTTTTGAAATGCATGTAGATAATAAATAATAAATATGAAATTTTCTAAAAAATCTTACGGTAAAATATTTTTGGCTACCGCTTGCATAACAAATAAAGCAGCTTCAATCAAATCCCAGGTAGGTGCAGTAACTGTTTGATCTTGTGGTCCTCCAGTTAGGATAGAAAACATTTGTCGGAAACAATAACTGCTTCCAACAACGAAGACCACATCTTTTATCAATTCAAAGACACGCATTCTGAAGTCTGCAAATCCATTAACTTCTTCAATTAAACCAAGCTATTGAACGAAATAAAATCGTATAATCATTATTGTTACTAAAAAAATTAGTCCTATTAGTTTGTAACTGAATCTACTTACATGATCTGGCTCCATCTGACAATGTCGACAAAGAGCACCAATAAGCCTTTCTATGTATGGTTTGAAAACGCACGTAAGTTCATCATTGTTTCTTTGATATAAAATTTCAGAAAGTCTATACCAAAGATTAAACGTTATCTGAGCTACCTAGAATAATATGTAATATAATTATCTAAACCGAAACATTTTATAATTAAATGAATTCAATTTATTCAAATTTACATACTTCATAATCGTGATGACCTACGCATACTAATGCAAAATCTAAGGCTTTTATAGCATAATGCTGTTTGCCATTCATACTGCCATTTATAATCGTTTCTAGAAAAGTCTCGGCTAATTCAGTAAAAATACGACAATAATTCATTGATCTAAAAGATTAAGTTTTTTCATTTATTTGTGCATTTTTATATGTATTATTATGTTTTAACTTATTTGTATTATTTGTTTTTTAAAGCTAAATAAAAAAAATTATAATTGAAAATTTGAATTTTAAGCAAACTATTGAAAGTTAAAAATATGTTTCGAATGTTAAAAATATGAAAATAGCAATTATGAAAATATAATCATCTTACTTATCTGTATCTTCATGAGCTACAGATACATGGTATGGTTGTTCCAAAGTTACAATACGAGAAAAAAGATCTAGCTGTAACTGTTGTAGCTGTACAGTTGGATCACCAGTGTTTGGATCTCTATTTGTAAGCGTATCTTTTTCAAGAACTTGTAATATTACAGATATGCAATCTGCAGCTGGTTCATGTAATTGAGATACTGACATATTTTCCAAAACCTATAAGCCACCATATAATAGATTTCCATATCATATAATAATATAAATAACAATTTGCAAATAACATATTTATTCTTTTAAAATAAATTCTCTAATATTGGCTAATTCTATTAAATAGAAGTGATTTACAGCGAGCAATTAAATTCTTTTTGCCTTTTTTCTTAATACTTTAAACGTTTAATTTTATTACATAAAGAAGAAAATTCTCAATTAAAACGTAATGTTAAAGTAAACTTACTTCAAATGCTAATGTTACTATATTAGTAAGTAATGGAGTAGTGAGGGATATTGCTTGTATACTTATCCAACTGGTAAAGCATCTTAGTGTTCTAATATATATTTGCACGTCATCAAACTTCTTTAAACACGTAATCTAAAAATCAATATGAATTTATTATAATGAATTTTTAACTTTAACGTAGATCCTCATAATTATTTATAAAACTAATTACCAAAAATTGTAAAACTGCTTCTCCATTAGCAGTTAAATTTGTAATAATTTCTTTTCTTCTATTATCACCAAGCCGAAGGTATCGAGAGTTAACTTCTTCTGGTAAAACTGTTAAGATTTCTAAAAGAGGCCATAGACTTCCAACATTCTCCCCAAATTCTTCTATCAAATCTATTACTGGATTATCCCAAGTAGTCATTTGTAGTATTAAATCTCCTAGTGCCAAGCATAACTAAACAAAATGAAATTATACACGAAAATAGCTTATATTATGATATTAAAAATAATGTTAATATGGAATATTAATATACCTGAGTAACAATAATTGCATTTATGGTACTTTTGTTAATTTGCGATATATGATTTAAAAGAGAATCCCTGAGAGAAGCATGAGATTCCAAAGGTAGTTCATTGAAAGATAACTGAATTTTTGATCGCATAGTTTGTGCCGCAAAGTAACAAGATTCTAAATCTTTTTTTTGTTGCAACATTTGATCTGCAATTTCCCACGCATGTACCTAAAACATAAAATAACTATACGATTAGAATTTACTTTGTTTAAAGATTCAAATGAATGTAACATTAGCCTCAATGCTAATGTTAATAATACAGTAAAATATTAGTACTGAAATATCATAGAAATATAAGAAACTTTTGATAAACAAATGTTGTTTATGAGTACTTAACTTGAAGTGTTATAGGCTCGAGATGTCATTTTCGTATGAAAAATTCAGAGGTTAGAATAGGAAGGAAATGAAACTCAACGAGTGGCAAACTAACGTTAAAAGGATGTATATAGAAGGGCAGAACGAGTTATCGGTTTTCAGCTCATGAGTTCTGACGACAAGCTGTTCTCGCAAAATCTCCGCTAACATTCGACTTTTTAACTAACTCACCGATTTTTGGAATTCGCCGAGCCATTTTGAGGCCCTTTCCTTCTCGTATGGATTCGGCATACTATAGAGCGAGCGTACGGCCTGGTAGACGGTTTCCAACGAGGGTGGAGGCGGATTCATGTTTCCTCGTTAAAGGCTCGTTCTTCGTTAAAAAGAAAAAAAATATATGTATGATTATATGGATATATATATATATATATATATATATATATATATATATATATATAATGTGTGTCGCGCGTGCGTGCGTGCGTTCGTGTGAGTGTGTGTGCGCGCATGTATGCACGTATGTTTGATGTACGTATATATATATGTATATATGTATATATTTATGTGTGTGTGTGTGTGTGTGTGCGCGCGCGCGTGTATATATATACATATAAAGTGGGCTTTTCGACCGCGTGGTTTTCGCTAAATCGGCTGCATACAGGTCTCTTGGCCACCTCGAGCACAAAATTCGCAAGGTACACGCAGGGTTATGCAGTGTCCGTTCACTGCTGCACCGTATACGTGTGTTGCACGCGCGACAACGTCGACAACGGCTCTCAGTGCGTTAAGTCGTGTACGTGCACGCGTGCGCTGTGAAATTCGGGGGCCAAACTTAATACAGTGCTGCCGAAATGCGCGATTGCGAATGAAGCTTTAGCGAAATTTCTGCCTTATCCATGGGAGGCGCTCAAGTACTCGCGGATGGACTTCCAACTTCCAACTTTTCAACGGCGTTCGATTAAAAACGATGGACGTTGGTGGATCGAATCGATACTTGCCAATTAATATTAACTTATTATTAATTGATAATATTCAACGCTTGCATGGAAGAGTGCAGGTAGAATGTCGAAGAACGGAAATTTCTTTCTACAAAAAATAACGACAAAGTTTTACGTAATGAGAACTCCGCAAGGGGGTGCCGAGAAATTTCAAGCGATTGGGTAGGTAAATAAAAACGGATAATTGCCAATGATTATCTTTCTAACTTTCTCTTTTATTAGCCTTGAGTCGCTAGGTCGTCAGTTGCGTTCCAAAGCAACAAGAGGCTTAGCTCAAGTTTATTATTCTTATTAATTTACTACGTGAAAAAATGTTACACTTCCTTTGTTCGCCTACTATCAATGTGCAGCTGTAAATTTAAATACGATACCTTGAAGAATTTTTTCAAATTTACTCACTGTTCCAAATAAACGTCTTCGTTTGAGCGAGCAGAAACCATATTTTGGACCAGATCTGCAGATATTTACTGAATATTCAATAAAAAGATTAAAAGTATTGATTACATAAATGGATTTATTATTAGATATTGAAAGTTTAATTATAAATATTTCAGCCGGTATACTTGTTTTCATTTAAGTGAGTTTTGTTCACAATCCACGTGAACGTGAAATTTCGTGAGTGCAAGAGAGGATACTTTTGTTATTCTATCGCATGGGATCGTGTCTCTCCTTGTCGACCCAACCGACTTGGCTCCTCATCAACGAGAAATAAAAATTGAAGAATAAAAGAATATTAAAAGAGAGAAAGAAACTCTCGGGTTTCCTGTTGGTCAGCGAAAGAAACGACTTGTAGAACACCATATGTAGAATCCCCCCGCCCCGCCGTTGGCAAATTTTTCAACATTACGTGCACCTCTGGCAGTCGTCGGACAGTCCTGGTGTTTCTGACACCTGTAAAGTCCGTCGTGCTCGGTACTCTTATCGACAGACGTCCGGTTTATCCTAAGAAAACGTTAAAACGAACAATCGTTACGTTGTAACTGCAACAGGCTGCGTTTCGCTTCTTCCATTTATCTTTACGTTTAATTGAGTTCGACAAAGGTTCGTTCGTAAGATTTCAAACTAATGTCAATTATCAGAAAAATCAAATGATCCTTTGATTAGTGGAAATAAATGAAACTACGATTCAGAACCCTCGTTATAGGTTTTCAAGAAAAAATTGAAAGCAAGATGGTTTAAAGAGAAGTAAAAAATTAATTACAAAATGAAGATGCAAAATAAAAATAATTAGTCCAAATGTAAATAAGGAAAACTGTATTAGAAAAATACGGTGAAATGGCAGTCTAATCGAATTAAATCGAATCTAATAGAAAATGAGAACTATAATGAGAAATTATTCCAACTGTGCAGTACGGGATTTAATTTAATTTGAAACCTGTCCTAGTATAATGAAAATTAAGTTGCACATGATTTTTTTATCAGTAAGTCAGTGACAAGAGCGACCCCATTTCTCCTTCCTTCTCAACTCCCCACCCAAGCAAATCAATTAAATGTCCGATTAAAATATAATCCCAGTGGAACTAATTTAAAAGCTTTTTTAACAGTACAACGTAAAAAATTTGGAAAAGAACTATTAGACTTTGATTAGCTGGCAACTAGCTCATAAAATGTAGATATTAGCTAGAAAATATTTTTACTTATGTGACGTATTGCAAAACACGAATAAAAATATAAAAATATATTATTCACGAATGTAATAAAACCAAACGAACCTTAACACTTAAAAAACTCATTTTAAAAAGTAATTATTATTAAATTTATGGTCATAAAAAATTGACTTGTTTTAACATTGTTCGTTGCAAAGTGTTTATACATGTGTTTATGTAATCTTTATTTTGTTTTATTTATTTTTCACCTGAGAAAACTCTTGTACTTATTGGTTTAGTTAAAAACAATTGATTTTATACGTAAACGTCGGCTTAAACCACTTCTCCGTGAATAAAAAAATGTATAGCATTGTATTTAGTAATATACTACGTACATTACGATGTGTGTATATAAAGACAAATAAATAACAGCTAGATTCAAATCGACGAATGATGCATGGTAAACATTAGTGACATTTACAATGAATAAAAAGACTATAGCATTACGAAAATAGGTGAATTAATGATTGTGGTGAATTAATTATTCTCCACCTGTTAAAAAGTTCGTCTAATTTTGTATTATAAGACTTGACTCCTATTTAGAAAATATTATTGGATGTTATCAATGTGGATTCCGGCGTAATAGCTCAACGAGTAATCAAATGTTTATAGTTAGATAACTAGTTAAAATGGAATGTAAGCTTTAAAAAGTATTATATCAACTACTTATAATGGTAAAATGGTACACGATTTTATTAAAAGAAGCAAAATATTAAGCCTTTTATACATATTAAAAAATCCAATTAAGTTAACACATATAAAAGTCTGAGCAACAATCACGATGAAGAATGAGTGTATAATGAGTTGCTTAAACCGTTAGATTCCCAAGTGATCTAAACACGGTAATGCACGTTTTAGTTGAATCGGTATTGGAATATTTTATAATAATTATCCTTGTGCAACGAAATGAAACGAAATATTAACCGGTATAATATACGTAATAGCATTTGTTTTGGTAAAAAATTATGCCTATGATTATGCCTGTAATAGTTTATAATTAAATCATTATGACACTCACCAAATATAATAATTACTAATGACAATTAGATAGACAACTCTAAGCTTTAACCCGCTTTATAAAATAGAAAAATAAATAAATACGCTAATTAGAAAATCTTATGATTTGTAAATATTTACAATGTCGAAAATTAATCGAAGTTCATATTTTCAAAAATAGTTCCTTACAAATGTAATGTAATATCTTACGAAGTGTGAATAAAATTAAGCATAAACGTATGTGTGAAGAATTACTATACTTTCAATATTTCAATCAATCTATATAATATTTCTCTGCAGTAGTTAAAACACACAGTACATGTGTTATGTTTCTATCATTAATTGAATTGAAAAAAGAAACCTCGAATGTTGCCTTATACTATATCTGGGCATTGTAAATTGTATAGAAATAAGCATTATTCTATAAATATTGAATAAGGTATCCGTCGTAAACGCTACCAAATTGTCATTTACAAACAACATGCACACGAGAATAAGTTTTTATCTGTATCCTAACTATATTGGCCAGTTAATACAGTGACTCTGTCTGAAAAAATATCTAATCGTACATTTGTTATTAAATTCTAAATAAGATCTCGACAGTCTGGCTTTACAATCTGTATTTTACGGTACAATGTCTGCGCAACCGTAACGCATATTTTGAATTCATAATAATAAATCTTCCACGTTATGCGCTAATCCAAAGTTATAGTAGGGAATTAGATAATTATAAGATAAGGCACAGCAAACTTCGCGCACGTTTATAAGGATAAGTAAATTACGCAGATTAGATTAAAAATGAAAACATAATGTAAATTAAAGCATACAGTAATAACAAATTCGTGGAAAGTAAAATACTATCAAATGTCTCAGAATGGCGTCCTTCTACTAAAGGAGTATTAATTCACAATAACTTTAAATAGTTTCGAATAATTTCTTTCAAGAAGGATTGGCAATTTTCGATTGTACGGCAATACTCGACTTGCCACGTCAGGCCTTTCCTTCATCAGTAATAATAATAATAACAACAATAGCAATACCAAGAAATAATATGTAGTTAAAACTAATATAAAATGAATTTTTTATCAAAATTCTTTCTACAATCGTTTTCTATATACATAAGCTATAAAATAATATAAAATTTTTTTCTGTGTATTCAAATGTTAAGTCACTAATCTCGAGAACTCGTGAGAATTTTTTTCAAACGTTAATAATATATACGTTTGATAAAATAATTAAAAATAAATACATTTATTTTTTAATTAACCTGATCGTTTATAAAGTAGGTAGTTTTTATATTTGTGTGAAATATTATGAAAATTCTTATCAAGTGCAATTGACTGACTAAATCTGCGGATTATTAAAAAGTAAAATTTAATTGTGTAGTTATTGGAAATTATTATAAAAAATTGGCTTTATGACTTAGGCGTTTATAATTCGATACTCGTCATTTATCAGTAGATGAAAACATAATGCTTGTCAACAGTAATAATATTTGATGAAATAATTGTTCCAGAAAATAAGTAGGAGAAAATCAAATAAATAAACCCGAAAACGTTTTATATCCAGTACTTGAATTTCTTTTATTCGAAATAAAAGAAATATAAGAGAGTTAGTCTATGAAATGCTTGATATTTATGCGAATAAAAGTAGTACAAAGCAATAAGTCAAATTTAAAATATTACAATATTATTTTCTAAATGCCTTAAATGTTATTTAATGATTGGTACAAAGTAATTCGTATAATCATATTAATACACAGAATATGTATTTGAAAAGTTAAAACGATAGAGAAAGAGGAATTTCAAATTTGTGTTAATTATGAATAGATGCATTTATCTAATGCAGTATAATATAATGGCTGAACCTGTGTATTGTGTATTTAATTAATAAAAAAAAATTTTGTGATTTATTTTATATAATAAAATAAATAAATACATTTTTATATTTATTTTGCGTCATCAGACAAATAGCACATGAAAAGAACATTATATCTTTAAACAAAGAATTTGTATATGTGTAAGAGCTAAACAATATTATACTTATAATAAAAATAACTAGTATTGGTTAATTTTTTTTTAACATTTATAATAATTACATTTTTTAATTGTAACAGTACGTGGATTTTAAATAAGACGATATAAATTGAATAATCAAACAGCCGAAATCTAATGTTTTTATAATTTTATTACGTACTATAGTACCAACTAAGGTAGAAAATAATTTATATATCCGCTAATAAGCTGTAAATTAAATATTTAAAACTATATTTCATATCTACAATGAATTTAACGTAATTTTTAAGTTGAAAATTTAAAGCTGCAGCTCCTTCTGTGAAATAATGATACATTTTTAACTGAAAATTCACCGTAAAAATTAGGGATCAATTTCTGCTTTTAATTTACTTTTATAAAAATATATTTGTTATTGTATAAAAAAAATTTCTTTAATTTTACGCCATCTAACAATATTCCCGTGAACTTCATTTTCGAGTGCTATGTTGAAACCTGCATTTACACAGTCTAATTCTGTAATAGAAAGTAATGTGCATGTGTGTATGTATATATATGTACATACACATGTTGAGAACGAGACTTTACGATACCGTCTATAATGACATTTTGTCATCTGTTAAATAGAATATGTGATAGAAGAAAATCCAATAATAAAAATTGTTTAATATGAGTGACTTTAATATTCCAATAATTGAACCTACTATTGATTATACAAAGGTTTGATATTATAGAAGTAAACGTTAATTATAAAGTTCAAATAACCTCAAATATTATTTATATTTTATAATTTTATTCAAATTTTCTAATTATTAGAACTCACCTATTATTCAATTGATTAATTTTTAGGTTCCCCCTATTAATCAGAAAAGAACAATAGCATTTATTAATCATTTCATTGCTCATACTATAATATTTTTAAATAAATTTGCCCTTTCTTGCGAAGAAAAGCTTTTTGAATTTGAAAATAAATTACAAAAGATTGAAGCAGCACTCGAAATTTTAGAACAAAGGGTAAACTTAATACTAATTGCAATAAAAATTAAAAAAACTTTTTTTACTAATGATTAAATTAAATTCTTTATATACAGCTCTCGTCTATTCCAGATATTGAAAATAAGTTTCAAGCAGAGAATAGTGTAGTTCAAGAAGAAAAAAAAAATGAAGAAATAAAACAACTCGAAGTTGTTGTTCATGAAATTGATGAATCTGAGAACATAGTTCCTATCGAGCTCAAGGTTGAAGAGACTGAAACACAGCCAGTAATTTCAGATCCTCAGTACATAAAATATTTTAAAATGATCCATTTTGGTGTACCAAAGCAAGCTGTTAAATTAAGTATGGAGCACGAAGGATTGAATTCATCTGTTTTAGAGTAAGATATTTGAATATATTTAATAAACAATTTCTTGATTAACTTTTTATAATTAACAATATTTTTTGTATTTGATAGCAATCCACATCAATTAGTCCCAAAATCAAAATCTGCTATAATTTCTCATGTAAATGCAAATTATTGAAGCAAGTGCAAATTTTTACCTGTATTTTTTGTTGTACAGATATTTAAAATAAACAAGGAAATTACAAACCAGAAAATATTTATTTTGTTTTTATTAAATACAATTCCTTAAAGTTATAATATAAGTTAACTTCTTAGAACTGAATCATTTGACCCTAAAAAATAAAAATTTAAAATTCATTAGTTTGTTAATATAATTATTAATATAAAGAACTTATAATCTATTCTCATACCTTCCTCTTCTTGTCACCACCAAGTTCAAAATGCTTACAACGCTTAAGAGGGATCTGTTTCCTGTACTTACACTCGGTACATTCCATCCTTAAAACTATTTTCTTAGTAGTCTTGGCCTATTACATAAAAAATAAATCAAATTAAATATAAAACTAAATAGTATGAATTATTAAATTTGTAAATATTTACTTATTATATCATACTTTAATCAGCGTTTTAGCAAAGTTAAAAAATATGAGTAATTTTATAAGTACGATTCATGCATTCAAATTAATTTTTCAATAACTTTTTGAAGTAATAATTTCTCGGATTGCTTCATAATTTACTTTTTTTTAATAAAATTTTTATAAATTTTATAAACTCTATGTATAAAAAGAGAAAAAATTTGAATGTTTTATTTTTTTTAAGACAATTAAAAATTCGGTTGCTTATATATAGAAGAAAAAAACGTATCTTTAAAAAGCAAATCATTTGAAAAAAATGGTATAAATAAATTAACATTTAATTGAAAACATTTAAATATACTTATTAATAAACCTAGAATTATTATATTGCCTTGATAAATGTGCTCATATGTTTTTCAAACAGTTTGTGGAAGTTAAAAGAAACTTTCAAAATTTTCACATTTATAAAACACTATTTATATCAACAAAAGGCCAGAATAAATGTTTACCGTGTTTAAACTTTTTTTAAAAATAATCATTTAATCATTACGGTTTATTGAATTATTTTCTTTCTAAATTAGTTATCGCTGCATATTTGACAATCAATTTCTATTCTTTTGAAAAAATTCACATTAAATACATTTAGTAATTAGAAGAAGCTTATATTTATCAAGTGAAACAAGAAGCAACAAGGTAATACAGTATTTCTTTTCAAAAATGTAGAACTATTGAATATTCTATTGTCGTACCTTCTTTCTGAAAATTGGTTTCGTCTGTCCACCAAATCCTTGTTGCTTACGATCATAACGCCTTCTGCCTTGCGAAGCATGCCTTTCCTTGCTTTTTTTGTATTGCGTTACTTTGTGAGGTTTGTGAATTTTACATTTTTTACAGAAAGTGCGCCTTTGTTTAGGTACGTTCACCTAAAATAAAAAATATTCAAAACGTTTATTTTCTGCTATTAATCTGCTTATATAAATACTTGAAATTATGAACTTGAATATATGTAACAGTGTAAAATAGATAGATTTTAATTGCATTGTCAAATGAAGTGTACTAATTTAAATAAGGAAATAGTAAATTATAATGAATTTTATTGTATTGCAAAATAAGATTGTAGGTTAAGTCACGCAATGTCATCAACACACCAAGCGATAAAAAATTAAAACTGATTCGAATCATGTGGTAGTAAAAAATTAATACGTTCAAATAATATCCATTTCATGCTTTATAATGTCTTGATGAGGATGATGACATTGGATTAATTTACCTATGATTAATAATTTGTTGCACCTACCATTTTGAATGTATGAAAGGAAACGGAAGTAAAAACGTCTGTATTTTATAGAACATTGATCATGGCGACATCTACACTATGGGGATATAATTGTACGGCGTGGACTTTACGAAAAAATGTTGTAATATCGCGATATTATAATTGACGAAAGTAATCTATGTATTATTAATGATATCGCTAGCCTGAAAATATACCTAGTAATGCATAATTAAGATTGAAAAATATTTATATATGTCATTGAATAATGATAAAATTAATATTCGATTCGATTCGTGATGGAAGTACAGCACAAAGAGAGAAGTACTTGTACTCTTCACACCGACAACTGAAATCAACTTTGCAATTTGATCAATATTACAGGCAGACAAACAATTTTAAACAATTCCTTAAAATATTTGTTTTTCAGTTCTCCAGCGCATCGCAATGAATCATAATACATGGTATCGCAATAATAGGCTTGTCTCGCCTTATGTTTTCATCGAGTAGCTACTTTTTTTCGATTCGGTGTGTGCATAGTGGTAGTAGAACACGACGAATCGTATTTATAAGCGCAATAAACATGACGACCGGCGGAGGGAGTGAGAAGGAACGACGAGAGAGGAGAGCGAGAAAGATGAAGATTTACGTAGAAGCATAGAATTGCTGAGCAAGCGACACGGAGAATGCGAGAAGCCGACGGATGCGCTCTTCGCTCGAAATGTAGTTGAGAGTGCATGGAATTTTCAGAAAAATAAATGATTCACAAGTCGAGTCTCGTGCTTCCACCTCGAACGAGGGAGAAAAAGAAATCGTAGCCATATAGATCGCAATAGATGCGTAAACGCGCGCTGCGTTATACCGCGTTATCTAATGATGTACTCGGTATATCACAGAGCTGATTAATATGAGTAAAGCGAGTAATAATCAATTGAACTGAAACTATATTCAATTGAATTTTCTTTCGGACCGTCCTCCAGGCTCTGTATAGTCCGCAGTAGGAGCGACTGTTTCTTAACCCCTATTTGCTTCGTATTTTCAATTTTTGCCCAGCGGCATCTTTCTACCACCCAACACCCGAGGGTCTTCGCTCTTTCTACCAACGTGTTCAAAGCGCTCTGTATTTACACCGGAATAGAGCCAACATTTTTGTTGTCATCGCTATCACTAACGCTTATGTTTTTATTTTGTACGCTCTTGCCTATCAAGTGCTCTACGAATACACGAAATACACAAAGATCGAATCATTAGGATCGTTATGTAAATATATCGTGCTTTTCAATCACGATGTATGGAACGAAAATGCACAGAATAATTATTTTTCAAGCTTTCAATTATAGAAGAAATGCAACTTTTGTTCAGCATGAAAGTGAATGTACATACAACGAATCAGTTGTTCAACTTATCAGAAGTAAAGTCCTTGCGTAAATAAACGACCTGTGCACGGGAATGGATTTAGGTGCTTGGAGGTGCTTCATTTGAACAAGTTCTGTTCTTTATTTCGATTAGTGTAGTAGTGTAATGTAGTCTCGTCTCGTCTCGTCTCGTCACGCCTCGTCTCGTCTCGTCTCGTCACTCTCTCTCTCTCTCTCCCGTTCTTTACGCAAGCATGTACATTAAACTCGGGTTATATAGTGCATATGTACTTTTTGTGTGGCGGCACTCAGTAGCCCACATCCGATGACCGTAAGATCACACGTACATAGCATTGAAATTTTAAGCGACGTACGCGCTGCACCCGAGGCTAAGAGAGAGATACAAGTGTGAAGACGGTCACGCGCTTTTTTTTATTTTCCCTCTTTTCCTCGCTTTACCGTTTGAGCGGCGCGCGCCTTAGAAAAAAGGCTGGCCCTCGGCCCTTGGGGCACGCCGCCGTAGAATAATTGCGTGTGTGCGTGTGCGTGCACATGCGGTTCGAGACTTGTCACTTTGGGCATACGCGCGCACCAATGGAGAAGGCGGGGATCGATTTTTTCGAGTGTGTGCATACTCACTCAACAAGTCAAAAACGAGAGCAAGCCGTTGCGATTATCGAAAAGTGCCGGGAACTCGGACTCAACCGAGTTCCATGTATTCGTGGAAGAGGGCGGAAGAGGGCGGAAGAGCGAGGAAGAGCGAGAGAGACGCAAACGAAGCGCTTATCTTCCTTTCTCTTTCTCCTCCTTTGCCGCATGGCGCGTAACGTGTAATGTGCTCGCGGCGGAACATCCTCGATTCGATTCTTTTTTCAGCCGAAATTGTCAACAGTTTCCTAGTGCGAAGCTGCATTTCGTTTGGCCGTTGCAATGCCGCGCGAGCCAACTATGGCACACTTGTACGTACTTGCCGCGTCTTTCCCTCGCTACTTACGAGCCGGCATTTTTTCCCGCAAACGGTTATCCGATCGTCAGGTGTTATCGCGAGTTACTATTTCTTATCGTGCGCCGCGAGAAGAGACACGAGGCGGAAAGCTGGCCGTTTCTTCAGAAAATATCAGACGCTGAAGAAGTGCACGCGTGTCAAGAGCGTGCGCTAGAATGTTTTATCGACTTTTAAAGCCGCGCCATCTTCATTTTTGAACAAAGCCCGAGTAGAGTTTGAAACGCGAAACGGCAATATCGTACACTGGAACACTATTGAGGATGAGATCGCGATGCGATGTTGCCGGCTCTTTTTCCACGGATTTTTTCGGC
Organism: Wiebesia pumilae; assembly: GCA_018907045.1. Taxonomy (NCBI): domain Eukaryota; kingdom Metazoa; phylum Arthropoda; class Insecta; order Hymenoptera; family Agaonidae; genus Wiebesia; species Wiebesia pumilae. The sequence goes on from JACCHZ010000107.1 coordinate 3,234,941, forward strand.
TTTTGCACGCGTACGCCTAGCTATGCGCTTCATATTTTCATTTCCTTTATTCTACGTATTAATCGAACACCGCTTTATTTTTCGAAAGGAAAACTATTTCGTTCCGTTAATTCGTCATTTTCGTCCCTCGTCGGGGAAACGTGGGACGTTCGTTGAATATTAGTTTTTTATCACGAGATACGTATTTTGCCTTTGCTAATGATTAGCTTTCGCATGTAGTATCGTTATTTTTAACAAACTATTTATATGTTTCGTAATGATCTTTTTTGAAGAAATTTCTCGTATATCGGTGGTTTGATACACGTACTTCTGAATTTCACTGTTGCGTAATGCGGTATCATGTTATTAAATGACCTATGCTTTTACAAAAGCTTTCGATTATAAATGAAACAGGGCTCAAAACAACATTAATATCCTTAATAGTAAGGATTTTAGCGATTAAAAATAATTGCAAAGAAACGCATGGACCGTGTTGGTTGTAAAATAATAAAAACGTGCGAAAAAGAAATATTTTGTAAAAGTTTCGGTCTATAGGTAGGTAACGAAGATACCTTGTAGCATTACCATCTAGAGAGTTCTGGATTAGAACATATTTCCTAGAAATGTACACTTATACTTATCGCATTTATTTTACACATGTATTTGTATATTTGTAATAAATATTCCATTCTGAATTTCGATAGATGGCAACGCTGCGACCTACTTTAAATACGGTAAAATTAAAAAAAAATATTATTCCAGTACAGTAAAATTATAGCGTTAGGTAGCGAATTTACGTATTTCTTTGATAATTTGAGGTTATCTTTAACGCGTTAATCAGTAGTTGTGAATAAATCGCCAACGATAATCGGGGAATTATAATTAAAGTAGCAATCTAAGCATTGGTTTTGAATAAATTGTCAACCTCGTAATGAGACGAATGGTTTACAGGTTAGGTTGCTCATGCTGCTCCTTGAAATTCTCTGGGGGGGCATAATAATTGATCTCCAAAGTAACAACAAAGGAGTAGGTACATCGTACATTGTTTGGTTTATATATCGTCGTGTGTCGCGGCTTTCGTATATTCTATTTTGTACGGAGAATATTTTTCCCCCAACGTTAATTTTCCGCACAGTAATACAATCGTTGAAATGCCGATATAAGAAAAAGATTTTATTTCGTGAACGTCTACTGGATCATTGTACACGTATCAAAAGAAGTAAATAATATCGAAAAAATAAATTTATTTACAGTAGGTCGGCCTGCGCATTGTTCGCAGCTTTTATCAAGCTTCCCATTGCCACGTTTACGAACTATTGATAAATCGAGGTTATTAACATTAATACATGGACTGGATGCACGCGATATTTAAATGCCTAGTTCGCAATAAGTTAAACCGACGATTAATAAATTCCTGCTAAAGATTTCCCAAGTATATTCCAAGAAGCATAAGGCCTGTCGAACGTACGTGGTATCATTCGGCGAGGAAGATATGAAAAAGGCGAGGTGAAGGTACGAGAATGAAATTAATTCAAAATGCGCGCGAAATGTGACCGATGAACGGGAGGTAGGCACGTCTCCGGTCCACCGGCAACGACGCTTCTCTCGGCACCGACGTGCCTCCACACAACTGCACTGCGGACCTCGCACGCATTTGGCCGTAGCCACGCAAAGCCCAATGCACTCACACCAAATAGGTTATGATGCGGTGGCGCGCAAACTCGGCTTCTGACTAGTTCGTCGCCTCTCCGCGCCATGCCTTTGTCTCACTCCGAGCGAACGGGAAAGAAAAGGAGAGCGCCTTCTCTCATCTACGTCAATGCCACTTCTCCGCTTATCCGCTGAACATTTTGTATTTTACCACGAAATACAGATTTCAACGTTAATTTAAGATTATCGCTCAAACGAAAGACAGCGCTTCGTCGCCCCTAACAACGAAATTACGAGCTCCTTCGAATTCAGCTTCCCTTATTTTTAATTTAGGACTCGACGAGGCCCAAGCACTGCACCCGGCAAGTTTAAATATCGTTCCTCTTGCGGGCCAAAGTGAAAAATTCTTTCTCGAAAAGCCTGGCAGGCTTCGATATATTTGGAAATTCGTTGGCAATCGATGGAAGAGAACGCGAAGGAGACCTTGGCGATGCGCGTTGGAAAATCCCGGTGGATGAAAAAATCGTTGGATAATAGAGAGCGGTGTTAAGTATGGTGGCAGGAAATAAGGTGGCGCGAGCGAGTGCCGGGGGGAAATGGGTAAATGGCATTTTCCAAGGAAAATATCTGTTACGGAAAGGCAAGAAGAGAAGAAAATGAAAGACGGAAAGAGGCACGTGATCGGGCTCGGGAAAGGCAGCGCCAAGGAAATCCCCGTTGAAACCTACGGTAGATACGGAGATGCGGTAGATATGTATAAGCAAGCGATCGAGCGAGCCGTTGCGAGAGGCGGAGAAGCGTCAGAACGCAGCCCCGACTCGGTTCCCCTCCGCTCTTTCGTCCCTGCCCCTGCGAGCCCCTCGTCGATGTCAACCCCGGTTCGCGCTCGCCATCCCCCTACTCTCCAGCCCCAACGGCCTGTATGTGTGTTCCTCGTTGCCCCTCTCGCAGGACACACGCTCGCTTGCTCCGGTTTGCTCGTACTCTCTTTGTCTCTCTCTCTCTCTCTCTCTCTCTCTCTCTTCCTCTCGCACGACCGGCGCCAAGGCCCGGAGGAGCGACGCTCGGCGCTCTGTCGGGCATTTCGCCGGAAACCGACGCCGCGCTCGGATCTCAAGCGACTCCACCAGTAGTCTCTCTCCCGTCGTACCGAACGCTGCTTCTACGTGTATATAGTATACACCCATTGGCTACGGAGTGGTAGTGCCCCCGCACGCACTCACACTGCTACATTTAGCGAGCTTACGTGTGTAGCACAGAGAGGCGAGGATACATCCACTCGCGCGGCACAAGCGGAGAGCGGAGCTAAGCAGTTGACGGACGGCGGACTCTCGAGAGAGACTCGATTCGCGCACACGCTGAATAGATTCGGCGGCGGCAGCAACAGCAGCAGCGGCAGCAGCGGCAGCAGCAGCAGCAGCAGCAGCAGCGGCAGCAGCGGCAGCAGCGGCAGCAGCAGCGGCAGCAGCAAGGCTCGAGACAAACGACGATCGCGCGTCTACCAAGGCCCACGATAGTCCGGACATACGCACCGAAAGGAAGCCGCAAACGTTCGACGACATTCTCACGAGCGATCGACGAGTAGCGGTAGGAGTTGTCGAAACTCGCTCGTACACGCACTTACACATACATATTGCAATATGAGTACCAAGGAAAACAGCGAGGTCGCCGTGGAGAAGGTGACGGAGAACGACAAACCGAACGCGGACGCCAAGTGCGAACTAAAAGGCATCAAGAGGGCGGCAGAGGTGAGTTCCGCGTTGCTTTTATTTTTTATCCATGATCTGATCATATCTATCGGTACCGCGACAGTACGGGAAGAGAGTGAGTGAGTAAGAGAGAGAGAGAGAGAGAGTGAGTGAGAGAGTGAGTGAGTGAGAAAGCCGCGTGAAGCGCGCGCGTGAGCAAAGGCGCGAGACGCCACGATTCGCGCGCGCACATTCGTTGACGGCGAACGCTCTCGTTGAATTGTTTCCGTCCTGAGGGACGAGCCGTTCGCGGTCCGCCGGCCGGCATCCCGGCAACGCGACGGTGTCGTGTGTGCTTATGTGCGCGCGCGCGCGTGCGATCGACCGAGCGACCGACCGACTCCATTTTCTTTCTTGTGTTTGGCTGTGGTCGTGAGCTTTTTGCTCTCCTTGCGAGCCGTTGTCGCGCACCCCAACGTTCGTGAGCGCGACGGCGTGCTTTCTCGATGTTTCCATCTATCGCGAGGGGTCGGCTTGATCCAGAGGCGAAAAAATGGCGCGCCGAACGCCATGAGGCAGCGGCCGCATGCGTGAGACGGAAGAGGCGAAGGGAGAGAGAGAGAGAGAGAGAGAGAGCGCGAAACTCAAAATCAAACTTTGGCATGGTTCACCTCGTTCGCGAAACGTTGCCGCCGCCGCCGCCACCGCCGACGACGACGACGACGACGCCGCCATGCTTCCGCTCGAGCTCGGAGGACGCTTCGGGCTCGGGATGCAAGTACGGGGCTTCAGTCCACGGTCGGACGGGAGGTGCAGACGGCTTTGAACGAATCGAAAGCCGCGGCGAGTCGTGCTACTGGAGCTGAGCGTCGATGCGCTGCCACCGCCGCCATGTGCTCTTCCGCGGCTCGCGCTGGCGTCTGCTCTGATTCGTATTTGAGCTCAACCGTATTTTTGACGGTTGATCGGTTCGAGTCGCTTCTGAGCTCGTTCGCGCGTATATTTCGACGATACTGCCGATCACTCGATCTCGCCTTTGCGCCATTCGAACGCTGTTAACGTGTCCGGAAAGCGCGCGCGTTGGTAGAGTCCAAGGGACGCCGCCATTTTTATCTATCGCTGTCAGAGTGCGTTAGATGGCGAGCGGGTGCGCGGGAGGGAGTAGAGAGTATAAATGAGAGAGAGAGAGAGAGAGAGAGAGAGAGAGAGTGACAGCGACCGTATGAGGGGTGTCCTTCGCCGGGGAAACGCGAAAAGCCTTAGACCCGTGGGAGAGGGGCGGCAGGAATCGAGGCATCCTCCCGCGCATTTGTCCCTTAAACCGCCTCTGTGTTCTGTACGCGCGTGCGTACGTAAGGGCACGAGGCCTGTGCCGCCGCTCCATTATGGCCGACTACCACGCGAAAGTAACGCCGCGTCCGTTCGCGCGCGCTCCTTCTTGAAATCGTTCGATTATCGGCCCTGCTTTTTGTCCCCTTTCCTTCGTTTTATCTCGTGGCCCGTTCTCGGATCTTTCATCGCCGTTGTCAGGACGTAATTGATCGATAATTTCGAGAGGGAAAACGTACGCGGAGAAATGGCGGCAAGATGGGGGGCAATGACGACGATAATTAGACATTGATTCGCGAATAAGCGCGTAGGAATTCGATGTATGCAGCATAGAGAAAGAGAGAGTAGTGCAAGGATAGAAAGTCCGACTTATATCAAACTTCCTCCTAACGTAATTGTTTACGAACACGCCGACGCGCTGCTTCTCTCCTTCTCCTACGCACACACGTACACTCTCCCACTGTAGACGCCATGGATCGTCGCGAGAAACATGTTTCCATCTCTCCTTTTCATTCGCTGCATACGTTCCGTTCTATATACTGTTAGTGCTGCTGCTGGTGCTACTATTCCGCAATTCGTAGCAGAGGTACACAAAAGTACGAACTTTAGCGAAAACATTCGACAATTTGTATATTTTCTCGTTCTTTTTCCTTTTCATCCTTTGTATGTGTTACTTATTTCTCTGTCGTTCGAATGAGAAATCGTCGATCTCGGACGAGTCAAGCTAGGCTTGACACGAGAACGTTTATTTTAGAGGGATCGCGATGATCTAGTAATGGACAAATGAGCGTCTTATCAAGAGTAGCGTTGTTACATAAAGGGATGGGTTTTTGAATCGTTCGAATGAATTAATTCTAAGTAATACGGAATGTTATTTTAAAAGTAGTTTCGTGCTCGATCGCACATTTCTGTAGATGTCGTCGCAGGCTTTTCGCCCTTTGTACACGCGAGCGTAGAAAAAATTTAAATATAAATAATAACACTGGTCTTGCGTTCAGTTGCAAAGCGAGCGTTACGTACACACCAATTTTATTTATGAAACGGTGTACGGGCAAAAGATTATTCGTATCGTTTGGTTGAAGTTCGAATGCAGCATTTTGTGTCACTCTTTCCATTATTTTTTCTCGCGTAAGCGCGAGACACGTCCGAAGACCTGCGTGACGGTAAGGTAGCATCACTGGGAGACTACTTACGGTACGTACGCAAGAAGAAAGAAAGAGAGTAACCGGCGTCTTAGCGCCGCAGGCTTTTCCCTCCGAAATCTGCCGGTCGATCCACTCGCGCCTCTTTCATTCTCCGTTCCTCTCTTGGCGCTCTTTCATTCTTCTCCTTCACGCTTGCTGTTTCCAAAAAGACAGAAAGAGCTTCGGTGAGAAGAGGAGCGCGTTCTTCGTCAGCTTCTTCGACACTTTGCGTGTCACGTGGATGCCGGAGAGAAACGGAGTCGCGGCGATCAACTTTTATTTTCGACGTTGCCTCGTCTACATTTGTTCGCGACCATTCTTTCCTTTACACAATCGATACGTAGATTTTGTTTGCTTATTTACAACGCTACAACGGAACAGCTTGTTTAGCTAATTTATAACGCTCACGAGTAAGCGATAATACGTAGGTTAGGAGAACTATGCGTCTCTAGAGTTACGTACCGACCTCCTCGACTATACGTCAGGAGGTTTCACTCGTACGCGAATCCCATTTAATACAGGCGCTGGTCGAACGCATCTGGATTTTAACGATGCAACGACCGATGGCAATTATGGCGCCACGTTCAATTTTCCGCACCGGCTTTTTCTTCTCTACTTCTCTTCTTCTCTTCTCTTCTTCTCGTGGCTTCATCGGCATCTAGCCGATTGTAATTCTTTTTGACAGCTCGCGTGTCATCGGGCGCAGCTTCGTTTTTCAGAGAACGTTGTACGGGTTCTCCTCGTCGAGTTCGATCTCGTGTCGGTTGCTCGGTTGCTCGGTTGCTCGGTTGCTCGGTTGCTCGGTTGCTCGGTTGCTTCCGTAGCAGGGATGCGGATCCTCGCAAAGGGTAGGAGGACGAGATAACGTTTTCGTCCTCCTACCTATCCTTTGATTGATTGTCGGGCAGCAATTTGTATAATTAGGCGTCATTAAAGCAAGGAACAGTAGTCGAAGTGTGAGTGCATAGAGAGGGAGAAAAATGGCGGTAAGAGCGTATCTCGGTGCGCTTCCAACTACGTGTGCGAGAGAAGGACGCACACTCGGCGTGAATCGAGTTTCCCAGTGGCTTGACGGGGCGAGAAGAAATGAATACACGCGCGCACACGCACGCACACGCGCGCCTATACATATAAAGGGAGCGAGCTAGCGAGCGCGGGGCGGGGGGAGAGAGCGAGTCCGCCGGTTACGCGATATTTGTGGAAACGGCCATGTTTTCGTAGCGAGAAGGAACGTGCGCGCGTCGCCACCTTTCGCGAACACGCTTGCAGCGACGGCGAGGCGGGAAGCGTTCGCCGATTGCGGGAGGATACACGATCGATGTGTGTTCCTTTGGCCTCAATCAAGTCGTGTTGGCGACTTGGTCGGTTTAATTGTGCGTGCGTGTAGTGTCCTCCCCCGCCCCTTGGCCGCCGCGTGCCGCTTGTTTAATATCGAAGGTAAACGCGTGTACGCGACCGTGCGCACGTTTTTCCTTCTTCGGCCAGCGCGATCGATGGCGCTCCGAACGCTTGGGGGGAGTCCTTATTACGCGATGCTCCGCTTTTTCTCCTTTCCTTTCCGACTAGCCGGAAGGGCACGTATGCGATTGCCGATGATAACACGCTGCTGAATCTCGGAACAGCGCCGGGCGATACTGGTGGAGAGAGAGAGAGAGAGAGAGAGAGAGAGAGAGAGAGAGAGAGAGAGAGAGAGAGAGAGATAGGTAGGTAGGTAGGTAGGTATAGGTTCTCTAGGTTGTCTAGTCGGGAACCTTGTTATTGGCAGTGGGGCTCCTTCCGATGATATTTTCTCCTGCAGAAGACACGCACGCCACAGAAAATACGTGGGCGCCGAGCAGAGGCCGAGAGTCGTCGTCGCGTCGTCAAGCGGCGACGCCACTGTCGCGCCACTCTTTCTCTCTCTCTCTCTCTCTCTCTCCCTCTCTCCCTCTCTCCCTCTCACCCTCTCTCCCTCTCTCACGCTCGCACGCGCGCCGTTGCTGCCACCGACGTCGCGAGTGGGTCAGGAGCCATCGCGAAGGAGTGCGAGGGACGTGAGAACGGGCGCCCAACTACTGCCCCAAAACTTTAAGCTTCAAGTCGAACGACGCGTTATCAACGATGCGAATTCGCTCCGTGTACATGCATCACCATTCTCGATATTCAAAGGTTTCACTCGCGAATCATGCGCGCGACACGTATCCATGCAGATGCTTGCGAAACGCTGTTCAGAAAACCTTTCGAGGTCAAGTTATTCACCAGTAGCTTCTCCTTTCGAGGTCAAAGATTATTTTGCGATTGCACGCATTATTTCTAATCGACCAATACGCTTAACTAGCCATTTATTTCGTTATAATGTCGAATATTATTCGTTGAAATCTTCTTTCATTGATTTTCCAAACGAATCTTATATCTAAAGATCTAACACATACGTTAACTTCGATCTCTCCTACGATGTTTTTACTTTAACCAAGTATAGACGCTTTTCAGCACTTATAGTAATCTTCAATGTTTTCGTATTACGTGCGCCGTAATAGTAAAGCTTTACAACATCTTAAAATGTTTGGTAAATCATTCGCGAAGACCGTCTTTCCAACTTCCAAAAATATTCGAGCACTTAGCGGTTAAGGTCGTTACACTGGCGAGTTGATTTCGTTAATTAGAAATATTTCAAAACTTGGTTCTAAAATTTAATTCCAATTGGAATTTGAACCGTCGGCGTACGTAAACATCGTTACGGACACTAAATAACGTTTACACTTGAGCTTGGAGCACGAGCTCGTGCACGAGCACGATAGACAATTGTTCCGATAAATATTGTGTACATGGCTATGGGGTTATGCTCAGCGCTTCGACGCCAACGCCGCACCGGCCGGAACGCTCCTGGTAATCATCGTCGTTGACTTCTTCTCTCGCTGTTTTCCTCCTTTTTCACTCGGGAGATGGAACGAAGGCGAAATACCGCAATACCGCCACCACCAACATTGATAATATTTATTAAATTTTATAAGTCGGTGCCTCGATAACGAGCACGATTAAAATTAGCTTAACAAGTTTCATTGTAACTTGTAAGCTGAAGGCGCTTGTTGTCAGTCTTTTATTATTCGTTTAGGATTCGTATTAGTAATAAACGTGTTACTGGCAAACTTCAAAATTGTCGAATGATGACATTGAAACCTTATTTCTTCGATGCTACTTTTCACATTGATGCAGAATCGGTCACGTTTTTCAAATCGTCCGCTTATCGACGATTCCTTTTAGCGTTGATATGAGATTTATTCAACGGCGGCAGCATCAACGAAGTTTTTTTTGTTCGCGAAACAACTTGAAAACTACGAATAAAAATTAAGCGCAATTTTTCTTTATTCAAAACTTTATAACTGATCGTTAAAAATTCCTACTTTTCGTCCTGCCAACAAAATGGCGATGATGATATACCTTCTGATTTTTTTCAAACTCTCAATCCTGTTGCCGCTTAGTCTTCGAATAGATTCTACATCCGTATCTCTTATGCACCTTGAACTATGATAAGCTGATGCGCATTGAAAGCCAATTACGATGTTTTACACAGGGTCGTTATCCCGAAAACTTCATTATTATTTACTCTTTAAATGACGCACGGCATTCATTTTTACATTCCTGCCGTATGATAATCTCCAATACGAGATTAACTTAGAGACTGCAAATATTCAAGGATAAACAATTTTCACATTCCTATATTTCGCGTATCGAATGCAGTACTTTGACTAGCTTTGAATGCTTTGTGATATAAAATAATTTAGTTTTTAAATTTACATTTCGTTATTGGCATTGAATCGCTCCCACACGTTCGGGGGCAGGGGGAGGAGGAGGCACTTGACCATTAAATCCCTACCGAATGCCATCCACCCTTTTTCGTCTTACCTTAACTTCCAAATGCAGCTTGCTTCCTTTGCGTTTCTTTCCTCATTCTCGTATATTTCACTTATGGCGCTCTATCTCTCTACCGTTCGGTCGTCCTTGTCACCCTTGCCGGCAATATCAGCAAAAAACTCGCTCACGAAGATGAACGCAGGCGCTTGCACTCGCCACAACTTCTTACGGGTGTGAGTTGGCTTTTGTACGCTCGCAACGAATGGAAAGTGAGTTACTTTTCCACGATTCTCGCGTGTACCCAAACTTTCTCCTCCCCCTCCTCTTCTTCCGATACCTACGGTTTTCACCCTCCAAGCAATACCGAAGATCGCGCGACTTTTTATCGATGCTCATCCTACATAACTTAACGACGTGCGTGTTAAATCTTGCACAAGGTGTTCGCATTCGCAAGAAGGATTCAATGATTTTGATTACGTATTATCATTTGTATCATAGTCGAATTTCAATACGATACTTGGATTAGAATTTCGGCTAACAAGAGTCAGTTGCGTTGAAAGCATAATAAATGCTTTCAACATGACGCGTCCTCTGTTATTTCCGTTATCGTTTTTCTTTGAACAAAAACGGGCAATAACGATATTGTCAAGCCTCTCTCGCTTAATAAAAAAAGCCAAATTAATTTTCTAATTTTTTTCAGACGATTACGAAAAACCAATTGATTTCTTAGTCGAGATAATTAGAGTTAATAGAATAGATCGTATCGTAGTGCAATACAGATAATTTAAGCAATGCTTTGTCTCTGTCGTATTTTGTTAAATAACGTCTACATTGTTTAATCATATGTAAAATATCGGTATAACCGTTTTTCGTTGGGTCAACTTGGTTGAACAAAAAACTCCTTAAATCTACCGCCTAGAGAGAAGCATAGCAAACCAGCTTTTCAATAAGATGAGGAGAATCCAATTCACCCCGGTACGTGCGTGCTTGTTCATTTGGGTCCTGTGCAGTGACCCTATGTACGTACGTGCTTTCTTCTTCTTTACCTTCTTTTTTTGGCGCGCAGCTTGTCCTGGCGTTTTATACCGGTGCGGGAGCTCTGATTCTTTGCTTGTGCTGCTGCGAGAAGGGTTGTTTCCCCTCCATAATTCGCAGCGCGCGTGGCGGGAAGAGCACCCGTCTCTCCCTCTTTCCCTCTCGCTCTTATTTTAACAGCTCGCCTCTGATGCACAAAGCGTTATAGATCTTGTTCATGGCGCACGTTTTCTGTCTCGTTCTTCTCCGTTCGCGTCGGCTTTCTACTACCGGTTTCGCTTCTTTTACTTCCGGCTCTCTCGATCTTTAATATCCTCCATGCGCAGTTCTAGGCGTAATTGTACGTTGCGACTGCGTACTTAAGATTCTTAAGATTGCCAAAGTTATTTTCATATAAATCATGCAATTTTATATACGTTTATTGAAAAGATCATAGAAGCTCTACAACTCCGAGTGAACTTAAAAGTTATTAACTCGTCGATAACAAAAAAGTGTAGAATTATCATTTTGTAAAGATATCGCAATATGAAAGAAAGAAAGCACCTGGAAAATATGAAACATTTTAATCACGCGTTTATAAAATAAAGAAAATCATATTTTTATGCGATTTTTTATCAATGGGAAATGATGGCTAATATTTTGGAATGTGAATTAACGTTTACTTGCTCAAATTAACAAAAGCAAATGTGTTTCTCTATTTTAGGAAAAGAATGATGAATCTAAGAAACAAAAGAAGGAAGAAAATGGCGATGGCGAGGTAGAAGAAGACGATGTCGATGACGAGGTTGAAGCTGACGATGAAGATGTTGAAGATATCGATGGAGAAGACGACGAAGACGAGGACGATATTCCAGAACCCGACGATGAGTTGGACGATGGTGAAGGTGCGTTTTTGTAGCACTATAATGCATTTTCTTTGCTGTTTTGCTTTACTTTAAGTACTCTCAAACTATAAGCTTATAAAATTTAATTAATCCTTGTACATTGAAAAAAGTATGTAATTTTTCATTGCATTGCCTCCATGTTATGAAACGTCAGTGCATTAGATACAGGCATTTTTTCATATAGATAGAATTGATACTGAATACCCGTTAGTTAAATTTAATTTGAAATTAATAAGTTACCCAGCTTACATGTCGCGACAAAATTAGAAATCTCTTCTGCTAAAGATTGTCAATTTAATATACATTTAATTTACGTTTGAATTATTTTTAATAATATGGATCAAACGTAACCGTATATAACGAAAATTGCACTTATAATTCTGATCGAAATATTTTTATAAGATTGCTTGCACACATCAAGATATCCTAAACTTAAAAAGTTCACTTTGAATGAGTATTATATTCGAGCATAAAAAATCCCAAATATTTTCATTCAAACAAAGACATTCAGAATTTTCAATACTCTAATTGACTTCAACGAGGTAAAATAAACAATTTTTTGTTTTTTCAAGTTGTCCTTTCAATGCCTCAATAAACAATAAAAAATGAAGGAAAAAACAAGTCTTCTAATAGCTTTTAAAACGTGTTTTTAGATGACGAGGAAGACGAAGCGGAAGTTGACGCAGAAGCTGAAGCAGAAGGTGAAATTGATGACGATGAGGATGACGTTTAATGAAGGAATGGTGAACCGCGTGTAAGTAAGAAGGGAGGTTGGAGGAGCCCGACGGAGTGCCCGCAACCATGTCGTCGTCGTCGGCAGTCCTCTCGAGCAAAACACTTTTCAGTGCTTTGGTAGCATAGCAACGTTGTTGACGACACCTGTCGGATGAATCCTCCCGATCTCTGCAACCTAACAGCATAAACAGAAAAACGTCGTTAACTCCTTGCCGGAGTTGCATTGGGCCGACACTGTTTTATCCCTTCTTTCCTTCCTCACACATATGCAAATACCAGAGAACCAACAGCGAATATTGATTCGGAATTCCGGAACCCCTTTGTATTTCCCGTTGACTCTCAATTGTACTCCGTGGTCTCGGCGCCCTTGCAATTCTGGCCTCCTAGCCTTCACCAAATACTTGCTAGGTTGTTTGACGGATAAAGAAAAAGCTATAAGTTCGCCCCTATCTCCGTAAGACACAAAAGATAAAGGAAATTATGTTAAGACCCTTCAGGTCGTTATTTACGGTTATTTTTAAGTCTATTTGTAATTTTCTTCTCCAGTTAGACAACTGCTACGTTCATGAATGTTTTTCTTTATTTATTTTTTTTTTTTTTAAACGACAGAAGCAGTAACATCAGCGTCGTCCAAGTATAAATATAACAAAAAATGTTAAGCAAATAGCAATGCATATTTACCCTTTGTATGTATCTTTCACACACATGCATGTGCACATGTACATGCTAATCCTCTGGACCTTTCCTACCTATTTTGTTGAATTCTCCGTCTACGGCGGATCTATCGTTTTCTTTTTGTCCAAGCCTACTTGTCGAATGTAACTTAAAAGAAAAATCTGGTATTTGCCGTCATCTGGCTTTTTTTCGCGGGACAATTTTATAATGAAAACTTATTTAAGATGTAAGGAAAAAGCTCTATTGTATTTAAATAGTGTAAAATGGACATTTGTGGGTGATGATTTTTTTTACATTTGAAAATCAATTTTGCGTTTGTAGTTCAACGAATGTCTCTCACCTAGTGCGCGCGTGACTGAGTTTTTCTTTTTTTTTCTCAAAAAAATCGTTCTTATCTTCTCTTTCTGTTTATTGTCAAATGTCCTGCCAACAAAATGGTATGTGTAATTAAACGATTGAAAAAAAGAAAATACACAAGAGTCGACACACGCGCGAACATTAATAAATTTGATGATCAATGTGGTAAAATACCAGCAGACAGGAAATCACAAGGTGCATGCAGATAACACTACAAGAAAACAAATGTATGTTGAACCAACAACCAAGCAACTATGTAACGGAAAACTGGTACTTTTGAAGTCGTGCTCGCCTGTCTGCTTGCTGACCACCAATTGAATGTTTTAAATGCGATGCTCGCGCCGGTTAGTGTGGATGCGTAATGTATGACTTTAACATTGCATAATAATTATACATAGCATGTATAAAGTTATGAAATAAGAAACAATTTTATTATTAACGCTAATATTGTAAACGTAAACGTAAACGTAATGCGGAGAGGTTGTTATACACACTTTTAGGCATTTGGGCATACTTCAGAATCGGGGGGAGAGGATTGATGATGCGTCGGCGAACTCACCTAATGGACATGGAATTAATGATGCGATTTATGCAAAAGTATGGAACTGTATTTTGATGAGAGATAAGCGCAAACACGGTCAAACACTCCGCAGGATGAATTTACCTTGTTTTTCTTTTTTTATTGTTCGAGACTAAAAAATAATTATTTTTTTTCGACACATATATTTACTTGTTAATTGTGACTGTAATACCCATCCATCAGTAAACGAGAGAAACGATTGGAATGTTCTATTGTATATTTTATGACGAGCAATGTATAAAAATATAACAGCGATGTTATGGACGTATGAAATTATGTATTAAAATGAAATTTCACGAACACAATGATTAATGAGTGAAGTATGATAAAAAAAGAAAATACAGATACAAAAAAAATACGCGATGAAGTTCGAAGATCACACGAGAACTCTCCCTGTTTCTAGCGTAATTTTTCCAGTTGTAAGCGTATTAACACACGTGTATACGCGATCGAATTGTATACTTTTTATTTAAATGTGCGACAAATAAGAATATATAGAGCGCGCGCGATAATTTCAAATAAAGAAGAGCGATGCGAAATCTTATTTTTTTATTTTTGTTTTTCTTTCGTTCTTTTTAAATAATTAATCAGCGTCCGCGTGCGCGCCCGAGCGTCCGACGAATTTTTATTTTATCAAGTAATCGCGAATGCGTCGCGTTTAGGAGCGTCGATTAAATTTATATTTTTCTCCAATATTACACTAATAAAAGACACGCAAACGCAACTAAAGTGCGAGTTCATTTTAATGATAACACTAGAGAAATTGAAGAAGAAACCATACTTCGTTCGAGTACCGCCGAGCGATTCGTTTCGATTAAATTAAACTTCCCTCTGCGGTACTCGAGTCTCCTTGCATTGTTTTTCAAGTATATAGGTAAGAGATTGTAATGAGTAAAGAATGATAAAGTCGACGCGCTCCTATCAGCGACAAGCGTTATGAAAAAACAATTGCGAGTGATCAGATATTAAAACGAAAATTCGTCTTGTCGTTATATGTTCTCCTTTTCATATTACCTCCTTTCGCACTCATACTGGATAACCAGTTTATTAATTAGAATAGCAGACGCAGTCTAAAATTAATCGACGAATTTATATGCAAGTGAGTAAAGTATAGTAAAAATGCATTTTTTTAACAAAGGAAGAAAAGAGAAAAGAATATGCGAAAGCTGAAAAAAAGGTGACGAGACATTGCGGTTACGATACCATTGTACCATAGCTGCATAATTAAATAAAAGTAACGATAATTCGAACGCGAGAGAATGTGTGTTGTCCTACGTTTTAATGTACAAATATTTTCGAAGATGGTAGTTAAATAAAGCGCAGTAAATCGGAAGACGAATCCATTCGTTCCCGTAAGTAATAATAATAATATAGCTACTGACTTTATTCTTTTAATCTGCACTTGTGTGTTATTAAAAAAAAAGTATTCATTTTCGATACGTATAAATGACACGTTTTATTGAAAGCAACAAGTTCGAATAATAATTGATCATTTAAGTGAAAGCAAATCTGAGAAATAACAAATAAATTTCATAATCTGCCAACAGGACTGAAATAAAACAAATCCTGTTACTAAATTGCGACCTCTTGATACACATACATTTCTTTAACATCAAATGGATTTAGAAATATCCGCACTTGATGCATGCAGTAGTAGCGATATTATATAATCGCGAATGAGTAGAACAAAACAAAGTAATTTTGAAATATAGAAATACTTATACGAATCTATCGTATAAAACGTACAATTTAGTAGTAACGTTGAAGTCTATCAAAATTTTTCAGTTCAGCTCATTTAATTGATTTTTTAATAGATGCAATTCCAATTCCTTTTTAATCTTGCCACGCCTTATTCAATCTCACACGCAAAGCACGTAATCTGATTCACTCGACGAGTTTTATTGATTTGAGTTAAATTTTGGTTGAAACTAGTTATTTTCCGAAGGGTTGTATCAAAGAAAATTCATTTTGAATATTTGAACGTGGAATTGTACAGATAATAGCGTATTACTAGGCCATGTGTAAAGAGATGTTAGATATCTTTAAATACCTTTTTTTATTTATTAATTTCTGCATATTTTGTTTTAATAAGCTATTTTACAAAAAAAAAAAAAAAAAAAAAAAAAAAAAAAAATCAATCGTATAATATAAATACAGGAAAATGTATTCTGATTTTGTTTTACTGCTATTTAGAATTGAAACAAATATTTGTTGATTTACGTGTAGTTACATGTTGTGTGTTCAATTAATGCTAGTTAATATTTAAATCACGTTAGTGTTTTCATTTATTATTTTTTTTAAAAAAACAAAAAGAAAACAAAGTCCTTTAGTTATTTTAATGATGTACAATTTGATACAGTCGGGAAGTAATAGATTTTATTTATAGCTGACCTATATTTTTTATATAGATGATATTAAAGAAATATATTTATCATTTAAAAGTACATTTATTATAAACTTCAACGGTATGTATAGATAAAATTAAAATAAAAGTAGCAATTACGTTAGTTAGAAGAGTGCTATTTTTTTTTTTAATCAAATGCGTAATATCGCCAAAAATAAAAAGAGCAATTATGCAAAATTAATTAATTCATACAAATATTGAAGTTTGAACGACGTGAAATTATTGGTTGTTTCAATTTTCATTAATGCATTGAAATCCTTGAATTTCATAATTCATTATAAAGTTTTGGGCAATTAGTAATGTAAAGCACTAATGTTTGTAATTGTCAAAAATCAATTTTAAACGTTTTTCACTTGCCATTTGCTACACAATTCTTAAATTTATGTTCTAAAAATTTAAACCAATGTCTAAAGGTTTGCACTTGTGTCAAGTAGTTATCAATTACGAGGAAACATGATAAATCTAAGATGCAGTAAATTTATATCTTTACAAGTTTTTATTCAAGTGATTTGTGCTTTCTAATGAAATGAATTCGTATAGTTAATTTTACAATTTTTTATTTGTAGATTTGCAAACTGCTTTATCGATATTATTTTTTTTATTCTCGTAGTATTTAAAAAATATATTTTTGTGAATATGGTAAACGAGTAAATCGTAAGGGGTTTATTATTGAATTTTAACTGAATTAAGTTCAAAAGAATATTTAAAATACATTTAAAACAAAATAATTTTGTATCGTTTACGAATAAGTTTTAGTTTGTAATTTTAAGCTTGGCAAAATGTAGATTGTAAAGCCATAAATATAATTTGGATGTCTTACAAAGTAAAGGAAGAGACAGATTAAATTAAATATACATTTACAATTCATCTTTAGAACTTTTCTAAATTGAAAATGCAAAATTTCATATATGTTAAGTTAATGTCTTTAATTTCTGAACAATTGCATTAACTGAGCCATTTATAAGTTTGAAATGTGTTTTATAGGATTAGTAAAGGATGATAAAAGCATATTTTATCTTATCGATAGAGTGATATGCAATTAATGTATTTCAAACAATTAGCTTCAAATTTTTAAATTATTGCTGTACTAAGAATATGGATGATAATTGTTGGACAATCAAGATTCCTCCGTGAATGTCCTTTGTTATTCGTTATTTCATACAATGTTCCGTGAATATAATTTTAATTATGGCAAAAATGTAAAACAAAAATACATTTGATATATTTTTTATATTTAAAGTAATGAAAAATTAACGATGAGCCGCCTACAAGAACTACAAAAATCGGTGATTATTAAAGTCTAATTTCTATTAATGCGAATACGTACAGAAATGCCTTTGTTCCTAATAGCAGAACAATCATCTGGGCGACGAATTGCCGATATGATATCAAAATTATGTGTACGTGAAGTACCCATTTGTGTACATGCATTAGAAGAACTGTACGCAAAGTGGACGGTTATTGTCAGGTTTTGATAGTCCTATCCATTGGTGTATGCCGAGCCAACAAAATAAAGGATAAGAATATTGATTGCGCTTAATTACTTTTCTACAATGTGAAATCTATGTTTACAGGTGGCGACCTCTCATTTTATTAAATTTAACAACTATTATTTTATGCTCTATACAATGCCACACTGCTGATATTCGTCATTAGAACGAAATTGCTAATAAAGAACTTTCATATTTGTTATTAACAAACAAATGTAAAAAACCACAAATATATACATCTTATTTTCCCGAGAGTATAAATCTGTGGAATGGATAATTTTCATTTTCATTTTTCTAATGTAATCAAGAATGTCAATCTTGATGACCTCATAGAAATGAACAAAACTCACATTTAGCGATTTGCTTATATAACACGCACATGATGAAATTTTGATGTACTAGCTTACATCGTAGGAAACATTTAAAGTCATTCTAAAATACGTTAAAATATAACATTAAAAATTTAATATTTCATTGATTATTTTAAGCAAATATTTTAATTTGTAAAAAATAAACAAATTTTTTTAATATGTTTCTATTATAACATTTTGCATTGTATCGTTACTTTGCGATCAAATATCTTTAAATTATAGAGAGCTAATAATTAAAATTGAGCATTTTATGTTAACTGTGGGTAATTCGAGATACTCATTGTAATTTTGAATCATTAGTTTCCAAGAAAACATATGTTTACCTAATCTATCAAACGAAGTAGTTTTTTCAAGTCAAACCGTAATTTCTTTTTAAACAGTTTTTTATTTTCTTAATTCGTTGTCTTTTTATAAAGTAATGTAGTAATATGGTTCTATATCGAATACACAATTTTTCTGGAAGTTCTCTATGTAGTAGTCTACGTAGAAATTTAAAAAATTTAAAAATTTTTCTAATCGCGTAAAATTCACCATTTGGTGGTTCTCACGTGGCTTTATTCGAAAATGAGATACCCAGTGAAAATTTGGTGGGAAAATATTTATAAAAAATGTTCCAAAGCCAATTTGCAATTGACTAATGAATAATCTAAAGTCAAAGCTGTGATACGTAAAAGTGTTTTGGAATCGCGCATGCGCGATGTAACAGTGTCTACCAGTAAAGGGGAAAATTATTGACCTTTAAATAAAATAAATAAAGTAAAAACGAAATAACAATAACAACGTAAACATTGTGGAACAATAGTTTTGATATGTTTTTTATAACGCAATAATAGAAGTAATAATTTTTCTTTTATTTTGCCTCAAGTCAGTATAACAATTTCGAGTATAATTAGCTCCTTTAATGTAAAACTAAGGCCGCAAGTTTGGCAATTTAAACGATTAATTATGAGAAGTATGAACTTATCTTTTTAATGTATACATTTCGACAAGCATTATTGGGTTGCTCTAACGTAATTCTTCAAGATCGAATTTCAATTAAATTTACCATCAATGTTATTATTGATTTCAACGTATAAAAATTTTTACTGGATAATGGAATACTGGAAAGAACGAATAAGTTAATTATAAAACAGCAGTAGCGGCGCAATATTTAATTGATGCATATCTTATAAGAGAGGTTTACATTTAATGAGAAAATGCTTCACAGTATTTAGTTAAATTTATTCAGAATATTAAGGATAAATTTATCTTCCTTTTTATAATAATTATTATTCAACTTTGTAATAATATAATATTATTACAGTAGACGAGCCATTGCTAGGTTTAGAAGGCTTTTATCTTTTTTGCATGTTTACGGATAAATTATAACGCTAAAGTATATTTAAACTTCGTATCTGGCAAGTCTTGAGATTGCTTGACGTTAGTTACATTAATTGGGCTTATACTTATTCAACCTCTTTTCAATTTGCCAATCACGATTGCAAGTAGAAAAAAAGGAGAAGAAGACAATTGAAAGATATCGACGGAAATTAAATTCACATCGAAGAATCCACTCCGTATCGAGCTATTTTCCATATTTCACGTAATTGCACCGCTCGCTACAATTTTAAACTGAAATCACTGGATGAGGAGTACACCCAAAGTCACCGTGAACTACAATAGATCAAAAGATGGAACAGTTGATTTTATCGATTCTCTTACTGTTATGGCAGGTATCTAATATCATTTTTTAAGAATATTCGATCAAGTTATTACGTAACAATGTTGTTAAATTGATATTGAGTTAACAATGCAAACAGTAGATCTATGAAAACCAAGGAGTAATTCGAAAAAGGTTTTATTTTCATGTAACGAGGCAGCTTTTCAACGTAACGATCTCAGTTTAGGAATTGATAATGTATTGAAGTAAATGTTTACCAATCATCAAATTCAAAGGACAATCATATTTATTTAAAAAGGAGTTTACGCTGTTCGGATTGTAAAGGAAACATTTAGAAAAACATGAAAGAAGTCGACGTCCATTTTGGCAATATTATGCGTGCTGAGCATTTTATCTATTTGTTATTGGATCGCAAATCACAAAGGAGAAGAGAATAAATTTATAAATTATTTTTAATATCTTTTACTTGCTTTATAAATACTTTAGTGAGTATTTACAAGTTGTAAGCAAAAATTAAAATAAAATATATTGTGAGTAAATACAGTTTTTTACCATTTATTTTACAAGTACGCGCTTTGTTTTTCAAAATAAATACATTTTATATAACGCACACTACAGTACTGATTTCTTTAAATATTATATCAAGGTTCATCTTAATAGCCGATGCGATTGCTTTTTTTTGTTTGTAATTTACGGCTCTTTAAGTAATAAACGATTAAAAATAAATTTTTTAATTGATAGAAATTTTACGAGTATTAGCATTGATCGTTAAAAATGCACATTTTAAAGTATTTTGAGAATTTTCCATGTCTTTGTCTGATATCGAAGATTAGTTTTAAACTGACCCGAGGAATTTTAATTGCTACATTTTCAGAAGAAGTACTTTTGAGAGAGGCAAGAGGTGAAAATTTGAAGGAATTTATAAAAGTATTTTAATTTCACATTATTTACTTTTAATAATTTTTATTTGCATTCTGTTCTATTAGTGAGAATGTTATTTAAAATAGTTGTTTTTTAAAAATAAAAGTTATTCATAACTTTTATTTTAAATATATATAAACTGATTAAAATTGTAAACAAGCTATGAAATAATATATCAATAGGTTATTGAAATCACTGTTTACCACATATTGAAGTAAAGCAACGTAAGAATAAAGCTAATATTTTAAATCTAATCTAATTTCCACGGCACGTTTAACATGCAGCATTTCTAATCAAATTTATTTTTCACATTATTAAAAAGTACATGATTTAACCAATTGGTGGAATATAGATGTAGTAAATTACATATTCTTAGATTAAAATGCATTCTTATTATTTTTAAATTACAAATATTTGCTTTTCCTTAATGTAAAATCATTTATTATTCTAAGATTAAAACCATTTTGTATTTTCATAAAATGTGAAATTTCCAATACGTTATTAAAAATATTATATTTACATGTAGACTATTTAAACTTCCATTACATTTTCTTTTCAGTTAATTTTTATCTTTGAATAACATTTATATTATAAATTTTATTCAACGTAAATACATAAATTTATATTATATTATATTATATTACATTATGTTACATTATATATTCTCTATATTATTATTTGAAGTTTGTAATTATTTGCGTAAAATATTCAAAGTTTGCAACAAAAGAAGTAACGAAGCACTGTTAATATATTTATATTCTTATACATATTTATTGTTGGAGATATTTTTCAATATTCCACTAATGAGTCCATCGATTTATACTAGATCTAGAAAAATATAATGCAATTAAAAAAATGAGATTAGATATTTTTAACCAAATTTTAAAAAATATTACCTATTATTTTCAAATTTATGAATATTTCAAAATATTTTTCATTATTAATTCATATAAGGCTTCAGTGTTGTTCCCAGTTCTGTAAAGTTTTATCGAAAGACTTTTCTGTTAAAAAATAGTTATATTTATAGCAGTATTTAAGATACGGATTAGCTAATATACTTATAATTGTTTTTTAAATGAGTAATAAATATAATAATTCATTTTCATTTCGTTCATTTAAAGGAAATAATACCTAGATTATATGTAAAAATTCTATTATTTGTTAATTTAATAATCAAAATAATAAAATTGTTTGATACCTTGTTGAAGAAATTAAGATAATATAGAAATAAGATAAATTTGTAACAAATAATAAATATTTTTATTAACAAGATCAATATTTTGTAAAATATTGATATTCATTATTTAGCCTATTTACTATAGATTTAAAATTAATTTCAATTTAATATGCACTTTTTAATTAATTAAGAAATCTCATACCTTTAGTTCTTTTAATAAAATATTGTAAGTTTTTCATTCACACAAAATTCTAAATAAATATTTATCCTTACTTTTTGCATGGAAAGTCATTTAACGTCACGATTAATAAAATTTGGTACTTCAACTTTTGAATAAGCTTTGAAAATTATGTCAACGAATCGATACATGTAAAACACGTTGAATTTATTTTTATTTTTCTTTTGATTAAAGAAAAAGAAAAATTTAGAACATAGTATTTTTAACTACTTAATTATAATAATAAACTGTTAAGATTATATTACATTTTGAAATAAAAACAGATTTTTATTATGATTTCGATTTGTATCATAATGTGTAATCATATTACATCGACTTATGCATATTTACCTATATTGTGCATGACTATAATAAGAAGTCTCATGATTACGCATGACTATTTCAAATGTCTATTATTTCTCGCAAGCATTCAGTTATAGATTTTCGTTTCAACTTAGATTCCAATAATCACAATTAATGATAATAACAACTAATATCATACCAGAATTGTTTATATTTACTGAATTTGATCTGTGACTTTTTATTGTCAAATGGCTTTGCCAATTTTGTGAATTTTGCCATGGATCTGTTATTTTTTGTATCTCACTCCATTGCGCTTCTTGGCTGCCATTGTAATCTGATACGTTATTTTGTCTATTATAAATTGATCTTGATATTTCACTGTTTCAAAAACGCATTTAAATAAATGAAAAATCTAGCAAATTAAAAATATCAATCAAAGTTTATGACACTGACCTAAACGTATTTATATTATTATTATTCAGTTGTAAAAATGAAGGCTCCGACTGATTTGAAGCTAATGAATTTTGAACTGGTGGTGAAACTTTGTTCGATCTTCTACTTTTTAAATTAAAATCGTGCGATTTTTCTTCATTTTGTAAATTGGAGTCTGAAGAAGAATATTAGGAGTAATAATTTATTGTTATAAATAGTTTAAGCAAATGAAGACGTTCGATATATTATTATAGTTCACAACTTACATTTTACAGTTTCTGCCTCGAGATGCTTAAGAATTAAATCTTGGGGTTTTTTATTATAAGCTCGTTCTTCTCTGTGATTTAATAAATAATAAGCATCTAAAATGAAATTATAATTATATTTTCTCACGTATTTAATCTAAAATACATTATTGAAAATAACTTACGTAACGGTCTTGTGATAAACTATTGCTATAAATTTATTTAATTTCTGTCTTAAAAAGAGATATTTTTTCTTTAATTAGTAAAACAGATTCAAAACTTTCTTACAATTATGTTGTATAAATTAAAGTAATTTTAGCTAGAACTAATTAGAGTTACTTTTTTAGAATTTTAAATATGTAGACGAAACTAATAGAGACATTCGATTTTAATTCTGTGATAAAATACTGATATAAAAATGTTTCGTTTATATTCATTCGTTTACTATCTTTGTATTATTAATTGATATGAAATTAATCATTCGAAAATAAACATATTTATTTACCGAATTCTGAAATTTGACTTTGGTCGTCTTTTTCAGTTATATTTCTTCGAGTAGGATTGGGCATCCTTATTTTAGACGTTATTTCCGTTGATTTATTTATATTCAGATTTACATCTTCAGGTAGTTTGTATGGATTCTGTACAAATATGCATTTACAAAATTATTTTCATATAAAAATATTACAAATCAATCAAACGAAGTAGAAGATTTTTTCTTACATTCTTCATGACGTCAATTTTTTTTACGTCAAAATCTTTCGTTACATTAGTTGAAATCTGAAATATAACTTTCATTTTAAACAATAGAGTTCATTTTTATTAGATTTATAAATAATTATCGCTTAATATACCTTAATCAGATTAGAAATACTAAAGCATTTCGATAGATTTTCAGAGCTGGATGAAACTTGATAGTTATTTGTTTGTCTATTGATGATATCTGGGAAATTATCAGTATTTTCTACACCTAATAATGAATCTGTTGTATCTGTAAATGTATAAAATAATATTCATGTTAATAATTTCATTATGTTTAACGTACGTTGTTTACATTTATCATCAGCTAATTATCTTCTAATCATACAAATATGATATGAAAATAAACAATTAACGCGCTATATCAATCTTTTCTTCATATTTATAATATTTTCAATCATTTTAAATGTAATATTTAATAATTAATATTACATTTAAAGGAATAAAATCCGTAAACTGATATAGATGGTATATGATCGTTGTGTACGGTTAAATGAATAATCTATTACATTTAATTATGAGCATGAAAATTTTTATTGGAATACTTAAAGTAAAGACTCACTCGAATCTACAACTATGAAATTTGCTTCTGGTTCATTTTTTATTTTATTTTCATTATTATAATTATTTGCCATACGTATTGGAGTAGAGTCATTTCGTTCGACAGTTTCGATTAATTCCTTAATCCAATCATCTATTATAGAAAATACGAATAAGTTAAATATTTATATGAATCAGCTAGTCTTATTAAAAAAAGAGTTTTATGTCACCAGAATTCAAACTTTCTGTGTTTTGATCTATAAACTGATTAACATTTGACGAACTTTCATTAAAATGTAATTGTGATTTAAGCGTTGATGGTTTTTTCAAAATGTTGAAAGGTAAATCATGAAAGTTGTTATATTTATTTGTCGAAGCATAAGATATTGGCTGATCTCTAAGTTGATAAATATCGTAATGAACTATATTAATCTTAACAATACTTATTTATGGCATAAGCAATTTTAATATACCTATATACATTTAGTTCATTAATATCTTGCTCCAGAAACGTAGGTAACTGTTCGAAGCTACTAGATTTTTTAAAAAATAGCGGTAGCTCCCACGGTTGAATTTCAGTTACGTTGACATTATTTATTTGTGTTAAATTCATTAGATCTGCATCTAAACAAATATTTTTACGAGGATATATACGAAAGCAAATGATTGGCTTTCATGAAAAATCATGAAAATAGAACCTATCAAAGTTGTATAACGATTAAAAACTTATTAATTATATACTAACTTTTAAAAGCTAAGTAGAAGCTTTGCTATTAATTTTTTATATAAATTGATATTGTTAAAAACAATATTTAAATCTTACTAAAAATTTAATTGTAATTCTTATATTAAGTTTTGCTTTTATAATAAAAAATATATTAGATGATTTTACGCACTGTTAAATGTCATTTATTTATATATTACAATATAAATGTGATCTAGATTGTACGTGAAAATAATAACTTAATTATTCATCCAAATTTAATTACCTTTTTCCTTAATAATTCAATAATACATTAAAAAATTCTTCTAAAAATATAATATTTGCATTGAACCTATCTAATTAATGTAAGTGGTTTCGTGGTTTCAAGCGTCATAAAGTGATACTCTAAATAAATTTATTTACTCTAAAAAGCAATTTTCAGAGTAAGTTAATGTTTTCGCACTTTTTATCTTTGTTTCTCCTTTGTTTTAAATTAAAGCGTTCAGCGTTAAAAATGATAGACATACGTATAATTTTAACGATTTTTAGAGGTTTAATCGGTCAAGGAATATATTTTTTAAGTACAAGCTGTTGCTAGTTTTATTTAAGAAAATTTGTTTGAATGAGGGCAACAGTTTAAAAATAATATATATATTCGCGCGCGCGCGTGTGTACCAAAAATAAATACGAGTTCTTAAAATATTATAGAAATAATTAATCACTTACTCTTTGCAGCTTCTAATTGTATATGTTCAGAAATTGTAGCATTTCGTTGTCTTTTTCTTTTTATCGCTCCGTAATCATCTATAAAAATTTATGATATACTTTCATTATTAAAAGTAATTCATTTATAATGGTAAAATATGTAGTAAAAGAAAAAATCCTTTTTGTGTTATACTCTGTTGAAATGAATAGTTCTGACTCGATTTTAACGGTAGAAATTGAAATGGCATCGATTCGCTAGTTTCCCCATCAGAAATTCGTCGCAACTGTATTCGAACATCAATTGGCTCATTTATATCTTGCAGAAAGTACTGCGGTGATTTAAATACGATTGAAACCTGAAATATTATTATAAAAAGATGTCGTGCTTCTAATTTAGCGGAATTAAGATATATAAGAGAATTAAAACTTTACATGCTTAAAAACCCCAGGTGGTGTGAGCTCTGCTATAGCTTCCCAGTTGTTTTCTTCTCGAAAAAAACGTACTTGCACGTTTTCTTTTGTCGCCTTTTCGCACAATATACACATTTCAGTGCCACCAGCAACGGATGCTGAATCGTGACTGAGAAAGTTAATTATAGGACTAGCCATCGTTTCTATAATCAATATATACACCCACCCACCCACACACACACACACACACACACACAAAAATTTCCTTTAATTAATTGTATTGTGTACTGCATGCTTTTAATTAAAAAGCTTATCTTACTTTTGTCATGAATTGGATTAGAAACTACAGGTTCTAAGGGGATGTTGAAATTTCCTTTTTCTTTTCCTTCAATAAAAACTTGAAAACAGAGTCTGAGGCAGTATAAGTCAATCTTTTCTGGATTAGACATGTGGCTGAATCCAGCTACAAAATACTTTCATGTATTTTATAATTGGAGATTTCTCTTTGGTTTGTATTAACTACTTACCATTAAATGGATCTACTTTTAAATTTTTTCTGGTGGTTAGTGACTTCTTAATGTCCTTGCGTTTTACGCATTGAATTCCAAGATTATTAAACGTAACGGTCATTTCTTCGGAAGTAATTTTCAGATAATAAATTCCATTAGATGCTTCATCATTAGTTTTTCCAATAATATTATGTGGATGGGGGGAATAAGGTGGATCTTTGGATACACAAGAAACCACTATAAATGCTGGGCCCTTGTAATTTACTATCTATAAGCATATTACAAATGCTACAATATTATGAAGAAGGACGTTTCTTGAATTAAAGCTATTTAATTGTTAGCTTGTGATTTAGTAAAATAATTGTAAAAGCTTTTGAAAGAATAATTTTTTAGTAAACTTACTTCAATAGTAGGGAATGATTTTTTGAACGAAGTAGTCTTTTCTCCAAAAATAGAACCAGCATATCTTCCTTCGCATTCATATCGAAATCTTGTTCTTTTGCTTGCTGGTTGTTCAATAATTTTCACATACGGAATTAATTTATTATTATGTCGCATGATACTCATATTCATATATTTCTTATGCACTTGCAGTATATATCCAGGCTCTTAAAGTAATTTAAGTTTTTAGTATAATTATTTTTAATCTTAAATAATTACAATAAAAGTTAATGCTGCAAAAATTAACGCTTACAATCATTCTAAAGAAAATATACTATATAGCTTTACGAAATAAATAGATCTAGACTTATTATATTGTACTGCTTTCAAAATATAATAATTCAGAGAAGAATTCCAAGAATGAGTAAGGCGTACTTGAATCGTTATTATCGCCTTACCAAAATTACCAATATTCATTACTTTTCTTTGAAATACTGTTTTATTATTTAACTTTGTAAAAAAAAATTCTCCTTGAATATTTTTCTTTACAAGCAATATTTGTTTCATGAAAAATAAGCAAATGTATAATCCCAAAAGATCAATTCAAATATAATGAAAAGTAATCACATCAAGATGTAGTTTCTAATTTTGATAAAAGCCACACAAGATGGGATTAATTATTATATATGTGCAGGCAACGGGTAAATATTCAATTTATGACTAAATAACTCATTTGAAAGTTATAAAAAATATTAATTGATTCATGATTTTTTTTCAGTTCACGATATCTAGATTTAAATACATAAAATTTATATACTCAAATATTTTTAAGCTGTTCGCCCTTCAAAAATATATAATTCTTGATAAAAACTTATATTTTTCATTATTTTTCAATAAGTATAATTCAATAGTATTAATTAATACATGATACTTCTTTAATTGTATAAAACTCTTACGAGTTTTGAGAATAAAAAATTGCATACTTAATGACCCGATATATTTTTCTTTTTGTACTATGTGAAAAATAGAATTAATAATAATTTTATTACATTACAAATAAAGTATTTTTATTTTGCAGATTAATTATTATTTTTTTTTAATTGGCATAATGCTTCATATTTATTTATAAAAAGTTGAAGTTGCAGGAATTATAAAGTATATATATTGCACAAATAAAAAAGTATTATAACTAAATATGAAGCTTTAAATTTGAGAAAATAATATATAATCTTCTAACGAAATCATTTCATGGGATTCTTTATAAAATTCTGTAAAAGTTGTACGAGATCGACACATATAGAATGGGTTATAAGATCTAATACTTGTTATCATTTTTTATTGCAAGGAAATTAGAAACATCGGATGTCTGTATAAAACTTTTCATTAATTATTTAATTTTATTATAAAATATTATTCGAAACTCTTCTAATTTGCATTTGATTCAGATAGTGAATTTTTAAATTATACATTATATATATGGGTACATATTCTTGCACTTAAACATAATTATTTTTTTCTTCAAATTTAATTCACTTAATGTAAAGTGTACTGATAATTTTAGAAAGTATATATTTTGCTGCACGGAGCTTCTATGAATTTATTTATGAATTTATTTATAAATTTTAAAATTAAGCTCTGATTAAAATTCGTAGGAAAATGAGTTATATTTCTCGAGTACAGCGTTTCACGCTTGTGAAAATAGATACAAATATCTTTGACTATAGTAATACCTACATATAGTAAAACGAACGCATTTAATTTAATAAATTTGTCAGTACTTGGAGAAATATACTCAATAATTATGTTAAACAACTGAGTATAGAAATGATAATCTTTGATAGCATAATTTACACGAACAAAATACGTTTCATAAAGTATTATATAAAATAATTTTTATTTCGAAATGCTGAAGCAAACTAAGAAATATTTTAAAAATATATTCCTAATTAGTATAATTTTAATCATATACTTTCTTGAAGAATCGATAAACGAATTCATTAAAATTATTTTAAAAATATTATCGAATTAAAAGAAATTCTTGTTTAAATTAACGTAAAAAAATTACTTTGAAGTATTATTAATTACATTTTTCTTTTATATATTACTTTATTATTCCATAATATTTTAGAAAATATAATAAAAGAAAGTATAATAAATTTATATTAATTAACTTGGTTTTTATGTTTTTAGTCATGTAATATGAAATATGAAAGTCTAGTATAAAAACTAGACTTTAGGTATTCTAGGTATGTTTTTAAGCTAAATTTCATTTCTATTTTGTGAAAATTTGATAAAACAGAACAGAATTCTGTAGTCTAAATTTTAACCTGAATTGTACAATCATTAAGTTTATTGCAGTATTAATTTGGTATTAATGTTTCAAGTGTCTGTTCATATTATTTTTAAATCATTAAGACAAATCATTTAATAAGCTCATGAAATCCTGAATGCTTTCTTCTGTGAGTGTGTTATTTTCTCTCTGAATTGAATCATCTTTGTTAAAATAAAAATCTTCTGACTCATTGGTTATTTCCTACATATAATAAAATAATTTTATATGTTTAGTAACTTTTTTTATTCTTAAATTGTAAGAAAATATTATATCAATATAAAAGAGCTTACCTTAAATACATCAGCAATATCAGGACCATTTACACAGCCTCCATAATTTGAGTCTTGTATGAAATTCGTATTATTAACAAAATTATCTGTCTGTTGTATGTTCATGTAAGGCAGGTTATTGTTATTAACTATATTATCTATGTAATGCATCCAATAAAAGAATATTAGTAAATCAGATGATGAAATATTTTTTCGTTTTTATGTTTATGGTAATACAAATAATAGAGAAATAGTTATAAATAATTGAACGGATGATAAAAAAAATTTTTTACTATTGTGTTTCATTGATTTCATTAATAATCAAATTATTTTTATATCCGAGAGGTAAAAAGTATAATATATTTTTTATAAAAAATTAAAATTTAACGAAGTTTTATACTTTTATACGTATTAAATTTTAATTATTCTGAACTAAAATAGTACTTTGTACCCATTGATATTAAGATGAAAGCTTATTTTAAACTAAACAATTTGAAAGGATTTTGAAATGATTACGATAATTATTTAAGTTTTATTACATTTAAGTTATACTGTAAAAATGATACATTTGACAGATTTACACATATGATTATTACAATTGGGTCATTACAACTTCAGCCTACTCATTTAGAAAAGGTATTAAACAATATATTTATCCATATTTTTACTTTAGAAGGCATGAAAATATGATATTTTGCTTTAAATGCGAAGAAATAAAATACTATTGAAAAGTTATCAAGGCTTTTGTTTGCTCAATTTTGTCTAACATGAACTCGTTAATTATATTGCTAATGCTATAAATATTTTTAAATGAATTTTAATATGTACATTTACATATAAATGCACATGATTTAAACTATTTTTGAACAATTTTAAATAAAGATATTTGTCTATAATAAACATTTTTGAAAGAATTTGAAAATTAAATTTTACATTTTTTAATTAAGATCTTATTTAAATGTGACAATCGGCATAAAAAAATATCTTTAAATAAACCGTTTTAAGAAAAGTCCCTTAAAAACAATGAAGGTTCATATGTTTCGAAATTGTTGTTATTAGCATATTCATTGCCTTATATCTCTGTTTCACGCGGAATACTTGAAACGAGCAACTTTTGTAAACTTATGTAAACAAATTTGATAATATTTAATAATAATTTAATAATAATTTAATAATAATTTAATAATAATTTAATAATAATTTAATAATAATTTAATAATAATTAATAAAACGTTAAAACTTATGCTATTGTTTTTGAATTTTTGTATGATAATATACGTAACAGAAAATATAATTTTGATTTTGAAAATTATATTAGATCGCGATTATTCGTTATTAACTGTTAATAATACTATCAACTCAAGATTGTTTATCGTTTACAATAGCGACACTAGAAAGCTCGTAAATCATTTACAAATATTTACATACTTTAAAAAATTTAATTAAAATCACGATAATAATGAAATTGAATTATTAAAAAGTTTTTCTGATCATGGTAACTCGAATCATATCTCATAAATGCACGGAAAATTTGCTGCAAAAAATGTACTGATTTTTATATTTTTACTGTGATATAAGATTACGAATGTTTTAATAATAAAGCACTTAATTTACATACATTTTCTTTTCATTGATTTTTAGAAGACTTTGCTTAAAATTTTTATTTCAAACTAAAGTTCTTGTTTCATAATTTTCATTATGAATGTCGAAACAGATATAATCAATGATTAAAAATCTTATTAAATAAATTTTTGTTTTATCATATTTTGCAAAATATCAATTTAAGACCTAAAAAGTTACTTTTCATGCTCTGGTAGAAATTTATGTTTAAAATTAATAATTTTATCTGGCCTATTAAAAAATGTTTGAAAATCATTTACATTGAAATTTGTTTTACTATCTCTATGGTGGTGCTAATGCTAATATAGATTTAATGAGTTGATTTGATTAAAACTTTATAAAATTTTAATATTCCTTTTTTCTCATATTTAATTTATGAGTTAATGTATGGTCATGTTTCCTGAAAGTAAAATGTGAATAAATTCATATTAGAACCTCAGTTTTTTTAAACATATACTTACTCTGATATAATCAATCAGTATGATTGTTCCATTTGTTAATTTTTAGAGATTAAAATTTGTTTTTTTTAAATAAGATTTCTAACCAAAGTTAAGATCTGTTAATGGTGGACTAATTTTATTTTTATAATCGCACGTTATTAATACTAATATTACTTATTTCAATATGCTCAAGATTTTATATTTTTTATAATTAAATTAGTAACATAAGTTATAGCAAATGTAATGTACGATTTAGTGGAGAGATTCTAAAAGATTACATTGTTCTACGTAATACTTTTCATGAAACGTCCGGTTTATAAATTACACATTAGTCCAGTAAAAATTTTCATTTCTAAATATAGTTATTGGAGTTTTAAGTAATATGACGTGATATTAAAAATAAAAAAAGTGAATAAATTTTGTAGAGTAATATTATTTTTAGAGTAAAATATATTGAGTAAACATGTTTACATGTTATTTTGGCAATACATTCTATGAATGTAACGTATTTCTGTATAAAAAGAGCCTTTTTCTTGAAACCACTCTTAAGGTGATTTCATGTGATTTTTCACGTGATTTTCCGTCGTAAAGTCGATTGTAAGATAATGCTTCAAACACCATTAATATCAATAAATTGATAAGTGAATTAGAATTAAAGATTTTAGAATTTAGAATTATGACGAAAAATTATCTCCAAATGAATGTTAATGTAAAACTGATGTAGTGCAGTAGCTAGTGATATTTATTAAATCGTGAAGAAGGTATGAGATAATTACAATTAGAGTGGAACCTTAAGGATCAGGTTACTTCGTTGCTTGAATATTCAAACCTTTGAAAAGATGTCGTTGTGTTAAGCGACGCGATAAAAACTTATAAAAATACAAGACCATGAGTGAATTTTCAAAAGAACAATACCTATACAAATCAAGTAGCTGTAATTGTTTTTGTATTATGATTACTTTGGCTAGTACCGATTTTTCGTCATTGTAATGTCCTCTCCCTCACTCCCTCTCTTGTTCATACGCTCTTTCATTTTTTTATTAAAATTTTTGTTCTTATTCGTTTCAATATCCGTAACATCATTTAACTATATAGGTGAATAATCATTTAAAAAGTGTGAGAATGAGTAAAAGATTGAGAAATCCAGAGAGAGACAGAAAGAGCCAGTGAGGAAAAGAGCTGAAGTCAGATAATAGACTTTAAGGACAATAATTGTTGTAGTTTATGTTTACTAATTAAAAATTGTAATCTAATTGTTTCTTATAATATTTAAAAATTGTTTAATCATACGTAGTTAACCATCTTCTCGATTATCAAATACTGATAAGAAATACGTTGTTGAAATTAGATCATATCATAAATTATCGAAAATGAGCTTTGAAGAATGCATTTGTTATACAACAGCTCAAGGTTGCAAAAATTTGCATTGCACTCCATATCAATAAAACTTGATGAAAGAAAATATTATATTTTTTAACAAAATATACCAAATAATTATATACACACGCGCGTGCACACACACACATTTATGCTTTTTTCGAATGATGTAATCAGTGTAATTTATAATTTTTGTTTTAAAGTAGATTTGCAATATTTCAATATGTATTTTATACATTACCACAACATTTTGATTAATACTTACTTTGGTTAGTACTTTGAAAATATGCTTGTGTGACAGATGTTATATTACTTGCTGTTATTGTTTCATTATTTGAAACTGCTGAAGACTTTTCTTGATTTATTGTTTCTAATAAATCATTAATCCAGCTATCTATTTTTAAACGAGGTAAGTGTTATCAAATATTACTCGGATTATTGTTTGAAATATCGTTTAAGCATTCAAATTTTCTTACCGGAATTTAGTGTATCCACAGAACTACATTTTTGATACGGACTGTGTACATTAACTTCTTCAGATTCAATATTGCAATAATCTTGGTTGAAATTTGGAGTAGTTTCAGCAGGAAAAGTTGGACTGTTAAAGAAATTTTTTCAATTTGCCCCTCATCGTTTTTTATAACATTGAATAATATTGGAAATTTTATGACTTACTTCAATACGTTAGCGCAGCTATTCATTTGTGGAATTCTTAACAACTGTGGTTGTATGTAAATCGATTCGTTTAAAGGTGGTAGTTCCCAAGGTTCCGGTTTTATGAAACTTTCAGCAAGTGTCGGTAATTCCAAGCTTTCCTTTTTTATCTTATGTAATTTGTGAGGCAATTTGACGTCCACTACAGATGTATCTAAAATATTAAATTTATTATAAAATATTTCTCACAGTAATAGTGAGCATTCAAAAATGTATTGTATTAAAAATCAACTATGATCTCACTTCCTATTATTTCTGCTTGTATTTTTTTAGAGATTACACCGCTAGTTCCTTCGGTATACTTTTCTCTTTTTCTTTTAAAGGAGTTATGATTTACATTAGATTCATGGCAAACTGAAATACAATATATGAACGTAACGCATTTCTATTAAAGTACAACGCTGATTAAAAAGCAGTATTGTACACTAAGAAATTATGAGCAACAAATATTAATTTTATTAGCAAAATTAATATTTCAAAATGAACATCAATTGAATAAATTAGCTATTTTTTAAAAATCAGTAGGGAATTATTAATACCACAGGTTAATGGCAAAAGTTGGAAAGGTACAGGCTGACTGGTTTCTCTATCTGAGATACGCCTCAATTCTATTTGTACATTTAATGGTTCTTGAACATGTTCTGGACTGTACGTAGCTGTTCTATATTCCGGTGTTTCGAATACGATTGCGACCTAAAATATTAATGTTTTTTGAAAATGCAAAACTTAGATGTCATTGTTAAAATTAAGAAATATAAAAGTATTATATTTTATTATAATGATGTCACCTAACATTTATAAAATGTTCAGTGATAAAAACTTTGCGAAGTAAGTGGAAAGTTTAAAAGCACCAACAGTTTTTATACGAGACATTTATCTAACATATATTTCAAAACAATAAATATATTTCGAGAGTATTTCAACGTGTAAAATGTACTTTAAATCATAGTTGGTTTTTCACTCTTTCTTTTAAGATCATGCAAAATTTAAATTTATCATGAAGCTATTACGAGTATATTAAAAATAATCTACAGTAGAAACAATACTGTTTCTATTGTGTATAATAGACATTGGAGGAAGAGATTTTTAATCAAAACTGTCATTAATTCGTACATAATGTACAAATTTTTTTATATTTTCTCAAAATATTGTATTCTAGATGTATAATGATTTTGATGATGTTCTATTCCATAGAACATCCATAGAACATCCATAGAACATCCATAGAACATCCATGGAACATCCATAGAACATCCATGGAACATCCATGGAACATCCATGGAACATCCATGGAACATCCATAGAACATCCATGGAACATCCATAGAACATCCATGGAACATCCATAGAACATCCATGGAACATCCATAGAACATCCATAGAACCTTGAAGCTATTCCATACTACGTAGTTTCTTTACGTTCAATTAGTATAAAAACAAAGAATCTATCGTTAAGAACACTTTTTATAATACTGTCTATTAAAAAGACACAGTATTCACCTAATTGTATACACGCAAGAAGCGAGATAATATGCCTTCTATGATTGGACAAAAAATCAAAATGAATTCTTAATTAAAAGGATTATTGTCTATCATTATTTACTTGTCTAAAAACTTCGGGCCTTGTCAACATAGCTATCGCTTCCCAATTGGTTTCTTCGTGAAAAAATCGTACTTCAATATCTATTTTTGATACTTTTTCACATAAAATACACATTTGCATTCCACCAGCAACTGATGCTGAGTGATGGCTAAGCCAACATATTTTAAGATCATTTATTGCTTCTGTAAATTTGATAAATTTTAAATTTGATAAATATAATAGATAATTTAATTATGCAGTATTTATTGGTAATAATACAATACATTAATTCAGCTATAATATTACTTTATACTTTACTTTTATCGTAAATTGGTTCAGACACAATGGGTTGCAAGGGGATTAGATTTTGCGCTGTTTCTATAAATACTTGAAAACAAAGTCGAATACAGTTAAGGTCAATATTTTCAGTCTTAAGTTTATGCATGAAACCCGCTGAAATGCAAAATTTTTCACGTTAAATATTCTGCCAAGTCGTATTCTTCCATTTTACCTTTCACAATTCAGTGACTATTTCAATAGTTATACATTTTATTAAAATAGGAGAAAATTGATGTAAAAGAGCATAACTCTGATGTCTTCGTAAGTAGATATTTAATCGAGATAATTATTTAAACAATATAATTGTTTTATAAATATTGGTTGATAATTGTCAAATAGAATCAGCTTACTTTTAAAAGGATCTATTTGCACTCGTTCCCTTTCTGAAAGAGACTTTGCTATATTTCTTTTTGCCGTACATTGTACGCTAAGATGTTGAAAAGCAATATCGTGCTTATTATTTTCAGGGATGCGAAATAAGCAGATTCCATGTTCGTGGATATCATTTCCATTGACAAGCTTATGTGGATGAGGTTGATATGGCGGATCTTTTGTTACACAAGAAACAATAATCGACAGTGGTCCATTATAATTGATTATCTACAAATCAGTATTGCTCATTTAAGTAGACCGCAGACCATAATTATCATTAATTACAAACATATTGTTTGTATAAGCTACAAATTTGTATTATAAAATATCCTCATAATCTTTGTTTATTTTTAAGTATATTTGTAATCAATTTACGCGTTAAGCTCAAATCCTCATTTTATTAACGACTTTTGGTACCGATGTTGTACTTCGTGTAAGTAACATGTACGACATTTGTATAAATAACTTACTCGGATTGTTGGAAAAGATTTTTTACCACTTGCTCCTAAAATATTGTTACTGAACCTCCCTTCACATTCATATCTAAAACGCGTTCCTTTACTCGAAGGCTGTTCGATAATTTTTACTTGAGGCACGGCAACATTATTCATCCACGTTGTATTCATGGTTGTGCTGCAAAATTAAGTGACCATTAAATTGGAAGAATTTATAAAGTTTAAATAACTATTTGCTGGTAACATATTTTTAACGAGTTTACAAGATATCGTATAAGACTGCGTCTATCATATTTCACAGTTCAATGTAATATCACATTTAGACTATAATTACGAAAAGAAGAATGAAAGTAAATTGTGACTTTTCCTGATATTGTCATCTCATTATATTCAATGAAAAACCTCATATATAGTATACTATATAATAAATTACTACAGTATTAAAACTTTATGTTTATTAATCAATAATATTAATTTTATAAGTTCATTTTATAAAGGTTGTAATTATAAATCTTACCTTTTTAAAACAATATCATAAATGTTAAACTGTTGTGTTTCATGGTTATTTTGTTTAATTTATAAGTTTACCTGCGCGTTTGACTAGCTCAAGCACTAGTATTTCCACTATTGCTTGTATCACAGCCTATAAACAACCAATATTTATACCAAAATAACTGAGAAACAAGGTTTTTAAGAGAATATCATAAAATTATTACATATTGTGATGTATTTACATTTATATCATGTTTATTTATAGTATTGTAATGATGTGTAAATGTATGTGAAAAGTAGGTGATTATAAAAGGTAGGTACTGAGAATTGAAGTTATCTTTTATCTTTCCAGTATTAGCTATTGATTAAAAGAAAACCGCCTTAAACATATGGACATAATGCGAGTTTATATATAATTTTATATTTGATTCATCAAATTATTTCAAAAATTTTTATTAAAAATAAATTCAATAAAATATGGAAATTATGTTTTTTTAATAAATATATTTTTGTAATAATCGGGGTAAACAAAATATTATAATCGTCGAAGTTAGCAAATCATAGTTATATATAATAAAAGTAAACGAAAAAGTAAACTGTTCATTAATTTACAATTATAAATATACCCGAGAGCATAAAAAGTGTTATTTCGATTGACAAAATATGATTTGTATTGTGATAATAATTCAGCATTAATCTTCAAAATTTATATCATCAATAATAATTTTAATATTTTTATACGGTAAAGATATTAAATTACACTATATTGTAAAAATATAAATATAAAATTTTTAATCTTATGTATATAAAACAAACGAAGTTTGAGAGAGAGGCAATAATTTTTATGCTTTTATTTATAGACCATTTTCTAGAATATATATATGAGTTTTCAAAAGGTAAACTGTATGAAATTTTATTTATTTAACGGAGTAATACAGTACAGAATGTCGACGTAGTAAAAAGCTTTTACGTTTTACTAACATAAAACTTGAGTGTTTAAATTTATTAAATAGTGTACCAAGTTTCATTTAATTACAGGATAATTCATCTTAATGTTACGTATAATACAATTACAAAATTTACATGGTAAATTTTATATATTTTAATTTTTATAAAGGATAAAAGTTACAAAATGAAACAAATTTGCAATATCGATACTTAATAGTTTTATATATACTACTTATATTACTGAATAGAATTTTTAGGTATTTTACATATTTTACATTATCAAATAAAATAAACACAATTTTACAATTACAGGATATTTTTTCAAAACAATTTAGGTGAGCTATCTTGAAATAAGTTTTGAAACAAAATATTTTGCCTTGAAATAAGTTATATTTGTGATTTTGCAGTGTAAGCAAAATAATAAAATATTTTATTAATGGTATTTATATAACAGAAAGTATTTAATAATAATAATGTTTACAAGTAAATATGGTCGTCTTCGAATGAATATTACATGAAGTATATATAACGATTATTGGGATTGAAGTTGGGTTAAAAATAAGAAATAAAATTCTTAATATATTTCAATTTATAATTCAAATCTAAATTAAAACAAGAAATTGTAATAATTCTATGAACTTTTTTTCTTTCCTTATAAATTTTTATTATACATGGTACGTATGGAACAATACTATAACAATATTCTTCAATTTTTCATTTACAAAAATAAAAAATATCATGGTTCATTTATCAGAATAAGATTTTAAATATAGTACAAACGCATTCATATTTTTAACATATTTGAAAATATTGGAAATATAAATATAAATATAATAATATAAACACAATAATATACATTTTCACACTAATAATATCTTTGTATAAACATCTTTTTACATATATATTTATTAATGCCTTTAAAAACAAATCGATTTCTTTATTTATTCACTTAGTGGAATTTTAAATATACTAAAACTTGTTCAGGAAATTCATACTTTCTGTTGTATTAAGGTAATAACAAAAATTAACGATAAAATTTGTTAAACAAACTCCATAGGTTAGCTTAATAACGTTTTCGATATCACAAGCTCAACGAATATTTGATGCATAAAAAAATCTAGACAATTGCAATTTTCAATTTATATTCGATTGAAAATTATATCAACTTCGTCCGTTGGAAGAAAAAAAACACATAAAGTAAAAACGTATGTCAGTATATGTGTAAAAATAAAGATTTAAAGAATCTTATTCAACGTCTAATACATCACAAAAATATGCATGTATAACACACCACGTTAACATGTTTTTATATACTATAACTTATTCATATTATAAAACCTTAGCATAAGGTTTACAATAAAAACTTTAACAGATTATACAAAATTTTTAAACTTAAGTTCAAAAAAGCAAAGTTGATGCTGTATTTATCATAAAAGAAAATAATTTAGATCTCAAATTTGACGAGTTATCATCAAATAATTCCATAAAAATGACTTCGTAGACTTACAATATATTATTTTAGGAAGTTTATTCCTTTTGAACGTAAAATTGAATGATTGGCTCGGGCCATCTTCTGGTCATAAACACGATTGTATCAGTGATTAGCTTGCATTTTAGAAAGTTAATGATCATAAGAAAATGAAAGAGGAAGTGGTCGTTTCTAAAATTCTTGGAATCATAAAAACTAAAGTTATATTTTACGTTCATAGCTTTTAAGAACTTTCTAACAAAGTATTTGGGATAATTACGTTTTGAATCAATGAAAAAACGCAGAGAAGAGTAGCCATTTGGCTTCGTGCAAGTAATCTGTGCAAGTTATGCACAAATATCACTGTTTCGTTAACATCACAGGATCTTAGATACAAAACATATGTTCATATACAAACAGTACAATTGACCATTTGTTCTTTTGAATATACTAGTTGCACGTAGTTGAAAGCGAGAAACTTTTCCTACAATTTTTGATCTTAAAAGTATTAAATTGTACTCGGAATGATTGCTATTTGTTCAACTCATTTTTCAGTTTACGTCATCTCTCATTGGTTTATATATATTATTTAGGGAGCATAGCTCCTGAATTGTATTTCGCGTGAGTTTGGTGAAACTATCGGTCATACAGCTTTCCTCCGCAATAGTACTTGTTGCTTCCTCGCCATTTACAGCCTCCTGAATAAAATTATAATTTTAAGAGAAATGCAGTACGTCTTATTAATAGCAAGTCTTATTAAGCCGTTTCAGTTTTCTTAGTTATTCAAATGCTTTGTTTATGGTATACAATTAATATTAATTCAATTAATAAAAATTAAAACTGGATAGATTAAAAATTGCACTTCACACTTTTTTGAAGAATAAAGAATCTAATAAAAGAAAAGAAAAATACAATACCGAATTCATTACTCGTGTAATGATTGATGTCTGAAGATTTTGTAAGAAAAATTTTTATATCAATAAAAAATAATAGATTACCTTAACAATATCAGATATGTTAAGACTAGTCAAATCAACATTATCAAATTGCGAAAAGTTCAAATCGAAATCCGAAGTTTGCTGCGTATTATCTAGAACGTTGCCAATATTTATTGCACTTCCAATGGCATCTGATATAATATCTAAATAATAAATTCACTTATTTTAATGAAATTAATATAAATTAATTATATTACATTTACTGTTTAAAAATGTATCAAATCAGTTTACAAATAAATAAATAAATAAATACATAAGTTTAACTCACTTGTATTACCCAGTGGATAACTAACGGAAGGTTCGGTCGAAAGGCTTCCGACTATGGTATCCTGCACTAACATAGATG
This sequence comes from Wiebesia pumilae, assembly GCA_018907045.1. Classification (NCBI taxonomy): domain Eukaryota; kingdom Metazoa; phylum Arthropoda; class Insecta; order Hymenoptera; family Agaonidae; genus Wiebesia; species Wiebesia pumilae. The sequence goes on from JACCHZ010000107.1 coordinate 3,275,847, forward strand.
AGGTTGAATTTTGTGGTATCATTATTGGTTGCAAATGACACGATAAAACTGGTTGCGCAAGAGGTATAGTGTACAAAGGACATTCCATAGGGGATGGTGTACGTTCTGGTGAATGTATCGGTCTAAAATTAAATTTAATATATCCTATCACTTATATTTGTTTGCTAAGTAATCTTAATTCAATAAAATTTATTTACATACTAATACAAGTATTTATACTTTTCTTCCTACAATTATTTTCAATTTGTCCAAACTTATGTAATATTACAAATTACACATGTATTTATATAAATAAGCTAATTTTTACAATAATCAACAGCGTCATTGTTGTGTGGTTATATATGGTTTGAAATAAAAAAGTCTTTCAAAGTATTAGGTAGTTTATATAGTGACTAACTGCTACTTTTTATTGATTGCAAGATTTTTTATTATTTCAATTAATCCATAGACTCTCATCCGGTAATCACATTAGTCGATATTTAACACATTCTAATATTATACAATATCACATAAATTATTCTAATACTTGCACTTTATAATTTAGAAAAATATTTCATGTATTAATTCGTACATAATTAAACCTCATTTTCTATTAATAGATTTCAATCAATATCTAAAAAATTGCTTTCAGTCACTCAATCACTCAATGTTCTTACCGAAGCGTACAAAAATTTGTTGCTGATGAATTTGTATTTCCAATTTGAAACACGGAAGGTGAAGTCGTTGCCATCGAAGGTCCCCCAAATGGTGATAGTCGGTCCGAAGGCTCAGATTTAACAAGATTGAAGTTGAACTGAGACAACTGATTTAATAATGTGGATTCTAGAAACATAAACACATTCAAATTTTATTTTTTATTTCAGTAATATTAAAGATGCAGTAAAAATTCAGAATATACATAAATGTGCACATAAGTCATTCAAACCAAGACCCACAAAAAAGATAAGTGTTATTAAATGATAAATTGTGCATTAGAGTAAGTAATAATAGTAAGATTAGAGCTGGAAAAATGATTATATGAGTACAATTAAAAAATCCAAAATTAAAGTAGTGAAATAGCAGTCTTATGTTATATATAACACCATACAATAAAAAAGAAAAATAAGGAATTGCAGTTTCATGCTGAAAACTCTAATCATTATAAGCTTTACAAAGGATCATAGAGAAGTAGGGAAGTATTTTAAAAGTGTGAGCTTTGAAAAGATGTACCTTGCCTTAGCAAATATTTTTTCTATAGTATTACACAAATATTTATTTATATAGATAAATAAGAATATTTATCGGAAAGAATATTATGTGATTCAATTACAATCGTAAGCAAAGCAAATATGTGTGTAAAATTATTGAAAAAGTTTTGTACTAACGTTCAGTAAATGATTTCAATAAATTGCCGAAAACTACTATTGCTTGAATTTTTTGTCATCAAAGAAGAAATTCACACGATTGCATCATACCTTAAGATCCGATTATGCGACTTGTTGATTCTGAAATTCGTTGACTGACAAGCATAAAGAAAAACTCGAGGGGAAATATAAGCACAAGTAAAAAAATATACGAGTTTGTAAGTGTGTATATATATATACATATATTGTTTATATAATTGCTCGATACAATTTATATATATAATTTTCTCTTTATCTTTCATAAAATTTTAGCGATGTATTTCTCATGTTAAAAATATTGCACATCTGCACTTTGGTACATTGCAATGCTGTTTTTGATTTACACCATCGAGTTTCAAAAAGCAGACAGAGTCGAATGTATCAAAAAAGGCACTCGATCTTGTTATGAGACTGAGATTGTTGTATTTTAAATCACTAGCTTCTGTATTTTCATTCGGAAAAGATGCTGAGTCCTCTTTTACGATTACACAAGTTTTTATAAAAATGCATTTTTAGAAAAGTACAAAATATTAGATTTAGTACATGCTGACGCCTGAAAATGTTACAAAAATAGTTGCGTTTCGATTGTTTGCGCTATGAAAACTTACGTCAATTTTTAACAATCTTTCGCATCATTCCAGTGCGTAAGTTGTACTTTATCATAATGAACAATGATAACGAGTTTCTACAATATCCACGAGAATCAACCTCAAACTATGATACTTGTTTTTTGTAATAAAAAAAAATTCTACTTCATTTAATTTCAAAATTACTTGCTGAACCAACAGTTTTAAGAAGTAGAATAGTTTTATAGCGTATATATAATAATATCTTTTAATCGTACAAATTGATAAATATAATTATCGTTTATTTTTAAATATGAATGCATAAGGAATACACTGTTTCATTGTATGCGTGCATTTCTTATCTTTTTAGTAATTTTCTTACTTTATCTTGCACGCGTTTAGTTTTTATGTAACGAATATTTTATACTAACACAAATTTCATATTATTATATAATTTCGTATTTTATCTCTCATATATATAATATATTCATTAAAAAATGTCAAGTAAATACAACGAAGAAATATATAAAGATGCACCAGGATGTTGGTATACATTCAATGAATCAATCAACGCTAATCTTTTTTTAAAATTTTCCGCAAGATATCAAATATTAAAGTGACGTTGATTCTTGGACAAAGTTAACAATTTTATTTAAAAATGAAATAAATATGATACGAAGATGCCACCGACACCATTTTAACCCAGTCAAGTGATTCACCCAACTTAAAGAAAAAAGTAGAAGTATGCTTTGATCACCATACGAATACTCACGTTTCTCAGCTTCGGCTTGCACGTGCTTCAACATATATGCGTTTGGGCTGTTATTGGATTTTTTTCGTTTTCGTCTTAACGAATCGGGATCATCTACGGATGGTCAAACGTTAACAATGTCATAATCTCAATGCCAAATATTAAAATTTTAAAATTGATCGTTTTGTACAATCATTATATAAATATGTGCGACTTCTGATTACAAGTGATATCGAACGATGTATATTTAAATTACTTTTCGTCGAATTAAATCTTTTTCGGAGATTGAAGAAAAAAGAATGCATTCATTAATATTCTATTAAATACTTGACTACATAATGAATATTGATTTTCACACAGCATAGAAAAATGTAAGATAACACCTAAATAACAATCAAAAAATCAATCAACTAAAAATTACAAGATCTATAACCGTATAATTATACGTAGTCTAACGTCGTATATATTACACATATAAGCAGTGCGGTGGATTAAAACGTGTACAAAAAACTTAACAATGTAATCATTTTGCAATCTAGCTGTAACATAATTTTTAAACAAGTTTATTTTATGACTGAAAAAGTATACTTGAAAACTAAGGTGAAAAAAAAATTTTGTTATATTGAAAACATGTTTATTGGATCTGAGAAAGCGAAGGAAAAATTATGTTAAAGTCAATTAGAATGCAAAAACGCTTCATATAAATTTATATCTGACTAGAGTAATTGAAATTCTTTTTCAAATACGGTTTGATTTTCAAACAATAAACGAATACAATTCGTCTTTACTGAAATATATGTTCATAATAAGAATATTTGAGATTAAAGTTCACACGTGTTTACGATTCTCATATATATTACTTTATATATTATTTTGTACATTATTGTTTCATAACGAATTTAAAACAAAATATTTAAAATATAGAACTTTAGCCTCAAAATTAACAAAAGAAATAATATTTGGTAAATCAAGTACATAAGAAATCTCGTAATAAAGCATGAAGTCTAAAATATTTCAAGGAACAAATTGGATTATGTCTCTTGCGCAGACATAGTACTTCTTAAATGACTAATGCATAGCAATTAAATTAAATTTCAAAGTAGGCATGTGAGCGTATTTTATTTCCTTTTTTAGAGGTTTCGAGTTTTAAAACACATTTCGTGTTTACTTAAAAGCATCTATAATGATGAGTAAAGAGAGTAAAGAAGATTTTGAAATCTGCACAATTTTTCTTAATTTTTCAATTCGCGCTGTTATTTAACTCATTTACTTACATTTTATTATTTTCAATAAATGCTTTATTAAGTTTTTAAAATAAATAATTAATTTGCAGAATGAACATCTCTGTAGAATTAAAGAAAAGTTTTGAATACTAGAAAACCCGTCCCTGAAAATGTACGTTATATAACGTTTGTTACGTAATAAGTTTTTATTTTAAAATTTTTAACCTCGAGCCTTATTGAATCTAATTGCTATACGATTTCACAGATTATAATAAGCAACATAATATTTGAATCTATTAGAAAGTAACAAACTTCATACGCAAAAACAATAAGAAGAATGGACGACCGACATCATTGATATCCAGAATGTAAGGATGCGCGAAGATAAAAGATAAATTTCGATGAAAAGCCAATAGAGCGAACTAAATATGCCTTGTTACTTTTCATACGCCTTTATAATCTTGATAAATTTGAGCCGAGGGCTCATCACGCGGCAAGCTCAGGTTGTCTCTTTGCCCTCCAGCAATATCTTGCCACCCTCGACCGGGCTGTAGTAAAAAGACATCTCGTCGAATTCGGACGTAGTGGCATGTGGCGCCATATCAGTGTAGAGCGCGTAGTGTTCGGCCTCGGTGAGGTCCATCTCGTAGGAGGGAGTTGCGTCCCCCTGCAGATCCAGACTCTTGGTGCTCGCGGTCGCGGGTCCGAGGGAGGGCAGCTTGACCGCCTCCTGATCCTCTCTTTCTTTACCGAGCCCAGGCAGACTAGTAGTCGAGGACAACGCATTCGACTCCTCTCGGTAGTCCTTCTTGCCCTTCCTGAAGAACAGCTTGGAGAAGAGTCCGGGTTTGTGCTGCTTGGGCAAGGTGCCGCCATTCGGGGGCGTCGGCAGATTCTTGTGAGGCGCGGCTGCTTGCGCCCGCTGTTGCTCGGTCAGGGTTTGAGCGGAGCCGATACGCGGCAGTGCCGGCATCGAGGGAGTCTTGCGAATCCGCTTGGGGGGCAGAGGTGGCAGTCGCTCCTCCGACTCCAGGAGCACGTCGCGCTTGGCGCGAGCTGCGGGAGGCGGAGGTCGCGGGGGAGTCGCATCAGGCTTAACGGCTATTATTGGGCTTGAGACTATCGTGCCTGGCAGAGAGACTTCCGCCTCCTTCTGGTACTGCCTGCGCACGCGCACCCACACGGGGTTCTTCATGGCCATCCGCAAGCTCGTGTACGTCTGGTTGTCGTGCACGTCGACCTCCGTGAGATTGCCGTTCTCTTCGAGCGGTGCTTCGGCTGGGATAAGACTTTGCTGCTGCTTTTCGAGCAGCAGCTTCGCGTGAGTATCCTCGTAGATCCTGTCGAGCTCGACGACCTGGCTGAGGAGCTCATTGAGGCACTTGTCGCCGTTATCTGCCGCAGAGCCACTCTCCTCGGGAGCGCCTTTCCTGATCGGCTGCTGGCTCCTCTCGACCCACTTGCCGACTTCGGTGTAGTCGAACCAGTCGCTTCTGGGACTCGCACGCTCGACCTCACGCGCGACCTCACGCTCGACCGCACGCTCCTCCAGCCCGTTCGTCTCGGGGACGATGGTCGCGTCGTCGTCGTGGCTGCTGCGACACGCGGGGTTGCTTTGCTGGCCGCTGTAGATGTCGTGGAGAGCACGCAGGGCTTCGAGCTTGCCGCGGGTGCGCTTGGCGCTCAGAGGGCTGTCCGGGCTGTCGGCGTACTCGTAACCGTTGTTGTTGAAGTGGTCGAGGAGGCGCGACCGCGGGTCGGGCTCGTCGCACGCGGTGACGCGGTTGAAGCTCGCGGCGAACTCGGAGGCGGCCTTCTTGCGGGCGAAGGTCTTGCGCAAGGACCAGAGTTGGCCCGGCCTACCTAATCCCAGGGGCAGGAGCTGGAAGTGCAGCGGCTCGCTGGTCGCTCCGTCCGAGGGCCGCCGCAACTGGATGTAGGCCTGGACCGGCTGTTCGACCTGCTGCGACTTGTAGCTTGGCGTCCTGAAGGCTATCGCCACCTGTGAGCCCAGCGGCCGGGGAAATAGTAGGCAGAGTCAATTGGAACGTCTTTTTTCGCTTTAGAGGCGTAGAGACAAAAAATGCATCGACCGTAATAATAGGCAATTGGAGAGGCTCAACTTAACTCGATTTAGCTCAATTTTCGATCGAAACTTAAGTTAAGTCCTTAACGAACATTACGTCACGGGTCGGGCATTTTTTTCATAATAATTTCAAATTATGTAATAATAATAACAACAACAACAACAACAACGACAACGACAACGACAATAATAATAATAATAATAATAATAATAATAATAATAATAATAATAATAATAATAATAATAATAATAATGTTCATTATATTATATATAACGAGAAACGATTAGTTTCCGAAGGAAAATTTTTTACCTAAATAGTGTAATCCCGAGCTGACGCGAGAAATTAAACGATGCAGTGGAATTTTTCACTTCTTCGACGATGTTTTTTTTGTCTATAATAGCTAAGTGCTTAATTTTGAAATGTCGTTTACAAACAGTTATGAAAATATTTCCTTTAATATTTCAAGTATTCCAAGCACTTTTATTTAGATCAATTTAATCGTAAATGAAATGAAGATTTTTAAAGAGATCGTTAAAAAGGTACTTGATATGATATCATAATAATACCCTTACTTAACGTGATATCAGAATTTTTAAATTATAAAGTTAGTATAATTTAGAATAACTTAATACATTATTGATATAAAAAATGAGTTTTACTTAATTTTATATTTATTATTTTGTACAAATTTAATTAAAATATTAAATTTATATTAAATTGATAAATGAATATAAAGAATTTGTCAAGTAAGCACTCACCTGTTTGTGAACATGCGTTGGTTGGAAATCACCAAATCCTTCCCAGTACGTGTGTCCGTCTCGTTCCTCAAAAAATCGCACCTGAATGTCTTCTTTAGCTACTTTTTCACAAAGTAGTACCATTTCTGTTCCACCTGCCACCGAAGCACTACAGTGACTGAGCTTGCAGATAACAAGATCAGACATTGCTTCTGAAATTTGCAATAAGTTAAAAATATTTGTACAAAGAAAAAAAAATGTAAAGAATTTTTTACTTATGAAGAACTAAAATTTTATACAGGGCTTTTATGCGATACTTTTTTATATTCAGTTAGTAACTAGAAAATATAACAAATCATGTAATCATTAAACTTTTTCTCTAATCTAATAAATATCCTTGTGCGAAACATGCCTTTTGGATTTTCGTAATAAATATTCTATCCAGTTGTACCGTTAAAAATTTTTCCTTTTTTTATAATAAGTCTAAACTGCATACATATATTCACTTTAAAAAATATTAAAACATACTTTTGTCATAAATTGGTTCTGAAACGATCGGCTGTAAAGGAACTGTGAATTTTCCCTTTTCCTGACCTTCTAAGAATACTTGGAAACACAGCCTCACGGCATTTAAATCAATACTTGTTGGTTGACGTTTATGATCAAAGCCGGCTGCAAAAATGTGAAATAACGGTTTTGATATTTATTATATACTCCATTAATTAAGTTGAATAAAATATGTGGTTAAATTTACGTTAAGTTACATATAAACGCGTTAAAAAATGGATAAAAGTAACAATTATGCAAATCTTACTTCGGAAAGGATCAACTCGTATTTCTTCTCTCAATTTGAGAGCCTCCTCTATATCTATTCTTTTGGCACATTGTATGCCAAGTTTATCAAAAGAAACAGTCATATTTTCCGAGGAAACTTCAACCGTGCAAACACCCTGTCTGCAAACTTCTTTTCCAACGAGTTTGTGCGGATGCGGTCGATAAGGTGGATCCTTAGTTACACACGAAACAACCACAATTGCTCGACCTTTGTAACCCACGATCTGTTTAAGATAAAAATTTTGATTAATCCATCAATCCAATCTTACAGATAATTTATTCTATTATTAAACATTATAGTTTATTCGGTTTATTCTACCGAGTTTTTAATAATTTTTCATCAAAATTTATATACCTCATCATTATTAATTAATTTTACATTATTTGTACGTGCATAAATGATTGGAAGGAAGGGTATTATCATTTTTATATCTTACTAAATTAATAATTTACTAATAATTTACCTATTTTTATACAAATCCATAAACTGATATTGGTAATACATGAATTAGTTTAAAAAGCCAAGCTGATATAATGAAATATATTATTTTTGAACTGCTACTTTTTTTCAAAAGGGACTATTTGAAACTTTCAAAAATAATTATTTACTTACCAATGACAAAACTTCGTTTAATTATTTATTCAATTACGTGATATATATTTCAATTAAATGCTTCTAATATACGTTTAATAAAAACAACGAATAAAACTTCAAAATGGATAGGAACAATAGGCGTACATTTATATTAATGCAATAAATAGATCAAATTTAACAATGTGACCGTTTTTGCACTACAATATATTTTATATTTTCCAATCAAAGTGCAATATTTATTGAATGGAATGTACAATATAATTTTTTATTCTTTACATATCTAGATTGTCATGAATTAATAAACGGCTCTATTTTAGTTTTTATTGTAGTATGTTCATGTATACATATTCTTTATTTTAATATTAAGCATTTCCAATAATAAAGAAATACTAATATACTTTTATAATTATAAGAAATGAATAAAAAGTAAATCATATAATTATGTAAGTATTTTTTAATCTATAAAATATTCCAAAATATAGTTAAACATTAAAATTAAGAGTTTTAATTATCAATTATTTCACTGTTATTACTCAGAAATAGATTTGCTCTATAGAAAGAATTGTCTTTTACATAAATTTTTTACATATTCCTTTTCCTTCCCTTTTAAATAAATTATTGTATTTATATATTTTAATGTATAGCATCTAATCTTAAAACTGAAATTTTTTCCTAATTTTTTCTATGTATTTTTAAGCATTTTTATTATATTCAAAATTTATTTTTCATCTATTTAATTTTTCCTTCATAAAATTTTTTATTCGCTTTATTATTTTATTTACTATTTTATGACATTCTAATAAGAGTTCTCAGACTAATTAAAGGAATGACATCTCATTGTCTTTGTTCCCCTTTAAAATTTGGTACCAAATCTAGTATAAAAACGAATTAAAATTTGTCTTTATTTTTAATATAATTTTGGATTTTTCTAAATAATACTATTTTATGCATGAATTCTTCTTCTTTATATTTATTATATATATTTAATTAAATCAAGTACTTAAGATAATTTGACTATAAATAATTTTTTTCTACATTACATCAATTTGTCACTATAAAAAATAACTTATTATAGCTCTTTTACTTGTGATCCCTTTTCTTTTTTAAAAAAATTTCTATTTTCTTTTATTCATTCTATTATATACCTATTTTATATAACATTAGAAAAATACAATAAAGTGATCTATGTATACATACAAATGTGTAGTTGAATTTGTAACTAAAGTACCCAAAATTATTAATGCCAATTAACTAATTGTACTATCTTTCCTTTTTACTTTTTCTTCTTTACTAAATAATTAAATAAAAATGTTGTTGTTGTCTGAATATACAATTATATTAATATTATCTATTATATTGTTATTTAAAAGTAATATTTATCGCACATGCAAAAGAATAAATGATATTTTACTTACAGTGGAAATAATAAATTTCAATACCTTCGGATATGTTCCAAATGTCAAATTTCCTTTCGAATACGTTATTTAAATAGCAAATCAAATTTATATTCATCAAGATACCCTGCATAAAACTTTTCATTCAATAAAATTTCTATATCTTTATTATTTTATTTTCTTCATGTATTTGTTTAATTTTTTCAAGTTAAAGTTTACTGTAGTATGATCAATGACTAATTTGCTTTCATACTGACGTATGTAAATTTCTTATTAGTCTGTTTCAATCCATTAAGAATAAATTAAGTGTTAGAAGTCTATACTCAAGTGTTTATAGAACAAAATTATTTAATAAATTCAGTGTTAAATAATACGTTATAATAAAACATTTGGCAACTTTTATTATTAAGTTTTTATTTTATTATCAAGTTTTTTCCTTGATGTTTGTATTTATATGTTTTTAATGCTTCTATTACATTTTTTAATTTTCCTATACTTATTACGTATTTTGATAGAAAATTTGATGGATGTTTTTTACTTTTTCATTGAATTCTGTGCCTAGTATTAATTGTTCTTTCTTTTCTAAAGAGTATTTTTAAAATTGCAATTGTTTAAATTGGTGCTCTAATCATTTGTATTGTGTTCTTCTCTATTACCATTTAATTTTTGGAGGCACTTTTTTGAAATTCTTAATACATGGTCCGATTTAGAGTTCGTTGATAACACTTAAAAGATATAATCGATATTACAATGTCATTACGCAGATCTCAATAAGTTAATGATTTAATATTTTGTAGGTTAAATAACATAAGTTACGCGAATTGAAGGTGAAAAAAATGCATAAATTTACAATTATACAATTATACAATTATAAAATTTCAATTAATTGCAGGTAAATATTTATAAGCAAATACAGTTGTGTGAAGGTGCCACTTTCATCACCAGATTATTTTAGCGATTTAGTAGACAACTCATGAAAGATTTCGATCTATGCAAATCCGAATAGGTGCGCTTTTTGTAATCTTCTTAACTGTACTTTTAAAAGTTACAAGCAATTATATTAAAAGTCAGTCTTAAAAAGTGATTCAATCGGAAATCCATGATATTTTAGTTATTTAATGTGCTAATTAATTTTTCACATCGAGAAAGATGAGGCTAATAATTGTTTCTAATGTGGAAATGTAACATAAGTCTTTAATGGAAAGCCGATTGTTTATGTTAAAATAATGAGAAATGTTGTATAAATGATGGAAGTGAGACTATACTTATTTAATTTAGAACCATGGTATTGCTATATCGCGGGTTAATTCGCCACATGCGCAGTAAGAAGTTAAGCTCATTAATACTTGCCTTGGCGCGTAATGAATTCTTTAACGTTTTAGAAACTGTATAAAACTGACAGGGCATTAAATTTTTTTCATGCTTATAAATTTTGTTTCAAGATGCCTTGGTAATTTAATATAGCTACGTAATTTAATGTAGCATCAGCGTAGTCATGAGGCTTACAGGTGAGGATGAACGAGTTTAAATATTGTACTACGCATGCGATGAATAACGACGACATTTTGCACATTCGTACGTGCATCCGATTAAGCTCGGAGTAACGCTCCGAGTAATCGAGAATGGCGATTAGAGCGAGTTAAGGGCTGGAGGGCAGGAACTCACACGAATACTGGGGAAACTCTTGTTCTCCGGGGTGCTGTTGACACCGGGTATGCTGCCGGCGGATCGACCCTCGCACTCGTATCGGAAGCGCAGTGCCTTGCTCGCTGGCTGCTCGATGATCTCGACGTAGGGGATGCCACGGGTGCTCTGGGCCGTCTGCGACCTCGTCTCCACGCAGCTGCCTCCCGAGATCATGTCCACGTCCGTGCGATTCCGTTCCGCGAAGCTCGGGTCCGTCGTTTCGATTGCGTCTACTGCGAACACATTCATTCGAACTTTTAGCTTCATTCGATTTTAATCCTCGGCTTCGGATCCGGAAGCTCTCGCCTCTGCTCTTTTTAAAAGCTAATATTGCCGTTGCTTGTTCAGTAAGTAAGTGTTATTTTCACTGAGTAGTTCGTATCTCGACATTGTATATTCGTCTTATTGTGAAAAACGTAACGGAGTGCCCTTGAAGCAAACGTTATCTGAGTAAAAATCCAATCCGACTTGATTAAAAACTGATGGGCAGTTACAAGAACAGCAGATACAGATGTAAGAGAATCGAAATTCGGTCGAATATCGGTCCTACTTCAATGATTAAATTTGTAATTTTAATTCTTTCTTTTCGTACCAACTAATACATTTCTTATGAATAAAACTATCGATTTAGTAAAAATAAAAATATATTAATTTCGATTAGAAGTCTCGAGTTTCTAGCGACATAAATTGATTCTAGTGCGTTACGAATGTACTGAAAATAAATAGCGGACTTTGTTAGTCATATCTTTTTTTGCGAAAATGATGGGGAATATAATAATCTTCAACAATAGTATTTCAATACTTATTGGCGTTGTAAAAACAAACGTTCTTGAATTCTTTCTTATTCATATGTCTAATTGTATTTCGTTTAGCAGTAAAGACTTTAATAATATAATTTATTTATCATTTTTATAAATGTAATTACTTTATTTAGCTTAGAATTTCAAATAAATATTCCGATTTTGATTTTCGTCTGACTTATTTATTTTTTAAATATATTTCTTCGGCAGGACTATAATTGCTAAGAAAGATTTCGTAATTTTTTTCATTAACGGTACAAGACCATTCCCTAATACAAATATAAAGTTAAAAATCCAAAATAATTACTTCACAAAGTATATTTATCGAAGAAGCCTGAGCAAGTCAGTATTTTTTTTAACTTTTTTTGGATCGATTGGTTCGTCGTTTGAGTCTGATAACTCATTAATCGAGTATAAATGATTATACTTATCTCAAATATTAATGAATAAGCAGGAATAAACAATGAACTAGAAAACTGAAAAAGAATTAAAATATTGTACGATGACCAAATATCTTAAATCGTAAAGATTTTCTGCACGAAATGGTATAGTTAAAAAATTAGCCTTAACACAATTACGAAATATATTGATATAAAATTGTTCGAGATAGTGAATGGTATTACATCACGTTAAATATGATGTACTAATTTATTCTGAACTTCGTGTGGTTCCAGAAATACTGACTATACTTTCGTATTAAAAATACCAACATTACTTTGTACGCTAAACTGAAGGTAATTTACACTGAATTTACGAACGAATGACAAGTTATACTTCAAAGAAATAATGCTTGATAGGTATAGAATAACAACTTACAAAAATAGATTTTTATTTTTTATTTATCCGTGAAAAAGTTGTAAGTTTATCGTGTTATTTGATAAATAATATTCAAGTTCCAATTTCAGACAAAATTTTCATAATTTCAATTAAGGATATTTTTCAAGTACTTTATGGAAATGAACAAATTCTATTTTCATTATCGCATACACTGTACTTTCGCTTTTATAATAAAACATCAAAGAAAAAGATCTTTCTTAGTCAACGTTTGAGTCAAATTTTATAAATTTATAATAACGAATCTTTTAGGAAGGTAAACAATTGCTATTTTATCGGCAAAACCAAAGGAAACATGTTCCTTTGATACACGTATTTATAAAAAATAACGCATAGTTAAAATTGTAATTATATGATGATACTGACGTGATGATTTTTTAATAAAACGTAAATGTACATCCATATACCCTTATGTATTTCTAACTTGGCTTTAGCATTTATTTATAGAATTTTTGTGACATTTAAAATAACAATTTTTTGTAAATCATCTGTTTGTGTATAATGCAAAGAAAAATTCACATACATACGAATATATGTACTATTTATCTGTACTGATTGACTGATAAAAATTTTTCTTTTTTTTTTCATACACGTAAACGCATTATATTTTATGAAATTTATTGTACTTTTTTGTAACTTAATAACAAATATCCAAGAACGTTCAAAAAATTTTTATGAAAATTTTCTTTTTATCTAGTGTTTATTTTAGATATTTTAAAAATTGTTAGCGATTTAAAAATATGTATAATTTAAAAATGAAACTTAAAAAAATTCTTATTTGTGAGAAAATAAAATCGGATAATTTTCGTTTTATTCACTTTCATTTGACTTTGACATTCACTTTCCAAACGGTATCATTGAAACATGATTCTTTAAGAGTTTTTCTTTTCTATCGTTTAGAAAACTTTGAGAAATTTTCTAATTTCAATGACTTTTTAAAACATTTTGATTAAAAATTTTCTACGAAATTTCAAACCAGAAAGACAAAAAAGTACAAGGATAAATATTTTAGTTCGGCAATATCATAAATAACATTAGATTTTAGCAAACATATTAATATTATTTGTCAAAAATAAAGACCGTTTTAAAGCTTACATCTTATTTATATTTTTCTGTTTTCCATTTTCGCTTGTTTTTTCAATAGCTCTGCTATTAAGTCATTTAACATTACGTTTAATATTACGTCATTTAATAATTAAAATATAACGGGACATTGAAAAAACTACTCTGGATAACGTATAATTAAAATAATTGAAATAAATTATCGTATAAAACTTTAATTTGAAACAACTGTTGATTCTTTATCAGTTAGCACATGTTAAAACATGCGCACCGTGCGTCTTGTTTGCAAGGAATAAAGGTAAATGTTTAAAAAGCTAAGGTACTACAATAGATGGTAAATTTGATATTTTAATAAATATTGTCATGCAATTTAGTTGCTAATAAATAATACTGTTTTTGAAGAAATCGACAGAAGAAATGTGTTAAATATATTCATCGAGGTCTTATTATATTTTATACGAATTTATACGAAGGATGGTCGATAATAAATATTCATGTTCAACTTTTTCGACATGTAATTTCTTACTATTTTCAAAATTAGTTACTTAGAAAGTTTAATATTTTCTTTTTCAACGACGTATGCACTTGATGCACGAATACTTACGGACATCGCTTATATTAATGTTCCCATCACTCATGATGGGGAAGCGTTCCATGCCTCTCACTCTCTGTCGATGCTTTTCATGTCATTACTTGCTAAAAAATAAAAACACAATACTTTAACGAAATATAAATTTATCTCGTCGATTACGATAGTCAGGAGGAGACTTTGTTTCCTCCTGAATATTTCCTCGCTACAAAGAATAAAAAAAAAAAAAAAATAAAAAATCAAAAAAATAGCAACACAATAACAGTAACAACAATAACGGATGAAGAAATTTGCCGTGATTGTTTCGTGTGCGCGGCGCATCCGCGTGTAACGCGCGGGTTCGACTTTTTATTATTTCGAGTTCATTGAACTCGAACCAACATCAAACTATTATGCACATCAAATATAACGTCCGCGCATATTTAACTTTCCCTATGAAAAGCCATAATTTTCCTTTACTTTGGCTTTCGTGAACTGTTTAAACATAACGATAGAAGGTCCTCGAGTCCAACGATGGTTACTTTGAAGAATTGTGCGTTGTTTGCATATTTGCATATTTGCATATTTGGATTGCACATTATTCGTAAATTTTTATCAAATAACTAATCTCGAGAAAGAGAATGCGCAAAGCAAACATGTGAAAGCATAACGATTCACTTTTCCTCCAATTGCTTTTCACGGTAGGAAGAGGTGACTCCGGGGGACTATAAATGTGGGATTGTACCAAAGCGATTCCACTACAAATAAATCGAGTCAAAAGTTATAGGTTATCCGAAAGAGTTGCAGAGGTCTCGCTGCTCCCGGAATTTCTCGCCTCGCACGACATAAGGAGAATCAAGCGATAGCGAAAGCTCGTTGGTGCACCGAGGCCCGGGTAAACGATTTCGTCGCAAATCTCGCGCAAGAATCGAGATGCAAGACGAGATATAATCAAGCGCCCCGAGATCGCGCGCTTTACGGGTTACAAGGCAGAGCAGCAGCTGTTGGGCAAAGCCGTTCGCGAGTCCGAGCTCGAGGGCAAATGGAAAAAAGCGCGGCTCGTGGACAAGGATGGACGGAGGCTTCCGCGAGAGGCGCCAATTAACGGCTCAAGGAAAGAGAAAGCGAGGAGAAAGTCGCGCGCCACACTCTGGACTTGGGGCTCTTCCAATCGTTATTCTCCAGTCATTAGACTCCTAGGCGCTTTTTCGCTTCTTTATACGCTTGTCTATTATTAACTGCAAGAGACCGCGCGAACAGATTCATCTCGCGGCGACTCTTTTACAGGAACAGAAAGTGCGGCCGTCATTGTCCCTTTTTCCTAGCAAAGGTCGCTGCTGGCTCTCCGATCTAACCTCAAAAATCGTTGGCTCGCGGGAGGTCGACGGCGACCAAGAGTCGCTCGCCGACGACGATGGCCACGATGTCCGCATTGCACTCGGTTACCATAGCACTCGCACTGGCTCCGGACAGCAGCCTCAATCTCTCTCTCTCTCTCTCTCTCTCGCTCCCGCTCCCGCTCTTATATCACTCGCAACGCGCACTTATTTCGCTGCAACCGATACCTTGGCTGACTCCGTGGAACTGCGTCGTCGCCCTCGTCTCTCTCGCTCCTCTGGACGAGGCAAGGTTGGCGATCCAGTGCGCGAGGAACGCACTTCCGGCTACTTTCTCTCTCGGCTCCGCGCCGCGTACGTGCGCACTCGCTTTCTCTCTTCGTTTATTCTCGGCGGTGCCTCCGCGGCGCGAGGAGCGCGAGTGGCTCTGACGACGTTGACGGAACGTCGACCGAACGACTGAGCCCGGAGCAGCGACGTGAGTGCGAGCAGCGCTGCGCCGCTGACCGCCGATGACCGCCGCTGGGCCCCCGGGCGTCTGCGCCTGAGTTCCCGGGCCCGTCCCCGTCATCCGTTACATTCCTCGGCGTCCCGTCCTAGTTACATCGAGCGCACGCTTAGGGACGCCTCCCGGACGATTCCTTTGGGAAGGCGGTGACGCCTGTGAAATACCTCATTGTGATCGCTGTTACGTAAAACTGCTGCTTCTTCGTCCTTGTCATCTTGCGCGAATCACGAGGCTTTGGCCATTGGGACTCGGTGGCACTTGACTCTTGACTCCTCGCAAAAGGTTTCCAACGACTTCTTGAACGTTCGCGACGCGATACAGAATTTATTCCTCGGTTCTCTGCTCTTATATGATGCAGCTATTGGATCCACGTTACGAATATTGGAATTCTTTCCTTTCCTTTTTCGTATTACCGACAGTCGTAACATCTTTTTATATTGTTTACTTAATAAAATCTATAACATTAGCCAATAAATTTGACCAATTTTAATTTTCTCTTTCCCCGTTAAAACATCGATATCTTTTAAATTGTTATCCCTATTTGCGTGGCTAGATGCTTTTTTATCGTGACCGTTTAGGTCACCTGCTTACGCAGTTCAAGCTTCTAATCTTCGTTCTAGCGACAAAGAGCTTGAAAGCTCTTGTTAAGGACTGTTGGTAACGGTTCATCGACGAAGAGCTGTACGAGTCTTTCTGAGAAAAATTCAGCACGCTTTTTATAAGCGCTTAGCGAGGAGCTGAATTTCCGAAAAGTGTATATCAACTTTGTGTTGATATACACGTTGATATACAACGTTGCGCATTGATTTGAATTTGACGAAGAACGCCAACTAGGATTAATCGTAAGCAGCAATGTCTCACCGGTATTATTATTATTCCGAAACAGGAAATTGTGAATAAACGCTTACGAAATGCGTTCGCGTCTTCGGCCTTCGTAGAAAGAAGAATAAGAGCCATTGATTCGGAAGAGCTTGAAGAAATAAAACAGGCTACGCTAATGAGGATCGGCACTATGCCCCTTTTTATACTTTATTTTATGCTTTACATTAGGCACTGATGATCGGAAACGACAGCGAAACTGTTTAGAATTTCCGTTTTTCAAAGTCAATCCCGATACCGCAGTATTAAAAAGAAGTCATAATAACATGCAAACCTTAACTACATTCAAGAAAACATCTTATTGATAAACATGAGGTACACGAATGACACATTTCTTTGAAACTTCTATTGGTCGTACTAAAATAAATAAAAGAATACGAATTTCCTACGGTTTTAAATAATTTTTATAAAAAATAGAAAATTAGAGTTGACGTCGGTAAAACATCCATTGCTTATTAACATATATATCAAGACTAAAATTTTTAAAATAAAGAACTTTGATTCCTCGATATTTTATATATATATATATATATATATATATATATATATAACAATAATATTGATGGGAAGCATAAAGTGAGAATTTTTATAAGTAACTTCTAATAAAAAATCTAAATTTTATCCTTAGACAAATAATGCACAGTATTAAAGTACTTGCGCGATGATACCATCATTTTACTCCTACATATTATTTTACTATATTATGAGCAATTGCTTACTCATACGCACGCACGCACGCACGCACGCACGCACGCACGCACGCACGCACGCACGCACAAACGCGCACTCCTAGTCCATTGGTGCACACAATGTTGTATCAAGATTTCGACGTTCAAAGAACGTCTTAGTCGAAATAATTTTAGTATAGCGAATATTTAAGAAAATAAACGACAAACACTTTTTGTAAATTACCTTCTACAATAAAAATTTCTAAAAATGAACTCATAAGAGAGCCGAAAAATTATTCTTGTAAAAATGATAGAGCCCACAAAATAATTGTCACTAATTAAAATACCAAAATGACTTTCAGCTACAAAAGAACACGACCTTTTTTAAGGACAATCAAATAATACTTATTTCTTTAGAAGCATCTTGTTGTACCCGCCATAGTTTAAGTTTACATCGTAACCGAGTAAGCAAGTCCATCGGTGGATATCGTCATCTTTCTCACGGACCATAATTAAAAATTAAAATAATTCATAATATCAGTTACACAATTGATTAATGCATCCCTGCAGAAATTCAAATAAGAACTCCTTCTAATTTCTAATAATCATCCGAGAGTTAACATTACTACTTCATCGTATGTTTTATTTCTTCGAACAACTCTCATGCATAAGCATATAAAATAATTAGAAATCGTATTCGTTAAAATTGGTCGAATAATTTTTTAAATTAAGTATTTATTTTTCATTTTTTAAGAAAATAATATGCAATCAGCTCACGAATATTAGATGTATAAAGAAAAATTTAAAATTTTCTTCAGAATCAGCCATCGAGTCGGATAAAAATCAAATAAAATTACAGGAATATTATTGATTAAGTATTTAATCGTAAAACATAAATTTTATATATATATATATATTATATGGCCTCTGTAGCTTATTTTATACGATGATATTTAATCGCTAATAAAGTCGAATAATTTTCTTATTCATGCGTAAGCGATTTAACAGAAATATTATTAGTCATTACTGTTAATGTATATTGCAATAAATATAAAGGTAGAATAAGAAAATTAACGAGAAGCCCGTATAACAACGTGAAACAAATTATGCAGGAATTAATGAAGCGAAAGAAAGAAACACGGGATAAAGAGAAAGCGATATTAGAAATCATAATAAGTTTATTTACTTAAGAAGTTTATGAATTCTAATGAAAAGTTGTACAAAATGTTTGGAATTAGAAGAAAATATGAAATTCTAAAAATACAAAATTATGATCCGAGTAAATCTTTCACTTGAGATCATTAAGAAGTGATGAAAAAATTTTTTTAACTTTTCAACTCAACGGACAAAGAGTTTTCGATACCCGGTGCACGATCGAGACAACGTGGACGTATTTTAAGAGCATTTAGATCGGAACAATTGTAAGCCCAGCCCTGCTTGCTAGGATTATTTTAAGGGTATTAAAATTAAAAAATTCAGGTTGCACGAGGAAAAGTAGAATTTGTTTACATTCCAATTGAAGTATTAACGGCGTCTCGTCGGCGCGCTAGACAACTGGAAGTACGGCGAAAAAGAATTATTTGTCTGAAAAAAGGAGTATAAAAGGAAGTGTCGGAGGTTGGTGGAGGCGATGGCGACGGCGATGGCGACGGCGACGGCGACCGCAGCGGGACGAGGGAGAGAGCAGGAGGTGGACGGGAGGATGACGGGAGGATGACGGGAGGATGACGGGAGGAGAGGAGAGCAGTGGCTAAATTTATTTCGGGTGAGAATGACCGCGTAGATGCGCCGCGGTAGATTGAAGGAGTGCTTAGCGCTCTACCATGCGAGTATACACGCACGGAAGTACTTGCTCCGCTTTAAGCTCTGCACTCGTCTTTGTCGTTGCGCGTCTTTTCTCCATCCTTCACTTGGGATTTTTTAGTGCGAAAATAAGACCAACTTGCTCGTGTCTTATGCTTTATGCTTAGGCCAGATGCGAAATTCGCACAGTCCAGCGAACAGGTCCCACACGCGCTTATATAAAGGAACTAGAGATAATCTAGAGGAACACAGTGGAAGGCTTATTCGCCTCTTTTTGCGCGCTACTTTCGAGTACGTACTTCATCTCTGTTTTCTCAAGCACATATAGCCTTCGCCTCTTCCTATCTGCATTCCCGCTCTCGTATCTACCACTATCGTAATGTTTCGGCAGCGCGTGCGATGCTTTATACGTCCTTCTGATATTTTCCGTCTGCTGGTGTGCATTAAATCGTCTCGAGGATTCCCAAGTCGAAATAGAACCGATAGGCATGCATAGACAGTTAAATAGAAGGCGCGCGAGATGAAGCGAGAGGCCGAGTAAAGTAACGGCTCCGAATGCTGATTGGATAGCGTTGGCCCACGTGTCGGATTATCTTCAGGGACGTATGACTAAATCTTTAGAACCCGTAGTCGCACGGTTTCCTCCGAGAAGAGCAAGTTCTTTCCGAGAATTCGAGAACTCCGTCTGCGCTGCGGTAAAGCCATTGTCAATTTCGAATTTTCAACGGTCGTTTCTTTCAAGAACGAGAAGCTAATAATTCCTCATATTTTAGGCACTCTTACATTGATCTTATTACAAAGAGCTTTTAAGCCTTTCCAAGACTTTTTCTATCAATGTATTTACTTTGAAGTTAAGTTTCATCATTTAGAATTGCGATGAAATCACTTTGGAATCACCGAGACAATTATTGTACAGATATCCTTCGCATCTACAAGAATTACGCACACGTGTAAACATTATTTTTCTGCATCGTACATCTGCCAACACTCGGATTGCGTGACTTATCAAAATGTTAGTATCAATATCAGGCATTTAGTTAACGAATCGTTAATAATTAATCATCTCGTTCATTGTAAAAGATGAATTATATAATAAGTATATTGAATATAATAAATTCAATTGCGCGCGATTAGTGATTATTTTTCAATTAACATAATATGATAAAGGAGTAATACTTGATTAAAAAAAGAAATAACAATAGAAGAGAACGTTACATAATTATCGGATACAAGTCCAATTCATCCAATGTCATAAAGGTAATTATGGTAGGCAGATTAAGATGAGGAAGGCATTCATCTAGTGTGTGAAATAAGCGATGGACAATGTGGTTAGACTGAGAAAATCGAAAAGCGAAAGATCCTTAACTAGATCCTTAATTAACCAAATAATTTGGCCTTATTTGCAAAATATGCAAAATAGATAATAGTTGCACTTTTATGTAGCGGCGATCAAACTTTAAGTTCGCAATATTAATTACATATATTTTATTATTTTACGATCTTTTGTGCAAAATATATTGTAAACAAATTTCAAAAATTAAAATCAGCACCGATTTTAGCCCTTTATCACGATCTTATAAATAAATGAGAATTTCATGGCTGTGAAAGTCATGCACCGATGCAGACATTCGCCTAAACGCAACCTTTTATAGTATCGTGGTATATCGTGCAATCGTGATATAGATTTTATCATTAGGCACAATTGCGACATACGTGGTTAACAAATATTATAGATAAACAAAGATGTTTATCTAAATTGATGCTCAGAGCATTTTCGAGGAAATGTTATGTATTTTTAATTTAATAGCTTATGCTTTAATATCACGATAAAAAGCTTCTCATAATACTAATTACATGAATTTTTCACTTTTGTATCTAGAAATTAAAATTTTTTAAAAATTCAAATTAAGTATCAACAAAGAGCATGGAAAAACAGAGAATTCTTAAAGTCTTTGAAATGTTAACTATGTGTATGAGTAAAAATGAAAGAGAAAGACGTATTTACGATTATACTAAATCATGATGAAAGACTTGTTCGTGTTTCCCGTACATTCTCATTATGCCCTTCCAATTTATTTAAAATTTTAATTTACAAATCTTCCATTTCTCAATAGTTTCAAGATTATTTCATTGTGTATTATTATTATGCGCGATCGATCTGGCATCACAAGTGGTTTGTATAGTCAAGAATCACTAATTCACTATTCACAAAATTGTTATCTTCATATTGTTTCGTTCGTTTAATTTTGCTTTTCTAGTTGTTACGAAGGCCAACCTATTTTTAACGTAAGTGATACGTATATTCGGTAAATTAATTATAAGATCATTTTCTAATCTTTTTTAAAAGTTTTAAATAACCATTATAATTCCAGTAAAATTATTTAGAAATCGAAATTTGAGTTTTATATATAAAAGTGTTAATAAGTCTTAATTATAACGATTTTAAAGATTAAAAATATTTAATTTTTATACGTTGTAAATTTAATCTTTATAAATAAGTTGATATTGCAATTTGATATTATCTTATTATCGAATTGTATAGTTATTTGAAATAGTGCTCGGATCATTTACGTTATTCGTTATCGTTTCTAAAAATTTAATTAATAAATAAGTAAGGTATCGAGGATGAATAAACTACGATAATAAATCTACGATAATACAATTATGCAATAGTGTTACTTAATTCATATCGCGAACATCCATTTTGATTTCTTTTCGCAGTTAATTAGACAGATATGATTTATGTGAAATAAATTCAGAAAGTGTGCCAATGAGTATTTTTCATTTCAGAAGCAATCACACTTTGACTAAAAAGTTTACATTTTCATAGTTTTTTAAGTATTTTTAAATTAAGAATAATCTGAAATAAAAGTTTCCATTGAATCGGAAATGAGTCTGAATTTCACGATGACTATCGAAGCGATTTTCATATATTCATAAATTTTCCTATTTGTTCTTCCATATAAAAAGTATGTCGAGTGAGAAGCTTTTCTATGGGAGAATTATCACTGAAATTTACTGATTGTATGCCGATTGCCACCTACGTTTCAATGTTGTCGCTAATGCGAGTTTAGTGAGGTATAACGCGACAAAGAGTGCACCGGAATATTTTCTTCTGCCAGTGACTCATTTGTATGCAGCCAAGAACCCGCTCTTAATTTATAGATTCAAATTTATAGAGGCAGATCCGTTGTTTCAATGGTTGTGCTCGGGGGTGCGCGCGCCCTTTGACAAAAGCCGATCGGTGCAGGGCTGTCAAACGATCTCAGCGCAAAGTTTGCTGACATCTCGCTTGACATATCGACCAAGAGTTACGGCCAAGATATGCCGAACAAGAGCGCCATACCTATTTTTGGACAGCCGCAGCCGCAGCAGCAGCCGCAGCAGCAGCATCATCATCATCGACAGCAGCAGCATCGACATTTGTTGGCGCACTCGAGTCCTTACGGCTTGTTGCAGAGCGCGCGACGTCGACTCCAGTGCTCTCAGGTGCCAGTGCGTAGCACTTCCTCGCGCCAACAGGAGTCCTGTAAGCTCGTCAACTCGCTCCGAAAGTTCCCGGTGCTGGGAGAGCCTCGATCCGCGAACCGCCGTTTGGGCTCCTCGAGGAAGAGTCTCTCTATGGTCGATCTGTCGCCCGCGCGCGGCTACGTCCCGTCCGAGCCCTGGTGGGTACATCGGTTAACGTTCGAGAAAAGCTCGTAACGTGGTTAGAGTTGCTCTGCTCTCTCTTATCTAGGCGTAGAGACCGAATCGCAGGACCGATCGATGTCTGTCGCTTTTCTGAAACTACTATTGATCTTGAGCTATTGTCAGAATAATTTACAAATGAAAGAGAAATTTGGAAATAGCGAGCAGCTTTTATGAATGCCTTTCCATTTATATTTTTTGCCCTTCAATACCACGGATCGATAAAGATGTTCCTATTTTTTCCGCATTCTGTCTTACGTAAATTTTCAACTCGCTATTTTACGTTCTTCTTGAGTTATTTATGTTTGGAATTTATCGTCTACTTTCGTTCGAGAACTTTATCAAATGTCAAATCCAAATTTTTCTTTCTATATTTTGATGATGATACCTAGCCTAACACTGGATTCACACACACGCACCCGCAGGCAATTATATCAGACACCTGGCTTTTTCAAACTGAAAAAATAGTATAAATAGCACGTGATTCCTAAATAAATAGTATTTTCAATAATTTTAATGAGATGTTAATCCTACTACACGTACGTGCACGAGACGCTTAAACTAACCTACATATTTTATAATATATGCTTAAGTGAAACACGAGCAGATTTGCGAATTTCAGATTAACTCGAATATACTATATACTGCATAATATGATTAAAAAAAAAAAAAAAAAAAAAAAAAAAAAAAAAAAAAAAAAAAAAAACAATGCTTTTTCGAACTTTCGCCATTATTTTATAAAGCTAAAACGAAGATCCTAAACGCTATGGTAACAGTGTACTATAGTGCTTGATGTAACTTTGTTTTCTGAATTCACACATAAAAGTTTAATTTTCTTTTATCTATATTTTTCATACTGATTATTTCCGGTTGGTTATCATTGTGATTATTACTGTTCTCCTAATTATCTACAAAACTAATTATTAATGAAATATTCACCGAAGCAGATACACCTTTTTTAAATTGCACATTTGTTTAACAATTCAGATTTTCCATAATATCTTTCCATGGTATAATCTTCTCTAGAGCGTAGAGAACTTTTATTCATTTGTTCGGTCATAATGTAAATATTTTACAAAGATGGTATTTAGTGAAATTGGGAAGCCAAAGGCTATGCCGCTAATAATTTGATTCGCGAATACCTCGGATTGAAATGTCTCGATGATCGATCTTTACGTTTACCAGATCGAAATTTCTTCTATTCCACGTACATTCAAATAGAAACCAAAAAGTCTTAAAAATGTAATAGCTTAAAAGCCACGTTAAATTTTCTACATTCACCAATTTGCCATAAAAATGGCAGAAATTCAGTTGGCGCCGTCAGACGGTGTCCGATAGTCAGTCTGACAGTCGCAAATTGTTGAACCGACTGAATTTTCGAACGCATGAACGTTCGATGCAACCTCCTTAAGGCACACTCCGCGTCTCTTGCGCACGGCAATGGATTTTCAAAAATGAGCAAAGAGCATCAGCTGATAACTACGTCGCGAGGCTCGCACCGACGGCCCTACCCTGACCAAAAAAGTTAATTTGCCCGAAATCTCCAAAGCTCAGAGAATTGCAAGATATCGGCGCGACTCGGGGATGGTAACGATCGTTCCGCAGGAGCGACGCTCGCCGTCTGCACGCTCAGCTATCCTCTGACGAGCTGGACGCGCGAGTCCCGGGCGGCGAGCCTCGTGTGTCGCGCCCTCGCCATCAACTCCTGGCGTCGCAAGCGCGAGGAGGTCGTCCAGTTGCGCGCCTCCCTCGTCGTCCTCGATCAGAGCCTCGAGCATTTTAAGATACAGATAGTCGTGCTTCGGAGGCTCCTCGACAATGAGAACGGACGCGTGGCCACCCTCGCCGGGGAACTGCACCGGGCCAGGGCTCACACCGAGGAAATCGCCAAGGAACGCGATCATGTCAAGTCGGTGAGTAGCGTTGGCTGAGCTATGCTTGTTTTTGTTTTCCCTCCAGAGACTAACCTACATGCGAAAAGAGCTTGCAAACGTTCTGAAAGAAAATTAGATCGGAGACAGTCTTTGTAGCCCTAACGCACCGTCATTCCAGAAAATAGCACTTTTTTGGACAAAATGAGACTCGAACCATGCGAAATTCTTCGATTTTCATTCGAAAAATAGACTTTTATTTTTATTAATCAATCAACCATTCAATAAGACAGTTACGTTGATAAATTTGCGCCCATAGAAATTAAACAACATCGTTTCATGCTCATACTCCCATCTATCCCATAAGACAACTATTCGTTACTTCATTTTTGTTTTTTTTTTCTCGTTAATAAAGAAATATTAAGATGTATGACGAGTTGGTATTAGTTTACCAAATTTTGTATTTCTCTTTCCTTAACGCAATCCCAAGATTCCTATCTGGAGGATTATCCTTTAAAGTTCTAATGTATATAATATTTTAATAATTAATTGAAATATTCGTTTTAGAAAATGAAAAGTTCAATGAATTAAGCAAAGCAAATGAAAATTATTAGTGGTTTTCCGGTGCTCCAATTACTACATTTGGATATATATTTATATGTAAAAATTAAATTTATTATAGATATAAAATTGTTGTACTACTATTTATAAATATGATTTATATATCCAATGTTTGTTTAATTTTCATATAAAATGTATCATCGTACGGCATTAGCGCACAAAATGCTGTGATATCTCTCGATTTTGAAATATTTTTTCACCTTGTTTCTGGTAAAATTAATTTATCTTAATATTTAATATTTATGAGGTTATGATTCAATCAATACATTTTCATATATTTAAAGAAAAAAGTTAAAAACGAAGAAAAATTCAAAGGCAAAAATGAAGAAACAGATATAATGACCGAGATAAATAAAACGATAAAGGACTGATTTATAAATTGATGGATTTATTTGCGTAAATGTATTTTTTTTCTTCCGTTAGATGGTGGTGGTATGGGTGAGAAAAAATGTCAGATAAAGAGAACTAGCAAAATTAATCACGAGTTAATTAAATTGCATTTGTGCAGCATAAAATTTTTCGGTTTAACAAAAGCACAGAATGAAAGCTGCACTTGTAAAAGGAATATTTTCATGTCGTATATCTCGTTGTTAAATCCGAAATGCATATTTTGGGCAAATAGGAATGTCACCGAAGGCATTATTATAAGAAATAAAAATAAAGGCCACACCTTTACGTATCATTCATCCATGTAATTTTCGCATTCGAACACGTAGAAAAGAGACAAAACATAAACACTTTTGTAAATCTAAGCGAACTCCTGTTAAAGTAGTGCTGTATCGTAGACACGAGCAAGTTTAAGATACACGAGTGACAAATAAAGCTGTGCTGCTTTGGGTACAACGACAGTATTAGATCGTAAAGAATAACACGATCGAGAAAATGGTGACATCACAGTACTAAAGAACTACGAGCAGAACACTTCCATAAATATCCGTCTTAAAAATAGGAAAAAGAAGCCGTGGAGGGGGAAGTGCAGAGGCAGCGAGATATCGCGGAGGATCGATTGGTGACTGTTGAAAATTTGCGGAACGAGCTACGAAGCTTGCGCGATCAAGTGAATTTACTTGACAAACAGATTGAAAAGGATCGGGAGAAACTATTGAAACTGACCGAGGATAAGAAGGTTCTTCTTGAGAAAGTAAATTTTATTGTTTATTTACGCATTGTGTTACATTTGCACTCTCTTCCCATTTATGCGCGCGAGCTTATTCCTGAGTTTATTCTGAAAATGAATTTTGAATACCAGTCAATATTCTTAAGAGCTCGATTGAATTATTATGAGATAACAAAAATATCTGGAAACATGTTTTTAGATATAAATGTTCGATAATTTTTATTATTAATTTTTCTCGTCGGATGAAGATTTGTTGATTTGAAATATAGGCCCGACTGGTGAAAACTGAAATCGCTAAATTTTGCGGAGTCGAGAAAATAACGAATGGGAATTTGTGAAACGTCAACAGGATCTTGCATTGCATTAATTTCTCGCCAATAGACGTTTCATTGAATATTTTTTACGCGAAACGTGTATCCCAACGAACTTAAAATGTGTATCACGTATGTGATAATATAAAAATTTAGCGACTAATGGACAATAACCACATAAACTAACATAACTAACTGAAACTAATTAAAAAATGAGTAAAAAACTGCTTCGTCGTTGTAATGAAAGTGTAAAAGTAGTTGCACAAAAGTTAAGTATACTATGAATAATGCGCGATGATACAATACCAGAACGTGGATCGACTAACAATTAAATTCAAGGAAATTCAATGTTAGGGGACTACTTTAAGTCGCACAATTGCAAATTTGTATTTGGTAAAATGGTATGAGAAATGAAGAAATTATTTTCTCAACGGCATCACTTTCGGTTCAAAAACATTTTATATTTCAGATTAATATGAGATTTTGCGTGTCAGCTCCAATCGAAATCAAACCATTGATAGCGTTAAGAGCAGCAAGAAATACGATAATTTATCGGTATACGAGGACGTGGCTAAGGGGAGCAAGGTATTAATATTCCGTGAAAAACGTGAAAAACCGACGGTAATAATTAAACTCGAATTAGAAATTGGGCAGAGACAATGCCAGCGCGCTTTCTAAAAAGAAATTGCAAACCCTTAAGAAAAGTGAGTTGGAAATAAATGGGCAACGCGAGCGGAATCGTTGATGGGCACGAACTCGTAACTGTCGAGCGGTGGTCATGAATTAACGTCGCGACGACGCTGACGTCGACATTCATCGCAGGCGTCAAGATCATCGCTCGCCAACCGGGAGAAAGCGCGTCGGCCGTTATCCGAGGGCCGTTCGGTTAAACGCAGGTACGCGATGCGCAAGAAAATTGATCCTTCGCGATGAGTCAGCGGCTCGATCCTCCCGCGAACTCCCGCGAACATCGGTGATTCAGCTTCGAGCGGCCACGAATTCACCCTCGAACGAGCCCTAATCAATGATGCGGCGCGGTAGGGCCAGGGGATGAAGGCCGTTACTCAGCGGTGCTTGCGGGGCGGTTACTTGCCGCGCGTCCTTTCGAAGAACTACGGGCCTCGCCATTCGCCCATTTACGCCGATTTACAACATTTTGAAATGTTCAATCGAATGCAACGATCCTCTGCAAATGATACGAGAGAGCCGAGTACACGATCACCGTTCCGTACGACTTACTTAAAATTCTCTTCGAGTCAAGCGTCTCGAATTTTCCAAATATTCGCTACTTAACGACGACAACGAGATCCGAGCGATTGGAATTTACTTTTTAACATCACCAGATTCTTAAGACTAGCACAATGTTGTGACAATAAGTTACGCGGATCACTAGATTAAATAATTTCGAGGTCATGGCTTTTCAATGTAAGCTATTCCGTTACACGTATTTCATTGAACGTGCGAAAACTACGAAGATTTAATTCGAAATTATAAACGCGAGGACGTAAGTTAATGTCCCTTGGTATACTTTAGCCTCCAATATGTTTAATGATTTAATAACGATTTAATCATTATCAAGCTGAACGGAATTCGACCAAATGCAAAAGCACATGTATCAGGAGATCTAATCACATATTCCGAACGAGTTGAGAAATAACGCGATGCATTGAAATAACTTTTCAAATATTACGATGGTAATTGGCTTGTGCAGGTAAAAATATAAGCATTTTCCCGCTGTTATTCCCCGCTAAAATGTTAAATCGTTCGTTTGATCGCCGTTGACATAAAACTTTTGCACCGACTCGCTGCTTTACACTAAAAATGCACCGTTTGAATTAGAAGCGACAGTGCAAGCAGTCGTTGTTATTAAAAGCCATGCCGCGTTAGTCAGTGGGTCGGGCTGAACTCCCGAAAGGAACTTTGACGCGGAAAAGTGAAGGAGTCCAGGTCGAATATCAACAATTAGAGCTAAGGCCCTGGACAGGTGAGACTATCTGGGTGAGACTAAGCCAGGCTCTCGCGTACCACCCTGGAGCAGAGGCAGGCATCCGAACAAAGCGGCAAATTCGAAACGCGAGCCCGTACGCTTTTAGCTCGGTAGAGTAGAGTCCGAGGAGTAGAGCTTCGCGGGGGGTTGTCTCCGCGAGTGTAAATAAGACGAGGCGAGCGAGTCAACGCTCCCGCGGATCTGACTCACGACTATGAGCCGCGCGCTGACTCAATGTCACATAATAGCTCGCGCGAGATGCGCGTGTGTGCGTTCGGCGAACGGCGGTCTTGTTGGGGGCGGGGCGGGGCGGGGGGATCGATATTCCATTGCGTACCCCTCGAGGCCGAGCGATTCGTTCGCGACTCTCCCTCTGACTTCTTTCCACCTCGAGACCGAATTGCTAATGAGTTTTTTTTGCGTCACGCGAGAAGACGCGCCTGGAGCTCTTCCGCGAAACGCCAAAATCGCGTAAGCACTCGCGAACTGCTGTTCGCATAATTAATTCGTTTGCGGGAGGTGCGTGTGCTTGTTGTGACGGAAGCGACTAATCAAGCTACTACTGTAACATTGCTCCGACAAATAAGTGGAGTTCTTGAAAACTTGCTGAGAATGCGCTAAAATATCTGTCCGAGTATTGTCCACTTTCTCGGAATGTCAATGAAGTGCTTTTAGCACCTCCGGAGGCACACGCATTTATTCAAATTTGCGCAAAACAATCTTTTCCATAACAACTTGCAAATTGTTTTTCTTTTCTTGGAGTGCTGTTTTTTTTTTTCGAGGGACAGTAGCGTTTAAAAGTCGAAATTGCGAAATTACGAAAATCACTGTCTTAGGTTGTTTATTTATGAACATTGATTGCAAGCATTGAACGAGGATAGATAACGGTAAAGAAGTAAATTTTTCAACTAACGGGGTAGTAATGCAGTATGCAAACGAGCTTAATTTATATGATGGTGGTACGCTTAATGTTACGAAATCCTGCTGAGTTTTCCGTTTTATAGCCCAGCTTTTTTCAAAGGTCTTGTGACATTTGAAAGAGAAAATTTGGAAAATAGTAAAGGCTCAAAGGGTCTAAATTTGAAGATATTCTTTAGAGGAATGAAAAAGCTCTAATATATATATATATATATATATATATATATATATATCCGTTGGATACTCTCTGTACGTATCCACTGTCTGTATCCCCTCGGAATCCAATAACCGCTATAATCATTAGGTATAATTCGATGATTAAGAACTTTTAAATCTTTTGATAGAAAAACATTGGACAATGTAATCGTTCTCCTTTTCTCAATTTCTCTCATCGGACGATGTTAAACAAAGTAAAAAATCGTTATTCGCTTATTGTAAATGATTGTAAACATAATGACAGGATACATGGATTGGTCGCCTGCTAAAGATAAAGACGTCAATTGATATATGAACCGAAAGATCCAGTCGGTTTATTTATAAATGAGATATAGTAAAGAGTCCAAAGGGCGGGAACGTGGAATTGAAATTCGAGTCGATAAAAAGCCGCGAAGGAGGATCGCCGCGATCGTCTATGGAGGAAAAGCTTCGAACGGGAGGAGATTTGGTCTCGTCGCCTTAAATTATTCCCTAATGTATCTCGAAAGGGCTCGGTGTTAATTAACTTTGCTCGCGCGTTTTAAAATTAACTCGTGTGCAGGTCTCGACGAGCGAAGCTCTGGCAGCGGAAAGGGTAGATCGCGCGCAGAAAGCAGAATTATCACTCGAGGAAATGCAGATGCAGCTCGCCACGCATATCGCCATGACTAACTCACTGCAAGAGGAGGTGCACCAGTTTTTCAAGTAAACGCGCACATTACTTTCGCGTCTTTTTTCGCGTCTTTTTCCCTAAGCCATTGCGCAAATTTCTATTTTGGGACGTGAGGTCGCTCCCTCGATCGCTGCATTTTTTTTCGCTCTTTGCGCGTTCGACGTTTTTTCTCACGAAAGACCAAACCGACGTTCTACCGATAAAATTATTTGCGTTGCACGTAATCTTTTCCTTCTTACGGTCACTTTCCCGAGCCGATAGACTTAAAAATTGCCTTCGTCTATAACGCGCCAACGATTTGTAGTTCGTAACATTTATCTCTCTAATATAAACTTTGACGATACGAAAATTAACTATAGAATTATCGACTCAAGACTTATCGCGTTGTCCATTTTCGAAAGATCAAATCTTTCAAGGGATACAATTATATAAGAATGCTAGTGCTTTTGAAGTTTGAAATACGAATGCTTACACATCGTATTTAAAAATAAAATTTAAACGAAGTAAAATTTGAGAATAATAACAGGTTAAAATTCAAATTCCGCTTTTATAAAGAAAATGGCTAATTAACATATATGATTGAGCTTGATGCCGTTAAAAATTTTGTCGTAAAAACAGCGACTTGAAAGAAAAAGAAGATGAAAGATCCGAGCTGGAGAAAATGTTATACAAAATAGAAATGGAGAACGTAGCAATGAAGGAACACTTGCAATCGCGTGAGGAATTGGATCTTACGCTGAACTCTCGAGTGGCAGATCTGGAGAGTCAATTGGCAGAGCGGGATTTGAAGATACAGCAAATCGAATTCACGTGCGCCTCTCAAATGTAAGAATTCGCCTAATTAGTTGGCGTAAATTATATTATTATCCTAGGACAATTGTCGATTCTGACTATTAACCATTAGCATTGATTTTGAAAAAATGTTTTTGCATAATCGGCAAACGGCAAACGGCAAACGGCAAACGGCAAACGGCAAACGGTTCTTCATTTTGCCTTAATGAATAATAAATTACGCGTAGCACGTAACTGAATTTGGTAAAATTGTATTCGTTTGTCCGCACTTCAGAACTCGATCTGTTAAATTCCTATTAGTTTGCGTATGAAAATCTTGATTAGAAAAGTCATCGATTGAATGTCATTTTGAATTTAATGAGACGAGACGAGGCGAGATGAGAACATCCTTTAGCTTATGCCACTCAAAAATAATATATTACTGCATTACTTTAATTTGATACTTATAATAACGTAAGTGATCTTATTAGTGGAAATGTCATCAGTGGTAATTCGCAGTTCATAAAGTAGTTCATTAAGGAATGAAAATAGTTATAATCCGAGTCAATATTGCAATATATTATTGGAAATAATAAATGGAAAATTTTTTAAGGTTGGAGCTGAATGAACTTAGAGAGCGTTTGCTTCTGCAAACGGAGAAAAATAGTTGGAGTAGCAGAATTCTACAGTTGGCAGGGAGCGTTGTTCGTGTACCACGAGCGATTCTTCGCACTTTATCTTTCTTCACAACTGGAATGTCGATCGTTTTATAGGAAAAAGTATGCTGAAAGAATTTATTTAATTCGCGTTCAAAATTATATTCAATTTTTTTAAAAATAATAATTGCTTAAAGTATTTGTGTGAAAATCCAGATATTGTATATGAAATGCTGTATGTTCCCTGTGTTTCTCAAGTTTTTCGAAACTAGCTCGAAGATAAATTTTCATTTAAATTATTATTTATAGATCAGATTTATCTATACAGCTAAGATATAAGATGATAACCAGTTAAAAGTTTAGTCCTAAAGTATTTATAATTCTCAATGAAAATTGTGAATAAGTTGGTCTGTTTTAATGGCAGTAATTTTGAACTATAATTGATATGAAAAGTATCCCTTATTATAAGGATTTAGTAAAGATCTTTAGAATATACGTAAAGTATATGAAAAGGTGAATAAATGTACAAATTTTATTACAGTTTATCGCACCAATATTGGAGTAACAAAATAATCCAGTGATCCTGAATGATATTCTGATTCAAATTGATTACGTGCTCGTCAATTCGTCGAGGAGGGCATTTTAAGGTGAAGGTCGTATGTACCGTGTAAGAGAATAAAATGAATGCGGATAAAGTGTACGTTGTAATTTGAATTAGAAAATGAATGACTGAAAATAGTGATAATTATTATATGAATTTTATTTTGATATTTTTTTTTTTATTATAACGGTTATTTTAATGATCAATAAAGTTTGAGATCAATGATACGTGATAATGTAATTGAACTGAATGTAAGGATACGAAGGATGAATAAATTTACATTTTATTATTATTGAAATAAAGACTGTGGTTTTGATTTTGCTCAATCGATTTTGAAATATTTTACGTCTAGTCAAGTTTATTATGAATTCCACGAAGTAAATGTACATTTTTAATATCTTACGAACGGCATGAATGCAATATACACAACATTCTGCTAAATATGCAGTCTACAAATTATTTGTTATCGATCACACGACTAGTTTGTTTAAATATCTATGCATACGTATTTTCCTTTTTAATTCATTTGCCACAATTTTCAAGCGATAGGAGCGTAATAAATATAAAAAAGGATTAATTACATACATAATTTTATGCACATATAACAATATTATTCGAAACTACAATAAATTTTTAAAATTTACAAATATAACTTTAAAACGTTTAATTACAAAATAACGTTTAAGTATTATTTGTCATAAAAGAGCTGGACTTGATGCTTAAAACATATTATAATTACAATGTAATATTTCATCGATTAATACGTGAAAATAAAAATTTTATGCTTTCAAATTTCTCGAAGATTATTAAATTAATATGTCGGTTACTTAAGATATTAAAAATTTCTCGTAAAAAAATTTATAAAATTGCTTATTTGTCAGTTAATTAGTTGGTTAATATAATTGGCATTCCAGCTCTTGTGTTTTAAAATAAATTGGAATAAATTTTTGTTACGAGTCCAATCTTTATATATTTATCAAAAACATATACTGCTTTTACCGTATAAAAAAGGATTAAGATTTATATATTTCTGACGTTGTTATTTTATTAGAACTACTAGATGATTAGGACCAGCAATTCGTATTCAAGTGTAGAGTTAAGTGACAATAAGAAGAACGGGCATCAATTAAAGATGTCTGTAACAGCAGAGTTAGTAGTTTTCACTAGGAAATATTGATTTTATAATTGATATTTTTTCTTAAATCATTCCAAAACCTTCGGTCCCTTCACTGATTGCCAGGAGAAGTGCCTTTTCAAAGTGATCATAGCACTCATAATCAGGCAAGCAGAGTTGATTGAAACTAAAAGTGAAATATTTCATTATGATTAATAATTATTTAAGAATATAAAATTGAAAAATTAACACACTACGTTTTAGAAGCATTTACATATTTTATATTTTATATTTTATATTTAATTCATCATTTAATTACAAGCATATTTATTATTTTCCGCTGTTGCAGAAAATCCGTTATTTTTAAGACGAATAATTTATAAATAAAGCACAACCCCTAATTACTTAATTTTACGTTTTCATATTTTTGGAGTTACTGACTTAACTATTTTATAAAGCACCAATATTGTCGCAATAGTACACGTTAAAGATATATTATAATAATTACTTGCAGATAAAGTGTTATAAAATCGTTAAGAAAAAGAGTTAAAAAAGTAGCTCATCGAGGAATACAATTAAGTTAAGCAAGTACCATGTATGCGCCGTTGGAAGGTTTTCAAAAGTAGGTGCAGCAGTGATTTGGAATCTCGGGCTGAGTTGTTGAAAGCCTCCAGGAGGAAGTTGTGAGCAGCCAGTGGTAAACTGAAGAAGACGTGCCATTTCTTCTTGAGTGAAGTTACTCACTGCAGTCCAAAACCAATCGAGAACTCTGAGGAATTCGGAAGAGCTACCATTTGCAATATGGTGAGCTCGAAGATCAGCTACACTGTATTCTCCAGTTCCACAGAGAAGCAACTAATGGAAAAAGCATTTATAAATCACGTATTTGCATTCGCATATACAAGTTTTTATGCTAATATATCGATTTTTTATGAATAATTGTGTATAATTATTTAGTCAGACAGTACCTCTAGTTCATTTTCATCAAAAATTCCAAGAAGATTATCTGGAATAAGTTCATTCAATCCTCTTAAAAAGTGATCAACTTCATTGCGAATTGAACTAGCTAGTCTATGTTGTGCTAAGGCATCTAAATATCGAAGTTTCATGTCATTTGTAACGCGAATTTTACTACCGCCGGGAATTAATTCTGCCAGCTATATTTCGAAATATAATACAATTTAACTATAACTTCTATTTACTGCTTTCGATTTTAGATTTATATTTACAATTTTAGAAACTTACTTTTATTAATTGGCCATCTTTATCATATTCCTCTTCAACAAAGTATAATTCCATTTCCTCGACATCATTTTCTAAGATATATTTTACTTTGCTTAAGTACAAGTCAGGATCATCTTGTTCAAAGTATTTATAATGTACTCTAAGACCGATGATTTGTGCTAAAAATGATCGAGTAAATCGAGCACGAACAAGTTGTCGATAAGAACCCCCAAGCGCCGATTCATATAGACATTTGCCAACTATTCTTCCAGCAAATTCAAAGTGTTTTAACTTTAAATGCGGCGGTCTTTTACTGTTCGGATGGACCAAAGCTTGTTGAGACTCTCCAAATGATTCAAAGAGTCCATTTCCTGGATCAAATAGAGCAGCGCAAATCATCTCAAACCATTCTCTGCGAACTCCACCCCAATCGACACCTAGTATTATATAAAATCATGAATTAATTACGCATTAATCCATAAACGTACGCAGTTCTTTAACGATTCTTTAATGATAAAAATTCACCTTGCTCTCCTTGAAAGGTTATTTCGAAATTACGGCACCAATCGCTCACCGAAAATCCTTTCGTGGATTTCATAGACTGGGTGATAATACAAAAAATACAGATTTAACTTATTTAAATTAATAAACTACTTAACATTATGTATAATGTAGACCTGAAGCATGGCTTTTACAATTCTAATGATTTAATTAAAGAACTTTTTCAGTTTTTGATAGGCCCGACATTTACCGGTCATTCATAATTCAGTAACATATTATTGTATTATTGTAATTCCGAAGCACATGCAGCGATCGAATTTTTATTAGGAATTATTACAACGATGAGCTTATTATCATAGTAAATAACATTTTAGTCGAATTAATAAATTCTTTTAGCCACTTTACATATAGTGTTGATGTATTTATTGCGAAATTGGTGTAATGTTGCGTTATTACATCTAGGAGAGCGTTTACATTTGCAGAAATAAAAGAAATTTTAACTCAAAATGCTGGCTGACGTACGATCGATATAGTACATTGCTTCGGAAAGATCAATATTTTTAATACATTTTTAATTCATGAGTAATATATCTGTCTTACCGATTCTAATAATTTGTCACGCTGAGCCTTCAGAGACAATTTTTCATGATAATGTTTCTGATGGTGTTTTCTAACCTCGTGATAAAAGAAATCTTGTTTGTCCGCGAAAGTTTCACTACCACCTATATTCTTTAAAAGAAATAATGTGAAAGTCGCTGCTATGATGTCGCGATAATGTGAGATCAATTCTACAGGTGGTTGGCATCCATCATCAATTGTAAAAGATTCGTAGCCCTCGTGTTGATTATTTGGACTGTCGAAATGAAACTAAAAAATGAATCGATTGTTCGTTCATCTCCTAAATGCCA
Source organism: Wiebesia pumilae (assembly GCA_018907045.1). Taxonomy (NCBI): domain Eukaryota; kingdom Metazoa; phylum Arthropoda; class Insecta; order Hymenoptera; family Agaonidae; genus Wiebesia; species Wiebesia pumilae. Next base: position 3,312,719 of record JACCHZ010000107.1, read on the forward strand.
TTCGCAATTTAATGTTCGATTTACCTTCGTCGATGGACAAAGCCTAAACGTTACTAGTCTCTTTGGGATGAATTTTAATAAATATTCCTTAATCGTCAATTGCTTTGGTGAAATAAAACAAAATACTTTTTTAGGTTTGGAAAACCTTTCACCTTGAATGCCTAGAAGCTTAGCCGCATAACATATGTCAGGATCCTTGGAGGCAACGTTATTATGAACAGCTCTAGACACGGCACCTTAAATTAAATTTATTCGATCGAATTTAGAATAAATTCGATCTTTTGAAAAAAACATGCAAACGTAACACTCGATAAAACGCATTGTAATAAAGCAAATACTTTGATTAAATTTTTTTTTAGTTTCTCTTACTTTCTAAGACTATAATATCGAAATCTCCATTGTGAAGCTGCAGTCCAAATAGGCTTACCGTTGCATGGTAGCAACCGCCCTTCGGGAAACTCACTTTCAAACGGATTCGTTGATTCGGAGCATCGTACTTTAATTCAACGCTACATAGTGCTGGAGAGGAATCATCAGCCGAGCCACCAATCTAAAAACAAATTTTGTTACTATTCTTAAATATACGTAAATTAACAATTGGAGCATTAACTAACTCTGTATTTCAAACGCAATGACAATCTGTGACTTATATTTGCTAATTATTCGACACACTTTTCGAAATAACTTGAAGTCTCAAAAATGAACTAAAGAGCATGAATACTGATACATTCATTTTACGGAATTTCTTATTATCTTAATGCTATGAATTTATGAAATATATTTTCGGTATATTGAATTAAGGTGACTTTGCCCATTAACGACAAAATCAATACTCATTGGAACAACTTACAACTTTCGTTTCGTACTGTAAACAACGCGTTAAAACATTGATAAACGTGTAAAACGTAAAAAAAAAAGAATGGTATAATTAGTAAAGCAATCATTCGAATAAAACTGAACATTCAGAAACATTAATTCCAATTTATTGTCATTATTTTAAAACAGCTACTTAAATCCTCGCATGATTAAAAAATAAGTTGTAATAATTAAAATGATATACAATATTAAGTAGTTTTAATGCAATAGTAATTTATGAGGAAAAAGATTTTAAGTAAATTCTTGTAAAAGTAAATAAAGTTATATGCTGTAAGATTTAATTGATAAGCACAATTTTGAATAGTTTTCAACTTTGAAACGTGATATTTGGCAAAATAATTTTGTTTTATAGTGTATATTTTTATACCAGAAAGATCAGATCAGAAAATATTTTGAATTACGTTCGTTTTCTTAAGAATATAAGTTATTAAAAAAATTAAGGAAATTTTTATTTCAATCGCGTAAAAGCAACTGTACCAGTGTATTAATATCTTCAAAGGTTCTGCGTGTGTGGGGTATGGATATTAACAAAATCAACTTACCTGGATAATATTTACATTATAGCCGTCGACGGGCTCCTCATTGATTCCGAAAGAGCAGAGATTATCATATTCGTCTCGGGGTTCAATTGTCATCAAATGAGCAATTCCTGCTGTGCATACAACGGTTGAACTGTGACGGACAAACACCGTTTTATTCGGATCTGGAGATCCTGAAGAAGCAAGAACGCAATATTAATAGAAATCATTTTATATTAGAAAGTATTAGAGAAATTTCATTAAAATTATTGAAAAAATTATTTTCAATAATTTTTTCAATTATTATTATGTTTATATAAAAAAAGGAAGAGTGTCCGATAATAGAGCTCAAGTTTCTTATCATTTTATCTAACGTTTTTATCGTACATGTTTCTTTAATTCGCGAAGTAAGTGCTTTTAAAATTACAGAATTCTATAAATAATCATATACATTACCTATGATATTCAATAGCGAAGTGAGCTATCTATAGGTTACTCCAATAAAAAATCATTATAGCATTAAAATTTGCTTTAGATATATTTTTAGAATGTTTAATTTTTAATAATGATAATAACTTATAATATTCTTCAAAGGTTCCCCCACAAGGCTAATATTGTGTTAATAATGGCGTGGAAAATTTTTTACTACTCCGTGCAAGATTCAAAATCGACAAGAAAATATACGGTTTGTACGTATACTTGTATCAACTCATTATTGGCAAAATATTAATGATTTGCACTAGCTATCAAACTTGACTTATACTTTACTGTAATAGCTACAATCGTATTGTTTTTTTAAAAAATTTTCTAACAATATTTGTACGTTACGATCAACGGGGAAGCATAAAATTGTAAGATATTTGAAGCAAAACTTTCAATAAGAAACATAATACGTATAATACAGATTTGCACATATAATACGTACAACACGATCTCTAATTACGGTGAAAAATAAAAGTGCGTCACAATAAACTGAATTATGTTTGTCAATTTATGTTTTGTTAATTTTACTATCAGCTTAAATATGAACTTTGAGTAAAAGTAAAAATAACTAAAGAATATTTTACCAGGAAGGAAATTCTTTAAGAACGGACTTCCGTGAACGTGACAAGATCCAATAAGCACGGCAATTCTATATTGTCCAGCATGACGTACCGTGAACTTGACAACCGCTGTATTTGCTGCCAGAGGATCCGTTCCGCCTAAATCTATAAAAGTTACCACTCTACGAGTCCCTTCAGTCACTTCTGTTATGAGATTATCTTTGTCGCATATTGGATATGGTTGACCATTTCTTTGGTAAAACTGAAAACGTTATCAATAGTGAATGCCGAGTAATTAACATAACAGACGTAGTCAATGGATAAAAACCGTTACTAAAACTCAGAGAAATTCTTTCAATTAATTATTTCCTTTCAAACTGTTAACTCGATACACGTATGCAGTAGAAACTTGCAATACTTTTATAATAAATAGTAGTAACTCTTCTATCACGAGGATAGATGAATCAATATTGCATTAATTACGAATGCTTTAAATCAAGAAAATTATCAATTGTTTCGCTGTAATATAATACGTTCGCGAATATAAACATTCGACTTTACAATATTTATTTAATCTGGGATCAGAAAAAAGATGCGCAATAAATGGCGAATCAGCAACAAAACGTTCATCAATCCAGTAAATACAAATATAAATTTACTCCCATGTATTTATGCAAATTCTACACTGTTAATCATCTTAATCAAGAGTTATATGAGCTCGTATTTAATTTTCACAGAATTAGAAGAAATTACTTAATCTGTAGGATAATCTTTGTGAAATACTTTCGTTTTTCATGGACTTATTTTAGTATATTTTAAGAGAAGAAACGAATTCGTCAATTGACTTTAAGTTTATCAATGAGAAGATTGAAATTAATTCAATTTCATTTTTAAGCAAAAAATAGAATTTCAAATTTCCAGAAATTCATCAAAAGTTGTCTTGAAAAGTCAATTAATAAGTCTTAATTAATAACATCACATCGCTTGATGAAATAATATTATATACATTTTTTATTCAGTCATATATATGTATATATTATACAGAGCAATCGTTTGGAATATTAGTAATTTCTAATTTTAAAACAATTTACTAATAATTTACAAAAAATGTCTTAAATATTACTTAATTAAATCTTAGCTTTAATTCTTCATTTGACGGTTTAATTATTATTACTTTTTAAAGTAATAAATATCTGCTTATCCATTCTACAAAATACAACTTAAAAAATATCCCAATATAAATAAGCAAATAGTTGAATGGTTGTAAAGAATATTAATATTCATTTCTTATAAAAATAGTAAATTCGATTAAAAATTGGATGATCATTTGATGACAGTTAATACAAGTATTTTTATTTCACAAAAATTCAAACATTTATTATTTAATTGTCAAAGTAACGATTTATTAAAGATATTTAAGTTTCCGAAGACATAAAAGAGTTCAAATGCAGAAAAAGGGAAAAGAATGTCTTAAAAATACGGCAAAAGTCTATAAAATGTTTTACATTCAATATGATTCTTTTAAGGACTCAATAAATAACTGGGGCAGATTATGATATTCATGACTAAGCTCAAGAAGCGCAAGTTATAATAATGCACAGTCCGCAATAGTTATAATAGTAAGGCAGATTCTACGTTCGTACATCACAGTGGTAACATAAATTGTTGCTTTAGACTTTACAAAGATGTATGTGAAATTATTGCTAATTCACCTGGCGAAGCTTTAATAACATTGAATTGAAAGTGGATTATAACAATGATCAAAACTGCTCACAAAATTTCTGTGATATACATGGATAATTCGTAACTTATTTTGTCATAAATTAACTATTGGGATAACTTAACCATTAAGCAAATTTAGATTTTAGAATTTCCTTGGGCAAGCTATTAATAAACCAGATTTAACAATTCTAATTCATCTTAATTATACTTCATTATCCTACAATATAGTACTATTTCATTCGTATTTTTTTATCGATATTAGCGTTTACATATTAATCGATACGTTTTTAAGAATTTTGATTTTTTTTTAAATACGTCAAGTTCTTAGTGAATAATATTTTTAACTGTACAGCGAACCTAAATAAAGTTTTCATAAATATAGATTTTAACCATTCGAGGTGAGCAATTTCATTTTCGAAAAAATATTTTAGGGCGTTGTTCCTTTAATCGGATATCGCGAGAGACTAAAAAAATCAGAACGTAAGACAGTCTACTTAATCAGTTGCTCATAAACTTGGTTGTATTGTATCGTTGCAACGCTTTCAATATAGATAGACTGCAAATATAATGAAATATGTCGATTGCTGAGACTTTTTTTCATGACACTTATAAAATTTTCCATATACGAGCGATTCAACAAGATATCAACATTCGTCAGCAATTTATATTAAATTACATTATTACGTTAAATTATATTAAATTATTATAATTGAGTATATTAGAATCTATATGAAGTTACGGTTTGGCGCGATATTTGAAATATTCGTAAATTAATAGAGAATAATATGTAACGAGAATATTAATTTCAGTATATGTGACAACACTTGTCAAGCAAAATATTATGAAATGATGTATCTAGCAATCGACTCGTGGTTATAAACGTAGTTAAACATGCCTAGACTACGAATGAAACGAGCAAATTTTTATAATGAAAATGCAAACACTGGATATTCTTTTGACTTGTGAGAAATGATAGTAATGTGAAATTCTGAAAACGGAAACTCCTTCGCTCTTCAAAGGCTGACTGTCGTTGGTCTCAGTGGTGCAAAATGCCTGGGAATGTACCAAGAAGTCGACTGTCCAAGTTGTTCTAGTGGAATGCCAGTATTTTGTAATTGAATGCGTGCTAATCGTCGAAGCGAGTGCCTCCTTGATGTATTTTTGTATTCGTTAATTAAATAACGTCACAAGCGAGCACTTGTGCACTGATTCGTGTCTTTAACTCAAGAGCTCGAAAATTTATTTAATGCCAATCATCGCGTTAAAGTCACGCTTTTAGTACAATTTACGTAATATCGAAACGTAGCTGCGCTTTATTTTTCGTATCCGGTCTTTTGATTTCTTTTTACACTTCAGCCACGTCTACGGTTTTGAAATTGATTCAAATTGCACTTGATCGCGCAGGCAACCCGTCACATATCGAACTAAACACGTAAAACATAAATCTTTTAAAAATAAGCAAAAAATAAAGTTTTCTTATAATTATGCTAAAGTTACAATTCTAATGCACATTTAAAATTGATTTGTTTACATTATTGTATGTCAGAGTGCACGTAGTTATATCGTGTTTTAGCATACTGCATGACGTATAATGACATAGTAGGATACAAACAACATTATTTTAGTTACGGTTATTTTTACTTTGTAGCTTCTAGATAAGAAAAACAATCTTCATAAAACGATACTTTATAAAAATAACTATTTCGTTAATTAACCGTTTGGACAGGGATCGGTCTTTTCCATTTCCTTTTATACATCTATGAAAACTATAGTAAAATATGTTTGATGTAATATTTCTAAAACTATTTTATAACGTTAACGACAGAAAATTCTTAAACACTTGTAAAGTTCAATTAAATTTTTTTCCAATAGTTCACCATTCAGTTAAACCACGCGAAAAATATGGAATAGTTTAACCATAAAATATGGAAAATCGAACTACTTTTAGGATTGAAAATTGTATAGGTTAAGCAGTTAAGCAGTTTTAGTGGTGATAAATACTGCTTCTTACATTTCACATAAAAATACGACTAAGAATAACAATAAAATTCTGTTACGATGATACGCACACACACAAGATTTAAAATATCTTCATTCTTGGTATGCTAGAAAAAATGTAAGTGACATAATCGAACTAGTATTGCATATAACTACTTCGTGGTTAATGTTTGTCAAGAAATATAATCGGTAAGGAAAAAAGGATTTTCTGACAAGACTAATGGCTTTGTTGGCTTTACTCTTCATAATTCCTCCACCAAGAAGGAAGCTTACAGGACGATAAAAGCTAATGTTAATCCTAAAAGATGTACAGCCTTCAAGTTTTGCTAGAAGTCTTAGTAGGTAGTACTTGATGAAGATTTTTAATTACTTATTTTAAGTGCACATATTGCTTTTTCCATTTAAAAGAATCTATAGAAAAATGTTAATATAACAAGTAGCAATTATGAGGTGTTATGTATAAAAAATTGTTAAATTTTTGGAGTATCCTACAATCTCTCAAATATTCTGCAAAATAAAAAGTATATTGTCATAAAATTTTGATTATATTACGAAAATAATGCAAATAGTAACGTACGTGTATCTCCGATTCATCAAGAGAGTACCTTATAAAATATTCATCGGATATTTACTTTCAGAAAAGTTGTCTAGAAAAAGTCAATTTTCAATTAAAGCACAAGAAATTTTAAGACTTCTTACTTTTCTTTCAATGCCTACATTCGTGTTCCCTACATTAATAATCTATTCAAATGTTAAATGCATGAAAATAAAGCAAAATAACGTTGGGAAGTTGGTCAGGTAGATTACGCAGAAACCCACATTCATGCTGGAATGATTTTGACCAAATGATAATATTTCCACGACTGTTCTAGTATCAAGGCTTTCTGACGTATTTTGAGGTATATGCATGAATTCGATTTTCCATATGTATGCATATCATACATTCTTTGTAATTAATAGCATAGAAATATGTTTCTATGCTATTCTAGTAACAGAATATGATCCTAAGAATGGATCGTACTTCCCTCATTGGCGTAGAGCTACGAACATAGTTGGGGCTCATAAAGTAAAAAAGAAGATCTTACCTTAACGGTAAAAGTCATAGTCTCGCCAACGAGTTGAGGCTCTTCCCATTCAAAGTGAACTCGGCAGTTACTGGGCCAAAGATATTTCCCAGTTACGTACTGGAGAAGCGAGTGTTTAGCCTCCGGTGCTAAGGCTGGTTGTGTCATTGCCGCAAGGGTAACGAGCCCCGCGACGGACACCGAGACCACCAGCATACCGCCTATAAACATGGAAAGACAAAAAACGCTGTATTCGTGGGTGAGGTTGAGCTACCCCGTATCCAGACAGCGAAACACACGCTTTCAACGCTGTTGTTGCTTCGATAAACGATGCGCAAGTTTCCTTGAGAGACAGAGAGAGAGAGAGAGAGAGAGAGAGAGAGAGAGAGAGAGAGAGAGACAGTGTGCGTGCGTGCGTGCGTGCGCGTGGGTAGGCACGCGGGTGTACGTGTGCATGCGACGTTTCATTACTGTACTGGACTGCTTTATCGATCGAGAAGTGAAAATTTAATTTCCGTCTAGGAGGACAAGTTTTAGGTGTGTCATTTTTCGTTAAATAATATTCATTTGAAATTTTATGCAAATACTTTATTATTCAATAACATACGAGCAAGCACTCAATGTTAATTGAAATGTTTTTAATTTCTAAGACAATTACTTACTGTTGAATCGATAAAATAATCTAGCATTACAACTTTTACAATACGTTAAACTAAATTATAATTTGCCTTACAACCTTGTGACTTCAAGAGAATTAGATAGAGCATCATCTAAATTCCTTGATCTAATTTAATTGCTCCCGAAATTTTGCAGCAAAATACAGAAATTCCTCTATCTTATCATTAAATAAAGATAAATTTTTTAAACAACTTTCATAAATAAATTATATCAATTACAACTTTATTTTTATAATTATTTTTTAAATTAATAATGCACTTTAAAATTAATTATATTTAAAACGTTATGCAACAAGTGTAATAGAATTGGTTTATTAACACCTGAATAATAAAAAAGAATAAATGTTTAATTCGTGAAATTCTTTATCAAAAGCCGTAAATTCGACCTATTGTTTGTCTATTACATCTATATTAAAGGAATTATACAATTATTAATTTTTTATGTTCCTTTAAAGATTTGTAATACATAGTTATATATATTTGTATATAATAAATAAAAAAACTCTCATCTAATTATGTTCTGAGATTTTTTCCGAATAAAACAACTACTGAGTCATGAATAGTAAACATATTAATGTTCTTTTAGCAACTTATTCAGTTGAGAGTCCAGCAAACAATTTTATGCACATCTTAAAAAATACGCAATGACAAAATGCATGAAAGAGAAAAATTTCTCAAGATTCCTAGGACAATATTACAAAGAAATTAGTATTGTATAGTACAAGTAAATTTGAGTTAAATTTAATAATTTTCACTGATTTTTGAACAATATATATAAATATAATTTTTTTCATAATTGAGAGTTACTTCATTACGTAGTTTTGAAAATGCAGATACTGTTTACTTTGAATAATTGCAAGATAAAATTATATGAAAGTACAACATTCACTTTTTTAAGTATACATACGCATCAAAAACCAATTTTTTACTTAAAATTCAATTTATTCATGGACTGTCTTTCACGAATTATAAACAAAAATTACCTCAATAAAAATTGCTATTAATTTATTTGAGAATCGTCACGACGATTTATTATGTAGATAAGAGTGGAATTAAAGTTGATAACTGTCACGATAAGGTAAACATGTTTATTAAATATTGGATATTAACAAAAAAAGATCTTTCAATAATTTAATAATTGAACATTTGATAATTTTGAGTTGATTTAAATTCATAATAATGTTGAATGAGTTTGTCCGAACAGAGATAAAATAAATTAAAATTATAGTATGAGATCTTTTCTATAATTAGTGATATAAAAACAGCGTGAATTAAAAATTTATAGATAATCAGAAGAGATATATGTATATGTATTGTGATATATTATAAAGATTTTTTCAGTGATAATATTTATTATGCATTTTAATATAATTACTTATTATTTACTTAGAATATCAGTGATAAGTAAAATTTAAGAATTACAAATTGTAAAAAAGTATAGTTTATCGTACATTAAATGTAGATTATTGTTTTTGAATAATTAATATAAAAATATATATAATTTAGAAATATTATGTAAACTTTCTTTATTGAGTCTTCACTTTTAATAAACATAAAATGTTTATTTAAACATTTTTTTAAACAAAAACCATTTAGTTAACATGAAAAAATTTTAATTCTAAATGAAGTAAATCTACGACTCATAAATGGCGAAAAAATGAGACAAAGCATATGTTCCGCATTTACGAGAAGACAAATACGGTTTAAAAATGTAGGTAGAAGAACAGTTTTTTCGTGAACAAATGAAGTCAGATGATCTATTGTAGAAATTTCAATTCTAGTACTAAAATAGCCTTGTACAATTGTACAATTGTATTATAAAAATTTATACAAGAATAATTAAAAAAAATTCTTTTCTAAGTTTCTTTTTTAGTTTAAAATTCGGATCACATACATTATAAAAAAAAAAAAAAAAAAAAAAAAATTATTTAATTTTATTTGATTTGTTGAACTGATATTTACGTAAAGAAGGATATTCTTTTTTTTTTTTTTTATAATATTCCTATACTTCAGTTACGGGAAAAAGTGCATAATATGCGTTATATTGAATGTAAAAATAGCTTGAAAGTATTTTATATTCAGTCATTTTATGATTAAATTACGAAGAATTTTATTACGCTAGCCACTGAAGAATTTTATATTTAGAATTCACTTTTATTCGTAAGTTGAAAACAAATGATTTGCATACTCATATTTGCTTATTTACTGTTGAATTATTGTAAAGTCAATTAAGAAGTTAAAGTATCCTAAATTAAAAACTAGTTTTCAATTTCTATAATAACATGGAGAGCATAGTTGTATTTTATAAATTAAATACCGAGAAGTAAAATTTATATTAAATAACAATATACGCATTTATAGTAAATGTATCAAGTTTTATAAATCTTACGTCGATATATCAATAAGTACTTATGTGCTTAAGCTATAATTTATAAGCTAATATTTGTATAAGTGACTCTTGAAATAAATTTACCTCTTGCTAAGGGTTCTTTAACGGATGCAAAAGAAATTGTAATATTTAATAAAGTTTACATTTAATTTAAATATTGTATTCATCAGATTCTTAAGTAATCGATTCATTTATTATAAAACAAGGTTTTTATGAATATAAATGTTTTAAATTTAATGACCTCCAAGGTTCATCTCGGCCTGAGCACTCAAATTGTAAAAACAGATTTTGCAGTAATAATTGCAGAGTTTTAGATCAAAAGATATGGTACTTTAAAGCAATGGTAAAGTATATCTCGTTAAAATTTCTTCCTTATCATTTCTTATGGTCCGATTCTATTTAATATTTCAATAAGTAAAATCAGTAATAACTAGAACAACGTTAGTAATTGAATAGTAATTGGAATTTTTACCGTACATTTTGATAAATAGTATAAATTTAAACGAAGACTGTTGATGCAATATTAAATAAAAAAATAATTACTTTGACAATTAATAATCATTTAATTACTGAATCTTTTAAAAGTTCAATTATATACCCTTTGCTTTTATTCGTAAGAAAAATATAGTTAGGTAAATGTACACTATTTTTCTTGTATAAAAAATACGCGAATTTATATTAGATAAAAGGATGAAATAAAAAGAAGCGAATGAAATGAAGACTTTTATGTTTAAAATAGGGAAGCCATTAAACAAGCCAATCGTTTCACAAAATCCCTATCATAGCTACATACTCGTGAAAAATCTATAGCGAAGGCTATAGACTTTGCCAGCAAGCTTCACCGACACTTCACGCTTTGTTCTAAATGAATAGTAAAGAAAAGAAAACGAAAGCGCAAAAGAATAAGAGGAAGAAGAAGCCATAAGTATACCCCAAGTCCAGGCATCTTGATGCTGGCTATTCTTGACGACACTGCTCCAAAGATCAGCCTTGAGTACGTCCAAGTCCTCTTTTGACGTAGGCAGCGTCTGCCTCGCCAGGATCCATCGGGGCAGATCTTTGCCAAGTGCCGCTCGGGCCACGTTATCCTCCACCCAGTAAACGTCCTCCAGTGACTCCACCTCCATTTGCATCAATCTTTTCGGGCAAAACGCACGGGGGAAAAGCGCATTAAAATATGCACATTTATGCAGCGAAGAATTTCACGCGATAATCCTTTTTCTTACTTGGACATACAAGTGTAATCAAGTTTAATTATCATTCTCTCTGGTGCATTAATAGCGCACTTTCGAAATTTATGATTTTGCACGATCTGCACACATTTATTTCCGGGTGACACGCACAATCGAGTATTTTCTTATTGTTTAGATTTGCTATTTTTAACCGGTATTACTTATCTTAGCCTTGTGCCTTATTAAGTACAACAGTCAGTTTGTTTGAATTGCCTTAATCTTTCGTTTCCTCTTGCTTGTTGTATTCGGAGCATTCCAAACTTTCAAAAAAATAAATGAATAAGAGAAAATTCATCTTTCATAAAATATGTTTAATTTAAATTCAATTTAATGAAAGCTGATATAATTATGAACAATTGTATTGCATTACTGAAAAAGGAGTCAGTTATTTGAATTACAATTATCATTTTTAAATGCAATTTACGTGGTCTTTTCAAATTTAGTAATTTCGAAACGGAATTTAGACTTAGAACCGTAATTTAGAAACGGTTTAAAGTCAGTTTTATTTTTTTCTATTTCCAGCTTAATTATATGAAAATGTTTATAAAATAAGCGTGTAAACGATAGAAATATTTCATTTTGTTCCTTAAACAAATATTTTCAAAAACTCTGTCTATACAAGAAAATGTTATTTTATTGTACTGAATAATTTGATTGGCACAATAATACTGGGGTATACACATCTGAAGCAATAATTGTGAGTACAAAATACGTCCTTATATATGAGTTGAATAATATAAAACATAATATTACATCATAAAATAATGTTAAACGGTAAAAATATCAAATAATAAGCAGGATAAAATTGGAAAGTCAAGTTGATTTAGCTTTAAGTATAAAATAATGACAAAAGTCAGAGATCTAAAAGTAAAATAAAAAAGAAACCACCAAGTAAAAGTTGATTAAGGCTGATATTTATAAGCGAGGATTTAATATTAAAAAAAAAGGACATTTAAAGTCTACTTTATTGCTAAAGCATTATTTTATACCGTTAATACCGTTAAGCTTGAAACGTTTAAAAGTGAATTTTTAGAAATAAAAATGTATGACAACTTTATATATGCTTACGTGAACTTAAATATTATAAAAAAATATTCATTACTATTATAATATATTAAAATTTTGCCTTTACGAATCCAAAGAAAATGAAACTATTTTTGTTAAAACGTGACATTGCGATGGAATTTGGGTTAAAAAACATATGAGATATTTGAAAACAAATTCTAAAAAATTGGCATCTAAACTTTGAATTAAATTTATTACTTAATGCTTTATTTTCAAAAAATCATGTCAAAGTTGGTTTAATATTCCATTTGGATACATCACAAAAAACATAAGTCGTTTTATACATTCTTGTCAATAAGATAGATAAGATTTAAGGTATAACATTAAATTGTGCGATTTCTGTAAATTTTGAAATGAGAACATTAAAAGAATTTTAGAAACATATAAAAAAATTAAATAAAAATTCAAGCAAATATACTTGTATAATGATATAGATTCATTTCTTCATAATTAGTATGAATTTTTAGGTGAAAAAAGCAATAATAAAATAATAGGATTATTTTGATTAATTTTGCAATATAACATAACTTTTACATTGACTGAAATAACGTTAACATTTTTCATTATTATACTAAGTTTGATTTTTTTGATTTTCAAAGTTTCTGGAAGAACGATTTTAATGACTCTTATTTATAATATTATGTTAATATTAAAAAATAGTTGCTGATAGGATCGACCAACATTCACGTCTTATCTGGAGATACCGTGTCCGGATTAAAATTTAATGATACGAGTACGAATGAGACTCTAGTTTCACGTGTCCTAAATAAGCTTGTAGGTATATAAAAATATTTAAAAATTAGAGTAATTATTATTAATTCAAATTTAATTTAAAAGCGTAATTAATATTACATTTCATTATTAATTTTAAATTTTTGAACAATGAATTCTTATGTTCTCAAGTAAGTTTCATTTAACTGTCACGGCAAATTTTATTCAAGTTATGAATAATTTTGATTAGAGTGCAGGTTTGATAAACTTAAAAACTTATTGAAAAAGTGGAATAGAATTCGGTAAAAGCGCGAGGCCGACTTTATTTGTCTGAAATAGAGGATTATATATTTATACACATTTATCTAGATACCTTTTGCGAATTTTAAAACCGTCGTTTAATTGTAAATACATTGGGAACTCTTATTTATTATTTTTCAGAATTTCAGAATTTCAATCTTTTAAAATCTCTGCGGTAATGTTGACCACTGAGTAATGAGGGGTACGGCATGAGTGAAAGCTACGATGAAGGCATATTTAGGCCTAGAGCCTCGAGTCGAACTTGAAAGGTTGCGGAACGTGTCCAGCCATAATTACTGAACGAAAAGACAAATATCATAGCCGGTGGATGTCGGACGGCGACCGAAACTCTTCGTAGGGTTCCTTTAAGATCTGGTCGAGGGGGGCAACGGTCCAGGTCCAGACGAGTTCGGCTGGCGATGCGTCTAGCATGTACCTCTGGTAATAATTATGGAGTCCGTGGTCCGCGAGCCACTGGCGCAAGACGAGCCGCTGCTGCAGGAGGCGCGCGGCCCGTTGTAGGCGCTCCTCGTCCTGAGGCGGCAGCTCCGGCAGCGCCTCGACCTCGCCACAGCTCGCCAAGCTCGAGATACCTGTGAACACAGAGGCACGCGCTTTGATTAGCTTCCGCCTCGAGAGCGTCGCTGACGACGATGCAGCTGACGACGCGGTCTTAGGGTGCGTTTATCGTCGCTCGAACACACTTAATTGCCCTTTAAGCAGCGCCCTCTGACCATTTACTGCCTTCCAGCTTCTCGTGCACCAGAGGAACGTTTACGTGGAATGTCACAAACTTGTTGCACACTTCAACACGTGCATAAAGCACCTTCGTGCAGCGCTTCGCACTTTTAAAGAAAACGTGCTTTTAAGCGAACGCTTTTCCGATTGTCTATCGTTGTGCACGCGCGTGTCTCCATTTGAAACCCAATTTTCGTTGATTTACATTCAAAGTATTTTCTGTCCGAATGTTAAATTAAGCCCATGCAGTAACGTATGAGAATATCACGCACTGTAGGTTCAAATCGATAAAAATATAAATGTGCAATATGCTTCTATTAACGCTAGATAATTTAAAAGTTACACAAATCCTAAATAATAATATGTAATGTTCCGTATTTGATTGTAATATACTTGTGCGTAATACTTCGGAGCGTGAGTGCGTGTACCTGTACGTGTACGTGTGATATTCAATAATATATGTAAATTCGAAATGATATACATAGAATCCCTTAAGAAAAATAAATTCTCATAATTTAATGCACTATTAATATCATACATTCAAAGTCCAAAACATTACAAAAAATGAACTTGGTCGTTACTTTTTAAAAAACATAATTTATCGTGTTCTTTTATAAAAAAATTCTTTTGTTTCCGATGCAAGATTTTTAAAAAGTATATTTTCATAAAAGAAAGTATATAAATAAATGTTCATAGATAAATCAATTGATTTTATTCATTAGTTAGTAGATGTTGAAAATTGTGTTTAGAAAAATTAGATTTTAATTTTGACATTTCATATTACTTTATATTTTCTACATTTTATGAATATCAGTCAAACTATAAATATCTTCGTGAAGATATTTCTGTTTATGAAGTTAATTTTCTGTTATGATCAAAATATAAAACATTTAAAATGAATGGTTAATTTTAAATTTTGCTCAACTTCCAATGAACCGCTAATTGAAATAAATTCTTAACTGTCGATATTTATTTGTGGTATAACAAAAATTCATTACACGTATGTACGTCATCAGTAATTTTTACCTTTCGATCAAGCAACAAATACTGAACTGCATTTAAATATATACACATATATACACATACGTTTGCGTTAGCGCGCGCGCTGGTATATTGCTGTACATTTTAATTAAAAATTTAAAAAAAATTCCGTTTGTTTGTGCTTGTACATTTCATTAAATGAATATTGCATAATTGAAAAAATAAGCATTTATTGGTACTTTACAAACAATTATAATTCTTATGGACGTTACACATTTAGTTGGTGTATGTGCGACATCATATGAATGCGCGTGCGTAAAACTATATATTCGTCAATGTAATATAGGGAAGAAGAAGAAATTTTTTGCTAAGAAATTATTAATTTTATTTACATTTAAATCAAAAATAAAATTTATGATATTCCGAATTGTAAGAATCAGATTCTAAATAACATTATGTCAGCGTTTATAATAAATTATATACAGTGAATAAATGTTAGTAAAATGAATGAATTTTAACTAAATCTTTTATCTTTTAATTGCGATATTTAATAAATAATAAATTCAATGTTTGTATTTTCTTGATATCATTATAAAGTTTTGTTCATAACGTACATTAAAGTGTTCACAAGTATTAAAATTTAACAAAATAAGAACACATCTTTATTCTTAAAACATCGTTAAATTTAACTAAAAAATTAATGTTTCAAAAAAATGGTTATAAATGTTCGAATATGTTTATAATTTATTTCATTAAACTTATACGGTAAATAAATAATATATGAATTTATCATTATTATCTTCTTTTACTGTTAATTTAATAGAAGTATAACCTAAGTACAACTTCATTCGAAGAAATAGGATCGGCAAGAACTTATACCAAAATAGTATTACAATTATTATTTGATTTATACGGTCTTTTTATGTGCCATAATAATGGTTATCTGTAATCATTGTATGTATTCGTGCAACGTATCATTTATTGATTTGAATATTTAAAACTTTTATGGACAATAAAATTGCTGAAACTAGCTTTTAAATAATAGAAATATGATTTATTTAAGTAAGACAAATCAATATTTATCTTCATGTGAATCATAAAATTAATAATCAATTATTAAGTTTTCCTTATTTGCTCGAGATTTGTTATTTATTGCAAACTAATTAGACAAAAAGAAAATATAACATTATGTCCAATTATAAATATAATATACAAATATCCGTACAAACTAAACCTTTATTTTTGTAATAATATTTCATAGAAATTTCAAACGTTTGCTAATAATTTCAAAAAATCATAATCTTATCAAATACTTTTGAATTCATTAAAAATCGAGTAACTATGTATAATTATTATAATTTTAATGCAAAGGGTAATAATTAAAAAAAAATTTATTTAAATAGGAAGTAAATTATAAAAAGCAGTGACATATTCATTTGAAAAGTGAGCCAAAAAGGCTTTTCAGTTCTGTTAAATTACACGTTGAAAACGTGCAACACGAAAGGTAAAAGTTATTTAAAAAATGTATTAGACAGAACAATATTTTCATCTCTAAAAAGCTATACATTGTTTTGATCTGTTTATTCTTTAAAACAGTAAATCCTTTTAGCGAGTAGTAACATATACGCGTAAATAAAATTTCTTAAAAATAAACAAATTCTCTTATTCGTATTAATAAAATATATTTCAAAGTAAGAAGTGTCGCGAGTATAAAGTGGTATAAAGATAAAGATAAAAATTATTTACAGAAAAAGGACATGTTCTTATGTGTACGTTTGTATATGCTGCTGTGTTCAGTTGGCTCGACATTTCACTCGTTAATTTAAATCTGACATGCATTTCATATCAAACTGATATTAGCGCTCAAAGCGGCCCAACCGAATGTTAAGGACTTCGACATGCATCTATTTAATACCGCGTCTATCGTTTTGAAAATCTCATCATCGAGAGCCTTAAATCCTTGCAATCGTAAGTCCGTGCAAGCACGCACATACTTTTAAAATGTCATGTGATTAAAAATTAAAAATTGAAGCGAAAGTAGCTTGACACTGTTGGTCTAGATATAAATACATTCTTTTCTTGACAATGGAAAGCGTACGTGATTGAAATGTGTAAATATTCGAAAGGTATACATATAATATTACACATTTCTTAGAAGTTTGTCAGAATTATCGTATTCAGCACAAAAAGAAATTTATATTAAAAGAATTCTATTTCGAACTATAAAATAAATATTGTAAAATATAATTTTTTCGTTAAAACTTTTTTCCTCATTAACATTCGCTCAAATTGTAGCTAATAATTCTTGTCAGCTAAACAGTCGCTTCATATATAAGTCATAACATTTTAGTAACTTGAAAGCTTTTTGTTCATAAAAAAAGAATTGCTTATAAAAAGCCTGTTGAAATTGCCTTTCTATCGGATAAAAGTGATATTATGTAAAGTACCGAAACAAAATTGATAAATCACATATTATAAAATTATCAAATTATTAATTAACTTACCGGATGAGGCACTACCACTAGGTCGCACAGACATGCCGATGGAAGAAATTTCTTCACTAAAGAATTCTTTCTCTCTTGGTCCATATCGACTTCGTAATGTTTTGTCAGGCATTATTATACAATATTTTAAGACTGCAGCTGCTATTACATAGTCATACATTTAGCGCTTACTTTTTAGTGAATTAAGTCTTCTTTATGTTTTTAATTGTAAGCCTGTTAGAACGGTAATAATGAGCAAGGATCGAGTATGTGACGTTTAAGAATATTTTTAGTTTGAAGTTATTAATCGAAAATAAAACATTATCGCGAATAAAAAGTTCTTTCTTACTTTATTCATTATTACTAATATGAAGATTATTATAAATAACTTTTAATACATTAAAAGCTTAACTTATATTATTATCACAATTAATAATTATGATAATAAGTATTATCGCACTTTTATCAATGAAATAATATACACACATGTCCAGGTATTTTTATAAAAAGTCAATTTTATATGTTCACACACTAAATGTAACGAGTTGTAAATTTGAATTGAAATATTACGATTTTAGCAAGTAATTATATATGAAAAGTCACATTAAAAGTCACATTTTCATTTTGAATACTCGAATATATCGAATCAATCGTTATTATACTCGGATAATTTAAATTTTCATCAATTGTGGTTGCGTCGGTAATTAGTTGTTGTAGTAATAAAATGTAGGTTTCGAAACTCTTTCACAATTCCAAAATAAAATGTCAATAAAAAGTTAAATTTAAGCATTAAGTTCACAAAATTCATAGTAATATGAACTTTAGATTTTCATTAAAAGATTTACTTAAAAAATATATTCATCTCCGTTTTTAACGCGTGTACATAAATATACCGAGCTCAGCTTTACAATTATTATTACTTATCAATTTAAACGAAATTCTTTTAAGAGGCATAAAATTTATACATTTTCTACACGCGTAAAATATACTTTCATATCTAACATATGGTAGGCAAAACAAAAATGGATGAGTTATCGTGCTTTAAAAATTCTTTTTTCTGTCGAATGACATTTACTTAATTTCTAAATAATGCAACCTCATCTCTGACAACGACTATCGACGTAATTCAAAACATTGGTTAAATCTGTTTTAAAATAAATAAATTCGTACATCAGTCTTTCAATTTGAACTTGTTCCTTTTCTGTATTTAAACTATACGCAAATAAAACATAAGAGAAAATTGCATTCTCATACACAGGACAATCTTCTTGCGAGTACATGGTAAGGTACATTTCCCTGATGTCGCACATTCAAAGTCGCGTATATCGGTGTCTCGTGGATAAAATGCCTAATAAAGTGTCTAATGGATTATTAGATGGCGACTTATTTAAAATACAATAATTCTACGTAACTAATCGATTTTTCGGATATACGTGTCGTTAATTTTTTATAATTGTAGGTTAAGAGTCCAAGTAAGGTCACGTGGAAGTCAGTTGCTCGATATTCTTTTCGAATTTCTTTAAATTTTTTTCCGTCTAAAGCCTCCGAGTTTCGTGCCAAGTATTTCTCTAAGGTTAAAGCAACATGCGCAAACACACGGTAGGGACAACTTTGCTCGGCAAATGTTTACCCTATCGTCCGTAATCGCGACGTGATAAAAGAGCTGAATAAGAATTTCTGGCACATAATTGAATTGAATATTACTAAATTCATTGCAATATAAATAACTTAGTAATACGGGATGTTCTTTTATTTACCCTATTTATCTTATAAGAAACTGAACTTATAAATTTCATATTTGCGCAGATAATAATAATTATTAAAAAAAAAAAAAAAAAAAAAAAAAAAAAAAAAAAAAAAAAAAAAAAACTTTATACTGTACTATTATAATTATATTCTGTTCCGTCTCTTATAAAAATTTTCGTTCACCATTATAATTATTTGCGTTAATCGTAAAGAAATTGATAATTTCGAAGAAATCCGAAAAAATTGAAAATTATTGTTTTTAACGGATACAAAATATTGTAATAGTACAGATGTTTCGTAAATATATATATATATATATGTATGTATATATGATTTTATTTACTTTTCCGCATATCGCACTTATATTTTTAAGTACTAGTTCCAAAATATTAAAACTAATTTTAATCTGCTCGTAAATAAATTATTGAGAACTTTAAGTTTAAGAACAATAAAAAATCTTATTTACTTTAAAATTAGAATAGATCAACTATTTATGATAGTAAACTCTGATATAACAAAATTGAAAAACATGTACGTGTTATACGATTGTATGCTAACAAAATTTATAATTTAATATTAAATATATTTAATTTAATAATGTATATATTCAAATATTTTGCTGTTGTTTTGATTTTCGAGTTATTAAATGAGGTTGATAATGTTATGACGAAGTATAAATAATTATTTTTCAAATTGAGAAATGTTATTAAAATGACAAGAAATATACAACAATAAAATTAAATATAAAATAAATTATTCTGTATTAAATCAATTTCAATCACGATTGACTTGCTATCATTAAGTTTGAATCAGGATACAATAACGTTTATTTTAAATTTTTAAATTGTTTATAGCAACATAAATTATGTTGCTATACTGAGTGTTATATTTTAAATTAAATTATAATATTACCGTTTATGCACATATCTAACAATTTTATTTTTTTACACGTATAAAAATAAAAGTACGCTAGATATATAACTAATTTTCCGTTAGTTTGCATATTCTGAAAATGTAAAATGATGAATTATTGGAAAATTCGATCATCGTCTTGTGCAACGTCATTTTTTGCATGAAATTTCTGTAGTTTTGTATACTTATTTATGCGCGCGCGCACACACACACAAAGAAGATATAATCCCTCCATTTCTTGCCCGATGATACATTGAAAAAATAGAGTATTCCTGTTTTAATTTCCCTAAAATTTCGCAAGTAATAAAGAATAAATTTAAAAATGTAAAAACAATGGAAGATTGCATATAACTTTAAAAGGAGATAATACTTTCAATTGATTTAGATTTTTATTTTAAATGTTAATGTGACAGAAATTCTAAGATATTAATACATATATATCTAAAATAAAAATGACTAAATTTTTTATAAGAAGTTTTTGTTGCCTTAAGAAAATCTTACTTATAAAAGAGTAGCTTGAAGAAACAGAAAAAGAAAGTTTTCAAGCTGGCAAAATAAATGAGATGGAAGTAAGATTTTGAAGATTCTCATTCCTTCGCAAATTAAGGGTTAAAATGACGACCTCGGGTATACTCTTGACCTTTTCATTATTATGCACGTATTCAGTACTATTATTATTTCGTAGATCAGACAGTCTTCTTGGCTAGGGGGCTACGGTGAAAGGAATGCGGGTCTTGAAACTGTGCATAACACACGAGTACGTGCTCGTATGTTCATACGCAGGCCACGAAGACAGCAAAAGTAAATCATGGTTGTGGTCACGTGGTTGTGTAAAGGAGAGTTAATTCGTGTTATAGAGGCAAAGAAGATCGATCTAGATTTTTTTCATGAGTTTGACATCTTCTTCGATGCATCTTATAGAAATCCTAAGTGTATGTGATGTAGACGTAGTCCCGAGTTTTTGCTTATCCTCTCCATGAAAATTGCATTAGAAATTTAATAACTCACTTTTAGTACCAAAACTTTTTCAGTTTTCAAAATTGTATAAATTTCATTTAGAACAAGATGTGAACAAGAAGAACATTTTTGTTCCATAATGAAGACAATATTAAATAAGTGTATTTGTATTGTTTATAAAATTAGAATGGCCATTTTAGTGAAATATTTTGTTGACAATTAAAACTTGACTATGTGTTTTTTTAATTTACATATACTGCGGTTATAAAGTGTAGTTGTACAGTAAGGAAATATTATTTGAATCTTTATTAAATTTTATAGTGAGAATTAGAATTTATTTAGAAGAAAATTACACTTGAAAACATTTAGAGGCTACAATACAGTTATGTACAACAATTTACTAAAAATCAATTACAAATTTAGGTAAAAATGTTTTTTTAGGGATTGGCATTTATTTAATAAAAGTGACTGCTTATTAAGATTACCCAATCGTAAATAAAACGCCCATGCTAAATGCTTACATATCCGTATCAAAATTTATATTTCTTCTAAGTCAGATATTTATAAAAAATAGATTTAATTATTGATAGCTTAATAAAGTTTAATCGATTACTTCTATGTATCGGATTTTACTAATGGATTAGGATACTATTATTCGATTGCATTTATACTAAGTAATGGGTAACGTGTAATATCTCCCAAATAATTAGGTGAAAAAAAGCTTTATGCATAAAACTCAATAAAAAGTTAATGTAATAAAGCTATTGTCAAAATCTAAGGTTTCTATTGAATTTTTTCTTTTTTGCAAAATTTAAGAAGTTTAGTAAATAAGCAGAAAGAAGTAAGAAATAATTATTAGGATGGAAATGAATTCAATATTTTTTCTATAGAAATTAATCAGATGTTACATAAAAAGTGAAACAAGTCAGTATAATTTCGATGGAATTTTCAATATGTTTTAAAAAAAAAAATCTTATTTAATTTACCTAAAATATTATTATTTTAATAATAACGTATATACGATCTTTGCATAAGTTGTGTGTGAATCATAATAGCATCAGATTAGTCGATTAATCAGGTTACTTGATTAAAAAATTTTATGAATCATAAAAGAAAATATCTCGCGATTGAACGGAAAGTATTTACATATGATTGTAAATTTTAGAACTAGAGCTCAGTTTAAATCTTCGGTTATTCAGAAAGTACATTTAGTAATTTATCTACCATATATATTAAGAGATTAAGTTTTTAACAACATAGGGTAATCTAAAAGTTGAAATAGGCAGTAGAAGAAAGTACGATTTGAGATAAAAAATACGCTCTAAGATAACTGTAATAGCAAGGCGTTTTTAAGAATAAAAGAAAAAAAGAAAATTGTTATCGTTTCGTCAATCAAGAAACTTCTATAATAAACTATTCCCTGCACGGATTTCGCTCTAATCACGCGAGATCTTACTTGCGTAAACTAGTTGGCATAAGTATACCGCCAGCCACGATCACAAATAAAAATGAAAAAATTAAGAGAATTCATGCCTAAACAATTCTCTCCTGAACTTCCATAGTTTATCTTTTTTAGAATCGCGTGCGGTTGCGTTTAAGTTTTCCCCACTCAAGGAATTGATTTGTTGCTACCATAGTGCTAAGTTGGTTCTACTGTATATGTGCAGATGCAGGTAATCGTACGTACGTGTACATGAGCGAGCGAAGAAAGTGGTGAGCAAGTAGAGCGAAAAATGTCTGGTTAACAAAGCAATCGAAGCAATGAGAGAGAGAGAGAGAGAGAGAGAGAGAGAGAGACTAGCTCGAAAATAACGGCATTTCATGTTGTAGTAGTGTCAGTGTGAGAAAAGTCAAGGCTGTACAAAAGCAAAAGCCGCGTGAGTAGCACGAATCAATTTTCGCGACGGATAAACATAAAATGACTTGTGAAAATTAAGGGAAGGGATAAACTTCCGTTTATTCGATAGTCTAGATACTTTAGATGGTTGGCCTGAGTTGGAGCTGTTTTCTTTTATTCTAAAAAATGAGTTCTAAGTTTTATTTTTAATTTCATTCAGGATGTATGTGTTAATTAGACAATTTTTATTTTAACGTTCGTAATTTAAATCAATAACTTATAGACGGAGCTTATGAATAGGAAAATTTCAAGCCTTTAATTGTAATTTTTATTATTAAGTAAATTTTCTAAATTAAAATTTCTTTTCATTTTTCTTTCTTCGATGAACATACTAGAATCACTAAACATGTTCTTCTTTTTTTTCTTAAATCTCATAATTGATACAATAAGTTTGGTAATTATTGTAACAGGTGTATTATATTATTTTGTAAAACGTATTTTTACATATTCTATACAACCGTTTAACAATATTTTAGAAGTGAGCACAGATTAATAATTATTTTTATTGAAAGTTTTATCGTATTCAAGTATTTTCTAATTTATTTGCTCAGAAGAGTGCCGGTATTAAGTGATATACACAAAATAGTTCATTAAAAATTACTTTACTTGCACTGTTTTTGAATACAACAATTATTTATTATAAGAGAAAGAATTATAAAATTGTCAAAATTTTATGTGTCTTAAAATAATTAAGTAATAGATTGTCTTTGGCTTAATGTTCTTAAATATTCTATTTCAAAATTTTTAATTCAAAAATTTTTATTTAGTTGGTAAATATCAAAGCTTATTTCTCATTTTAACCACTATAAAAGCTGATAAATAATCTATTGCTTCTTTAAAACTTATTTCTACTCCACTATTAACGTTATCATCATCATCATCGTTATTTTTCATATTCCTGTCGTTGTACTGCTATTTAATAGATATTAAATATTCTACTTATTTTATGTTCGTTGAAATACGATTTTCTTAGCGTTGTCGCGGTTGGTTTTCTCTTTATACAGTCTTTAAGGTTTTTTGCTTTTCAATTATCTTATTAAAAGTATATTTTTATGTTTTTCTTTAATATAAGTCGATACTTAGAATTTTTCCATCTTATGTCATATATGAGAAATGCATTAAAATTAAATTTTTTTAATAAACTACATAAATTGTTATTTAAATAGTTTTATTTGTAATTTTCTAAGGGAGAATTTATTCGACTAGAAATGATGTATTTCATCGTGAAAACTGATACCAATTAGAGTATTATGTTTAATCCTTTGTCCGTCTAAGTATTTCAAATATAATTTAGACAATTAATGTAAGGTAGACTTTATGCTTGCAGATGATTAATGCTTAAATAAAATATGAGACCACACAAGATCATAAAAGGATATAGAATTTAACAATTTTATAAGTGGTGGATACATATGAAAAAATTTTACGGATTTAATTTTTTTCAATTAACTTCTTTAGTTCTATGGTTATCGGTTTATAAACGTAATGGCATTATAAGGTACGCTATATGTTTTGCTGGTCAAAATAGTTATTTCGAAATGTAGGACTCATAGAATGATATTTAGGCCGTAAAGTTTATTTGATTATTTAAAATAGTCTTTAGTATTTGATCAGAGTCTGGATTCAACACGGTTAATATTGTCCTTGAATCTAAAATAGTAATATATATATATATATATATATATATATATATATATATATACGCGCGCGCGTGTGTAAATCAATTATACAGGAAAACTGCAATTTTTGTTGATACATTGGCGATAAATCCATTTTTGTAGAAAAGTTACAATACTACACATACATTGTATGCCTAAGAGCTGATTTTTTCTCGGAGCACGAAAAATATTGAAAAATATTGAAAATTCTTACAGGCTTTATCTCTCTCTCTCTCTCTCTCTCTCTCTCTTTCTCTATATAAATACTAACATAATGATAAGATGAAGAGTATTTTCTTGTTAACCAGCGGATGTAAGAGTACTATTTCACTCACAATTTAACGATACATGTTTTTATAAAATATTTGTTTAGCTCAAAACTTGAATAAAAAATGTAACAAAGTTTTCTTTTTACTTTATAGAATATGTATTCGCACAAAAACTAAAAGCCTCGCATAACAGGGTACAAACATTTTGATTTATGCAAACAACTTGCTCTATATCTTATAATAAATATTAAAAAAATTCTAAAGTAAATATTGGAAAGTAAATTTTGTACAGGTACTTACAATGGAATAAAAAATATTTAAAATGTTACTCTAACAAAAAGACTCATTAAAGTATATATTTTGAAGTTAGGATTATAGAAAATGTTTAATTTAGTCAATGATTAATATCAATAATTAATGATCTTCATCAATTACAGGTAATATGTAAAATAATTAAGGGAAGGAATTTCTAATTATGATTTTAATAAGTCGAGATTTCAGATTTTGACAAGAGCAAATGAAAAATCTCGCTCAACGCTCAAAGATAGAAAGAAGGCATTCTTTTCATAATCGCAATGCTCTAATCCCTGCTGTTGCATACACGATTATCAATGCGCAACCAATACTACTTTACGCGATGTCCTTGCCTGTAAACAGACCAATGCATGCGCCTCCTACGCCTAAAAAGCGATGTAATCATCGGTCACGGAGGCAAGGCTCGCGTTTGCTTTATGGACTTTACGAAAGATCGATTTTGGCTGGTTATGCGCGAAAGATTTTTAGCTTACAACTCATCTTATTCGCTCTCTCCCTCACACCCTATACATCTAATTCTTTCGACGATGCAACGACGAACGAAACGATGAACGATATGAGAGGTCAAAAGCGAAATTACCGATCGTTTTCGTAGCGTGCGCCCAAGATTACTTTCTTTGTTTAGGTTGCATTCGTGAAACTTCGTTACGCGTCTCCGAATAGAAGATTCGCGGATGCACCGAGTCGGGTTTTACTACTCTTTATTCTTCTTGTGCTAGGCTTGTGCTAGGCTTGTGCTAGGCTTGTGCTAGGCTTGTGCTCTTATCGAAACCACGAGTATCGTGGTAGAAAGTAATTTTCGCTGTTCAACGCTTTGTTTTTCTTGCCTCCTATATTTATGGAATATGCGCTAAGTAAGGCAAATGATTATTTTATCAGTGGTCGGTATAGAATCTATTTATACTACTTCATCGATTTTTGGACTATGAAAGATTGAGTACAATGTTTGTCCTTTATGAGATGCGTATGCATGAAATATTTGAACTATACGCTAATTACGCTTTCAAAGCGTAAAACCTTAGTATTCTTAGTATTTTAAAGTATGTTATCCAATTAAAAGCAACACTGATTATCATAAATATTCCATATTTCTGGTGCTATCTATTATGGTGCACTGGGAAATTTGCAAAATTCTATATTCCCCATAGGCGCCTGCTACCATCAACCTTAATTACAATCAAATAGCATTTGAAATAATTAATTAGATCGCAAAACTCTCATTTCAATGTATGCTTTATAATTCACGGCACATTTTATAATACATTCAATTCGTATTTACTTTTATAAAAATCTAAATATCTTATTAATTAAGTTATTCGTTATTTTGCAAGTATTCTAAACATAGAGCATCAATTTGTGCGGTGAAATTTATAAGAAATTTATAAGAAATGATTAGGAAATTTCTCACTAAATATGAAAAGCTTTTGATAATCATTGAATATTACAAATTTAAATTTCAATAACCAATTTAACGTCGTTCAGTTTTAATAACCCATTAAAGATTCATTTCAGAAAATTATTAATAAAATTTATTATTCTCAAATAATATTGTAATATTCAAAAGCCATGCAGAAGTAATGGTATTAGATTATTAGAAAGATGGGATAGATTTACAGATCTTCTCTAGCAATTTAAAACATAAAAAATTAACAATAGCTTACTAACTTATATAAAAGCAGAAAAATTATATTTTACTTGTAATCAACGAATCCTAGTATTGAATCGTATTTTAAAAACTTTAAGCTAAGGTTATATCTGATTTTGAAGGTAGAGCTACGAATTATGGGTACTATTTTAAGAGATATTACTTTTATCACTCGGTTATATTTTTGATACTTTTAAGTATTAACTAAAAGATAGTTTAATGATAAATACATCTTTCTCTATTTTTCATTTATAAGTAAAGGTTGCGCGCACAGGTATCGCATTATAGCTATAAGCAAGAAGGTTATAAAAGTAAAATCATTGCTTCGATTACTTTTTTTGTAGGTTATGTTTTCTATGATTGTCCTTTCGATCAGAAAACAAAGAAAATCTTTCTTCCACTAGAGAAAGAGAAAACTCAATTGAGTGATGGATTGATTACGAGAATCTAACGACTTTATTTTAACTTAGAATTTTCAATTTAAAAGTAAGTGTAAAAATACTATTTTAATATTATAAGGTAAATATTATTTTCGTTTATTTTTAATTTATCAATAATTAAAGTATTTTTAAGATTTATTCTATTTATTTTTTTGAGCTTATCTATCACGAAAAGTGAGACCAACTCTTTCATCAATAAAATGTATTAAAAGCCTATTTGAACAATACTCGTATGGTAATATTTGAATTTAATTAATTTATTAATTAAATTCAAGGAAAAAGTTAGCAATATGAGTGAAAAAGATGAAAAACATTAGGAATGTTTAAAATTTGTTCTTCTCAGAAAATAAATGGCATATTTTAATCTAGATTCCTTAATTTTTTTTTTACTTTTAATGAATTAAATTTTATCACTTAAAAATGAATGTCTACATATATTATGTACAAAAGCGTATGAATCAGCAGTATTAGCTTTTTCAGTGCTGTATGGATAACAATTTCACTGCGTTACTTGTTCTTGGAATTGACTAACTTAGAGATATACTTCTGCGTTGTACCGAATCATCATCAATTATATATTCGTACAAATAAAATATTCTTACATAACATCAATACTCAGTAATATATATTTAAAAACGTTATAACTGATGGTAATAATTTATGAATGTATTTTCATTGTGCCTTTGTGCATTAATAAAGCGCGTATATTATAATTAATATGATATCAGTTGTTACTACAGTTTTTAATTAATTATAGTTTAAATAAACTTATTACAGTTAGATAAGCATAATGTTATTTAAAAACTTAATTCATAATTTTTCTTTCATTTACTAATATTTTGTTCTTGAATTATTGAGAATGTTCGTGTTTAATTTTGCACAAATACAATAAATTTTCAAAATATTCAAGGCTAGATAAATCTAATATGCATAGATAAGCTGTATGCTGAATTATTAACAATATATTACTTGTGAAAGGTTTAGCTTTTATGTCTCACACACAGATACATCTAGGTATCGTAAGAAATTTAACTACAACAACAACAACAACAACAACAACAACAATAATAATAATAATAATAACAACAAATACTCAGAATGCCTTGAAACGTATCCTTCAAAAAATGGATTTTTTAATTTACAGTAAATTACATGTGATGTATGTGTGTGTGTGTGTGTGTTTGTGTGTGTGTGTGTGTGTGTGGAGTGTGTGTGGAGTGTGTACTAGGTTTTTGTAATATTATGCGGGATCTATATGTGTTAACGTTTCCTGGCACCTTCAAAGATTATATTAATTTTCCAGCAATGTTTCAAGGAATTGGACCAAACTGAAGAAAGTTAAATTGACAAATGAAATATGTATAAGCGGATATTTCAAATGGAAAAATGCCAAACAAGCCAAACCCTTCTCACCGCTACACGAAGAGAATTACCGTCTAGTGGTTGAGCACGTTAAGCACATTATAAAGCACATTATAAAGCAAATTATAGATACAATTTACTTACGTACGAATAATGTTTATTTAAATTTTCTCAGCAGAATATACCCATATGCGCATTAAATTGTATTTACCGTGTCTTGATTTGTACATGTGCTTGCTCGCACTGATCGTAATTTAAACTTAGGTGTACATTAGTGTAATTAACAAAATATCGAGCGAAAGTTTGCGTGTATCAGTGCGAAATTGAAGCTTTTGCATTTAATTTACCAATCGAAGTAAAATCAATTGAATTACAATAATTACGTACTCACGAAGTATCGAGTGTTTGTGTATCGGCATATTTTCAACATAAATGAACTTTTATGAATAACAAAACAAAAAATGAATAAAGTCCCTTTTAGTCCCTTTGGATCACGACGCTCTAAAATGAAGATAAAAATGTAGGTTGCCTGTGTCCGTCGGCGCAGCAGGAAGAAAGGCAGCGTCGAGTCGAATGGTCTTTTCGCTGAACCTTATAGTCCTAGCGACTAGATACCTTGCATACTAGCTTAAGCGGCCGTGAGGGGCTTGAACGGGGGGTGGGGGTGTGGGGGCTGAAGTTGAAGTCTGACGTCAATCCGGCCTTTATATCCCGAAGCGAGTCGTGACCGACCCCCTTGCCGCAACAACAGGGTGGTGGGCTGGAAGGTGGGCAAAGTTTCAGGTACACGCACGAGTACGATTGCCGTTGAAATCTAATTGCGCACGTATAACGTAGCCTCGCGAGCACCAAAGTTCGGCGTAATCATGCGCACACGAATGCTATCGTGCGTTGGCCGCTCGGTACGCGCTCGCAATGCGCGCGCCTTTTTTGTATATCGGCTTCCCTGTATCCCCATTTTTTACGTCCCGTTGGCTAAATTAACGAATGAGGCCTTTTCAAGCCAAGGACTCACTCGCAGGAGCGGCAAGTGCGCGGCTACGCGTGTCAGATGCTCGAGGCTCGGACTTATACTTCCCGAATACTGACCGGGAATTCTTTTATTCTCCTCGTTTTTAAGTGATTTCATTTGCCATTTGTCGAAGGTCGCTTCAGCCGTTCAATCTTAGCTTCAATCGTTGTAAGGTCGACCTTAGCTTTCATGATGCTATTATTTCTCATTGACAATAATTTCTTTTTAATGCTCAACACGTCTAAATACGGACGTCCAAATGAAATTATACCCGTTATATTTTTGCGCCAAGCTTTCATGAAATTGACGTCACTGCGAGCATTACACGAGTAAGAAACTAGATCGATAAATTATTCAGTAGCTATTTGAATATTAATAATTAAAAACGGATTGGCAAGTACCGTATCATTTCGTCAAAAAATTCTGACGAAATCGAGCATCGAACTCTTTTTTTCTCCTTAAAGAATGGTGAACAAGTCCAAAAACAATAAAATAATAAGGTAAATTGCTTAGCCAAGAGTTGGAAATCAAATAAGTAATTAATTTATATATAAAATCATTGAATTATTATTTTGACTTTTTAAATAAAATAAATCACTTTTATAACTCAATTATAACACCCAATAACTCGAAACTTGTTCTTGATATTTATTTTTGCGTGATTCATTGTTATGGGAATTTATTAATAAACAACCGAAATCTTACAGTCTATAACAATTAACATTGTAACTATAAGATTATTATTACTCGTGAAACTTGACTTTGTTACACCGAAAAATGTCTACTTTTCGACTCGACCAGCTTTTCCAACCGTACAGTTTAAGTGATCCGTTTGCCTAGCTTCATTTCATTCTTACTTTTACTTATTTTCTCGTCCTGAAAGCCACGACTCTCCATCTCTCTTACTGTCGTAGAAAAAGGATCGTCAGTCAATCGGTTCATTGGTGTTCAAGAGGTGCAACGATGTGATAGTTTACGCTATATGCCGGTACGTCTGCCGTTTTACTTTGACGAAGCTATTATTGTTAAAAGAAAAAAAACACGTGTACGTTCACAACTAGAAATAAGCAATCGGATCTTTTTCTTGACAAATAGCACGGAGGTTTTTTGTTTTTTTTTTATTTTATTTTATTTATTTATTTATTTATTTTTTTTTTTGAAAAGATAGGGTGTAATAAATTGTTTGCTTATAATTATATTGAAAAGAAATTATAAATTTGGTAAAAATTCATTACATAACAGAGATACGGATTTCTTCAACTTTGAAGCAACGTTAGAAAGTAAATTTTTCTTAATATTAACTTAATTTATTATTCGACGTGTGATTAAGATTATTAAGATCTATTATAAGAAGAACAGAATTAATCTATATGAATGTATGCGAGCGATGGTGCGCATTTGTTCAAGTGGAATTAAATGCAAGATATATTAATCTATCGGTAGATTATAGAGATATTTGAGTGGACATTGCGCTATTAAACTAAATAAGTATGTTACATTTAATAATAATTACTGCAAAGTACATTTTTAAGAGATATTAATTAAAATTGTAAAAAATCTTTGTAAAATTGCATTCTTCTTTCTTGCGTGAGAATGAATATAGTCTTTAAATATAGAGAAAAAATAGCTTTCAAGGTATGTAATTGATTTTTGAAATATGTATGCACAAATCAATGATAAAGATTACGTTAATCTTCGAGCTGACGAATGACTTAAAAAAACAACTCTTCGTTCGGCCTCAATCATTAAAAGAATCTCTTAATAAATTACAGAGGAGAAGAGAGCGTAGCTAATGTATGGTTGCAGAATGTTTGAAAATTTCTGTCTTACCGAAATACTTTCAAATAAATTTCACGATAAGATATAGTTTACACGAGTGGAAACAATCAAGATATCAACTTCTAAAGCTTCCTTGGCAATTTTATAAACGTATTAGATCGACTTAAAAAATAAGGTGGTAGCCTTACCAGTTCGAATTGACGATAAAAACAATTTTGAAGGAAATGAATGAATATCGTAGAATTTACCGTTTACATAAAAGGCGAAGAACACATTCTGTCTATAAGAATTATACTATCCACGTGTTAGTGTAAAGGGATGTAAAATTGACTTTTCATCGGGGAAATATTAAATCGCGACCTGCAGCAAGTCGCGAGATAAAGATCAACGCGTTTGCGTGTACGTTTGAAAAAGAAAGAACTTTCAACTTTTTTAGTCCGCTTATGAAATCGAAGAAGATTTGTTTAAAGAATGATGATATTCAAAGGAGCGAAACGCGAGGCTACGCTGGTGAATAAGAATGCATCGTTCGCCTCGTGCTTTCCTCCCTTGCGTTACTCGCACGCACCCTCGCACGATGTATGAAAAAATGCCGCCAACCGAGTCTCACTTTCGAAATGAAACGCAAGTTCTCGCGATAAAAGAAGGAAAGCGAGAAAATCATAATCGAAAGAAGGATCGGACGAGTCGCAAAGTGCCGCGAAAACTCACTCCTTGCTCGAAATTGGTGTAAACTCCGGCCTGTCGCGCGGGCCAACTCATCTCCCTCGGGGAAGAAGTAAGTTGCGCACTCGGACAAAGCCGTCGGTCCGCAAGGTAAGGGAGATGCGTCGCGATGACGTTCACAAGTAAACAAAGTCCGGCCGCGATGAGACACGGTAGTCGACTGCATGCAGTGCGATTACGGTTTACGCAGTACGAGAGAGTGCGCGCGCGTACGGCCCGAGCCGCCCCACCATAACCGAGCATCTCTCTCTCTCTCTCTCTCTCTCGCTCGCTCACTCGCTCGCTCACTCGCTCGCTCACTCGTACCTGCACCCGATCAACCCCTAGCCAACGCTTGCGCGGATCTTGCAGCTGTGCCGCGACTCTCCGTCTAGGCTGCCCCCGTTGTCCGGAGAAGAGGCGCAAAAAACGGGTTGCACCGGGTGGCCCTGGCACCGGGGAAATTTGACGGCTTGCTCCGGGCGCTCGAATACCGAATGCTCCGCGCTCTTCTCATAGTTTGGTGCTTCAAAATGGTAGCTACTGGTGAGCTGTTACTTGAATGTTCAAGCGGATTGATTATTCTCCCTAATGGAAGTGGATCGATGCTTCCTTTCTACAAGAAATTCCTGAGACCTGGAACATCGCTTTTCGATATTTATGCGCAAAAGTCAAGTTTAAAACGAAAGAACGAGCACGAAGCTTTTATAGCGCGATTCATACCTTCTGCACATTCCTTCCTCGATAATTAATCGACGATTCGGTCAATTGAATCACAGCACATTCTAAAAGACGTTTTAAAGGACAATAGCATATTATTAATATAGCAATAAATGATATTTCAAAGCCTACGAACATTATCGATCAGCTCTTGGTAGAAGCTCCTGAAATGAAATTCTTCCGTATTCACCGAAAATTTGTATTCTTTTTTTATTAATTTTATTATTAAAATTCGATGTGCCCGTTTGTTACGTTGATAAGAAAAATGATAATTCATTACTTAAAGGAATAGACTAAATTATTATTACAATGAAAAGCTTCATTTTATCCCACGAAATAAATCAATACATGAAAAAAGTTGCATTATGTGATATAAATTTCAATTTTTATAAGGTATATATTTTTGGATAACAGGATAAAAGGTCAAACGTAACTTAAAAACTATTATATTCTTCTATTTTCTTTACTGTTTTTTTCTACAGGTAAATTGCATGCTTTTTATGCTAAAAATTGCGAGAGTTGGTTCTTTTTATTTTTAATGTGCACAGCGCGTTAACCGATTATACAAAAGAAGTATTCTATATATTTTCTTATATTTATAATTAGAAATAAAATTTCTAGACTACGTTTTTATGCACCGATTACTTTTGCTGATGCCTTGATTACGATCGTCTAAGAAGAACAAAAATGTTTACGGTGACACGTACGGAATCCAAACCGTTCAGACTTTTGAAATAGTTGAAAGGGAATTTAATCACTCAAATGCTTAAAAAGTGAAAAAAGGTGAAAAAAGTATGATTAAGGTTAGACAGGTAATAAAATAATATTGTTTATGAGTTTTGTTCCATGATAAAATTGAAGAACCATTATTTCCTTTAATGTTTTAAGAACTTTTACGTATTTTGCTAACGATAAATGCAATTATCGCTGAATCAATATTCATAAAAATGTTGTCATGGGGTTTTGCTTATGTTTGCAAATTATGTGTTACCAGTTAAATATTAATTAAAAATGTCAAAGGAATATATCGCTAGAAGACCAAATACACTGTCAATGCTTTTAAATATAAATGGCACAAAAGTATCTGATAAAAGTAGATCTCTTTCTGACGGCTGTATACAACATTATAGACGCATAAAATAAAGTTACTAAGGTCGTTAAATCAAAGAACTGCGATAAACTTTACGAATACTTTTAAAGAACAAAAGTGATTTATATTGAGCTTTGAAAAACTCATTACAAAATGAATTATGTTCATGAATAATTACAGTTATATAAATGACTAATAAGTGGCAACTTCGATGTATGCGAGTGAAACGTCAACGTATTTATTATATATTCTTTGTGAGCAAGCACGCCTAAGATACTTCTTGTTTCGTTTTTTTTCTTTCGTTTGCCCGGATAAAATGGTTATACATTAATATATTATAGAACACAATAAAAAGATAAGAAAATGGAAACGTTGATAATTTAAATTTTTTTACAATTTAATATCGGTCAATATTTTATCGCCAACACGCCTTGCTTACATACATTCTTATAAATTAATATATTTTTATTACACCTGCTTAGTATTTTCGGACAATATTTTCAAAAAAAGAAATATACAAATAATTATATTTAATAAAATATATTACGATTTTCTTCTATTTTTGCGAGACATGATCTTCTATGATGCTTACGAAATTGAAAAAGTTTATTTTTTGCAACGCTCATCTTGTTTAATGTGAAAATGCAATGTTTGCTGATTTTCCTTTTAAATAACCTAAGCAATCTTTTGACAATGTATGGAAAATTTTTGTTTGATTTTAAATTAAAATTATATACGCTTACCTTACTAATAATGGTATTTGATTGTAATAAATAAGAATATTTTCTTAATTGAAAATATATTATAGTATGTTTAAAAGATAATTTAAGATTTTTATTTTCCAGCGTTCGAAGAAAGATGCCCATTAAAGTGATTGAATAAAAAAGAAAAAAGAAAAGAAAGAAAAAAAAAAAAAAAAAAAAACCCGAATACTTTCATAGAGGAAAGGTCGTATGTTGTGAATGAATTTTCTTTGTTATTTTTGAACTAGTAAAAATATAAGGTCACGATCTTTCGTCTAATTCCACTTCATATTCGAGCATGAAAAAACTTTATGAAACTTCGAGAATTAACAAACCTCTGTCTCCTTAACTCAAAGACGCTTAGTTTCGTCAGCGTGTAAAACTTACACGCTTTTACATTTTACATGTAATGTTATTGTTATTGCCCAAGTACACAGGGCTTTCCTTATTTATCGAACTTGAAATACTATCCGAACGTTTAAGTAAATTTTATCGTAACCAAAGTTTCTGTTAAAGTTAAGAATAAACAGTTATCGCGAGAAACAAAAAATACCATTAAATATATAAAATAATCTAAAATAATATAAAGTAGTTATACACATTGAATTTATACAGTGGTACATAAGTAATATTATTATTTATAAGTACATTTAAATTGAATTGATCTGGAAATAACGGTAGTAAATGAAACAAAATTTTTAAGATTTGTTTACGAAGAAAATGAGTTAGCAAAGTATTTTACTACCTTAGGAAAAAATCTTCTAGATATAACAAAAGTACAATACTCTACTAAAACTAAACTAGTGTACTTTTATAGTTACTTGTCATAATAAATGAATTAATTCTTTTCTGAACTTTGCAATATCGTAGGATCCATATCCATCCTGCATTATGCATTTTGAAATTTCTTAAAAATTTCTTAATTACTGATAAATATTTTAATATGTATGTTCAGGTACATTAAATAGGACTGCCATTAAATAAAACGGCCACTTGAATAAAAAAATGCTACAAAAAATAATAATATTTAGGGAATATATGTACTAACGCGAATTGTTACTGTGGATTTTACGGTTCATTCTTTTAAACCACCTTTAAACCAGATCATAAAGCATACTCGATTTGAGACGAACTTTAATTGTCTTCGTCAACGCCAAAGTAATTTTTATGCAATTTTTAAGTAACCCAAGGGTCAGTGGATACCGATTCGTGTGTACGAGAAAATGACGTATACATGAGCGGACAGCCTAATTTGAAGAGGCAGCAAAGTCAGAAGCAATTGGTTTTTTGCGCTGTAATATAATAACAACGGAGAGAAGTGTTTTGGCAAAACGGAAGTGCAGCGCGGGAAATTTATAAGCCTTAATAATTTTGTAGTCTCCGACGAATCGGGTCGATCCAACTGAAATATTACTCTCGACTTTGTCTTGTCTTTTTGTGCGCTCGTTCTTCAATGTTTATTTCGCGCATTTACCGAGGATTTTAATTTCGACGCTCGCACTACTCGTACTTTGACCTCCTTCTTCCTTCTACCTCGCGCTTGCTCTCTACCTTTGCATCTCTCTCTCTCTCTCTCTCTCTCTCTCTCTCTCTCTCTCTCTCTCTCTCTCGCCACCACCCAACGTACTTCCATCCTTTCCGCCGTTATTTGAAATTATTCGTTTAGATTGTTCGTCGTAAAGGCATCAAGCGTACGTAGCTACTGTTTTCAACGATGCTTTACAAATAGTCTACGTATTCGCTTATATTTTTATTTCCTATTTTATTTGCGCTAGACCAATATAGTTAACACATTTCTTTTGTCATTTCAGTATCGTAGAAATCGTACGTGCTTTAATTTTTATTGCGAATTTTCATATTTTTTTACTAATTCGTGAATTATTTAGACGCGCAATATTGTTGATATATCTTATAAGGTTAATGTATTTTGAATAGAAGTTAATACATTCCGATACATAGCTTAGTACTATCACTAATGTATGGGTATGTTAATTACTCACTTTCGTTAAATAATCTTCAAAATCTCTTAAATTTTCAAAGTAAAATATAAATTTCTGTCATTTAAAGATTTTTAAATTTGCACAATGTATCAAGCGATTTTATCTCTAATATTTTATTTGTGAATCTGTGTAGAAATTATCTCGATTCACATTATATACGGCAATTCTATAAGTGGTGCGCATACGCATTTGGAAATTAGGATACAATTTCAATGTTTCCGAGACCGAATTTATTGGAGCTCTAAGATAAGACTGAAGATAAGACTAGCAATAGTGCATAATGATGTAAGTGCGAATTAACAGACTAAGCAAATGAATTGCTTGCTCGGAAGGATATGTAAATACACGTGGTCGTCAAACGTGGACTTAAACGAGCGATTTACCATTGAATTGTTGAAAAATGTAAACTAGGAACACTTGGAAAAGTTTGCACCAAATTCTGTTAGTGCAAACGCTCCTGTAACATATCATTCTCGCATAATTGCAGTTAACATAGCCACCAGCAACGCGGATCTATTATTGTACTATTTGTATCGATGGAAAAATGCGATGCAAATGGGATACATTTGAGACACGTAATATTTCCAAGTTTTGAATTTCAAACGACCGACACACGTGTGTCCAGCCAACGGCTCTAGGACTATATCAGCCGACTGTGAATAGTCGCAGTGGGTGCATTCATTATTTAATCTGAAACGCTAACTCGTCTAATGCCTATCTATTGGTCTATTGGTCAGCCAAATCGCACCTCGACGAAGCGCTTCTTCTCACTCCAGACTTACCACTACTCGCCTACCAGTATTTGCGCCTCTCAATGTAATTTGTAGTTAGTACGATGTACACATGTAGTATTTGCGATCGAGTAAGCCTTAGCTTGTTTAAGAACTTGCGTTTTTTATTATGCGGGTTGCATAAGCGTAGAAGAGCGAAGTACGTGATCTTACTCCGATATTTAGAAGAAAGAGCATTTCTTTTTATTCGATTTCAGTTCATCCCAGATTATCAAGCCGAGTTAAGCCGAAAATTTCTGACATATATTTTATGTAATACAGAAACTTCTTCACGGTGAACTAATTAATTATTCGATTGCAAATTAATCAAAAATGCCATTTAAGTAATTTTATATTATAAATGTTGAGTGGTTAAATACACACTGAGTAAATTTACTTAGGAACGAATAACTGGTGTTCTTCACTGGTCCGCTCCATAGAAGTTGATTACACAAAGCACACGATTTCATGTACTATGCACCGCTATGAGTAAAGGTTGAAATAATTCGTTCGTATCTAATGAGTGGAGATTTCTTAGAAGAATAATTCGTAGTAGCGTATTTGGTAAAAGCTTCGATGGTTAATTATGACTTTTCACTTGTAATGCCTATGCTGTAGGCTAAAAATAATCGATTAGCCGTTCTTCTATTACCAGTACAGACTATAATATTATTTACAATATATTATGCAGGATTAATATAATTGCAGCAACGTCGTTAAAGAACGAAGCAATCGTGAAATCAGGTTTATTAAAACGATACTTAGGAATGAAAGGGACTGTAATAGCTTTCAGTGACATCAGTTTTGCTCTAAATAAATTCTCAAAATAGAAAGCACGTACTATATACTGGAAGAATTTATATTTTACGTACATAATTGTTCGCATTATTTATACTTTATTTATAGATGCTATTTTTTGAAATATGAACTAATTTTCTACAAAGATCTCTTCGTACATTTTCCATCGTTATTTGAGCAACTATTGTGTGATTTTTTAAATTTAAGTTAAAACAGGCAACTTTATTGGTTCGTTGATATACGCTTATAAGCAGGCCTAATATTAAGTTAGTTTTAGGGAAAAAGTACTAGTAAAATTAATAATATATTTTATCAATTATAATTTCCAATCACAGTCTTATTTCTGTATCTCACGCTAAAAAAATCTCTTTAATTATAGTAAAAATACTCGCACGTACTTTAGTCTAATAATAAGCTACGGCTGCAATTTTCATTCATATTGTTTATGTTTTTCAATTCCAGAATTAAACTGAAAAAAATATCATAACGTAATACGTTCGGTTTTTTCGATAAAAGAAAAAACAAAAACCTTTTTCACGGATCAATAAAAAATTTATTTTTAGGAATATAAGTTATTTATATTCGGGTCATTGTTTAGCTCTGATACAGAGGATTGAATTTTGTGGAACTTGTTACGGATAACAAAATTTAAGTGACTGTTGTTTCTATAGAAATAGAGTCGAAAAATGTAAAGTGAAAATGTTATCCTTCAAATATCGCTTACCCATAAAAAAGATTGCTTTCTTTCGGTTCTTAATTGTTATTATTTAATTGTTACATTGTTATTATTTGGTTATCAGAATAATGACGTAATGATATAATATACTTAACACAAGATACTTCATAAATCGTGAAGTAGAGCTACGACATTAGTGCAGCTGCTCTGTGTTATCGAAACATGCTAATGGCTGGTTCTGATGCTGCGAAACCTAGAATCACCCTCACCATGCACTAATACGTATTTACGTGTGCGATTCGCCTACTCATCTCAAGTGTAAGTGCTTTACCAATCCATTTTAAAGACGGAGAATAGGTTTTATGCTTGTCTAAGCATGATGTCGCATAGTCGCACGGGCGAATACCGTAAAAATAAATAAAAATTACGAATTTAAATTACGAAAATTTTATAAGCTATACATGTAATTATAATCGGATCGCAAAGATTTACATAAAAATCTGCATTATTTAACAAGCTCTTATAAAAGTCAAATAAAATATTTAATATAAGTTTGTATGCACGTGTACGCGCGCGAACGCGTATAATTAATTATACAGTAAATAGACGAGTTCTCTGGTTAATTGCTATTATTTTCTTCTCAGTCTCCTTCATTTTTCATTCATATTTTAAAAGTGTATCGTTATAAAGATCCTAAATTAATGAACTGATTAATCTTTTTTTATTAGCATCTATACCGATAAGTAGGCAACATATTACATTTAGTCAAATATAAAATATGAAATGTCAGTATAGAAATTGATTATTATGAAAAAAAATTCGAGATTTTAAAGCACTTTTAATTGAACTACATTATCGCTATATTTGACGCTTTCTCTTTAAAATTAATGCAACAAATAAACATTCTAATATCAGATCTTATCACATAATTTATCAGAAAATGTCATATTTTTATTTTGTTTTAAAAATTGCTTGCGCGTGTATATCAATTATTATAAATCAGAAAAATTAATTCAATTGCTTCATTCAAACAGAAAATGAAAGATGATATTAACATTAGTAACCTCTTAAACTGCATGCTAAAATAATTTCTTATTTTAATGTCCTAATGAGATTATTACTGCTACTATACGTTAAATTCGTTTTGTAAACAAAAGCTGAAAATTACCTATAATCTAATCATTGGAATATAATTCCATGAGAGTGGTTTATGGTGCTAATCTTTATTACGTAATATACCGCAACGATCATATGCCAATAAACATCATAAGAAAAAACATATTATCGTTTATGCAACACGAGTCTTTTATAATCTTTTATCCGCCATTTTCTACAGTCATCAAAAATATCTTACGTAATTACTCGAAAAAGAAGTGAAAATTTTAATTAAATAAGTTAATTAAAAAAGAATATAATTGAGAAGAAAATTCATCTTAAATATTTATCTGCAAAACAAAAAAATTGACATTATTTAGCTTAGGAGAATAATACAATAATTACCTTGCTTTAAATGTTAAAATGTTACCGCTTAAAATAATATTTTTATTAATAAAAATTAAAATATTTTTTTCCGTCTGAGTCAAATGTTTTAAGGAATACTAGACAACTATGACGATAATTCGATATTATTAATGATTTATATCTTTCAAGAACGTTGAAATTTAGCAAGAAATATATGTAATTAGTATTTATGAATGTAAATAAAATTAATTAAATTAAACGAGTAAGAAAAACATTCTGTTAATAATGAATTTCATTTTAGACGTTCTAAGCAGTCCATTTAACATCTGTAAAATTTTGGTTCTTATAACTTAATTATAATTTATTATAATCATAAATTTTTTAAATTATATTCAATTTGTTTAATTATCGGAATGATTTTAGCCAAACATATATCAGAATGAGTTAGATTCTTTACATTCTTATTCGGAGTAATATAAATACAATTCGCAAGAACTTCTGTTTTGAAAGATTTGTTTTAAGTCTTATTTTCTCTTTTAATTATTTCATAAATAACGAGAAATTTAAATAATGCGTTTGAAAAATTATTGAAAGTAATAATAATTATTTCAGTCTTCAGTCAGAGTGAACATTTGATAAATAATTCTTATTTTTTACAAAATATTCAAATTCCTTTTTCAAATTTGGAATGAAATGTTGGAATAAGAAAGGAAAATTTTTACTCTTTCAAAATTTTCTTATTATACGTATATTAGAATAACAAATACATTTAAATAATTGTGGCGGTATTAAAAAACATTATAAAACAGAAAACTTGACTAGGTCAAGAAATTTATTATTCCTTAGAATCAATAAAATACAAGAAATATTCGTATTTAATTTTTGTAATTAATGAAAATAGAATATTAATTAATAGACAGAACGCCAAAATTATATATTGGTGTTATATAATTTCTCCCTACATGTTAAACATAATAAAACATAATAAAACAATGTGACATTTATAAACACAAATTATTTAGAAAAATTTTTTTCTACTTAATCTTGTCTTACAATTTCTAAGAGCATTAAAGATTTTTGTTTACATTAATTGTTTCTTTATGTTATATAATATTATAAGAATTAGGCTTATGTAATAGACTCTAGAAATTTATATAAGTAAATGTTCAACGCAACGGTAAGTCCTTATGCATAAACATTTGACTAATAATACTTTGTCGTGATTTGTTAAAGATAAAATTTTTGTATGATAGAAAATTATGCCATACCACATAAATTAATAGTTGACTGTACAGAAAGTTACTAAGAATTGCTGCAAATGTTATAAAATAATATCAACGATAGTTTATGTGCAATATAAGAAGCAGTTAAGAAGATATTAATATATTGAGCCTGGAGTTTTATTTTCTTTAAGCACGTTAATTCATTGGATAGAAAATTTAAAAAAAAAGTTGAAAATAAAGGAAGAAAAAGAATTATACATGTAAACAAAACGATTTAAAAGAAACTAAGCTTTCACTGTTTATTATATTTTACATTGGCTTTCGCGTCTCCAAAGTTAGATACCTGTATTAACTGCGCGCGCATCTCTTTTGATATTCAAGTTTCATGTATAACCTTAAAGTCGGAGTTGTAAGGTTACGAATTTCATTTACAATAATAAAAATACTTACATCCTAATAAAGTGTATGAAAAAACTGCAGGTTAAAAAGAAAAAAATTCATCTTTGTACGTCATATTTACAGTCTAATTATCTAAAATTAATATTTGTCAATAATCAATGGTGCTAGAAAAATTATTATTATTATTTATGTATAATAATACTTTCATATATAAAGCTATCATTATTTTTTAATTACTTATATTTATATAAAAACAGAACGATTTTAAATATTAATCACGGACAATTTTTATATGTGATGAATTCAGATATTTTAATTAATTTTATTATTATGGATGTTTCTTGTTGAATATTTATATTCTATTTTAGTGTATTTTAATACAAATGGTACGCAAGTATAAAAGAAAAACAAATCGACAGCAATGGGAAAAGACAGAAATGATCAACGCTGTCAATGCAGTTATGGAAAAAGGAATGTCAATAAGGATGGCAACGCAAAAATTCAATATACCTAAAACAACTCTTGTAAGATGGTGTCATAAAGCAAAAGTTGATGGTATTGAAGCTTGTGATGTAAAATTAGGACGATTTAAAAATGTATTTACAGATGAACACGAATATAAATTAAAGCAGTATATAAAAGATATGCACTTTTCATTATGTGAACTGAGCTCATTAGAGTTACGGCGAATAGCATTTCAGTATGCAGAAATGAATAATATTAGCCATACATTTAATAGAGTCACGCGTTTAGCAGGTCTTGATTGGTATGCAAATTTCATTAAAAGAAATAATGATATTGAAAGAAATCAATCAAATAGTTCAATTTTTGGCGAACTTAACGATGTTTATAATATTGAAAAATTCTTTGACTTATTGACTGATCTACAACAATTTTATAAATTTCCTCCAAATTGTATTTACAATGTTAATGAAACAGGTTTTATTTCAATTCCAAACTTTGCATCTAGAATTATTAATACAACAAATAAGGAAGCATTTAATACTGAATTTATTACTATAATTACATGCTGTAATGCAGCTGGTAATTTCGTATCTCCACTAATGATTTTCCCTACAAGTACAGAAGATCATGAGTTTATTAAAAAATGTCCTACAGGAACTAAAATTGTGTGTCATCCATCTGGTTCTATGCAAAGTGAAATATTCTACCCTACTTGGTTTTATCATCTTAAAGATTATGCAAAACCAAGTAATATAAATCCAATTTTGCTACTCTTAAATGGTCGTACGTTACATGTAAAAAATTTAGAATTCATTGAAAAAGCTAGAGAAGCAAATATACATATCCTAAGTATACCAGTGAATACAATGTACAAGCTACATCTATTAGAATTTTATTTTACGCAAAGCTTAAAAACGTATTATTCTGAAGAAGAGAATAAATGGATGCAAGAGAACAAAGGGCAATTTATTAATTTAAAAAATGTTGGTGGAATTTTTGAGTTAGCATATGCAAAAGCTGCAATAGCTTTTAATGCTATTAATGGATTTCAGGATTCTGGTATTTATCCATTAAATCGATATATATTTTCTAATACAGAAAATGCTCCAGAAATAACTCCGTCAATTATGGAAATATTACAAAGTAGGGTATCTAAATCCATGAACAAACATATTAATAATGATATAGCAAATACATAAAATTGTCAAAAGAAAAACTAAAGATTATTTATTAAAAGCCCTAGCGATATTAATTATGCTGTGATAGATAATGACGAAATAAGTTTTTCATTATTTGATAATTTAATGAATAAAAAAAATCTTAATATTAATAATAGTAGTAAATCAATGCAAGTATCTAAATTTTCATTAGAAATGATT
Organism: Wiebesia pumilae; assembly: GCA_018907045.1. Taxonomy (NCBI): domain Eukaryota; kingdom Metazoa; phylum Arthropoda; class Insecta; order Hymenoptera; family Agaonidae; genus Wiebesia; species Wiebesia pumilae. The sequence continues at coordinate 3,356,937 of JACCHZ010000107.1, forward strand.
TTTGTAGAAGAAACAGCCAATTCAAAGGGTACTGAAACACATATGTGATTAAAATATGTGAAAAATATAAACTAGATGTTTTAAATTAAATGTTGAAAAAAGACTGAATTTATAATAAAAAGATACATGAAGCATATAATTATATGCAATCTACACATTCTCTCAAATATGTATACATGTATACATTCATGAACATATATTTACATACATACATGCAAAGAGAAATTAAACATGAATCTCCTTACAGCAGAACTTTAACAATATAAGAATATTTACTTGCAATATTAATTCTGACATATTTATCAAAATTATCCAGATATCCTGCTTTTATAACAATTTTTAATATTTAGTATTTATCATTTTATAATTACTTTGTATTATTCTTGTAAAAAAACTGATATTTAATAATGTATATACGAGTGAATGAGATGAAAATATTCTAGTGATTTATTTATGTAGTAATAGAATAAGTACATTAAATAAATATATTATGAGACATTCCAAATAAACGTATTTTTATTAAATATAGTACTCCTATGAGATTTAGGAATAGAAAATGTTTCATTTTAAACATTAAAAATAAATATTTTGTCAAATGAATTAATATTCATCTTATTAACGATAAGTTAATTATACAACTTATTGAATTTATGAATGTGAACTTTTTCTAGTAAATAATTTGTATAAAAACAAATTTCTAAATCGTTTTATCAAGTTTTTAAAATTGAATTACAAACAAATATTTAAAAGATATTTCATTTGAACTTTAAACATCAAAAAATGTATAAATATATTAAAAATAGTTAGCAATATTTTATCGCATATTGTAGAAATTTAAATAATTTATAAAAGAAATTAATGTAATATTAAGCACGAGTAAACTGGAAAGATATGGTTCTACATATATTTTTTATATCTAATATCTAATTAAATTAAAAATTCTATATTATATTATTATTATTATTATTATTATCACTGCTAATAATAATCAATATGATATACCTTTTTCTTTAAATAGAGACCGATATTGTTTGAGTCCATTTTCAGAAAGCCACTGGTCTGTTTCCGTGACATCACCGTTACTTCCATTTCCAGATGCCAGCATTACAAGTTTGCTAAAAGATAGAACCATCGAGAGGGCCAAAAAGACCCCCGATAGTACTGTCGACCATCGGAACATTTTGTTGTCTGAATCAAGTACAATAAAATCAGGTTTCAATACAGGAAAATAAAGTTTTACATAATATAATTTTTATAGTATTTAATGTCAGATAATTTTACCATAAAGATATTTTAAATACTATTTATATATTTGTAAATATTATACTGATATTCTTATAACCTTGAATTAATTTTAATTGCCTTACAACTAAATATTTTTTTATTAATACTAATATACCGACTAATATATTTTGATAGATCTATATTAATATAAAAAAAATTCAACTATGTACATAAAATAGTTTAATGTCAATAGCATTTATACAATAATGAAAGTAACTAATATTATATCATAAAATTTTATGACAAAACTTTATTATAAATCATATTCTTTAAAAATAATATTGAAAAATGTCAGTTTGAAAACTGGATACCATAAAAAGAAAGTATAAGTATAAGCGTTATGAATATTAGAGGAAAATAAAAGTTCAGTATTTGGACAAGTAATTGAATATTTGTAATGTAACTTGATAATTTTGTAGCTAACTATTTTGCGAACAAATTTAAACCTATTAAGAATCGTACAAAAACACGGATAAAATGTCATAGTTTTTGTAGACTTTATACTGTTATCGATTGATGTTAAAAAAATATTTTGACAGCTACACGAAGATTAAAAGAAGATTAGATTAGGTTAGGTTGCGTTCACAGGTTATGTGAGTAGCATGTAAACAAAGAGACACGACTCATCGGATTGTAATAAATATAAATTTAAATAATACTTTACATTTTTATTCCACTGTTGTCAATCACACATTATTGAACTGTGCAAAAATCTCCGATATGTTAAGAATCTCATCGTGTGAATCGAATGTGACGTGATATACAGTCGATTGTCTCTTCTTCCTCCACTAACTAAACTAGGCCAGTCTGTCGGTGAAGTTTAGAGAAAAGTCGTTGGAACTAGAGAAGGTAAAGAAGATACATTTTTTGTATTCTAATGACTAATGATCATATATGTGTACATCTGTGAGTACAGATTAGAGAATAAGTCAAAGCAGTAGTGATGCGCACTGCATCGTCATACCGGCTGCGCACTACATTGTACCATATCTTATTACAGTGCTCCATTACATTGCCATCGTCGCGGATCTGAGACTCAGATGCACCGAGTCTCTTACATATTTTTACATGACTTTAAAGAACATAATACACCGCATAGATTATTATTCCGTCATTAGTGTTCCATCATAAGAATGTACTCCTGAGCTAAAATCTGATCAACAATACATTTTTTAGGCAAAAGACTTGCAAAAGAAAATCTTATATTGTTGTGGATTCGTAATAATGCATGGCCACTTAGATAATTACTACTAAAATCACAATATACGCATAAGAACTTTTGAAGTTAGAAGCTTGTGAGATTCCTTACTAAGGTGTAAATAAATAATCTAATATAAGTCTATGCGTAGTTCTAAATTATTTTATAATTGTGTAAATGAATTTAGACGATGGTCTCTGTAATTACTTTTAAATGAAAGAGCACATTTATTATATGAGAATTTTAATTTCCTTGCGTAAATGATATCAATACCTATTAACACGTATTAATAATACTTGTAAAAATAAAAATTAATCTGTGAAATTATTTCGTTAATATATTTGTCGCGTTAACGTGTATTTTAGATAAGTTTACGTATTTACAAGTTTCAATGTATGTATGCTCGTGCAAAATCGAAATATACTTATCTCGATTTAGATTACTTGATTTTGTTGACTTCTTTAGCAATGTTTACGTTACATTGCAATAGCTTTTCTTTTATCATCAACAAAATTAATAAGTAAATAATCATCTCCCTCCTCTCTCTCTCTCTCTCTCTCTCTCTCGCTCTCTCTCTCTCTCTCTCTTTCTCATTTTATAATCTAATTAATTCAGACAATTGTCTATTACATGTGTTGCCATGCCGTTGCCTACCGATTATGACCATTTCTTGATATTCTTTTACTTTACAGTGATTTTGCGGTTTTACTTATCTCTAGCGCCTTTGGTCTCTTATTTCATTTTGTTTCATCCACCTTTGTATTCTTGCGCCGGCCATCGCCTACATATACGCGTTTTCATCTTCTCAACACAGCGATCATCTGCTGTCGTGTGCAGTTTTAAGTTTTTGGTAAAAATTCTATCAACTCATCGTTAAGATTAACAAAATCATTATTCAACTTTGATCATTGTAAAATGACCTTTTTAAACAGTTTTACGTTCTCCGATGCATAACGTGCTCGGTTAAACATAATGACGATATATCGAATTAGCTTTTTTTAATTTTCTCCGTAATATTTACAGATGTATTATAGACGACTCTTTAAAACGTATTCGTTTATTGCTGCTTCACAACAACTCTGCTACACAGAGTTGGGTATCCCTTCCATTCGCTTCTTCCGTAATGAGTTGTACTATTATTTGGCTTAAGGATAACCTTCGCGTCATTTTACAGTGGATATTCAACGAGTGTATGCTTTCCGAACGCGTACTTTGACGTGACTTCGTATTCAAGCTTGTATTCAACGTTGTGAATCTTGTCTCAAGGTTGTCTCGGAACTTCAGTTCTTTTACTCTACCACCAAATCGAGCAGCGACAATCAGCGACCTAAGGCTATTATTACTGTTACGTAACTATTTTCTTACAATATAATCTTTTACCACAGGTCGGCTCCAAAACTATTTACTTCTGATCCTGATCCGAGTATCTTTCTGATTTCTAGGTTTCTAATCGTTAATAAATATTTGCTTTGTTAATAATTATTATTACTTTTAAATTACGAATTATTAGATCGCCGGCTCAGTCCAAGAAAAGTCTTGATTCCCTTTGTATCTCTGCCGATCATTCACATTGTAAAGGTGTTCATGGAGTGAAGATTTTCTACGTTTTTTCGCAGTTTAAGACCAAGCTTCAACTACGCCAACAATTTAAAAGTGCAACAAAACACCTTGTCATTCAGTATTTTCATCAAATGTAGAACAAAACTAAACCGAAGAATTTAATAATCACAGTAATAGATCAACGCTCAGCTTTAAAGAATTATTTTTTATGGTTGCAGCTTTACAGCTGAAGTGCTCCGGTAATTTTACATCTTTTTTTCATCCGTGTAGTGATTCACTCGTGTTCTCATTTTTTAGCACAACCATTTAAATGCTATTATACTGCATTTAAATGTGTCTCTATTATATTTTATATCCGTCTTACTACTTCAAAGCAGCTACTCGTAAAATATTTATCTACACGATTGTAAAGTATTTATTAAGCATTATCCAATGATATCAGATACATAGTGAGGCTAGTTGCGCCGATCGACAAAAGCAAAAGTATATTAAGAACATGTACATAGAGTTTTTGCCGCTTCAAAGCGACAATTCAGCAAATTCATACACGGTATCTTTGGCCAAAATTTCAATCGCAGTACCTCCAATAATCCGGCGGATACCGAGCGAGTATACCTTGAACTAGGATACGAAGGTTTTAGTGTCGCCATTCTGATCGACTTCCAACGCAATCGAGATTATGTTGCAAATCGTATGATTTGTGACCTTAGGGGCTTGAAGTTTTTCGGCTTTAAGATATATGCGAGTTTTGCTAACAATTTGATGCTTAAGAGTTCGCTTTACGCATACCGAGTGCAAGTTCCTTTCAACGCCCGTATCTTTTTACACGGGTCAACTGGTATTTAGAAATTATGTAAATCTGGAACGGACACACTTGATGCGTACATAGATTATGTATGAAAGGAAGGTATATCGAAGATTGCAGTTGTGTCCAGTAGCCTATGGAAATGCGCATAGCTGTTAGGATGAGAAATATACACCGTGTGATCTTAGTCTAATCTGGATGATGACCAGAAGAAGCTTTGCACTGAGATATGAGATTATATCTTGGAGTAATGAGCATGATTTTCGTAAAAGATGTTATAATGTTATAGGTATATAATAACGTTTCTATGTTTTTCAGTTCCAGACTCGTACACTCAAGACGTCATGACGACTGTTGCAGATTGTACCAATCTTGCAATGAGAGGGAACACGTAGGACTTTTTTAATTCTAATCCCACGTTATACTCATCTCTTGGAGAAATATGTAATATTCCATTCGTCGGGTGATCAACCTTTAAATTAAAGTCCAACGGTTACGTAAACTTTTCTAATCCAATCGTGCATACACTACCGATAACCTTACACGTGTATACACTATTTTACATATTTAAGTGTATGATTTTTAATAATTATGCCTTAGCGTACAAAGTAAATAATAAAAATATTCTACGTTCTACAAAACATTCGTATTATTTAAATATTTAATAATACGACTTAGATTCAGTACCAACTGCTTGCCTATAAAAGTGAATTATGATCATTTTGTCCATGGAAGAAATTTTTTTGATCTTTGTTCTTACTTTTAATTTTATTATTTCATAGTTATGTCTCTTAAATATAAAAATGTGTTCATTTGTATTAAAAAGTAGCAGCTTTGAATTTTAAAGAATTCCGAATTTTTAAATTTCTTAATAAAAGTATCCATGAACAAAATCGATTATTCAACTGATTAATTTTTAAAAATGTTATTAAATGCCTTAACTTATTAAAAAATAAATTAAACTTTCAGTTAGATAAAAACTTTTCTGTTAAAATAAAATTCAAAATATTTTAATATTTGTAAAATTTTTTTATAATACAAAGAAATACTACTATATTTGAATATTAATATAGTTAAATATAATTTAATTATAAAATTAATTTAAATTATTTTCACGACTATAAATCGAAATATTCATGCATATAAATTGTGAAATTGCTTATAAGAATAGTATTCGCGAATAACGTATTTCAAGTTTGAAGTAGTAACAATTATATTTTATCTGTAAATGCATATCATTTCATCAACTCATTTTAATATTTTGATTATTTAAATATACATTAATTTAAGATTTTTTATTTGACATCGGTTTAGAGGTTCCTTTCAACATTGTTATTTATATCAATTGAATACGAGCCATTGCCTAGAATACAACTTATAATATTACGTATTTATCCCAACATATAGTTTCATTATGTAATATCTAAATTTCCACGTTATTCCCGGTGCAGTTAAAAAATTTTATTATCTAGCTATGTGAGTGATTTTAATTACATAATTTACCTGCTTAAATAAAAATTTGCAGTGTAGTCTTTCTTTTATGGAGAACAAATCTCGTGTATTATAGCAAAGGTTAATTTTGATCCTTAATGAGATCGCAATAATCAAGGTACAACACAATAAATATTCTTCTATTCTTAATAAATCATAGCATTCAGTACCTTCAATGGTACTTATTTTTCAGCAATCGTATCTAAATTCTATAAATATTCAATTATCACAAATAAATTGCTCAAAAACGTTAACTTGTAATACCAATTTTATTTATACATTAATCCGTACGATATGAAATATATTTTTTCGCAACTTATGTGTAAATTTGCGAACAGCTTTTTCAATTTGGTAATAAAAATATTTTACAGGAAATCGAATTTTCACATTTGATTAACAATCATTTTTTTTACAAAACAGCCTGCACTCCAATGACATGGAGCTAGGGATTCGTCAGCGAGAACGTCGATACCGCGACATCGGACGTGTCACGTATGAGACGGGGAGATACCTCGCGATACTCTTCGGGGGACTGCAGCGGGGAGAGTAGATACGAGGACTATAAATAGGACACGGAGGGAAGAACAAGGGTCACTTGTTAAAACCTCGTAAAGGTCATTCGTTATTATATAACGCGGTCTCGCGTTATAGCCCGAACTTTGCTTAGCCATTAAACGCCCTTTAACCTTAATCGGGGAGTACTCTTTATTCTCAATTTTATTCCCCTTGACGCTCTCGCTAGGAATCGCGTACGCGAGCAAGTATCAAACCTCTTGTACTAATTTTCAATTTTTGATGCATTTTTGTACATTCGAGCTATCGCAATCGTACGATCACATGCAGTAAAATAAGTAGCGCTTTGAATAAGCGTGTTTTCGTTTCATAAAATCTATTCCATAAATTTGATGTTCCACTAAAGCCACCAAACATATATTTACCACCTCCTGCTTCATTAACATTATGTCCTCAAAGTGGCCAACGTGAAAAGCTTTCGATAATATCATATTGAAAAAATAAAAAATTTCAACTACGTCAAAATATTACATTTTACGCGTAATCGCATTAAGTTTGTTCGATAAAATTTGTTGTTGTTGTTGTTGTTGTTGTTGTTGTTGTTGTTGTTTAATATTTAATAATTAGACAAATAAATTTAAACCCTTGAATGTGCTAATTGATTTTAATAATATCGCATCTTATAGCACTTGAATAGTTGGTCTGAGTTAAAAAATTTAGAGAACTTATCGTTTTCGAAGTCTGCTAGCGGAGCATTTTTAACATTAACATTTTTAACGATTATCCACAACGTAATCCAATAATCAGCTTTAACCAATTATAATATTACTTCAATTCACTGATCGGACACGTAAAAACTGTCCTTTGAAAATGACCACCGTTGAGAAAGTACTTAAAGACGTGTACCAAAATGTTATCGAATGGCGCGATCGAGAAATTACAACACCGATAGAGGAGAATGAGGAAAGCGTGGCTTAAAAGCTCCTAACTTAAAATGAATTAGAATAAATCCTTTGTAAAATAGTGAAATAGTGGATGTACTGGAAGGAAGCATTGCAAAAGCATTGCAAAAAACACGAGTATTTCGTGGAGTTGGTCAAAGTACGGGGCGGGCGCATCGAAGAAAAGTGGAGTGAGCGTTCCGTTACAAGAGAAGATCGTTCCTGGTGCGATCGGTCGAATCGTTGGCTCAACGAAATAAGAGATGGTGCGAACTAAGGAAACGAAGATTATCCGCCGATGACTAAAATTATTCGCGTTATCCTCTTCTACTTCGATTCTCACTCGATTCTACTCCCACTCGATCTCGATCCAAGGGCGATCAAGACCACAACGGGTAGTCCGCGGAAGCGTAGATCATAATAAATAGGATCGAGGAAGTTTCTTAGGGGCAAAAGTTCGTCCCTAAGTTGAACGTCAAGTTGAACTTGTGAGCGGCTTTTGAGACACGACAAGGCTCGAAAGCGGTACGACCAATTACTATGCGATCATTATTACGACTATACAATTTTACAATTTTACTCGAACTCCATCCAAAAAAGTCCTTTGCCATTAAACGAAGGCTTATTTGCGCGTACGTATCTCACTTATCCCACTATTTTCACAAATTAAAGGATTTGCAAGGCGTACGATATTGCTACAAAATATTTTTATACTTTTCGATAAGATTCTAAGGTCTCAATAAAAATTACCACGTAAGTTTTATAAGTTGCATTCAATTAAGTTGAAAAGGGCCGATTGATACTCGATGCAAATAACATCGTTTAACAACTAGAATAAAGCGTTACACAATCTGTCGAAGAAATTTTCATAATGTAAGATATTTATCACTTATTAATATTAATTTCTATCAATTTTATATTTAATAAATTAATTTAATAAACCTTAAGCCACTGCGGCGATAAAGCACCTTAAGCGACAGCTTTTGGCTTGCGATCCGAAGAAAATACGAGCATAAGATTTTCTCGAACTTAAGTATAAGACTTGAATTTAAAAAATATTGGCGAAAGTATGAACGTATAATAATTTAAGTAGCACTTTAACGGGGGAAACTATTCTCGTAGGAAGAAAAAGTGCGACTAATACTCAAATACACTACAAATACTCAAATTTATGTCCCACCTTTATTCAGAGTATTGATTACTTCTCGATTACGTTCAACGAGTTTTTCCTCGAGTATGCGTTACAAGCGGACATCTAAGATCGTATATCTGTCGGGTAATATTAACGGTTTATCCGCGTAGAAGATGCGTGTGCTTAGCTGCAATTAGTTTTCGAATGAATCAATCTTTCATCGATAGACGAAGGAGGTTCGAACGTTAGCTATCGCCGCTCTCGTAGGCTCACCCCGACGATGGCACCCCGGCGACGCAGATGAACGAGGGTAAGGAACGAAGAAGAAGACGGACGAAATTGATACGAAGCGACGGAAAGAGGTATAAAGAACGGAGGATGGTAAAGAGAGGAGCCGTAGGTGTATTGTAGCGCGTACGTGGAAGGAAGCCTGCATTAACGGTGCCGAGGATCACGGACGGGTATTGCGATCGCAGACGTCGGGACGCGAATCGAAGCGACGGCTCGATGTCAACGGCTCGATCCGTTGACATCTCCGCCGCGAAAGTCCTTATGCGCGCACGAGTGAATCCCCCGATTAACCCTCCCGACAAGCGACGTCTCTCTTAAGCGCTCCTGGATAGATATACCGAACGAATAGATATATCGAACTGGATCCGATCGGAGAGCTGGATTGTTGTTTATTGGGCTTTAGTTCCAGAGCCTGCGGCACCTCCGGTAGCTCTGCTTTTCACGAGCTTTAAGGCGCTCCCAAGCTTACCGATCCTTCCGTCTGAATCCATTTGAAATTTCATGCGCGCTTCGCGTTTGACAAGTCGTTGTTCGTCAGCGGCTGTTGTTTCTTAATGGATGCTCTTCCGGATAAAGACGCTCGCGTACTTGGATGTTAATTTGAGCTGACGCCGATTTGCAAAATTATTTTTCTACGCGCTTTATTTCGAATGTCACGCGTTCCATTTAGGACCGTATAAGAGGATGCTAGCGGTGTGGGACATGAGCGAGGAATTATAACCACCCGAGTCGCGTACTGCCACTCGGGCTCCAAGTTATTCGCACCGGTCTACTGTTTTTTCATGGAATCTAGTTCACTAGATTCCAGGTAGAATTATCGCGTGACTGCTTTAGCAAAAGTACAGCGTCTCATAAATAATTCATGTCATTTTCGTATGATTCGACTTGATTCGCTCGAATCTTCCCTCTGTTCTATCAGCGATACGCACGTACACGTACATCAGCGATGTTACGCGTCTTTCGGTAAATCGCATCTTTCTCGAAAGAAGAAAAACGTGTTCCGGATCGTATTATTCTATCCGCGCCATAACTAGGCTCTTATTCATCATCGAAAATATTGCCGTATGAAATGTCGATGCTATTTCTATCAAACTGAAATTTAGTCAAGTTAGAAATCGCAGGTCTGGCTCGTGAGATGAGACTTCAACGGGATAAGAGTAGGCGAACCCGAAGGAATTAATTAAATGACGCGCGGTTCTACCGCAAGTTTTACGTTTTCAAGCAATGGGCTTTGAAAAACTGAACTTCTCTGAATTATATGCGGTCGTATTTAGTTATATTTTCCTTCAGCCCGATGAAAAAATTAGCCGTGATAAAATTGCTTAGGAGAGCTGATTTTGTTAAAGCAAAATAAGGTTATTTTTGTAACTAGAATTAACAAAATTTAAGTAAAGTGTAGCAACAAACAGAGCAAGCCCGTGATATTTCGCATATTTCATTTAGATTAAAAAGCTTCATCAATCTATGTCACAGCGTAAAAGTATATTCGCAAAGGAGATCGTTAAATATAGGTTGCTCTCGGTTGCTCTTGGTAATCTCATCACAGAGCCGGTTGTACGCTATCACAGTTCTCTCTGTATTCACCGCATCGAAATCGTCGATCGCAAAGAGCCTTCCCTTCCCTTCCCCGTATCATAAGCCTTCACGACCTTCGTCGATATTCGCCTCGAAATTGCGAAAAGTGCACTTTTTCACTAGAGTACTTGCATCTGCGCAGTCTATTACGTCAACGTTTCACTTCTCGTTTTATTTTCGTATTTTTGAAAAATTTGTTAAGTCGTTGGCTTCTCGCTCCTTGAATACGAAGAGCCGTGCAATTGATGCATTGATTCGAGGCCAATTGTATTACAAGATCATTAGGGTGCGCATACGTTCCTCGCATGTACGAGATAAGAGAGATAAAAAGGTAGGTTGCGCCTCATCTTTGTTGGTTGCGCCAATGTGTGACCTTGGAAGAATTATTCGTTGGTACTTATTCTGTAAAATTTGAACTTGAAAAATTTCAAGTGTAAAATCATTGACAATTTGGTGTCTCGGAATGTTGCAATATTTTCTTGGGCAGATACTGGCGAAACTGGTTGATTAATTATCCGTTATGGAAACAAGAACTCCTTGGTACTCGTTGAACTCGTTCGCAGGACATAACATTAAAACATAATGTTGCATTGTTTGTGGATACACGAATGAATCGTCACGGTGAATTCAACCCAACAGATCATGGATATTTATTTCTTCGCAGACCCAATATTTTCATTACGAAAATCAAATATGCATAAAAAAATTATTACATTTTTTTGCTCTCTGAACAATTATGATAGGGATTTTCCTTTCACCGCTGGAGAAAAACTGGCCTAATATTTACAGGATATGTGACCTCCTTAAAAACATCATTCAAGTATATCGAAAATTGTGTATCATCAAATTTTTATAGAAAGTAGAAATGCTCATTAAGTACACATTTTCTAATGTTAAATGAAAATCATCGTTAATTATAGGGTTATTAATAATGATGATAGAGCGCTAAGTAAAAGAAATAAAATTGAAGTTAGTGAAAGCTTTCTTCGCATTTTCTAAAGCAAATCAACGTATTGGATCAGCGTATTACGCACAATACTGCCGATGTACAATTGATCAAATTATTACTTCTTAATAAACGATCTATCATTTCTAGGATGTATATATTAATATAGGTAATTAATCAATGTGCGTGCGAGAAGTGTTACTTTCGAATCGTCTCTTAAAAAAATTGTCAGCAATCAAAAGGTATACGCAAAATTGTGAACGCAAAAATACAACTGCCATTTTAAAGTAAAACACTACAATAGCGAAATAATTCCCTTTCAAAATTTGTGCAGTTGTTTATTTTTTTCTAACAATTAATCTAGAATAAATGATTATTTCACGACTCATAATTGAGCAGTCGATACAAATGGTAATTTTATCGTTACTTACGTGTAAAAAATTATAGTATTTATAGACTGGAAAACATTGCGTTTATTTTACATCTTGACATAGTAATAACTAATAAATTTTTGCATAAATTTCAGTATAAAAATAAAGCAATACTAGTGCTGCAGTAGATCATAATTATGTTGAGCGCAGCGCTCAAGATTGAGATAACAAGTACTGGAGTAGTTCAGCAGATTATTGACACATAATGTCTGTCTACGGATATTCAGGCGACACCGAAGATCTACGGTATTTTCTCTCCTTTCTACAAGCTTGACGAATTGCTTCGGCAAAGTGAAAAAGCTTATTGTAGCCGACGGCGTCTTGACTGCTTAATCCAAACGAACATCGCGTGCATTTATTACAGGTTGAAATGTGAGAATTGAAAAAAACTGTGAAATGATTTGAGATTCGCCAGAGGCTCCTTTTATAAGCATAAATTTTTATTTTATACGCGTTACTAAATTATTATTTTAAATAGGCATGTTTTAGTTTAATTATCATTAAAAATATCACTCGTTTTGCACGTATTTTTAAATTTAATTATGATTTTGAAAAAATAATTTAGCCATCGCGCAAACCTTATTCAACAACATTTACTCAGTTTACGATGTTTCCAATGGCTTTTACGAAGTAACTTTATGAAGTCGATGGCATAAAAAAAGTTAAATATTACAAATTATTACCGTTGGTTATCAGGGGCTAATAAAATTTAATCGAGTTGTCATTCTGATTTTTTAAATGCTTCCTAGAATAATAATATAGAATTGTACCGAGATTTACATCATATATTTATCATATAGTTATGTATTAAGTTGTTCAATAATATATTTTCACTGGTAAGGATTTTTAATTTCCTCCATCAAAGAGACTTTTATGGCTTAAAAGAGTAATTTTTAATATTCGTAAAATGTAAAAGAGTTTTTCCAACAAGCAGCTTGTTGGAAATCCGAATAAAGTGATAAACTTTATCGAGAACTAAACGTAGGATGTATTGATATGGTAATGTTAAATGGAACTAGCGGTTTCTATAAGGTAGTCGGTTGTTTTGACAAAAATGTTGTCAAAAGAACATAAAGCAAACGCGCTATGGATTAGAAATAACGATTGAAAGATCGAGTAAACGGAGAATCGCTCAGTCCATAATTTTCTTGTTATTCAGGAATGTCGAGTCACGGCGAGAACTGTAATACGTTGTTTCTCGCGCTCTCTCTCTCTCTCTCTCTCTCTCTCTCTCTCTCTCTCTCTCATGCTTACCGGCTTCTCTCAAGGCGTCAATCAAATTAAGAGCAACTTCTTCGGTTCGTTCCATTCTCGCACCGATCTTTTCCCGTTTCGTCGTTATTCCCTCGCGCTTGCCAACTCCAGGTATAGAGGAGGCTACGTCACTTCCGCGATCCGACCGTGTCGCGCACGTAACGGCGCTCCGACTGTCGTCGTCCTGTGCTGAGAGCTTTGGTATTACACGTTAGTCCAAGAATGTACCCATTAGGTGTACGCCTGCAATTAACCGAGTGCTGCAGCCTTGTATGCGATCTCGATGATCGCGCAAAAGAGGACGGAAAAGTATGATAATTATGAGCGGCTCTGGCTTCGGTGCTCTTGTGTATTTAAACCCATTGCGAACTAAATAATATTTAGCGATATACGAAAAGAGCATATTATCATCTCCGACTTGCCATTCTTATTTGAAATTCTGATTCTCTGGCAAATGTGCAACAATTCGCAATGTCTGCACAATGTCTGCACATAACAGATCCACTTTTATTCCGTTTATCAAATGCAAATTTAGGAAGCGAGCGAATACCACAACGATAATTTAACGAATTTCCTAACATTGCAATTCGATGTTAAATTATGTTTAGGGTATAAAATTATGATTCTGAATTTGCCAAACATTTAATCACTCGTGCAGAGATGCGCACGGACCTCAGTAAGTATAAACGTATTTAGCCTACTTCCAAACGACATTTCTTCGAGCTTGTATGCACATACAGAATTTATAGTACACTGCTATAAATATATAAGTATATTTTTCCATTTTTGAGTATCAAAATTGTATTCGTGAAAAAGCGCGTCGAATGGAATACTTGACTAGGTACATTCACCGAATGTACACAATTTCATATTTCCTCGCGACATGTCCAAAACGTATTCAAAAAGTCCTGGTTATCTTTTTCGCATATTAACAAAAATACCAATAGATTTATTTTTATTGAAAACACGTTAAATCTCTGCGAATTATAATTATATACAACGGAGCGATACAAATATTTCCCCCCTTTTTATTACAATTAAACTTGTAGTATTTATGAAAAATGTATATTTGAAAAGCTTTTGTACAATGTCGATGATTACTTACTTTAAGCGTTTAACCTAATTATTTATCTAAAATTTTGCCGAGATATCGTGCTATTGATGCATCGATATAAAACGTATTAAAACTTTCTAACGATCGAACAAGGCGATATTTCGTTACTTATAAATTATATGTATAGGCACGCTACATATTGTACATATTATAATATATAACGGCTTATAAATAAGGATCGATTGGACAAGTCCTTCGTTCTTATAAACACTCATGAAAAATGAAAACAATTCATTTTTAGTAATAATTAATTCGTAATTAAAGTATCGTCGTCGTCGTCGTCGTCGTCGTCGTCGTCGTCGTCGTCATCATCATTATTATTAACAAAAGTTGCAAAAGTATTCAGTTGGATCACAAGTTTTAACTAACGACTCAAGGTGAATTGCTCACAAATTTATTTATCCGTAAGAAAGTAAGCAATTGTTGGCTAATGTAGCAAGAAATTAACGTAGCTTTCAAGTAACAGGATAGTTTATTTGTTTTTTCATTTTTTGTGGTTAATCAAATATTTGTATCGTTGAAATTGAAAGTGTACATTGTCAGTTTTTATCGAGGTGCGTGGTAAGATTCCCTTCTACAGTAACAGAAGTCGGTCAACAGTATGATCACCCTGTTGGCTACTTACAAATATTTGGCACTGTTTGTCGCACGGTTAATTTTGTTCAGCGATTCGATCAACGATCAGCATTTTCGAAAAGTCGGGAGTATAAGCCGCTAAAATGTAGCTGTAACACTTTGTAAATGGCTAGATCAGTTGTATGTAACACTTGAAACATGTAAGTTGAAAGTCGGCTGGTAAATGTAGCAGGAAGGTGTCTTTTAGCGATAGAGCGAGAGTCGTGTGTAGTGGTGCGCGAAACAGCGAAGAAGCGCCTCGTAAACATGTAATGATAAAATGATTTTAAAAGTCAGGCTTTATTAAATGATCGGTCTTTATTGTCGGTCCGCTGCTGCTCAGAACGCGATAAAAGCACTCGTCGGTGGTTTCCTTGAAATCGCCTTTATTCAGCTCAGGTGGCCCATGCGAACCAACGGGATTACCAGGCATGCGAGTCACCTACTTCCGAGTTCTGTGTTCGCCGACACTCGCGCGACACTCGCGCGACACTCGCGCGACACTCGCGCGTCACACGCACGACACACGCACGACACACGCACGACACACGCACGACACACGCACGGCACACGCACGGCACACGCACGGCACACGCACGACACGACACGACGTCTCGTCGTGTCGCGTTAACTCCTCTCGAATTACGATGCGCTTGCGATCGATGCTTTGAGCCGTTTGCCCGCGAGATAAGAAGTTACGCCTAGGGATCATCGATGATGGTGCTGTTGAGTTAACGCTAACGTTGAGTTAAAGATAAACGACTGAGCGATATCGCACCTTCTACAAGGTGCCGATCTTCCAGACCACTTTATTACTCATTGATAATTCTCCATCGATTTTCATGATTTCTTGCCTCTTCTTCTCTTCGATACTTCTTCGCTTACGCAGCGACGAGTTGTCCCATCACTTTTTCCCGTACAAAGAAATTTCACGATTAAGCGGCTGCAATTAATTGAGGTTGGCGATGGGGAGTGGGGATCATACAAGCCATTCAAATACAGCGATACAGACGGTTTCGGTATTGTCGAAAGGAACCACCTTTAAGCAGGTGTGCAATTTGCACGTATTTGCGATGCCGTTCTTTTGCTCGAGCAAAAGTAGAATCGATCGCGTATTATATTATATGTGTCTTTACGACAGACCAAGTAGCGTGACAAACAACATAAATCAAAGAATTACCGAATAAATGTATATCTAGTATATCCTACTGAACGTTGGCACGATCACCTGAAAAGATGTTGTTTTATTTCGGTAAGTTGGGTTCGCTTGTACGATAAGTTGCAAAGTTTCCTCTTATTACGCATTAAAACTTATGATAAATATCGTAGTTTATTAACATACTCATTCACTTACTAAATTAGTTTTATTATCTTCGACTATTTTTTAAAATACTCACTTAAAGTAGGAAGAGCACACTGTTGCTTTACAAGTATGTCTCGTATACGTAGCGTAATTGGCAAAAAATAATTAACCGTTGAAGGACCATTTGTTCAGGCTAACACGACACGTGTACGTACACAGGATCTCAATGGTTATTTATTTCTAATGACCATCGATCCGTGTATGCGGATTGACTTAAGAAATTCGAGTTTTACAATGGAATCGCGCTCGGATAAATAATTAAAGCCTCGTCGTAAGTCATTAATTGTGTGTCATTAATTACGTTTAAGTGAGTATAGGCGCGTCGTGTCTCCAACTCATAAACTCCAACTCATATCTGCTGAGTAAGGAAGCGTATGTTTTATATGACGAACGACGGTAAATGTTTAAAATGTGCACGAACCGATGTTTCTCTTAATACAGATTGCAGATGTTCATATTGGCATGCAATATGCTAGTATAAGTAAATGGCATCGAGTACATAGGCAACTTAGAATAAGGAACAATATAAAAATGTCATTGCGTATTACAGATGAAAAAAGGTCTTGTTCACGCTTTCGTCCCAAATTCTCACTAACGATGTGCACTAGTCAGAGGTTAGTAAACTTTTTCGCAAACTGCTCCTTCAAACTTAACTTCTCCACAAATGAAGATGTCTCGTTTAATCTTTCTCACCGACCAGCGAGTTAAACTCGCTGGTCGTTAATTTTCCTCATATATAAACGTGATATTTATTTATTGTGTGTAAATTATATTTAAGTAGAAAAATACGCATGGTTCTTTTGAGAATAATGTAAGATGCGTTATTTTGTGTCTTTAATATAAGTACGCGCTTGGAACTCTTTGCCTTTTAATGAAAGAAAATAAATTTTTAACATAATAGCAAGATGACGTCTCGTGGAAAATCAATTTCTAAAAAATGATTTAATCTCTTTACTTGATCTGTAATCATTAAGTTTGTCTGTATTATTTACAGTACAATGCACGAATGCACCATTACAATGGATGCTAGGCTGTACGAAAAATTGTCAAAGACTCAACGAAATATCAAGAATTCTTAGTATATCCATTCGTTATTCAAACAGAAATTAAATACACTCGATAGGAATTTTCATTTCTCGAGACTTTTAAACGCGTTATTTATTCGTACTTGATAAGTATTTGTCTTAATTATTAGCGAGTAGCATAAAATTTACTGTATTAAACTCCTTGAAGAAGAATCCGCTTGGATAAATAGTGCAGTATTTCTAAGGTTTAAATGTTTTTCAGTAACGGTATTTTCTCGGACTTCAGACCTCTTACGTGTCTATTATATGTAATCTGAAACTTTAAGCGAGTTTCCTTGATATTTGAACTACTATTTATTTACTATAGCACTTGGAAGATTAAATTCAGTGAGACGTAAATTTAAAATTGCTGACTCCGTTCGTCGGTAATACATTGTTGATTATTAGGTTAACAGTTTCATGCGATTCTTATAGTTGTACTAAAAAATGTAAAAGAACTTGTGCAGTACGTTCCGGAGATTAAGAAGATGAAACTCCGTGAAACTTGAGCATTCGGTTGCTACTTTAAGTGTAATGTATTATCCTCGTGTGCCTTCTATTTCAATCCTTACATTATGAACAAAAATAAACTGGATAATTTTTTTTCTTTTGAAATAATCGAACAAACCATTCAACATCGCTACCATACAACGCTAAAATTGAAGAGCTGGGAGTATAAAGAGCCGTTTTCCCACAGCTAAATATTGTCCCAGGTAAATCCGAAGAGGAGGGATACGGTAATTTTGTCGGCATTTATGAGCCGCTCGAGGGGAAATTGCGCGATGGAAAAAGAATGTCGAGCAGTGGGCGACTAGTGGACTAGATCAAGGGCCGCGTCCACGATACGTAAGGGCTGCGAGTGCGCAGCCCTTACAAGTTATTCTGAATTCTTTTCGCGCACTCGCTGAATGAACTTCGAGGCCGATCGCGGCGGTTTCTCACGGCAAATGGAGGCGCGCGTGGCAATCGCGGAGCTTTCGTAGCGATATCGAGGGAGGGACGATAGGATCGGGCTCGGGGTCGATGGCCCCTCGATGGCCCCTCGATGGCCCCTCGATGGCCCCTCGATGGCCCCTCGATGGCCCCTCGATGGCCGGAAGCCACCGCTGGAGCGAGGAGAAAGAAAAAATTATCCGCGAACGTCGCGACTCGATAATCGCACGCGAGTACGTGTACGAACGCCATTCATTTCTGGCCAACTGCCCGTTTTCTACAAGCTCTATCCACCTCGTCCACAGTTTCCGCGTGGGAGGATTTTCCGCGGTTATCTGCCTTTGCCGGTTGTCTCTGGTGGTCTTTCGCTAGAAATTTAATGGACTTCAGCTTCTAGAGATGAGTTTACGTCCTTCTGCCAAATTTTATCGGTTTCTTTCTTAAGCTCTAATCGCATCTTCGGAATTCCAGTTGCTTCCTAGTCAGTTTGGCATGTTGCATTATTCATAACCAGTTGCCGGTTGTACTGTCATCCTTTATCATACTGTATTGAGCCTTGTAAAAATAAAATCGTAGCGCCAATCGTAAACGTTCGTGTAAATTGAGAGCTGTGCAAAAGAAACATCTCAGTTTTCATTGGGAACATATCTCGTCAAAAGTATTTCTATATTTAGCTGTAAGGTATTTTTTATAAGCTAACTTCGTACGTTCGTTGGTATTGTCGCGCGTTAAGGTGGAATTCCTCGTATTTCAATATAGACTTGATGGATTTTAGATCAATTATCCGTATATAAAAAAAGAAAATAATATTCGATTGGATTTCTGACGAATCTTCTTGAATAAAAAAGTTTTAGCGATAATTTACCGTTTATGAATTTTCACGTCGAATTATAATGCGATCCAACTTTTTCTGAACGAGTTATCATATCCACTATTCAGAATAATGCTCTCTTGAGATGAAAGCACTTAAAATTTTAATCCGCTCTTTAATGGATAGCATTTTACTTGACTCTAACAGCTTCAGCAACATCTGGTTTCTTTATTCAAAGATCAAACCAGTTTTAAGACACTATCAAAAGATCGATTTTTCAAAGTTTGCTAAAATGTGTCAGTCCTAAATTTTTCAAACTCCACCAACTAATATTCTGTTGCTCACGATTCTGAGAACAATTTAAATTAAAACTCTTTGGTATGAGATTATTTACTGTACAGCTTATATCGAACATTATCATTACAAGTAATGAAACAAAATAATATAATAGAAATTTTAATTGTAATATAAATATATTGCTAATTAAAACCTGTTAAATTAAATTTATTCACCACTATAACGTTTCCTTTTTAATTATCTATTCCGTTTAGAGTTATGTTTATAAAAATATTAATATTCTTATATACATATATACATACATACATACATACATACATACGTGCGTGCGTGTGTGTGTGTGCGTATGTATTATATTGAAGCCAATTTAATGCTGTTTAATTAATATTAAAAAATTATAAACGCATCAGTATAATAACGAAACATTTCAAATGTCATATTCAATTTGCTTCGCTTATAAAATAATGTCCTATAAATCATTATGCGCGCGACTATTTAGCAAACGCGAATCGGAGTATGTACTTTTGAAATATTAGTCTTTGGTCAAGTAACCTAATATATCTCTCTTAATACGAGTAAAAATCTTTTTCAATTTGTACATCCAATTTTTAATTTTAAAAACTAAAATACAGTTTTAAATTGTGGAGTTAACAAAAATGGTCGCTTAACACTATATTCATCATAAAAGTAATTTCTTGTAATAAGCTAAAGCCTTGTCTGCAAAATAACCTTATATTTGCTTTATTATTAAATAAATAATTGAATTATTTAGTATGATATGTAACTCCAACGAGTCTTAAAAATTGAAATTTCTATTCTTTAATTATTTTCCATGAATTTCCTGAACAAATTATATTTTGAGGGTCAACCAAATTGAAAGCCTGATAAAAAGCTTTAACTATTGTTAGTTTATAAAGTTTAAATTACTGAAACAATGTCTACGATTACATCCCATAAATGTTAATTCGACTAAATTTATACGTATTCGGATATTATGAGAGTTCGATGCCACATATTTTCTATAACCAATACAGTATCCGAATAAAATTGTTGTTTATTTCAAACGTAACTCGTAAGTTTCAAAATTTGTCTTATCTATGTGCTAGTGAAGAAATATAGTTATACGACTTTGAATATTTTAATTTCTATTTTTTTCATGTAAAATTATCAATCTTTTGCTATTAGTCGATTAGGATAAGTTTAATTACTCCCAGATAGATTTTTTCTTCAAGCATATATTTAATAGCACGATAAAATGTTTGTTAAAATTTCAATTGATGCTTGTGGTTACTCTGTACAAACGTATATGAGCATGTGGTAGGCATGCGAAGCAACAAAGTATTTAACGTAAAACCAGTTCTCCGAAACATATTTGAAACCCGTATACATATTTCAAACAATACGAAAAAAAAGAGGAAAATCAACGTTCGCCGTACTTGAACTTGGAGTTTATAAAAATTGAAGTTTCATTTGATTTCTCACTAATCACGAGAGATTACGAGAGCAGTTTATAATTTAATGTCACGTGAAAAGGAAAATTCGTCAAGCAAAATTTATTTTCCTATTTTTCGGGTGAGAATACATTTATCTAAAATCCGTATATAATATTTCTATATAACATTTAATGTAAAATATAAAGCAACCAGAGTGGGAAGTTAAATTCACACTGAACTTGCAACTGCTTTTTTATCTAAAATAATAGCCTGACTGCTGTTCTTTTCAAGGAAATATATATATATATATATGTAACAAAGTAATGTTTATAAATTCTTAATATTTCGTAAGCAAATTTTAATCTACTTAATTTTAAATGGTTAGTTGCAGTTTCAAAATAAATCTAATGATGATGACTTATTAGCTTTGCCGATACTCTTAAATGTTACTACTTAATATTTTTACTTAAATGCTACTTAAATGATTCATAAGAAGTAGGAAATAAGTTGTATCCGGCGTAGGCTCGGCAGCAAATTTTTAAATTTATTTTAATAGATCGAATGAATGTTGTAATAAAGCGATCGAGTTTTTCCGAGAACAAAATATTACGATAGTCGTGTATTCCTTTACTTATTTCAATAACACAAGCTACTCTAGTAGTATTAAATAGTAATTAAACTGAGCTTGTAAAAATATTCGAGGTAATAAAAAACAAAAGGTAGATGAGTCTATTAAGGCTTGTAAAGGTACACAACACAATTTGCTGTTAATTAATGATACATTAATGACTTTCGTCCTAATTTCGTGAAGTAACGTTTCCCAAGCAAAACCGGCATTGGTTGAAGTTTTTCTCAAGTGCACCAACTCATCATTGCGTGACGTGCTTTTGTCCTCTTAAAATGCCTGCGTTACGAGTTCCCTTTCACAAGCGAATCTCACGAATCGACAATGCAAGCTATTACTCCGCTCGAACCATTATCCATGGACTAACCTATCGGATTAAAGAATTAAAGGTTTCGAGATTTTTATTTGCTCGGAGAAAGTTCGTAAAAGCTCGGAGACAGCAAACATCATTAGCGCTGACCGTGAAAGCGATAAAAGTTCGTTTGCCATCTACTTTTTGCCGGGGCCATCGTCTGGCGTCCGTTAAGATCGAGGTTAAGATGCACAGGGTACAGCCGAAGCTCCTGGAGTATTCGAATATGTTTGCTTGGGCTTGTTTCGCGTCCTCGCGCGTCACGAGCTCAAAAACGCTTGTCATAATAATGTGTGGAACTATCGCGCTTCCTCCGCTTAATCCAATGAAGCTGGAGCGTAACTCGCGGCTCTGGCGATTTAATTCCAGGGTGCCTCGCGCTCTACGCCCGATTTACGTAAGCCTAATTAGATTCGTGCAAAACTCTCGCACGACTCCCGGCGCTGGCTTTCGCGTTTCTCTCCCCCGCCGCCGCCGCCGCCGCCCCCCCCCCGACCCGACCCGCACTCTCGCTCGCGCTCTCTCGCTCCCTCTTATCTCTCACGCGCGCGCACGCCATCACTCGCTTTGGACTCTTTGCCATTCTTCATTAGTCGCATTGTACACTCTTTTCTTCCTACCATTTAAATTTCGAACCGACTGCGGTTGCTCCACTTCTCTCCCGCTTGCCAAGCCGATAACGATGTCACTAATTATTTCAAAAGAGGCTTAATTTTTCTTTAATTCACGAGCTGGAGTCTGTTGGTAGCGATCACGTAAACGAAGCTTATCATCCTTGGTGTCCCTTGGTATATATGCGAACACTATCCACTTAGGTATATAAGCATTTTATTTGACTGCTGCTAATTAAACGTGCCTCTTATATTTGGCTTCGACTCTTCCTCGCTCGTTTCTTTATTTCTTGCAGGCTAATGCAAGACTATTCTTTTATTAGTCGTTGACTTTGTCCAACTACCTTGATGATGCAAAATTCTACAAATGTACAAAATCGAATCCAAGTTTTTGATCATGAAATGCCTAAATTTTATAAAGTGTAGTTGGCATCGCTTTACCTCTGCGCAGGAACTGTTTAAGCGCAACGCTAAATTTCACCGGCTAAATTTTAAAGGCCACCGACGATGATGATGATGCCGACGAAAGGAATGGAGCTCAAATCAGCTCAAATTAGCTCAAATTAGCCAAGATCCCAGAGTATCGTCGCAATAATGTTCAGAGTGAAAAGAACGCTCGAAAGGGTTCGATCGACCGATGGCCGTCAGTCGCTACGAGAGACCTACATCCAACTGCAACGAGAGACGGTGGATTCACCAAAATCCGTGGACCCGATTCAGGGCAATTAAGCAATTCTCGCAGCGGCAATTAACTCGTCCGCGTTAACGAGGTCCAGGACGGTGTCGTCCGCGTCAATTCCAGGAGAGAAACAATAATTTTCGACGGGCTCTCTCGTTCTTTTGCGCAGATTTTATGCATATGGCAGGATGCGTGTAACGCAACGACGTCGCCGACGACACACAAGTTTAAACGCGCCCGCAAGTGGGTTAATGGCGAAGCGGTGACCGCTCAGCCTCCCGGGGGCACTCGATCTTCGCGAGGCGATCCTCCCTCCCCCCGCGCCGCGCCCGGATCATCGAGAGCCTCGAAAAGAGGCGAAAGGGGTTCGATCGGGGGCGACTGCGCCTGCAGCCGCATCCGATTGCAGGTCGGGTGAGCGAGCGTGCACTTTCTAAGCATTTTTGAGCGCTTAGAAAGGAGAAAGGAGATTTTCCCCGTGGCATTGGAAATCGAGGAAGCTGCGCGCGCAGATCTCACGGGTTTCTTTCGGCGCTCCTGGAGAGTCGTGCGCGGCCTTCGCGTTGACTTCCTTTTCGCCGGAGGGAAAGAGTACGAGAGAAGGCTCGTTCTCTTTTACAGCGGCATTTTTATCTCGCGTCTGCAGCCCGCGAGCGACTCTTTCCCTTCGTGCGCCTCGAGGGGGCACTTCGTGGACTTGGTGGACTTGGTGGACTTCGTTAACGGAACGAGTCGATTTTTCGGGCCTAATTGGACCGGTCTCGTCCCGCGGATTCCCTCCTAACAGATCGACTGCTTTTTTCATATCTAGCGACCTCGTCTCCGTACCTTATAAATATCCACCACCGAGATCCGCTCGCAATGTGTATTGCGTTGAACATGTGTCGCCTAGGTCGTTGAGGTCGTTGCAAACTTATTGGTGCGCGTTCCTTTCCGTTTTTCTGCATTTCAAGACGTTCTATGAAATGTAGCTAACCTTATGCAAAAACGTATGAGGGAAAAAAAAAAAAAAAAAAAAAAAAAAAAAGAACGAACGGGTGGCTTCGGCGCTGCCAATCTTATTAATCGAGTCATTCAATTTCAAGCTGAATTTCATAATAAAAAATAAAAAATGTGTTCTATCCTATTCATCTCTTGTATTTCCTTATGCCTATTATTTAAACAAAAAGCAATTTTTTGCTTATTTACTGATAAAACTATGATTTTCTACGTTAATAACGAATATTTAATTTGTTACCGTTGCCTAACACAATTCTTCGTACTTGTTACATCTTTGAACGTATCCGATAATGTATTCCGTACATTATACGAAGAAATTGTCCTCGAAAATTATTAAAAGTATTTAATAATTTATTGGCCATAATTATGTAGACAAGGAATAAATTTCCATTAATCACCAAAATATTTTTATTGTTTATTATTTTATGAATCTATAAATCCGTATTTTTCCAAAATTTTCATGGCACCATGACGAATTGTTCGTTATTATTTTAAAGTCTAAAGACACGCGATATGAGTCACAGCATTACTACCTGTAATTTACAATATCGAATATATTAATGATAACGATAATTACTTGGTTGTTCTAAAATGTAAGTTTAAAATGTAAGAAACTCGGGTAATTTTTAGATTAGATTTCCTAACGAATTATCGAAATTTATTAGAGTGTGAAACTTTCAGATGGTCGAATTCATATGAATTCAAAACTGTGTAAGCGTGCATTCGCCTTTCAGTTAAAACAGTTAAAACAGAATTTACATTTGCTTCTGCACTCTTGTGCACATTCGTGGAAATCTATGCAAGTGCACACGTCGAATCAATATGTAATATTACTGCATAATCGCTCACATTCGGCTGAGAATTCGACTTATTTGAGAGCGTTCATGCGCGACAGATTATCGATAATTTATCAAAAATGATTTTTGATAAACTATCTCTAACGGAGGCACACAATTATATATACTTATAGATCGATAGAAGTATGAATAAGCAATTAGGATCCTTAAGTATCGTTCAATCCGAACGATTGCTAGTTTAATTCCAAAATAAAATTTACAAAATAATTCTTCAGGCATTATCTTCAATATTAAAGAAGTCTGTTGTGAATGTTTTATAGATCCAGAATTTAGGTGATCATTAAGAATGGGGCCTGGTTTTGATTCTAAATTTATTTTGATTACCATAGGTACTTTGTACTGTAGCAAAGTCAATACTCAATGATTCTGAAAATCAATAATAAATACAGATTTATGCTCGTCGGTTTTGCAGCGCGATTCCTTACCTCTTGCTTCCAGCGCGTACAAGAAGAGACAAGGAATAACGAACGCAATGGTGATTGAATGGAAGAATATGAAAGTACGTTGAATGCAATGTATAAGATCAGTTGGGCGAAATAAAGACACAAGCTACGTGTATCGACATTAGAGATTCAACAGAGTCATCGAGGGCAGAAAAAGCGCCCTGAAAGATCTATCGGACAAAACCAAGTGGTGTGGTATAGAAATGAGCGGCAAACCGTCGGCGAGATGCAAAGGAACCGAGACGACAGAGCGTCGAACGAATGGGAGGAGGACAGGGTGATCTTCTATCGAGGACTGACTATGCATCCATCCATCCATCCATCCATCCATCCTCTCCACGTTGGATAACGAGCTTGAGGCTTTGTGCTGCACTTGGGCGGCGATTACGTTATTGCGCGGCAAGTTGTCGCGCACAATACTCGTGTGCAACCCGTCGAAGACGGAGGGAGTCCGCACTCCGTTGCTACAACTAGAGTTCTTAGTCCCGGTTCACCGTTTGGCGTGCACCGAGAAAACGCTTGCGCCCTCATACGAGGCCAATATTTAACAAATAGCTACTTGTGGTTCAACGGAGCAACTTGTGCTAAGATCGTGCTCGTGCTTCTCTCATTCGCGAAGCTTCGAACGATTGAAATTCAAAGGAAGTCGGAATTCAAAGTACCAACAAGCACGCGTGAACTTGTACGCTCAAGTAATTGTGAACGATTACAAAACCTTGCCTTTTATAATTGTACAGCCTCTCAGCCACTCTAAGAGTTCTCTAAAGGGATTGCGTTTTAACGTCGCTGCTCAATCTAGCAACGCTACTTACGATCTAGCATCGACGTCGAACTTAACTACACTGCACCCTTGCTTCTTATTTCGTATTCTGGTCGAATATAACGAACGATATCGCACGAGAAGAAATCACGAAGGGACATAATATGCGGTAAAACGATGTGTATTTGAATACCTCAAATGAATAGTAATGTAATTTAATGATACACTTTCTGCTTTGCAATGTTCGACGATCCATTACCTGCTAAACTAATTTTAACATTTAATAATATCTCATGTATCAAATCGGTACATTCCATCCTAACTCATATTATTCTGAGTTACGTCTCGTATGAAGCGTGAAACGCATGGAATTTTTTCCATGCGAGGAATAATTAATCTGAGATTTTAAATTAGAATCTAAATCGCGGGAAATATTTTATCCGAAGAAATATATGTCAGAGAATAAATGATAGTGTAATAAATTGATACCATTGATACCACTTTTTTCAAGATTTAAAATTATCGTAAATCAGCTTAAGCATAACTACCTCGTAAACCATCATTTAAAATACTTTCTTAGAATTTTAATAGCTTGAAATAAATATTTTTTCTCCGTGGACTTATATAACAGACGAAAAGCAAAATATCGTCAGTAAAGCTTTATTATAATGCTTAATTCCATTGATAAATTCGTCTGCTCTAACTTACGCGTTTACAAATTCATATAATATTACGAATATGTTTTTTCATCTAAAAATTTGGTGTAAAAAAATGTTGTTTAATTTTATCGATTACTAAACAGTGTGAAACGATAAGTAATGATAATTAGCAGTACGGGTTTGTAATAATAATTATCACGTAATTGAACGAATGATCGTCAACATTGATTTTCTAAAATATTTCTTCTAAAATATTCTTCATATTCCAGGCGCAATTCTTATTTATTCCTTTCTCACTAATGGAAATGGGCATTTTCTAATACGTAGTTTCATTCCTCGTTTTTCAAAATAATTTCACATACGTATATTATAATATCCAAGATACGCGAAAAGTTTTTTCAAAATTAATGGGAAATTGTAGAATAAATGCGTAAAGCGCTTATACAGTATCTGCAGCAATGATTTTAACGAGTTTCACACCTTTAGTTAGCATCGAGCTTAACATTTAGATACACACATTTTCTTTCGACGTACCGTCTGGACATTAAATGTAAAACTTAAAAGTAATTTTCACTTAAATTAAAAAATAATCAAAAGTCAATATTATTTTGTTTTGGAATGTTTTGGAAGCAGGCAACTGCTTTTTAACGGAAAAGCGCACAAAAAAAGTTACGCTTTCAAAATTGTTGACCTCAGTTTTAAAGCGATTAATAATGATGATTCAATTATTCAAAGATATTTTGCAAGTTTTACCGGTTTCATGTTTTCTCAAATATTATGGAATTCCAGTATCAAAACTTTCACAAATGACGTTCCGATAAAATTTGCAATTTCGTAGGATTCAATAAATTTTTATCGAAGAGAAGTACAAGGCAAACATAAATGAGTATAACTGATCCGTGTATGTAGCTCAAACAATCTATTTAATTAAAATTTCTCTCACAAATCGTTATTAATGAGAGTAACTCTTCATTTCCACGAAGAGAATTGGTAAAAAGTAGTCCTTATTTCCGAAAGATCTTCTAACAGTCTTTAATTAATCTCATGAAACGGGTATTTCTCGTAGTAGTGTACCATCGGTGAACACACTACCAGCCGCCATAAGTAGTATATGATAATTATCATACTTTTTATATATATATATATATATATAATTTATAAATTAATGCTGATCGTTTATCACTTGTGATTATCGCGCATTCTCGTGGTTCTATTTTTTTCAAACGCTTCGTTATTCTCATTCTCATTTTCCGTATTTATCATAATGCCATACGGGCTCTGTATAGCAAAAAACTCACGGTCCCTACATTCATTTGACGTAAACTTTTTGTGGAATCTAATATCTCATCCAAGCATAAATTAAATTTAAGTAACGTTACATTGGATGATTTGCTATTATAGCAAATACGAACTGTATACATAGGAAATGGCGAATGGAACCGAATAAGCTTATACATTTATAACGATAGCTCGGGATACAATTTATTTAGTCACGCGCATACAAAAAATTGTATCGATAATCCATGCTAAATAAGAATCGTCGAGTTGACTCGTGTATTTCTCTAGCCATTAAAAAGTCCTTAACGTATTGAAACCGTGTCAACGAATTATGAACTTCCGGTAAATCTTGCAGCTTATTCATAAGAATGAGCGATTTAGCGACGTTCCAGTAGTATCATTCAATTTATTCAATTTATTCAATATATTCAATATATTCAATTTATTCAACTTATTCGATTTCTTCGAGGAATAAATCACTGCCTATAATGAATGTCCGATAAGAAGTTAATTTGCTCGGCAATAAAAATATGCTGAAAAATTAAAGTTATAAATTGAAAGTCATAAGACGTACGCGATATCAAGCGAACAAAGCATCCCTGTCTCTTGTTCGAGATTTCATGAATATTAAGAGGATTAGAATTAGTAAGCTATCGAAGTGAACGAAGCTTCTGGTTGATCCGGAGATTCAGTTCGAGAGGCGAAACGACGTTTCCACGCGATCCACAGTACAAAACTCCAAACTCATAGTAAGTAGCTTGCGTTAACGGCTCCGTTAGAGCGGCTCTTACACCGATGCGCGATATTAAAAGTAAGAGCCGAAATCTGCGGGTGCAGTCTCATCGAGACGCAAGTCACGAAAGTAATCCCTTTCTCTTTCTTGCCGCTCGTAGAAGAAGAAGAAGAAAATGGAGCGTCGCGGTGGGAAAATGTCAATCTACAGAGGAGTGAGCTCGCTGTCGAAGGCACTTGTATCGGACTCGATCTCCCGCGATCGAATCACCCGATAGGCTTGCGAGGACTAAATCCGTCCGAGGAGACGAACAGGACGATATCTTCGACTGACCTAGATTCGCGCTGAAAGTCGAAAGAGGCCACCGATAGGTATGGGAGCTCGGGGCACCGTTGCTGCTAATCGCTTCGATACTTGTCGTAATAATAGTTTCTCTCTGCTTTATTGCAACTCGTTTTATTAGCTCTTGCTCCGCATTGTGATGTTTTTTACGAATTTTTTACGAAATCTGATTCAGCTTCTCTCCCGGCTGCTTCATTCTTACGCTTATCTGTCATTGCGAAAGTCTTGTCCTTTTTGTGAAATTAATCTTCCTTAACGCTTAGAGACCTTCTTCTGTAACGTTCGCCTTATCTGCAACCGACATTACAACGATTTTTTTGACTATTTGGTGAAAGATCGCGGAGAGACGGTAAGAGTCCGTCGACCAATGCCTCCAACGACGTGCGTTTCTTTAAAAGTCAAGTTTCTTTTAAAGAAAAAAGCAGAACAAGATTTTCCAGGAGAGCATTGAAGAAGATATCGAATGATATCGAAATGAGTTTACTTTGCGAGTCTGAAGGATAGCGAACAAATCAATACAAGCTTAAAATCGCACGGATATCGCGTCAAACGATCGAGGGCACTTCTTTACTTATAAAGCCGATGGCGTTGAAATATTTTTATGGATTATTGAACTAGGTGTATTCATTTACGCAAGCTGAAGCGTATAAATTCGGAAGAAATAACTTTGCTATTATTTATAGTATCATTTAAAGGATCTTGGTGAAAACGCGGAAAGTGAGCATCGCATTAATGTCTGCGAAATTGCGATTAATCCAAAGTCTTCGTTGCTTTCCAAGTACATCGACACGATTTTTCTTCTTTAAATTAAAAAACCAATATCAGTTGAAAATAATTCAGAACTTTAACCATTTCATTTGCTAATGAAATCAAGCGACGTAGATATTCGTGTTGAGAATAATTTTAAATGCGTTCAAGATCTTGTCATCGATCTTCCCAACCATATTTTCCTCTTAAGTGATTTAGGCAACTCAGTCATAACCAGAAATGATAAATTCTTCCACATTAAACTTGTACCTCTATTTTTTGCATTAGAATAAGATCAAGGTAACATTGGATTACATTAGGTTTTAACGCAAGCGAATAACACTATTATCCGAATCCGTTATAAGAAAGTGAATTTTCATTTGTTCTCCTTTCAAGAATAAAATAGAATTGCAATAGCAATACAAATGTGGCAAATGACAGATTTCGTATACTTACTGTAAAACGTTTTTGCTTTTGTTTGTCAACGCGTGTCAACCACTTGAAAAAGAAAGAAAATAGATGGAACGATTAAAACATGTACAAACCAATCCAAGTACAAAGTTATTTTGCATCGGAATTTCCGCTACTAAGTTGTTCGTCAGCAATTATAAAATCTCACTACGGTTGAGGTTGCTAATATAAATACACCTTTTTTTTCTTCTATTATTCAGTCTATTATTCACTTTTTCAATAATACAAAGAAGAACAATAATTTTCATATGTGAAATAACGTCTTTTGTTGTTCCTTGAAAAATCGTTAATTTCGGAAACGTATTATTAATATTAATGTAATTAACATCTTGTTTCTTCGTCTTTCGTTATTTTTGCTATGAACTTATTTTGCACGAATCGATCGATTTGGTATGCATTGAATACTTTCTCCCATTGCGATTCCAAACGTGTACCCCAGCAGAAACGGAATCAAGTTAAATTCGAATGCCTAATTATGCAACTACAATTAAGTTGCCGCAAAAAGAACTTTTTATCGAGAATTTGGCTTTGCGGACGATGTAGAAGAATAATGCGAAGGCTCGGAAAGAATGGACATGAATGGAAGAAGGATTAGACGGTAAAAGGCGAAAAAAGAGTTGCTTGTAAAAGGACTGTCGAGTATTCGCGCGGTCGAAACTTAGCCCGAATCGCGATGGAACGTCAGATCGGTGAAAGCCAGGCATCGGAGCTTCGGGAAAATAAATGAGACGCAAAAACGAGAGAAAGGGAAATCGTCGTTCGAGAAGCTCCCGAGAGAGAGAGAGAGAGAGAGAGAGAGAGAAAGGCGAGCTTGTGCAAGTCGTGAACGGGGGACGAGCCTCTCGGTTTCCGATTTCACCAGCGACGTCGCGATCTCGGGGATTCGGTGGTCGGAGCGGCGGCATCCCTTTCCACGGACGCTCCGGGCGTCCTTTCTCCGCTCGGCCGCCGCGTTTCGTCTCCGCGTGCCACCTCCTCGCGCTCACACCCAGAGGAAGAGGACGCGTGGGCCGGGAGTGGAAATGGGAGCAGCACGGCCCGCGGCCCCTGGAAAGTAGGAAGGGGAGGCCTATAGCCGGCGCACCGGCTCTCGCCCGCTCTCAGTCGTTCGCGGAACTCGAAGGACGAAAGAGGTCGAGAAGAGGGCGCACTTCCTCCTCCGCCTCCTTACCCGGTCTTTTTCAAATCTCTATCGCGTCGCGGACGTCGGCGCGCGCGCGCGAGCTTTTATCCTCCTGTCTTTTTCCCTTTGACACACTCGCTCTCTCTCTCTCTCTCTCTCTCTCTCTCTCTCTCTCCATCTCGCTCGAGCTCTGTCCCATCCCCGTGCGTCGGCTCGGCTCGACTCTTCTGCTCTCGAGAGCGCGCGCCTCAGTCGACGATCCGACTGGTTCTATCGCGGCCACGCCGGAGCCCGATCGCACGCGTTGTTCCTCTTGCCTCTCCGCGAGAGACCAATCGCCCGCTTCCGCTCGTCGTCGTCGTCGTCGATCTCGTCCGTCCGGCCGTCAGTCTCCCGGTCGTCGTCGTCGTCGTCGTCGTCGTCGTCGTCGTCGTCGTCGTCGCTGCGCCGCGCTTTTCACGTCCAGGCGAAAGAGGCCCGTCGCGACCTTCCCCTCCGCCTTTTCCCGGCTTAACGGACCGAGGATAGATACGAGGATGCGACAATACCTGCTCATTGGGACTCTGGTGCTATGCTGCGTACAAGGTAAGTTGCCCCCTCGATCCTCGCTTTTCCAAGTATCCGTTGCGAAATAGCGATCTGGTGAGCTGCCTAAGCCTCCCTTTCAACCAGTCTTATCTCAACAATATTATCAACAACGGTGCACTTTCTCGTTAGTGCAATTACGTCCCTTAAAATCGCCTTCGCTTAAATATGCTGAAAATGTGCAATGAAAATGTGAAGGATGATTCGCTAAGAATGAGCGTTGCGAGATAGATATAGATAATGGCCGCTGTCAGTTTTGATAAAACGAGGGGCCTTGGATCTTTAGCAGGAAGTAGTTTATTTTCGCTCTGTAATTTCGGTGAAAAACATCACTTTACTTTTGGCTCGGCACGCATAATGCGACTTTAATCGTTTACCTCGGCTTTCACCCACGGCGCGCCCTTTTTACTCTTTATGCACTCGTGATGCTGCATTATGCACAAGCTCTTTGCGCTTATGAAAATCAGTTTAACCTAACTGGCAAATATTCCATAAATACTTTGCCAAGTATCGAAGAAACGGTGATTTACGTATCCTATGCTCGGAGCGTTCGAAAAAGTTTAGTAATCATTATTATTGATGATGCTCGAGTGCACTTATTCAAATGGAGTAAAGTTCGCCCCATTGCCAGCTGAAAATGCAACGATAAATTTGTTTTCCATTTTCTCTTGCCTACTAGTTTTATAAATAAAATTTCTAAATTACTACTCAACTGATGCTTGCTTCACTGTTTCTCTTTGCGTTCTATACGAAAATCGGTGCCATCGGTGAATATCTCCTAATAAAATGTGTACAACCTATTGTTAATTTGAGCGAATTTGAGAGCGAATTTGAGAGCGACTTTAAGCGGTCTCTTAAATTCCTTAAAGATATACGTATCGAAATTCATTTAAATTGACAATGTGATTGAATCTTTATATAATACCCTTCATTTCGTCATATTTGAAAATTTTAATTAAAAATTAAAACGAAATAATTCGAAAAGTGCAGGTGCACTTTATGCTCTGTCAGCGGTTGTCGTTCTGTTTCTCTTTATATTTAAAATGGATGAGGGGGAGAGAGTGAGTGAGTGGGACGGTAAGCAAGGGATGTGGGGGGATGGTTTGCGTTGCTAACAAAACGCCCGTATTCTTTGAGTGACTACACTGGCCAAATGAATAAATATTTAATTACGCTTTCAGCCCTTTATTGCAGCATGTGCTTCGATCCTTCAAGCCTACGTAAAGTGCTAAACAATCGACGCGTTAAGCAAATTCATTATTCATCGACTGCTTTCCCTTTTGTTCGCATGTCTTGAAAAAAAAAAAAAAAAAAAAAAAAAAAAAAAAATTCCGAGGCCTATTGAAGCCATCGATGAAAATACACGACCCAGAAATACAGCTTCGTATTTCACGTTGTAAAAAGCTTCTTTGCGCGTGTCTGTTCGCGCTTAACCACTCGGCGCGGTGC
The DNA here is from genome assembly GCA_018907045.1 of Wiebesia pumilae. Taxonomy (NCBI): domain Eukaryota; kingdom Metazoa; phylum Arthropoda; class Insecta; order Hymenoptera; family Agaonidae; genus Wiebesia; species Wiebesia pumilae. The sequence continues at coordinate 3,390,701 of JACCHZ010000107.1, forward strand.
TTCAAAAAAAAAAAAAAAAAAAAAAAAAAAAAAAAATCGAACCAAAATATTACGAGCATATAAATCCACCACAAGGAAAGATCGCAACGTGTACCTCCTAAACCTCGAAATAAAAGATAAAAATTTTAGTTATTGTCTTTTGAACTCTCTCTCTCTCTCTCTCTCTCTCTCTCTCTCTCTCTCTCTCTCTCTCTCTCTCTCGAACTCGGTGCTGCTCGCGCTGGAAAGAGCAAAATAACGCAATTGATGCAAAGCTCAACGGCCTTGAAACCGTGTTGTTTATGTTAAAAGTCGGCATTAGGGCACTGATAAATTTGTATCTGTTAAAAACCGTTAAAAATGCAAACTTTATTTATTGCCGTCAGCAATGGCGCCATACTCCAACAAACGTCCGCGATATAAATAAACTCGACGATCGTTGTTCGTCGAGTAGAAAACGTTGTAGGATAATGACCGAGGACAAGCGAGTGAAAATTATTGAAATTTTGTTGGCGTTTACTCATACGTAATTAATACGCGTTATAAGATAAAGGGCCTGCGAGATATCGATATGTAGATAGCGTATGAAAAGTAGTCCAGGAAGCAAAGGATGTGATCATTAACGAATAGTCGAGCGATCTTTCAATGTTAAGATTGCAGTTGATGCGCCGTCGGAGCCAAGACTTGAGGTAAAAAGTTCGCCTCTCACGGCCGAGTCAGCGATACTCTGAGCCGAAGAGGTACAAGAAGGTAAACAAGAAGCGGCATCGAGGCTCGTACCCGCAGAGAGTTACGTAAGCCCAGTCACGGGGATGAGTTGTAAAAAGAGGCAGGCGCTCGCTGAATATATATTATTCCCGATGCACCGATCGTTACTCCTCCAGATATAGTCGTAAAAAAGGACGATGCCTGGGGCAATAAAGCTCGGAACATACCGACCGTTGACACGGACTGTACATCCGGAAGAGCCTTAAGTCCCGGAGCAGCTGGATGCTGAATCACAGCTACGAGTCGGAGCGCGCGAAGATTTGCGAGGCGGGAAGACAAGGAAAGGGCCGAGAGGCAGAGGTGATAAGTCGAGAGTCGGAGCTCCTTCCTTAACGAGGGTCCGACCCTAAATCAAAGGCGTCGTGTGGTTGCCCTCCTTTTCTTCTCTGCGGCGAGTCGCGCGCCCGGCCCTCGCCTTTTAATTCAATAAGTCCGCAATTTCACATCTGGGCGTCCGCTGCGGTCTACTATAAATGTTATTACCATTTCTCGTCTCTCGTCTCTCTCGTCTCTCTCTCTCTCTCTCTCTCTCTCTCTCTCTCTCTCTCACTCACTCTCTCTCTCTCTCTCCCTCTCTCCCTCTCTCCCTCTCTCCCTCTCTCTTACGAGGGCTTTCGATACGGCGGACCGTCAAGCGCGTCGCACGCCTGAGAGAAAATTCCATGTTCTCGATCGGCAAAGTACACTGATTTTAAGTCGCTATTGATCCCAACGCGCTATTCAACCCTTCGACGGTCATTTGCTTTTTCGTAACAACAGATCGAAACTTTCACTACTTCACTGGAATTACGTGTAATTTCCTACTTTTCGTTCCTCGATCATGTTTGACTTTACTTGAGATACGAATGACTTGTGAGAAGCGAGGTTTTAGCTCGCATTCGGGACAAGCCTATGTTTATCTTCAAAGGTGTAGCTTTGCACCTTTTCATATCTGGAAATACACGTTGAAATCGGAACTCCAGGCAAAAGAACATTCGCTATTCGTAACTGCCGGCTGACGTTTTACTTGAAATGTCTGATTATAATATTTTATTTTTTCATACTTTGCGCAGTATCGTGACACAATGGCGGAAGACAACACTACTTCGGATATGCATTCGAATTTTGCGAATACAAACAGCCTTAAAGATGGTCTTAATACGTGCATATTAGTATGGCTACCGCCTCTAAATACTCGACTGTTATAATCGTCAGGATGATAGAACTCGCGTTAATAACACGCCATTTTGAAATTACACGCTCTTTAGTCGATACTTGCTCAATTTTTTGCACTTTTTTGCTTATTTTACGGTCTACGTAAGTTCATGCTTCCTGAATTCATATATTCTACAAGTTACAAGGTCATGCCTCGATGGAAACTGTACGATGCAAGATCAGCACGAATTATTTATCCGAGCTCGTATGCGCACGTGATGCGGAACTTATTAAAGTTGTTAAGTGGGTTAGTTGCGCGGATGTGCGATGTAGACTGCACTTATCATAGACGGTTTTTATTCGGACACAACGCCAGACTCTTTAGTGCAAAAAATCGAAAATTCATATCATGTTGATTTCATATCATACTAATTGATGTTATATCGACATCAATATAATGATATCAACCGTTGTCTTTTAGAGAATTTTGATGGAATTTTCGGATAATTCATATCCGATGTTCTTCATATTTTCAAATAGTAGAAAATTATCAAATATAATCTACGAAAAAAGGAGTCGCGTAGATGTAAAAAATTATGTATTATTGATCGTGTTTTTTTAACTGACCACTTGTGACGTTTCAGTCGTCATAGCGTACATTGTATTTCAATGAATTGATTTAAAAATTTTCATTGATAAAGGAATCGTCATTTAATTCTAAAAAGAGATAAATAAGACTTCAATTGTGGTTGTTAAGTAAATTCTAAGAGCTAAAACTAAACTTGAATTAAACGTGAGAAATTTTGGCTGACAGCTTATACATACTCACGAATATTCAAAATGTTCTCCTGAACTTATCAGCGGATAATGTACCGTTGCAAACAATCCTCTAATACGAATTTACGATGAATGTTTTTATTTTAACCCAAGATTTAATAACCCAAGATTTATTGTATAAAATCTAGTCATATTAAAGTAAAACTCTTGAATATAAAAAGTATTTATTAATATATAAACTTTTATAACATGTGGTTATACTGCATTGAACTTCTTGGTTTAAGTTACAATTTATTAATAAATACCAAATACGAGAAAAAGTCTTGTGCGTTTCAATAATCAATTAAGAAATTATTCTAATGTTTTAAACCCAAATAAGATGTGTGCGTTGTTCATGGTTGTATTACTGTCGAATAAAAGCGTAGTAATAAGTAAAAATTAGATGTTAACAAGAAGAAACATACATGTCCCATCGAAACAAAGTGTTTCCCACAAATTTTTTTTTTCGAACATTCTTCGTCGACCTATTATTATTATCATCGAAGACTACGTAACTATTCCAAATAGTATCTTGGGATTTACTTAAATTTTATTTCAAATCATATTTCAGAGAATAACGGAATGACTACTGAAAATTATCAATTATCTTTTAAATCTGTATATGCCTTTTGTGTGCGCGCGCGTGGGTGTGCGTGTGTACGTGAGCGCAATATAACGTATGAGAAGTTAAAATCAAGAAGTAAGATAACTGCGCGAATAATGTACCGAGCTCTACTTCTGTACGATGCACTTTCTGTCATCCTGTAATCTATGCGCTTGTAAACTTATAATTTAATACCATTGCGCCAAGTTTATCTATTTAAAAACGTGCTTTCACCTTGTTAATGAAAATACAGACTTACAATGTACATTATTTTAATAGCACATAAATGACATTATTACATTTACTTTCACATTGAAGCATATTTTCAGATGAAAAAAAGAATTAGTTGAGGTTAATTCTCATCATCTTATTTACAGTTAGAGCGTGTACATTAATTATTTATTACGAGTTAATAATATTGGTTAAGTATAGAGATTTTTATGTCTATCCTTGTAAATACACATTCGGTACGATACATTTTATTTTTTTGAGATCGTGGTTAAATAAAATAATAAGAGATGCAGATAAATTTCTGCGCAATATTTAAATCCACAAATACAAGTCAGCGCTACAAATTATTTTCAAATGCCTATAATTAATTAATAAAAAAAAAAAAAATAATCAATTTGGGCATTCTGAATGTTAAACATAATTAGTAATCGATCAACAATTCAATTTTACAATCGCAATCACATTATACGGACAAAAACAGTTGAATATTAATATTTTCAAGTACTTTTATAAGTTTTGTATATATAATGCACTAGGATCAGTCAGCCTAGAGGTTGAGCACCTGTAATACAAAAAATTTACTTTTGACACGAGCGTAGTTTAGTAATTCAATGATATTACAAAAATGAACACAAAATGATGCGATTATTTGTTCGAATAGAAGATGCTCTTGTTCATGGTGGAGTCAGAATAATAAGTGGTATTTGTATGCATTATTTTTAGGCTGAAAATCCACCGATGTAGAGAATTATTTACAGAAAAACGAACGACGATATCATGAAGAATAAATTGCAATAATAATTATTAAAAGTACATATTTACCTGCTTTTATAATAGAAGATATTTTTAACGTTCAAAATCTTGAGACAATTTCGATTGTTTTCAATTATTTCGCGAACACTTTTAAAAACGAGAAGAAAAATATGCGATTTAAAACATCGGTAATTTTTCTTGTAAGCGTTTACTTATTACAAGTGTATTTCGACACGTTCGAATCTTGGCCTGAATAATAGTTATTCGATTTATGACTATAAAAGAAACGAAGTTCGTCGGAGTATTAATTTAGAATTCGTAGTTGAAAGTAAAATGAAGTCAATTAAAGTAAAGAGAAATTATAGGAGAAATTGAGTGATAAATATTAACGTCTGAATAATACATTCGAAACTTTAGAAAGACGTTTACACTTGTATAATAGGTCGTGCATAAACAGATAACTTAACATAAAAGAAAGCTTATGAGAAACCGAAATGTATGTTGAAAAAGAGGTCAAACTTAAAAGAACAAAAGTTATCGTCCTCTGTTACAAAGCTAGAGGCGTAAGAAAATATATTTTGTCGCTCCATTTTCTCGTTGCACTTGGAGCAGTAAAAAATCCAATAAAAACCATTGGGCTGTTGGACTCGTGTAGACTGACGGACGTAAGAAACATCTTTCACGCTTAAAGTCAGCTTCGTGGCACGATTCGCGGCAATTACATCGTTCGAGTAGCGCGCCCAGAGAGAGAGAGAGAGAGAGAGAGAGAGAGGACGGACACGGTCGCAAGGAAGTCGAGGAGTCAGATGTGGCCGGGCATTTATCCGGGTCCAGTAGGAGGCTGGAGCATCTCTTTCACGAGCAAAGTAATACCGCACACCCTCGGATCGCCGGGATCCGAAACGGCCCAACTAGAGAACTCGAAGATGTATACAGTCTTGGCGACGCGAGCTGTATAATTATGCGAAAATGACGAGCTCCATTGAGGAGTTACGATGTCGGCAGTTATGCTCATGTACTCATGCGCGTGATCCCTGCACCGCTTTCTTTCGCTCTTCGTCTTTCTCTACGGAATTCTTCCGGCTGGATTTTCGCTCATTATTATTCTTGAGTAATTATTATTGTGCTTTAGCAATAATTTTGTTTTCACGGAAATAGTATTTTTCTAAATAACATGCTTGGCCTTTAGAAGACTAAACTTCAGCTACTGCCAGGATTTCCTATTGTTTCAGAATAACGGGAGCAAGAACATTTTTTTTAACGCTAAAATGCATTCTTTCGCGCAGTTTTGAGACGAGCGACCAACGCCTTTTGCTTCATATTCTTCTTTTTTTTCACATTGATTTTTTCAGTTTGTCAGCAGCATTCTTTAGGCTTTCGTACGAAGTTAAAATTTGTTGCACATCGTAAGCATTTACTTTTAACTTATTTCCCATGATTTTATATATATATATATATATATATATATATAACAAGACACTAGTTTTATCATCCATGTCGAAATTTATCCTTTCTATCTCTTAAATTGATGAAATAATTAAAAAAAAAAATAATCTTAGTTATATTGATAACTTTCGAGTGAATAATAATTTTTCTTATACATTGCGTTGTCAGCGAGAATTAATTTGTTCCAATTCTTCCAAAGAGTTAACACCATTTGAGTATATTTAACTGTGCAAGAGCATGACTTGTAAGAAAACAAATTTAGCGGCCATTCTATTTCGAAGATTATTTTGCCCCAATGGTCCTCAAAATACACGTCTTCGTCTTGCATGGTTTTCAAGTTACCAGAAAACGAAAACATTGTTCTCTCACGCGTATTAAATAATTATAAACATCGTTCAAAACAAAATAAGAAAAACTAAAGTATTTTTAAAAATCTGATATGCATTCGTTGCAGCAAGAATCTTTTAAATAATTCTTACCTAGCCTACCTGTGACTACTCTACCATCTGAGAAATTTAGTTCTAATCCATTTTATCATTCATACAGTCTCTAGGAGGAAAAGGTGGTGCTTGAATTCAAGCTTTCGTAAGTTTATTTATATATTATTTGCATTGGACGACCCTCTGGCCTGGGATCATAAGTTTTTCATTTTTACAGATCACATTAAAGATTTAAAGACGTTAACGAGTCATAAGCAATATAACGGTACGAATGAGAAATGTATTAAAATAATTTACCTTACATTTATTGATTTATCCTTTTGTTCTGTAAAATATTTCACTTATACTCACTTATCGGTATATTACAATTACGTTAAACGCTCAATAAATGATCGGCTGCTTCAATTTATACATTATTTTATCCGAAAACAAATACGTATAAGCGTATACCTTAAAGCATTGAAATCAGTTGTAAAAGGGATAATAATTTAATAATACTGAATAATAAACTACGAAGAATTTAATAATACACTACGTAAACATGTGATAATGCATCGGTAAGATGATAGATGTAACCGCATAATAAACATCATGTCCACAGAAACCACGTACTTATTAGCTGCGTCGATTGTTATTAGTCACTTGATATCGATTAGAAATGACACGAGATTCTAGGCCAACAATATTTACGCAATTTTTCACCCTGTACAATAACATGGCAAACAATTCATCCGAGTATTAAAATTATTTAAAACGTAATGTTTATGTGCATATGTATAAATAATATAGCCGAAGAAAAGCAAGAAAAACATAATTTTTTCACGCTCTTCGATGACTTTTTCAAATTTTTGTTGCTTCCAAACGTCTCGTTTACTTTAATAAAAGCGTAAATCTGACTTACCGAGACTTAATGTCATAAAAGCAGATAATACAGTAATATTATTAATTTCAACGGTACAGGGTATGAAAATATGCCTATAAGTTCTCACAATTGTTCACAATGATATGGCGCTACTTCTACATTATTTCCTAATTTCAGTCAGTGGCATTTCTCTTTGTACATTTCGATCACATCTTATACAGTGACTCGCTTAACAAAAAGCAATTAAACGATTGGTATTTTCTTCAATTAAAATATATAAAAATGTATGTTCAACATTTTTCGATTTTGAAATACAAAGAAATACAAAGTTTCATTCGTTTAAACTTAAATTCTATTAAATATTTCAGAAAGAAAAATTAGTATTTTCAGTCGTTGGTACGAGCAACGTCGAGTCCCTTGAAAGGGCAAAAGAGTCATCACTTCCATTATTTGATGTACGACGTTTTTCATTATGTGCGATCGTTTTCCATAAATTAAAATGATAAAAAGAAGATTAACTGCGTCTTGCTGGATAACGAAGAGTTGCCGTACGAGAAAGTGAAAGCTCGATCGACCAGGAGGAATTTTTCAATTCTACGATAGTAAAGTTGAAATTAATGCACTCGTAAAGTAGATAAATAAGGTACCGCGGTGATCGGTAATCAAATCCGTAGCACGGCATACATTCGATATATTCCAGTCGATTACGATTACAAAAAAGAAGAAGGTCGACTCAGAGTCCAGTGTCGACTCTCTGGAACGACGTTAAATAGGGAGCTGATTGCGATTACCGAGCGCAATACGCTGTCGCGTACATTGAGACGCGACAATACAGTCAGCGATAAACGTGAGCTCCTGTGCTGCTGCGACGAGAGACTGTCTTTACTCCAAGGGTAAGCCCCTAAGAAATAATATAAATTAAGATTTTACTTCTAATTACTGTACAAGCACGCGCAAACAGATAAAGTTAATTCACGAGAAAGAGTGCGCGTCATTAGTATTAAATTATAGCGAAAAGTAATAATGAAAAATAATACGAAAAAAGTATTACAAGAGGTCGCGTGTATTCCGTGTGAAAGAATGTTTTACTTTATCGCTGGTCTTCCTTCCAGCGACTTTAGAAGCTTCCATTGTCCGATCTCTGGCAACTGGCAACTGGCAACTGGCAACTGGCGACCGAATGTTCACTTTGTCCCACGGAAATTATGTGAGCTTATCTCTATCTAGCGACGCATAACATTAACATATCGCTATGAAATCCAGGGCGCTCGTCCAGCTCCAAGTTCGAGCACTGTTAGCGGGGATAGAAATCCCCTATAAATAAGCGAAAAGGCGAACTGCTCGAGGCGCTTTTGCGTCTCGATCTCGATGGATTCGTTTGTTGTTCACTTGCAAGTGCAAACATCTGCGCGCGGCGACTCCCTGTAGCCGTTAAAACTCGTGTTCGCGATAAATAAAAAAGGAGAATAGGAAGGAAACGTGGGAGAATCTAATTCGTTGCGAAGGTAAAGCGAGAAGGGAGAAGAAAGGACGATGCTGGACCTCTGCTTCTGGATATAGTTCGAGTAGGCGAACGATGATTTTATCTGCGAGAGCGAGAGAGAGAGAGAGCGAGAGAGAGAGAGAGAGAGAGAGAGAGAGAGAGAGAGAGAGAGGAGTGCGCGAGGAGTACATCCGCGAACTCCTAGCGAGAGTCCAACCAACGGTCAGCTGGTGCGGCTCTTCTAGTCGAGCGCAGTTGTCTACTTACTTACGTGTACCTTCGGTCGTATCCGAAGAAAGGAAAAAGAAGAAAGGAAGGAGAGGCAGAGCCGGGTAATATAGAGCACAAAAACTGGCATTTTTGTGCTCACTGCCATTGTGCTTGCGTAAGAAATTAACGTACGAGAGTAACAGTCCGGTCGGATTTGTGAGTTAAGGGATCTCGATAATTGCTGAAATGGGAAATTAGCGCCTCCAAAAGCTCAACTACACTCAACTACGACAGTTAATTGGAGAAGAATTGAATCTCCGCGGGAGACATACGTACTCTACTATACTTTTGCGCCGCTCGCAAACATAACTAGACGTTGATTAAATGAACAAAATGTTGTGATAAGTTACTTTACGATATCGTAATAACGACTTATTCAACGCGTAATGTACCCGCAATCAATGTAATAGGTATTTTTGTGCGACTCTTAGTCGTAAGACGAACGAAAGCGTTAAAAAAAATTCGTTCGTATACGAACGTACGAGCGGACAAAGTACCTGCATAATAATGGTCCGAGTTTTATAAGGAAAAAGAGAATTCGTCGTATGTACACGGCGAAATTTAAACCGCTCTACATTTTGGTATTACAAATTTATTACTTTCTTTGATTCGTTACTTTTTTTGAGCTGCAAAATATTCGCAATTTTTTCTAATCTACATCAGTTGGTTTACGAAATCTGTCGGTAAAGATGTTCGATGATGCGTTTGACTCCAAGAACGTTGATGCACATACGCAAAATATGCCAGGATCTTAATATACCGGATCGAGGCTAATAATAATTCAAACGTCAGAGAAGTAACAAAGAAAAGATAGAGGGACGTAACGGAAGATTGCGAGCAAGGGGGAAAGAGGGAGTGGACAGAGCAGGATTGGAGTAAGAGAAAAAGCGGGGAATCGCGGATCATGGGGCAAAGGAGGATCCAGGGCACGCGGATTCCATTACAGCAGGTCGCTATATACCGAGGAAGAAGCGCCGAAGATACCATCGAATATAGTTCCACCGCGAGTGTACGACGTCGAGCCTATCTGCAGACGCGAGTTGAAAATTGTAAATTATTCATCGCGCGTCACCAGATGAATCGGGTAATGCACTCATGCGCAACGCGCGTGCGCACTCACGTGCAATGCTTGCAGATGTCCCGCTCGCGAGCTAAAAATTCAGATCAGACACGTACGCTTAAAGGGGAACATCGTCCATTTATTATCTCGCACTCGCAAAAGGATTACTTGGAAAATTCGAATTGCACAATCCTCGTATTTATTTATTATATATTTACTACGGGGATAACTTCTTTTCAGGGACTAAACGAATGATTATAAAATTGGGAGAGAAATGATGGCTGAGCTGCTTATTTCGTACTCACCGAGCTAAATAATATCCACCGCATCTCTGATCGTATCTTTAAACAAAGCTTGTCTAATATTTTTTCTCTACTACTTCGCATTTGTACTCGTGTAATTCGTGTCGCGATTATTTACTCAACTGTCCCTGAAATATGTAGCTCAGCTTGCCCATTATGTTCCCCTTCAATTTTAACTTTCCTCTTTCATAGAGTAACAACCTGCGATCAGCACTTTTTAGGCACTTATTAGAAAAAATATTCGTTTGGTGAAATGTCCTTTCAATAGGAAATTCCTTTTTATATTTTAGAGTAGCCAGAAATTTTAGAGCGAATGAAAATTCTTTTGCGATTTATTTTTCAAATCGATTTATTTTTCGGAAATTCTGCTTTACGGGAAGAATACGGCTATCGAACATTTCTTATTATATGTTAAGGCAAATTTTCGGAGAATATTCGGCTATTAATGCCAGATCATAACGTAAGTAACAAAGGTGGTTGAGAAAACGTGCCCTTTCTAAAGCAACGGCACAAATCTTTACTATAATTGTTATTTCCATTCGCGTCCATGCGTGTTCTTAATAAAACAGATGATAATAATTTGGATGCTTCTTTCAGTGGTAGCATAATATTTTTTTATTCATTTTTCTTGCACGTTTGCAGTGTTTACTTAATTTTTAATGAAGAATAGCTGCACGCTATTTATTTGCAACAGTACCGAAGCTCGGTAGATGAATCAAGATTTACCTATGAGCAATTTTTATCCCAAATTCACACAAGCAGAGCCATTATTGCACACGATAATGAATCGGTTTCCAACTAATGCCACTATTAATTTCTTTATTACGTGCTGTTTATGATGATACGAGATTCGTGAAATATTAATGTTATAAGCAAATACTTCGACATTCTAAGCTGAAAATTATTCATGTTCAGCAATAATTAATTTACATACGCTCTGAATGTACTTTATAAATAAGAATTCAAGTATGCAGTTATTATAAAAATTTGAATGCCTTAAGTGTTTCATAGATCAATGTAGGTTTACACTGTGATTAACAAAAATGATTTTTTAATGTATAGAGATGCATATTCAACGGAAAAAATATTAACGCACTTTTTCACCTCATCTGATTCATTATCGCTCAAAGTTTTAATTATTGATTTATCTCTATTACTGTATGAGCGATCGCTCGATTTATAAGCATTATGTTCCTTGTTTGTATTCAATGTCGCTTTCTTTCGTATCTTGCAAACGTTAAATTTCTATTTTAAATACAGCCTCTGTCCAATAATCCCATAGCTCATTTGTCACGAACTCCCTTGAGCGATTCACACCGTACAAATAAGCAATTTCTTCATTAGCACAACTCATTGAATTAACCCGCTGAATTCTTATTAGAGAGCAGCCTTTTAGGATGCCTCGACGTATTTCAGTCGGTACGCTTTCGACGCGTAATTTCATAGGCATAATTAAGTTTTTAATCTCAATGGCTTATTCCGCTTATTAATGTGGCTAGCAAGTATTTATCATGGTAATCTAATTCATGGCGCATTAAACATTCAGCAACACCCGAAACTTACCGCCTGAGCAATAAACTCTTAGTACGTGCAAAATAAGATGATTATAAAATGCATTACATCAACGAAGGATCTCAAAATGGTAATTCATTTACACAAATTTCATTCGAGCGCGACAATTCGGATAGTATGCCAGATTGTTATTAATTAGCGAATATCAATCATTCCCAATGTATCAATAATTCCAATGTTTATCGTAACATGCAACACCACAAACAGAATTAGTATGAATTTCGAAAAGCCATTTACATCGTTTTAGAGAAGCTACTACCATACACTACAGGACTTATACTTAATTTTAACGAAGCCCTACTTAATATTAATGTTCAATTTTTCTAACACTTCTCCCTAGGAATCAAATACGTAAGTATTTAAAATAGTGAACGACAACATATTTATTTAGTAAGAGACGTCAACGTTCAAGCACATCAACATTCAGCATTAAAGAACATTAAAGGAAAAACCACATTGGAATTTTGTTTAAAAGGATGGCAGTATGAAAGCAGTACATTAGATTCATTTGAAATCTACTTTCGATGAATGTTTTTAGTATAAATTAAAAATTCACCTAAATCATCCGTATAGACAATCTATAATTACTAATAACCGAACCGACTAGCCTGGTTGAGCAAACGATAAAAAAATATTGAAGGTCGCGCGATAAAAATACCATAAGCAATTTGTCTTAGAGTAAGCATTTACTCTGAGATGAACAAAATCTTCGTGCAGGGTATCGACGAATAAAAAACCGGCAGCTAGTGATGGTCATTAGCAAGATCAACTGCCGCTGTAGGCTTCCACCCTCGGTGATGATCACCTCGTCATCCTGGCCTACTATCTTCCCTCGAAATCACGTCGCTTCCAGTCTTATTTTAAGCTCGTCTTCGCGAACCTTTGCTTTCGAATGCGCATCCGACGGCCGATGACGAATGGTCCACTGATCTTCTCCCGCGCACATTTCAGTCTTTTGCGTCTCTCTAAGAATGTACCAGTCGCTCCTTATACGTAAAAGATAAGTAGATACTTTCGATATCCAAACAAACTTGGACCGAGCATCTTCTCAAGATTTATCGATCGGTTTATATTAATTGTTTCTATTGGAATTTGAGCTCTCAGTTAATGCAAGTATTTATTACGATCGTTGCCAGTGGTAAGATATTTTTTATAGACAACAAAGCTGGTATCATGACTCGCTCCTCGATAAATTATCACACGGTATTAATTCTTTCATGAGTAAATATCTTTTCTCATCGTGCGCTTGCAGAATAGTATGTGATTTTAGAAAAAGAAGAATTTCTTAAATCTTTGACCACGTTCCATGTTGATGACAAATATCAAAAATATCGGAAAGACAACCGAATTTATTATTAAATTTCATTTATAACGATTGTAAATTTATTTCATAATAATTGTGAAGTAAGCGTATGATGACTATTTATTACCAGTCAAATTTGACCATTAATTCCGTATTTTACATTCATTTTTAAAAAATGTGCCAAATATCAATTATCGTTAAAAAATTTTCTAATTATCTAAATTTATTCATAAATTTAACATATAGAAATATATTTCAATCTTAAAATTAATTTCTTGAAAATATGTAACACTTGCTTCATTGTATTTACTAAGAAATATAACGAATAATTGAATTTGTCAATCAAGTAGAAGTGATTTTAAATAACTTCCCGTGAAGAATAATTTTTGACTCTATTAATTTCTTCTTTCATTGTGTAAATAAAATTTATATCCATTGATTAGCAAAGAATGGTCGTCGCATAAATTTTAATTGAAATATTTTTTACATTCTATTGACATGTTACGTGGAATTATTCATTTTAACTAAAATGCATACTTTGTTTAATACAATGAAAGTAAATTCATCGTAATATTATATACTGTATGTGATATATTGAATCGTATTCGGTTTTTGTAATTCAGTGCCAAGGGCACGCGATAAACGTAATTGTTGTTAGGTCAGTGATATATCGTCCATGCTAACGAAAGTGATGATGCTGATAGTATCGTTGCTGGTTTCGCTTCGTCAATCTAGCATTTGATCGCTCATCGTATGACGAACAATTGCCTCTTCGAGAATGATAAGACACTTTTTGGGTTTGATGCACGTGAAAAGCGAAACTTTCGTTGGCTCTTATATACATGCAGGTCATCCTTATTTCTAAAGCAAACTGCTGCATCATTCGTACTCTTTAAACCACTTCTACCACTTATACCGAATTAAGAAAGCTACTTACTCGAGCCTTCTTTCGACTTCCTAATTTGTATTTCAATGATTACGATTTTTTAATTGTCTTTATTTACTCAACTTAAGTGCCTGCATTTTATAAGCAAATATTTACAGATCTTTCTCCATGCTTACAAGCTAATAACCTAAAATTTCGTAAAATACTTGCTTTCATTCAGCTGCCGTGAATTTAAAATTCTACTTTTGATACCGAGATTTAAGATTTAAGCGAAACCGACATTAATAAGCGAGCGCTAATTATAGAACTTGAAAACACAAAAAGCCCAAAAATAAAATTACGACGATAATCTTTGCATCCGTTAATTGTGTATTCATTACTTACTTCTTACCGTAACATCTTTCGAAAATAATCCAAACTCAAATGATTAGACAGCAGGAAAACAATATCCGAAAATTAACTATAAGGATGAGGTTTACACGCGTAACATGTAATATCGCTTACCATGTTCGTTAATTTATATTGCCGACGAGAGGTAAGCGCAGTCAATGCTAGAGGCCAACCAAAGTAAAAAAAAGTAAGTCACTCCTTAAACTATGTCAGCGGAGAGAAAATGGCGACAATTGCTTAATTAGTCGTCGGAGCGATCTTGTGAGACTTGCACGCTCTACTAGACGCCCGAGACCTAAATAAAGCAATCATCTATCCGCGATCGATGAAGACGCAGTTTGCTCGAGCATATTTTATGCTCCAGCTCGATGAATTAATTCATCTACAGTACCGCGCTGATACACTGGAAAAGAAGAACGATGAAAATTAAATGGGAAGATCGAAGTATCTCACAGGTTTCGGTCCAATCGCTGTAAAATCAATTGTAAAATCAATTGTAAAATCAATGCTCAAAATGGTCAATAAAATTGAACTTCGAGCTTAGAGGGACAACTTCAATTTTTCTCTTTGCAATATCTCGACAAATAATCCCAGGAATTCTATTTTCGGCCAATGTAACATACAAATAATATGTAACTTTTCGACTTATTGATTCAAAAGTATTGAAAAAATTAGTATTTCTTAAGAAGAGGGTTGAATATTGTAAACGAAGGTAAATATCAATTATCAAAAGTATGAAAATAAAGATAAAATGAATAAATAAAGATAATATTTCTTTGAGGCTGACGAAATTGAATAACAAAAATTTCTGCGGTTTCACACGAAGTAAAATTGAGCACAGTCCACGGGTAACAGTATAAAGATCCACAATTTCAAGGTATTAAAAGTATAAAATTGCATTTAAACAGCTTTGATCAATCAGAAAATTAATAGAACGTGAATAATACGTGATTAGCGCGATAAATTTACAGGAATAGTCATTTTTTCTTTTATAAGATGTATATTTCTTGATTTGAAAGACTAGAGGAACACGTAGAACATTATAAATAAAAAATATAATGTCATGAAAACGAATATTCGATATTGTATTACTATAATTCGCATATTCTCTCTCTCTCACTCTCTCTCTCTCTCTCTCTCTCTCTCTCTCTCTCTCTCTCTATCTATCCATCTATCTAGTCCTATTTCTACGTATATTCTCTATTTTAATACAAGATAAATAATTTTCATGATCTTGCTACTTGGAAAAGAATTTGTTTAAATACGGACCCTTTCTATTATAAATAACGAGTAAAAATAGAACGTTCTTGACAAAAAATTAACTTCGATAGATTCAGAGACTTGATCGTTATTATACAAAGTATAAGAAGAATGGAATATCTGAATTTGCATCTGAATTCCTGATAGATGCAGATGATTCGTACATTTTTATTGGTTACGAGAAGTTATAAGAAGGAAGTAACAGTATCATAAATAATAAAATAAAGAGCTTCGCGAAGGTATGCTTTCGTTAGAAACAAAATGTGGAACCTCACAAGTACATTCGGACGATCTATGCTCGAACGAGTGTAGCGAGAAATTGCAAAAACTCGTGGCTTAGAAGAAAGTTCACCACTGGTCAACAGGAAAGATCTTCAATATCGTAAGATACAGTGATTATTTAACCACCTTCCAACATGGTATTAAGTCTTTCGCTACATCGAATGTTTAAGGGTACAATTACCAGCCTTCAAAAACCTACTAATTCTTGGACAAAGTATAATCAAAATTCCAGCTTAAAAAATGTAGACTGTCGTTCAAGCATAAGCACTAAAAACAGAGCTGCCACCCCATCGCGTCACGGTTGAAACCACCTGAACGCGTATTATCATAAGTACAGTCTACGGAATGGCTGCTCTCGATGCATTTCCAAGGGAGAGTACCGCTAGCCCAACTGTCCGTGTAGTCGACGAATAGATTTTTACCTACTTTCGATGTCGAGCGCTGGGTCGCATTGCGCTACCCGTACGGGATAATTGTAATCCGATAGACGTCCATCATCCGGTGATCCGCGCTCGACAAGCTTGCGATAAAGTAGGATCGACGCTTTATCTACGAACGAGTTGGTCTGCGCTCGCGTCTATCTCGTTTGCCTCCTCTCAATTGCCCTGTGCACGAAAACGGAAACGACGTTTGGTTACATTGCCAGGAAGTATTATGCTTCACGCCAAGTCGGAGATTACGCGCTTCCGACACTTTAACGATGAACTTTATCGTAATTGTATAATCGCTGACAAAGTTATTTAAGTTTATTCAAATGTGCCGCTGCAATTCGCCGTGAGCCAAGATGGGTAAAGGGCTAATGTTGTATTAATTTTGATAGATTATTTTGGGTTCGTGACCCGGGAAGGGACAAATGGCCTTGTAATAATTCCAGTCCTTGTAATAAAAGAATTGTGAAGAAAACCTCGATTGCAAGCACAAAGCAAATAATGACTAGCCCCGATAAAAATAAAAAATCTATTACTCTTAGATGCAGCGACATGCGATCATCGGTTTGATTGGAACCGTTTTCCTACGTGCAATAATGACACATGATAAACGCCCGAAGTGGCATTTGCAGACTTACGAAAAATGCAACCAAGAGCCCTGGACTCGTTCGAATAATAATTTTAAGCATGCATTATTCCAAGTATTTTTAAATTATTCCAAGTTAAATCATTTCGTAGCAACAGACAATTGACAATAAAGATGAAACATTTGAAATCTGGAAGACAGTGCTATGAACCATCAACATCCAACGTGCAGTCGGATGAAGACGCTGTTATTTAAGACTTCTCTGACTTAGATTTGTGATTTAAGAACGTGCGTTATTCATTTCGTGAGTTGCAATGGTTAACGAGTAGCAAAGAAATTGCTCAAGATTAACATACGCGCTGATAATATTTTAACATCCATTCATCATACGGCAACTGTACGTTTCATAACTCCTTTAATTCTATTGGTACACTTACGACGTACAAGTGCCACAGTTTCACGTAATTTACGATCAGTTTTATCCATTTTTATAAGCAAACAAAGAGTACGTATTCGTAGTATTACGATTTTTCTAATTTTATGCCCTTTCCATATTTTCTCGAAGCATTTAGATTTATTACGGATTACAATTGGAAAACATTCGTCCGAAGTGAAAATTACGTCTGACTTTCGAATAGTCAAATAATTGACAGATCCGACTTGACACCATCCGATTTCACACCAATGGCGAAGAGCTTACTGTCGGTAATCACGGGTAATCGCGATCTAACAAGTTAGATCGCGACCATATTCCCAAATAAGATGCAGCACAGGAGCAAATTACTAATTTCTTACCTTTAAAAAATTCGAACACGACATACATTTTCCTCGTAAAAAAGCAGTAACTCTTGTGGTGAATGGCACTGACTCTTTTAATGGAAATCTTTGGGAGAGAAAGCGCCCGCGAATTGCGCGATGAAAGGCTCAAAATTCTACGAGGTTGCCGCCAACTTGGTTTATCATATCCCCTTAACGAGCTTCGTAGCATGAATCTCCGGAAAGCTGAAAATTAATGCGATAAGCTCTATAAGCACTCCCACGCGGGTCATTAATCCACAGGTAACACGGAGTGGTTATCCAAGCTCGCGAGCACACAAACCCAGTCTCCGCAATTGTTTACAGTGTGCACACGGCCGTGGACAAAGACTGGGGCGACGTGTGCCGCCTCGGGACAGGACAGCACCTTCGAGCCAATATCGTGCCGACGCCACGACGCCACGACGCCACGACGCCACGACGCCACGACGCCTCGACGCCTCGGTTTAGAAGCGCTGACTTACTTCGCTGACCTCGAGACCCAGTGAGGAGCGAACGTCGCGAGAGGGGCGCTGAATTTCAAACAACGGACGCGCGCCCTTTTTTCTTCACTCGCGTCGCTCGGTACTCTTCTCTCCCTTTCGCGCTGAAAAAGAGAGAAAAAGTAAGCCCATAAAGGTTAATGAGGTTTTAGTCGCGTAGAATCTTCACTGGGTACAAATTTAATCTGCACTGCCCGAGTGGCGATCCTTTGATCGGAGCTCGAAGAGAAAACATCCTACAAGTATTTCGCACTTAATAGCTCGGAGACGAGCTATTTCCCGGTGCTATTTCAGGTGACTGCGACTCTCCGGTAGAATTCTACGAGCTTTTGATATTATTAATACAATTTGAAGACTAACTGATGACTGATATTTGAGTGGAGTTCCTTCGGGACCTTTTTTTTGACATCCAGTCGTGCATAATAATAATCAACTGAATTTAGAATCAACGGAACAAAAGCGGATAACTTCATAGACGCGATAACAAATAAATGCCATTAAACATTATTCTACTATTCTATCGAAAACCTAAATATGCTTATATAACACTTTTAAATTGTAACCTTGTTGTAACCAATTCGAGTTTATCGCGATATCGAATGGTTTTTCTATCAACTCTATATTACGTAAAAGTTTTCGCCGACATGTTGCACGGTTACTTTAATTCGAGTATTTGTTAATAATCTGTAAAATATTGCAGTGACGTCGGTACTAAGCGCAACAGAAACTTATGAGTTTTCGGAAAATCTTCGGTTAAGGAAATCGTACGATTTCTCTTTTATTGGCGAATGACAGAAAATCGCTTGAAGAAATTAGTGCTTACCTTCAAAGTCGACGCACGTCCGAGTTATTACTAAAAAATTAAATCATAATAGACCACGAATGATGAATCATTAGCCACGTTCTCGTGATAATTTCTTCCGATTTCTCCACTTGAAATTTCTATTTTGCGCAAGTTCCCTTTTTATACAAGTTACGCGGCACATTTGCATCTCAAGAACTTTTAAGTAGCAAATACTGTCAGGGAAATGTACCGTTACGTTCTTATCGTTCTTATCGATTATACAATTCAGAAATCTTACACCTCGTGTTTCTCCTTTAAGTGTGAAAATGACCTATAACTGTAACAATAATTTACTTTTATATCCTAAAAGAGAACGCTCGAGCTCGTTCATTCCTTATAGTATTAAACTGATATTACTTACGCAAGAGGAACAACGCCACTTGGATTGACCATTCTTTTAGTAATAAACGAAATTATATTACGAAAAATTTCTTTCGGTAGACTAATTTTCTTTTTTAATATTGAATTGCAAAGGTCTTATAATATTTAGTTGCGGGCAAAGAGAAAGATTAGTATTTAAATTAGTTTGAGCAAAGAAAAAGTAGCTTTAAATAAGCTGCCGATGTCTATGGGAAAATGCTATTATTTCTCAAGCATTAATTCCGCGAGTGAGAAGAAAAGCGAACTAAGAATATAAGAATATAGCTCTGTAAAAATGAAAAGTAAAGCCACTGATTTAGGGTCGCGGAGCTCAAATAAATAAAGAAAGAACAAGCAGGAAGCGCGCGAACGTGAATAGTGAAATAGCGGAGGTTCATCGGTGAAACTCGGCTCGGATGGATTTGCGCGATGTCCGCGATCCCTTTGGCCATCTTCATTGTAAAGGAAGTAGGCGAAAGAGAGTAATGCGTAAATCGCTTCTAACGAATAGAGAAATGCACGTACTCGTAGATCCGTGACGCGCACCTTTTCCTCATAATGCACACGTCTGCATCGATGGAAAAATTGATCTTCAGTTGCGCAGCACTGAAGTGAGGAAACACGAGCCATCTATATCGATAGACTTCTTTTTTTAATACATTCAATATGTATCGCATTGTTACATTACGGTATGTGGTATTTTATTGCGCCCTGACGCGTTAGCACGCACGTCCACCTCGTTACGAATACATTTAATTCCGAAACAATGATTCGAGGATTTAAACGCATTAACACTGAACGTCTGTGGTGAATGAAAAAAATGTTTAAAACGATTCACAGTTTACCTACAGTTGCGTTTATTCGTTAAGCGGTAACCCAAGACAATGGTTTTTTTTTATTAATATTCTATTAATAGAATATTATAATAATCATACGTTACCTTTGTACATAAGCAACTCCTTACTTCGCCGATCTTTCTAGTTGCTTTAAAATTTTCACGCAGGAAATTATATGATGAAATAACATGCGCTACGAGTAAAATTCTCGAGATTCAATATTAACGCATAAAATGTTAAAAATTTATAAAAAAAAGAAAAAAAGAAAAAAAGAAAAAAAGAAAAAAAGAAAAAAAGAAAAAAGAAAAAAGAAAAAAGAAATAAGAAACGCAGTGACAATCGCAAGAAGTTGATAAGTTATGATTGAACATGATTTAAATATACGCGTAAGTTTGAAGCACCTATTTTCTTTATTATCCGCGATGTCAATTACGGGAATGCTAATTTTATTACAAATTTAGAAACTTTTCTTTATCGTTCGTGGGCTAGAGTTTCATTAAAATCTACATTCTCATCTTAATTAAGACTTTTCAACTGCTCGCATTAACAAATATCAGCTAGACTTGAATCATTTGGGAATAATAAAGCAAAGTGTAGAAGATATTCAAAGTCATGATTTACCAATTATAAAATAATAGTGCTTTCGCTTGTATCACAATCTTTATAACTTAATAGTTCAAGAATCATACTGCAGCTTGGAATATTTGATGCCGTATTTGATAGCGCAAACAGTGTTTAAATAAAAAATTATACGCAAATTGCGTGGTATTGTTTAGTACTTTGTGCGTCATCATCATTTAATTATAATAGAGCACAACTAAATTTTTTTATCGCAACGTTCCAAGTATCGGATATCAAAAGTTAAGATGAAAGGTGACAAGCTACTTGAAAATTGAAAAATTCAGTTGCATCGGAAAACCGGGATTTAACAATACAAATCTAACAATTTTGGTGTGTTTGTCTGGCGTTAAAGAGCCAGAAAGCGGGCATTTTCGCTCCGGGTAAGTAGGTATCGAGGTGAGGTCGAGGTCGAGGTTATCTTCGGCAGTCAGCGCCTCTTCTCGCTTCAGCCTGCTTAACTAAGATTTCAGCTCGATTTCCACTCGATCTATTTTCTCATAAGAGTGTGACAATGGTGTTCAGTTTGTTAGTTGACGATGTGATGCTCGAGACGAAACTGCCTAGAAGAAATCGACACCGCAATGGGACACCCATGAGAGTTCATTGCGCGCACGAGGTCGTTATCGCACTGGCGCCTCTAGCTGTGAATGCGCTTTCTCTCTTTATGCAGCTCGGCTTAACTCACGGCTACTTTTGATTACTCTTCAACAGAAAGGTGCGGCCGTTAACTCGGTAAGCGACTTCTTGGTTTATTTCTTTATTTCTCTGATCACTCTGATCGTTGCATCGTTGCATCGTTGCATCGTTGCATCGTTGCATCCTGAGTAGTTGTTCGGGGTGTTTTCTTATTTTAATTTGCATTCACGCGATTAAAATGCTTAACTGCTTATAATGTCCTTCAGATTTGGCAGGCTATCGAATGACATCTGACAGAGTACCGAGCGGAGAGTTAATAGCAACTGTCACATGGTCGTGTTTGAAACTAGACAGTGCTTCGTTGGATGTACGTGTGCTGATTCCTTTTTGCGCGTATACGTTTACAGCTTCATGTTTCCTTAACAATTCATCTATATCTCCCTTCATATTTAATGAAAAAAAGGTCGGGTAATAATTTTTAATAACGTTGAAATAAACCAAATAAGTTAAATTGCAACGTTGGCTTTCAGCTTTGTTCAAGCTTTCAAATATGCTTATATTTTCAATTTAATAAGGTCAATACTGACCTATTTATGATTATCCTACAGTTAAAGAAAATCATTTATCTGTTTCGGAATGTTCGTATTCAGATTCTGTTAGTTTGCGGTAAAAATCTATTTTCACTTTACGATTACTACATAATTTCATTAAAACCATGGATTTCATTTTAATGTTTAAGGAATACCATTGAATACCAGCATTTTTATCAAACAAATGAAAACAAGAGGTAAACTTGATTTTATTCCTGTTTCGATTCTCTGCGTGCAATATTGATTCACGCCGATGATTCGTTAATATTTAGCGATTAGAAAATTTTTCATATTTCTAATGAATTAACAAAGCCACATATAGATTAGAGACGTTTCAATGCTTGGTCTTTCATACAAATGAAAATAAAATGAAAACACGTAACGATAATAATAACAACAACAACAGCAGCAGCAGCAGCAGCAGCAGCAGCAGCAGCAGCAGCAGCAGCAGCAGCAACAACAGCAACAACAACAACAACAACAACAACAACAATTTTTGAAAGATCCAAAGGAAAGGTAAATTAGGTTAGTTTACAAATTAAATATTGAATTTTACCTCGACACCTCAAGCACAATCGATCTTAAGCGTTAAAGAATGCTTAAATATCAACCAACCTGTGCGATATCAACGTGTTCACTTAATGGGCGATCACGTAAACTCGCTCTCTATCGCTTTTATCATACCCTGTATTGAAAAATCCCCTCCAAAGTATTACAAAAGAAGGAATTAGAAGTCTGATGAACGAACGAATTCGAATTAACGAACGGTATCTGAACTTTTAATCAGTCTGGGCCGTCTGCTCGAAAAAAGCGTTAAATCAATATTGCAGGTTGCCGTCGAGCAAGTGACCCTTCGCTTCTGCACAATCGTAGCAGTCGCCGATGAAGAACGAGGAGAGTAAACGAGCGGTTAATGGGTAGCGCAAGCAACCGAGTTCTGTGGATAATCCATTCGGTCTAGCTGATGTTTGTCTTTGTACTCTGCAATTAAACTCGAGCGAATCCCTGTTGGATTAACTGATTTGCGCTCGCTGTTTCAATAACTGATTCAAAAGATCGTACCAAAAGCCAAATCCCTTCCGGATGCTCGAGGGACCTCGTCCAACTAGTCTTCAGCGGGTCTAAGTTAACTGCGTTTAATGAAAATTCATTTATATTCATAGCTCAATTCGTTTGTAATATAAATATTTATTTTTCTCAGTGAATGTGCGTTACCGTGTAGAAAGAGCATTACTCTACCAATTGAACTCTAATTCAAGATCGGCGTGCCTAATCTATTCCCCTTTGCTACCTTCATTAACCATTGTTAACATTTACTGTTAATATTCTATTTTCACTCTCCTCTCTTCCTCTCTCCGAGCTTACAGTTTACTTCACCAGTGTTCACCAATATCTTGCACATTATTCCTACATTCTGATTCTCCTTAATTCCTTCGGCTTAAAACTGTCCCATTGATATTGAAGCACACAGGCAAATGTGACTTCAGCGACATAATTATTAATCCTAATCAATCGAAACGAATTAATTCATTTGGCAAGTAACGGACCACCGTATTAATATCATTAATATTAATAATACCTTTATTTACTCTAATGATATTGAAATATATATTTACAAATTGGAAATGCCGATCTTCGATGAAGCTTGGATTAATTCAAGATTACAACTATTGGTATTATTTCTGGTCAACTTGTGACCAGAATCTTCAGAGCGAATTTTCCAGGTCACGCATATACCCTCGTATTTAAAATAAGCATATTGTACGCTTATTATAAACCATTATACAAAAACTATAAATTACAATCTAACTCATTGCGTTTGGGATTGAGATAAAAAAATACATTGAACTTATTTGACGCAAAATGCGCAAAAGATGATTCTTACTTACCAACGATTTAAAATGATGTACCAATTTCGTTAAACATATACACATATTTATCTGTCGCATTATTACTCTGCGCAAGCATTTCCGTTTGAAATCTAACGAACGCTAGTAACGTAAAATAAAAATAATCCTTTTTGCAAATTATTTGAAAATATTACGAATATATATAACTGATGATTTGGACTCTAATAGATATTACTTTACAATTATGCTTGTTTGACATTTTTCTGTATCATTAAATATGCTATGAAGTTTGCCTACAAATGTGGAATATATTCATTATTTTATAAAATTATTTCATTGGAAATTTGTACAACATATACGTTCGTATGTATCTAATTTATATTTCGACAAGATGAGAGATAGATTCTAATTTAGCTTTTAATTGATCATAAAATTACTATTGTAATTATTAAGTTTACATAAGAGCTGGATTTTTTATTTGAATGTGGTAACCGCTGGCATTATTCGGATATCTTATTACTCGGTGTTTTGGAAGACGAGCAAAAGACGCAGTAAACAATTTCTTGAATAAGAATTAATTAGAAATTCTAAAAAGTTTTAAAAGTTTTTCCTTTCGTTGAAGAATGAATAACCTATGCATGTAACAATGTGAAAAATATCGCGTACATATGAGAACAATGAGACAGTGAATTAAACCGATACAAATATTTTGTCTCGGATGCTAAACTAAGCCGGAAACGACATTTAATGTAATTGCAATAGTAATGGCGCGAATTCATTTCATAGTAAAACCCGATGGTCTACATCGTCTAGAATATATAATAATGAAATATCAAACATAACTAATACGGATAATCGTAATGGGTTTTAAAGTATAAAGTATATAAAGATAAATGTATCAGCGAATAAGTACATCAATATTAACTTTATATAACTTTACTATTACCGTATGATCAAAGAGAAATATCCGCTTTACAAGATTCGTATAGGCCTTATCATCCGTCATGTTTTATCGCGATGAGATTTATTTGTTGTCTCTTTCAATAGTGCAGTTTCAGATTCGAAAGCTATTAAAAACCGGTCTGTAAGAACTCATCATTGCGGAAGTAAGAAAAAGTTATTTGAACAAGACAATAATAATTAGAGACAAACGTCAAACGCCATGAATCAGAAATAGAAGTAACATATGAGAATTGGATACACGAATTGTCTAGAAAAGTGGTAGTACGCAAGTGAAAGTACGTATATAATAAAAAACATCGACTGATTGACAAATTGACTAATGACAGTTAGAGAAAATACGATTGGATGGAAATACATCGAAATTGACGGACAAAAATACATTAATATCGAGAGAAAGCTAAAGTGGATGGGATGTGATTTTTCGTTTCTTTATAAATTCAAATTTAGAATTTAGGACTTACCGACCTGAAAACCTTATGAGAATAACATAGGAAACTTTCCTCAATTTTAGATCATTGGCGCATGATGATCAGGATCGTTCCTTTGCTAAAATTTCGTAAAATAGTAGCGCCGGTTAAAGGAATTAATTTTTAAGCGATTGCTATATATTTATGAAAGAAAGGTTGTCGTTGATAGTGTAGATGTCAAGAGTGGCCTGGCATTAATGCAATAATCTCAAAGCTTATAAAATGCAAGTTAAGGTATAATTAATAAATAATATGCAATTATATTTTATATCTCTCCGTGTACAGTATTTGATCATTAACCGGTATATTTATTACGTAAGGAATTATGCGGAATCTAAAAGTTCAAGGCTATTTATCCTTTATTTCAATAATACTTGATTAATAAAAGACCGATAAAAAAAAAAAAAAAAAAAAAAAAAAATAGTGCGATCAGTTGCTATTTAATTAGCACTTTCTGCGCGAGCCATTGAGATAAACAATTACTATCGCTCTAAGATATTATATAAGTAATCGATGTCGTCGTTACATCTAACGTACCTTATTAAAATTCGAAACAGCAATCGACATACCAATGGTAGGCACTCGAGTGATTATATTCTTCGGTTACAAATTATAGCCACTGATTGCATCGTGATTATTTAAGCGCTCGTTTACTCAGACATTACCTTGCACTTTTCATTACACACGGCAATTAAGCCTTCTCGTAAATACTTCAATTACACTCGAAAGAATAAATTTTACAATTTACGCTCTCGGTGTATCCCTTACACGCAGCGAGAGTATTCGAAATTCGAAAAAGCTGAAGATCCAAAAGTTACGATCCAAAAGCAGCGAGTATCCATTTGCGTCGGACGTGGAGATCGGCAAAGGACGGAGCAGCAGGATATGCAAAACGAGGATTTGGATAGGTCACAGGTTGACTTAACGAAGAGTTCGTGACGTCAGCCGCGTCACGTCATAATTCGCCTCGATTATGATAATTGGACGAGAGGCGCTGTCGAGTGCGAGTTCATACGCAGCGAGCATAAATCATGCCGACGCACTGGTTGCTACTTCTCGTGGATCGTCCTATGTGTAGAGGAGCAGCGGGGAGAGCGTGTACGAGGAAAGGACGAGATGCCTAGCGGATATGTGCCGGGAACCTCGAGGGGAGCGCACTTTTTCGAGTCCATTATTCCGTGGGCGATACTCGGAGTCGGCATCAATTAACATGGACGCACCCTTGTTTAACGCGATAAATTGCACCGTCCGCGAAAAGTGGGAGGCACGAGATCGAACGTTTGGCTCGAGTGGTTATGAACGCCAACGAATCGATAGGCGAGAAGATTCGTGAATTAACGTCGGCGACGTTGGGTCGGCGACGTTGAGACCCAAGGTGTTTGCTTCCTAGTGGAATTTGCTACCAGTGGAAAGAACCGACCACGGGCTGCGACGGTTGGCGAAGATCGAAAGTGCCGATCTTGTTATTATCGCTATTACCGGAGAGTTGTATTTAATCCTAGGATTGCTTTACCATTTTTACGTGGTAGAGAGTAGAGGTGAAAAAGCGCTCACCCGTGTAAATGTAGCGTGTAAAGTACCTTTGGGAAGAATGACGAATGAGTATTTAATTTTGTTTACGAATGATTTGCCAAATATCTAATGAAAGACTTCGCATGAAAATCGTAGTTGCCAATGTCAATGCAATGTCAATGCAATAGCCGTTCAATCTAAGTTTTATTAGTTTTTATCGATACAGTTATATCGACAGAAGGAAATTTGCCATTCGGTGCATAGAAATGTGTGAATATTTCTTGCCAGTAACAACTCTTGCTTTATACTTATGCCGATTCTTTATTCGCGCATCAAATGTGAAAAGTAATTTACAATCTTTCGAGCAAACAATGTCTTTTTATACTTAAACCTTACTCATTTTATTTAAAAAGAAGCCTTAGGAAAATAAATAAAAATAAATCGTTATTTATTTGTACGATTAAATAAGGAGTACTTTTATGAAAATCTATTTCTGCGTTACAGCCATTTCCGATTTTCCAATGCACGAGCTTTTCGATTAATAATTGCTTTCGATTGAATGTTTGCCATTCGGTATCAATGAATTTCAGTTTCACGACGTTAAAAAAGCTAATTAAATTATTTGCCATTACATCTGCTTCTTATTAAATATTAAAAACGTTTTTTATCGCTGGTAGAGTTGAAAGTTGTAAGTTAGCGTGTTGTAAGTTACGTAAATTAGACACGTACACGTAAGGCAAGGAAGTGATCAATCCGTACTTGATTATCATAATTAATCTCTTACTCTAGTGAGTATGAAATGCGAATAGTTGGTGTTATTGACCGGAGTTATCGACTGTTTATAAAGTAAGACAAGAAAATTCCTGATATTAATGAAAAAAAGTGCAACGCTAGAATCATCGAAAACAATTGTAAAAACACGAATTTGGTTTGCTCTCTTATCGCCGTGTAAAATTATACCTCATCGGCAGGTAAAATTGAAAATAATGAAACCGTGCAAGAAACCGAGATTGAGTGCAGGCATACGGAATTGGTTCGATGACCCCTATGGATCTTGAATTAATATCAAGTGCGTATAAAGATGCACACGGCGAACATTCGCTAGACGTAATTCGATTGGCATTGTTCGACCGTCGTCCGGGGTAGACGCTACTCATTGGCATAATTGATTCGCTTAAATGAAGTCCGTGGGAGTGATGAACACCACCTCTTCCTTCTTCTTCCTCCTCGTCGTTTGTAGACGGACCCACTGACATGCGAGCGAGTTTCAACGCTGTGCAGAAACGTATTTACAACGCGAACAGAGCTGTGCTAACAAAGCAAGAAAGAGAGAGCGATAGAGAGAGAGAGAGAGAGAGAGAGAGAGAGAGAGAGAGAGAGAGAGTCCTATTGAATGATTTATCGAATTCATCTATTATTTCATTTGTCGCGTTCAATCGCACATTCAAATTTGCACTTCGCCTTATGCACTTCAAGAGAAAGTAATTTTTATATCTCAGTTAACGATTAAACCGAAACAAACCAACTAACGTGTTTTTCTAAGTAGTAATTCTTAGAGTAAGACTACCCACAGGGAAATGAAAAGTTATCCATCGTGTAATATGAATTCAGATTTATTAAAATATTACTAGACAGTTTATTCGACACTGATTTACAAAATACTTAGATAATATTGATTCAGTTTTAGAAATCCGATAAAATAGCGATAAACTCACACAATTGTCATTTTATAAACTTTATTCGTCGATGTTTAAAGTATAAATTGGAAATATAACTCTCCCAGTCAGTCGAAGAAAAGCATATTACAAATGTATATTATAGTACGCGTTCGTCTAATATTGTAATAAAAATATTCTAAAGCGAAACGTTAGTTTAAATATGTGTAAGTATTGATATGCAGTAAAGAATGGATATTGCTAGGCTAATATAGAATCTCGATAAATAATTGATAGCCGTGCATTCGTTAATGGTCTACAAGTATCTAGTCATCAGGTTGGTAAAACGTAAAAACAGCTATGAAAGAGCACAGTTCATAAAGTAATTGGAAATTCTTATCGATTCCCCTTAAGTATCTCTAAGGACCTAGGCATTGACTTGGCACCCCCCACCCACCGACTTCGAGCCTGATTAATTCCTCAGTCGACGCGACTATGTGTCGCAATTTATTATGCGCGCGGGCGAATGAACGATTCCTGATACAGAAACGCACGCACCGGTGAATCGAAGGTGCTGTTGACCCGGAGCTCGCTGGACCGAAACCGGGTGCGCACTCGATGCCTCTGCTGTGGACGCCGTTCGAGCGTATACAGAGGAGCGGAGCCAGGGTCCGAGGCATCGTTAGCCACCGAGGCATCGTTAGCCGTGCTCGAGTGCAAATCATTATGATGCACTTTCGACAGAGAGAGATACCGTACACGTCGGCGAATTTTTATTAATTCCCGACAATGCGGGATGCTGCGCGCTGGGCGCGAAACACCGCGAGGACTCGAGATAAGGGAGCAGAGGCACTTGAAAGGAAATTAATTGCTTGACATCGCGCTCCAATCTGCGCGTCTATTTACATTGAAATTCATCCGAAGAATCGCTGTCTCTGGGTTTTTTTCTTCACCGAGTATGCTACAACTGCAGATGTATGGTCCTTCGCTCGACGATAACATCCTTCGCGAATCAATGCAACCTTTTTGTTTTCTAGAATCGAGGAAAATTCTTTTCGGTCGTTCGTCTAATCCTTCGTCTAATCCTTCGTCTGACCCTTCGTCTGATCCTTCGTCTGATCCTTCGTCTGATCCTTCGTCTAAGTTACAAGCTAACTATTTATCTCACTCAAGCATTATTAGTTCTTAATAAACGTACAATGACTCATGGCTATTTGAAATTAAAGATTCCTTAATTGATTAATGCCACGGCTGACATTTTAGTTGGATATGCTATTATCCAACTTCTTATCGACTTCTTATCGACTTCTTTATTATCAATATCTATGAATCAGGTGTTATCGTATTCAATGGTAACACTTGGTAATAGGAATATACTACGTGACAATGTAGAACGCAATGTGGGTAGGGAAATACATTAGGTTCTTTTCTCGTGATAATATCTTTCTTTGAGATAACATTTCATTGGCGGTTTCATAATTAATTTGCCGCTTTCTCAGTAATAAAGGTAAATAAAAAGTAAAAAAAAAGTAATTTAATAACAATGGAAATGCGAGTGTCTGATTTTTTATCACAATTTTACTTGACATTCTCAGTAAGATGGCCATTCAATGTGTACTTAAATACCAGCTTAAATCATCATTTGAAAAAGACTACCAAGCTGCATATCGTGCATGAAAAATCGTTAGTTATAGACGAAATACTTTAAGTGATGCTTTTTTTTTTTCTTCTTTTTGACCGCAAAAGCGGCATTAAAGTGTATTCCGGCGAGCTTAAATGTTTCAGCTCGAACGAAGCTGTTTTAAAGGATATATATCGTCTTCCATGGCGTCTAATACTTGTGGTTTGCCTGCGAATGAATAATAATGATACTCTGACCGTATTTATGTGAACCTCCGGTAACGTATATCATAATATTAGTGTCTTACACCTCTTATTTCGTGTATAATATTCCCCATATAATAGCAATTTCTTTTGTTAGAAGAACTAATGTATGATATCATTTATTACAAAGGTGTTTGAATACATTTCAAGGAATTACTAATATTTCAGTATTAGTAATTACGAGTGGTAGCACATCAAAATATTAGCAAGACTTGTATAACAATTTTTCAAGCTATTTTTCTTTTTTTCCTGTCAATGTCAACGAAGCGCAGACAATAATTACTCGACAAAGTGCATTAGCGTTAGATATTTTAGGTAGTTTAAGCATTTATGTAATATTTTGAGAACAATGAGACTAGCCGTAAAATAATTTCCATTGCACGTATTCCATGAAAGCAACGTATTATATACGATCGTGTATATAAACTAATGCAGAGCAGTAGGGAACGCGGAATATTTCGTTCTCGGTTTACTAGCCGACAATGTTAAATAATCGAGAGCAATGCAACAAATATTCTTGGTCCAAGTGAAACGCTCGCTAATGCTAATCTTCAAGCCATGAGAAGTTTTAAAGGCATTTCTTACGGCGAATGGT
The DNA here is from genome assembly GCA_018907045.1 of Wiebesia pumilae. Classification (NCBI taxonomy): domain Eukaryota; kingdom Metazoa; phylum Arthropoda; class Insecta; order Hymenoptera; family Agaonidae; genus Wiebesia; species Wiebesia pumilae. The sequence goes on from JACCHZ010000107.1 coordinate 3,421,667, forward strand.
TTTGATCCGAGTAATTGAATCGAGCAATCGACAGGCGTAAATTAATCATCGTTTCTAACGAAGAAGTTTAATGCGATCTAGAGAAATGACGACAGATCTAGTGAAAGGTTAAGATGCAGACGTTGCGTTAAGGTTTCAAGGTTTCAAGGTTTCAAGGTTTCAAGGTTTCAGTTTTTCTTGTTTCGCCAAAAGAACTCTTATTCTTAATAACGTCACCACCTGCCCGTATTTAATAACAACATTACCAGCTGATTAGTCTTGATCGAATTTCACGATTAATATCTTGTAAGATCCCCGATGCTAGTCGAGTTTCATCGCGCGATGACGTGCGCGACTGGCCTCCTCGGTAAAAGTCCCCGCAATAACCCCGTACGTTGTTGCACTTACAGGATCACGGGGAGCATTTGACCGCAAGTGCCGAGCACGCGATGTAATTCTAACCTAATGAAAGAAATAGGAATCGCAAAAAAGGAAGGCGTATTTCACGAGGCACATTATTACACGCGACAGAGTCGCTGATGCGCCCACAAAATAATGCGCGCTCGGAGCTTTTCGAACACGATCTAATGGCTTTTTTTTCGTTTTACAGAATACGCAGGCAGTTCTTGTCCACGCATTTGTCCAACGAGCGGCGAACCGGTATGCGGCAGCGACGGTGTCATTTATGCGTCCTCGTGCGAAATGCGGAAGAAGACCTGCGGTAAAGGTGAGTACGGGAACATGCGCACATAAAAGACGAATTCAGATGTGTAACGAAGGCGCGAGAGTGAGAGGGGAATACGCAAGAGAAGAGAATGCTTTTGTGGGCAGAACTCGCTCGCGAGGGACCGAGTCACTCTTCAAAGGTGTACCGTAATTTTAATCACTCTTTTAATTACGCCAAATATCGGCAACTACGAGCGCCTGTCTTTTATTTATATTAAACACTAATCCGAGTTGCCAAGTCTTTCTCTCGTATACATATCTTAAAGAGCTCAAAAATTATATTAAAGTAATTATGATTAATTATAAGTCCACGTGTGCGTGCGTGCGTGCGTGCGTGTGTGTGTATATATATATATATATATATATATATATATATATATATATATATATAACATATACCCACCTTCATTTAACAGATTACAATGAAAAAACTTGCTCATTTTTTCTCTTGTGTAAACTCAGATACATAAATACTCAAATATAAATTCAATGAGTCGAATGGAATTAAAAGTCCGAACAAATACAATGAATGTCGAAATCAGTAATGTGATAAAACGTAAATATTCATAATCTAACGGTACGATTTTATTACATTATGATATTGAAATATCTAGGGCTTATGTCACTTGCTTAAAACAAACATATTTCAGACTAATTTTAATATAAAAATTCAATTGGATAATATATAAATAAACGAGATAATGTAACTTAAAGCTTAATTATCATCGTATTTACACTTGCGAATAATGAAAATCAATTTTCAAATAAATATAATTTTACTTGAATTTTTTCTCACACATGGTAAATAGAAATATATTTGCCTTATAAATGTACGCTAGTTTTTTCAATTCATGACGATTTATTTTATATGAAGATACATTGATATGATATAAATGTTTTGTGCATATTTAATAATTTCTTTGTGATAATCAATTGGTGGTCTAAATAAATATATTGAAATCGATTACACGACTTTTCAGCCTAATAAATAAGTATGTTTCGAATTCTTGAAATTGCATTGGGAAAAATAGTCCATAATTAATTGTAATTATGTATAATAGCTGTGCATCTAAGTGCACAAAATTCTAATAAAGATAAATACTTAGGTATTGCTTTGAAATGAAAATTTGATCTAAAAGCTTAATGTACTTTTTGTTCGTTACGTGATTTACGAGATACTAACCTTTTCGTATGTCCTTCTGTTAACCGCATTAACCATAAATTTTCCTCGAAGCGTTGCTCGTGCTTTTTAACGCAATATTTGCAATGGTTATTACGTATCTCTGACCAACGTACTGGCGCATTCCCCTCTCTTCTCTTATACAATTTCATCAGAGCTAGAGCAAATGAAAGCGAGACGGAGTAGCAGAAGAAAGAGGAAAAACTTGCGGCACGTTGGCATCTTAATTAAGAATGAAGTAGCGACGCTGCTACCACTTGCGTAAAAAGCCTAATTGCGCTATTATCATCAGAGCTCTTCACCCGGTGGGATGCGATTCCGCGAAAAGTAGACTCGAGTCTGCCATCTTTTTGCTCGAGTGAACGCCTCATTGGTTATTAGACTGTTTAGCAGTAAATTGGACGCTGAGCTTTTCGTATGTCATTCGACGGCAATGTTGAAGGCATTTATTTTAATACAGGCATTTCTGCAAATGAGTGGCGACATTTTTTACAATGACTTATGAGAAGTACGCACGTACAAGAAACTTGATTAATCTAACCAATGATAATTCAATTTTCCTTTTTTACGATGTAAGCTGTTTAAGAGAATCTATCGAACGGAAGAAAATCTTGAAGCTCTCATAACCTACTATTATAAAATAAAATTTACTTTAAGTAATTTCTATTATCTATCATTTTTTAATTGTGCTTTTGTGTGCGCACACGACCGTCTATGCGTGCGTAAGTGTACATCTGTGCAATGCACTCATATGTACGTATCGGTGTCAGATCAAAAATAATAAAACATTGCACAGTGATTTGCAAACTATTTTGTCTTTCGTTATAATCACGGACAAAAACCACTTTTAAACGAAATTAAATGTTTTAAAAATCGTTCATTTTGAAACAATGAGACAACATATGAATTCCTATCCGACTAAAACTGTAACTAAAAGTATATTTAATGTTTGTTAAAACAGAATCCAATTCTTTAAATAACACGAAAAATACTTAAAAATAATTTAACTTATAAATGCATTTATACGCGTGTGTGTATATATACACACACACACACACACACACACACACACACACACACACACACACATAAAGTTGTCTTATTAGATTTCATAAGGACAAATCTATTTACCAATAGTTTATTGACATTTACTATTAATAAAAAGGCTCAAAACGTACAATTGTTGGACAACAATATCGGTAACATCATAAAATTGAAATAGTTACATTTTTGTAGTTAATGGGTCTAGCAAATATTAATAAAACGAAAATCTATCTGCAAATTCTAGCTGTAATTTTTTAATTTTCTTAAGTTTTAATTTTCTTTTTAAGTACAGCGTACAGAGTTACTTTTATTTTACATCTTTTTCTCGCTAACGTAAGACATCAATACAGGAATTTCAAAATAATTAATTTAAAATAATCTATCTTGTGTGTTATTTATCAGAATTGTCACTTTTTCTTCGCATGAATAATTTTGTTTTACCAATTATCTACTATGGTAGAACAACCTGAAACTTTTGTAATGAAAGTTTAAAGGTTTAAATACATTTTTGAGCATTTTAAGATTTAATATTACATGAAAATTTTACTTTTGCAGCATTAAACCGTTATGCAAATTCTATTATTAGTGCTTTATTAAGCTAATTGCAGAAAACTGGCGTACAACTTAATGGAACAAAATATAATTTTAGATTTTCATATTAAAAATGTAATTTAATCTGTCTATTTCTTCGATTAGAATATATTATAACTGAATAAGTAACGTTCTTATTTAAGAAAATAATTATTTAATAAACAAACGGATATTATTCGCGATATCAATGACCTCAAATATGATGCTGAAAATGACTGAAAATATTTTCTCAAAATTCGTATATTCCAGCAATTAAAGTCTTTCGCTCATCTTTTTAATGCAAATAACAAATAACAAAACGAACGAAAAGTTACATCATCCTTGAAACTCCAAGTTACTATTTTTTTGACCTCCTGTTGAGAGTGTGAGCATGCTTTCCTCCTCCTCCTCCTCCTCCTAACGGTTGAAATGTAATTATTACTTTTAGCGCTTCTCTCACTTAACTCTAGAACTTTAGCTAATCTACCATTACGACGGCTCATATAAAACGAAATTAGACGTGTCCATCGAAACGAAATATTCTATTGATAAAATGGTACAGGAGGCATCGGTTGAGAGGCTCCTTGTATCTCTATGGAGTTCCTCCTGGCCTCGCTCATCCTGAAACTGTCAACTTGTCGATCCTCGTTGCAGGCGTGAGCGTGGCCTCGGAGAAGACGTCCTGTCTACGCTCGTCGGGCAGCAAGTGCGAGCATCGCTGCCCAGGGGACCAGGACCCGGTCTGCGGCACGGACGGGCGCACTTACCTCAACAAGTGCATGCTCAGGGTAGAGATATGCCGGGTCGGCATCGAGCTCTCGCACCTCGGACCCTGCAACAACATCTCGGCACACCGAGAAAACTGCCCCGTTTCCTGCAACTTCGCACCCCTCGACGGCCCCGTGTGCGGTAGCGACGGCAACGTCTACAAGTCCACCTGTCAGATGAAGCTCCTCACCTGCGGGTGAGTACTATACTAACAAGGCCCTTGTCGTCGTTCTATCACAAGGCATTCTATCACGAGGCATCATCGTCTGTTATGCTTACATTGTCGAAACTTGTGAAAAAACATGAGATTATTCTCAATACGTCGTTCGAGCGCGGAATCATTCATTATAATAAGTATTATTGATAAAATGTTGACGTTGTAAAAAATTGTTTAAAAGATTATATGCTGTACACTTTACAATATCATAATTTTGTAATGTAGGTCTCGATGTGCTAATACTCGTTATAAAATAGTGAACGCTTCAAAGCTTTCGAACTACATCCATTATCAGTTAATTGCCATTTACGCATTTTATTGCTTACGTATTTCACAAAGTTATTAATTCAATATTTTATATATACAAAGTATACTCCTTACTTGCTTAAAAAGTGCATGATTTATATGACTGATTTTAATAAAGAAATTGATTCTATAAATATTATGTCAAGTAGCGCAAAGCAACGATGACATCAAGTTATTATCCACTGCGAAAAGACTTCGTTTGAATAAGAATTTCGATTGACTCGTTAAATCAATTGCTTCGCATTTATGAAAATTGTCATAATTTGCCGCTGAGCAGTAAAATTAACACCAACGTAAAATTCTTCACAACGATTCGTTAATATTTTACGTTGGAAAACCTTTACCTTAAAAAATCGTCCAGTTCATACAACAAAGACTCGATAAAGCAAAAAGCCTGTCTGGATAATTAATTATTTATAATAAATGCTTATACTGCAAGCTAACGACTGGAGTATTTAAAAAGAGCAATGCAGCAAGTGTAACGTGAATCGATCGTTTCATGAGAAATAACTACTTTGAGATTATCGATAGGAATTTATTTGGCGATATTTCAGAGGATTCTTATCACTTTATAGGCAAGGTGTGGTAAGAACAAACAAGAAGCACTGCCAGACCACAAGACATTGCCGGGAGTCCTGCTGGCGTGGTGCCAAACCAGCCTGTGGAAGCGACGGCATCCTTTACGCGAACACCTGCAAAATGCGAGCGAAAAACTGCGGGTATGTGAAACATTGGTGCTCGATCTCTGGTTTTTTTTCTTTTTTTTCTTTTTTTTTTTCTTTTTTTTTTTTCTTTTTTTTTTCCCCTCCCCTCAAAGGCGTTTTAAGGACGAATCTATTTTATCGACCGAGTTATAAGAAAAATTCCGTGAGATTAAAGCATACTTGTGAATTTCGTCATTCGTGTGAACTGAAAGCGCTTTACACTTAAAATATAAATTTTTTTCCTCGCGTGTTGTAAAAACATTATATTGACTTCCCGCTTCAAAACTGAGACTTTATAAGACTTCCGTGAAGTTTCGTAACGAAAAGACTATAAAGAATTCATCTACTCTCGTTATTCTTATGAAATTATAATACAAAATTATAATATCGCTATTTTTCCTTACACTGACACACGTTACTTTCTCAAAACTTCGTTTGTCGGAGTTAACTATATTGAATCATGTACCAGTGTGAACGTACTGGTTAAGGTGCCTTATTCGAATGTTTTCAAGTTTGTCTGAAAATTAAGAGATTACAAAGTTCATATTACATACTTGAAAATTAATTTCACGTTTTTTAAATTTCATTTCATTTATACGCAATGAAATTAATTATTCCCAATATTCGAATAAACGAATCTATGGCAAATTTTAGCTAATACGAAATAATACGAAAGTACAAAAATCTTTGTATAAAAGTTTGTATAAAAATCTTTTAGGAAGCACGTATTTGAAGTGCCGATGTCCTTCTGCGTATCGCGAGAAAGAACTTCCGGTAGCCCAGCCACAGCATGTCCCTTGGATTGTAAAAATGAACCGGAAATTGCAGTTTGTGGATCCGATGGAAGTATTTATAGAAACGAGTGCGAAATGCAAATGCTCAATTGCGGGTAAGTTTCGTAGATGAAGTAAATATAAATATAGTAAATATTTGAATTAATAGCTTAAGCATACGGTGTTATTAACAACTTATGATTATTGCGAAAGATCTTACACACCATTTACGACAGAAATATCTTCAAAAGTTGAATTTATATTTTACACAAATTTATATTTACCTTATTTACATGTACCTTGCTTTAAACATAGGTTTCAGCTTATTCAAAAGTATTTTTTATATCAATTTCTCACAACTAATATGTCGTTAGATAAATTTTTATTATCATTTTCATTTATTAGGTAAAATTATAATTTATTGTTATGAAATAATTCATACTTTGTCGGATGAAACTTTATTTATACGAAGAGTACTCCAGATAAAAGTTTCCATTTTATTTTCCCTCTCTATTTCGTATTCGTTCAATCGCAATTTCTCATGTGATTAATAATAGCTTCTTGTTATGATTTATCCTTCATAAAAGAATACATAATTACAGCTGTTATTTATTTTTTAAATTTGAAAATTTCTTACTTTAATATGTCGTAGGTGGTATTATTATTTATAATATTTCAATAATGTAAAACATAAAGCCTCAAGAACGTTGTGCTAATTTTACTAATTTCACTAAAATATTCATTTTGGAAAAGCAGAGTATCACTGGATGTTGCTATCTTATCTTGGAACGAGCATTGGAAGAATAATTCGAAATAACCTCAAAAATAATACTATTTAATAGTAGGTAAAAGTGCTTTATTGTCGAATTGAAGTTGAAAATGATCAATATGAAATAAGAATAGGTTATTATCGATATGTTGAGGTTATAATAGCGCAAGAATAATGATTTTAAATGTATTCTGTAGAGTATTTTTGATAATTACGTATGTAAAACAAATAATATAAAAATTTCCTGAACGTATCGGTAAATTTTGAGCAGCGAGATCTTTACAGAAGGATAAGTCGTAGGCGATTCTAATCAGAACTTATTGTCCTGATCAAAGTGTGAGAATTTACATAATTTCATGCACTTATTATATTTATGCACTAGATATTACAGCGATAATATTCTCGCTCCGGGAAGTCCAGAGATATCTTAATATACGGTAAAAATTTACATGTTTCAACAAAGACTCATAGAGAATTAAAATAATTTTACCGCTGGCATAAACTATTTCCTATACTTCTCAAGATTGTGATAGAGTCGAGAAGAAGATCATCACACTTGTAGTATAATTATAATTAGAAGAATTCTCCCCATTCCTACATAATCGCAATAATCATTTTAATGCACTAATTTGGAATAAAATTTTCACGATCTCATTTCCTGGTACTATGATGTGATTAAATCATCGCAGAAATACAAGAAGAAAAGTAACGTCCCTAGACTTTGAAAAGTGTCGAACACGCATGTCTAAGTGCGCCAAGCAACAACAGCACTGTGGAACTGAAATCGATCCAGTTTGCGGTAGCGATGCCAACACTTATTCGAACCAGTGTCACTTGAATGTCGCCATTTGCTTGTAAGTATTCCGTATAATTTTCCACATCACTTGGACCTCCGTTAAATGGATTTTTACGTTTGTACCCACTTAGCTTAAGCTCTGGCGTATAATATACGATCAGATCGCTTCATTCAATTCAACGAACTCAATTTAATGAACTCAAAATCGTGCACGTGAAACGATCATAATGATCAGACAAATTTTTCCAGATTTATACGTCTTTATGAATTTAAGAGAATGTGCTTAAAAGTGTGCTTAGATTCGCGATCGATAAATAATGATTTCCAATTAAACGCGTACTTATCGTATCCAGAGCAACGAATTGCTCCTATGTACCGGTATTATTAATAATATTAAAAGTAAAATAATTATAATAGGTAGAGCTCGCGTATGGTATGATAAGAAAACGGTGGTCCTTTCCGCGCATTGTTTATTCGTTGGAAAAGAATATGCGTCGCGCGAACTGCATTCGAATGTGCATCATCCATTCGGAGCACGTGCACGTGCATACACCGATAGGAAAACGTGTTCGAGAACACGTCGTTGCTGGGAGGTGCATCGGCTACACTTGTGATGCTTTTAGTTCGCCGTTACGGTGCTAGAAATTTGAGTTTTGTAGGTAATCCGTAACAAACCAATGGCGTGCTATTCATCCTTTTTCAATGTCACTTGTGCTTCGAGCCAGAAAAAACGTTGTGTAATCCGATCAACGCGAATTCCATTAGATTTACAGAACGTAATTATAAAGTAATTTATTGCGTAAATAATTATTGCGTAGTTTGTCAGGATAAAAAAGACATGTACATCGAAAATGTACATCGATCTCTACTAATAATTTTTGATCGCTGTTGCTAGCATTATTTTTATCGTTTGTGCTTACATCAGGCAATGAAAAATCAATCGCAAAACCAGTACACGTATTGATTACAAATGCGCAAAATAATCCTTATAAAATATATTAAACTCTATAAAATTTAGACCAATCTATGACAAAACGATTGCTACTCGAATATGTGATATCTTAGGACACGATAAGGTAATGTACTTCGATTAATAAACGATATGAAGTGACAAAATGAAACACTTTTTTTAAATAAGTCGATTAAAGTACTCATCGCTTCGTCGTTTTCGCGACGAATAATCGTAAGAGGGCTCACCCTGTGTATTAAAATCACTTCAGTTGGTTTCTTTCTCTTTCCATTTTTCAGGAAAGGCATTCAGTTGGCTCACGTAGGCGAATGCACAACCTTGAAGGAATCTGAACAGTGTCCGGAGGATTGTAACGATATCCCAGAGGAACCAGTTTGTGGCAGCGACGGCAACGTTTATCGGTACTTATTAATTAACCTTAAAAATATTTTTTATCTGTGGTACTTTGTTTATGGTTGGCCTTGACAAGATAGCCTTCGCAATAATATTGTGAAAAGGAATGAGATTTTGTAAATAAAAGAATACGTCCGTGTAAATAAATGCTTTTTCAGCAAATTTCCACTGACAATTTCACTGACCAAACGGAGTAAATAGATTGAATATCTGTTTTTTTTTTTTTTTTTTTTTTTTTTTTTTTTTTTTTTTTTTTTTCCGCTTCTTATTTTCATTTAAAATCAGAGTAGATTGCTAAGCATACGAAGAAAACCAGTTAATAATGGCTATCCGACCGGATAGTTTTTTCTGGTCGTAATTTTAGAAATTCACCGTAAATATTCTCTTATCATTCTTGAAGTGGAATTTTACGGTAAATAAGCGATGCGCAAGATAAATCTAAAAGATTTATCGCTTAACTTTTACTTATTTTTAGAATAATTCAGAAGAATACAATTAATTAATAATGCTTTATTTGTATGGCACTTTTAAAAGATTTTTATGCTTTACAATAGCAAAAGATAATCTATTAATCGCAATTAAGTAATACTCTTTTATCGGTATTAATACAATTATGCAGTAGCGCTTTAAATGATAGATATACCAAACCAGCGCAATGAGCTGCTAAAATCCATAGAATGTTAAAGAATTCGGTTGACTAGGCACACATTTATCAGCAAAATTGAACCCATTGTAGGGAACGGTATCGTTAGGATAAATACCAATATCAAGTCATATCATATTTCACGTACAAAAATAGAAAATGACTTTGTAAATTTGATTTTGATTTGCCGAGTCTATTTTGTTCGTAGATCGTTGTGCCACCTCCAGAAGGAAACCTGTGGACAACGGGTTGTTCAGGTACCCGCACAGCATTGCCGCACAACTGCACTCTGCAATCAAATCTGTAGCGGTGAGAGGCAGTTTGTGTGCGGTTCTGACAACAAACTCTACCGCAACGAGTGCGAGATGAAGAGGGACAATTGCGGGTGAGCGTTTTGTATTATTGGTTCTTCCTTCGACGTACATTCGACGAAACATCATGCTTGAGCAACAATTTCGCCAATATCCAGTCGCTTACTGGATATCACGTTATAAAAATATTTAAGATATTAATGTAGTTAATTACTAAGTTGAAATTATTCATCCCAGACGATGAAATGAAAAAGAAGTATAAAGTGAAAACGTTTGTGCGATGGAATGGGTATTAATTTTCATTTTTTTCAGCTGCATATTTATTTGACACTATGCATTAGTAATACAATTTTATACTTGAATAAATATAGTAATAATGCTATTAGCCGTGAATAAAAAGAAAAAAATCAAATTTATTTAAAATTATTACTACTGAATGCATTCGTTGCTTTTTAAATTTAATACCCTTATATAAAAAATTATTCTTTTTTCTAAAGTGAAAAACGCGATGAACATAGTAAGCATTGATTGTATCGCAGAATGTTAACGTAAAAGAAAAATATATAAGCTCGGTTGTTCGGTATTTAAAAACGAAATTTAACGTAAAATTTTTAAGGATTTGACGGAAACTCTGCTAGTTTGTACGTTGAAATGCAAACTTTTGCAATGAAAGGAAACACCGAAACTTTTTAACCGATACATAAATTTTCTTCCGCGATCTGCACAATTATTTACGCAAGCAACAGTTTTATTTATACTTTAATGGGATGAAATTAATTAGAAAATTATATTAGAAAAACGAAAGACAGGAAAAAGCAAAGGGAAATAGCGTGTGCTCAACAATCGTTTCGCTTGAACCGTAATAAATGTTTCATCAAGGTTGATGGGAAAGAAGAAAGATCGGTAATTTAAAGATAAATTGCCCATTGGATTTCGATTGAAAAGCGTAAAGAGTGATGTTTAATTTGCAGAAAGCACGTGTACGTGGTGCCGATGAAGCGGTGCGTGCAGGGTTTCCTGTTCCGCGGCTGCCAGAAGATCTGTCCGCCTTATTACGACCCGGTTTGCGGCACTGACGGCATGACCTACAGCAATGAATGCTTCCTTGAGATTGAGAACTGTCGTACGCGAAACCATGTAACGAAGAAATATCACGGTCTTTGTGGACAGCCCACGGAGGAGCCCAAGAATTACCTTTATTAAAACAAAGAAAGAAAGAAAGAAAAACGACTAAATCGTACCGCGTGGAAATGAGAGAAGCGAAAGTCAGTGCGTCTACTATCGAAGGGAATTTTCATTGCACGGGACAATATCGAGGGAATATCGTCTACTATCGCCGATGACGGGGCCGCGGGGCAGGGGGGGGGCAGACGACGAGGTGGGGCAGCCGACGACGATGACGACGACGACGACGACGACGACGACGACGAAATAAGACAAATTATCGCTTTAAAATTGTATTCTAGCTCCGAGTGTTTGTAATTAAAGTCCAGCATTCGGCGCGTAACCTTCAAAGAAAAGTATCAAATTGTAAATGGACTTCGAAAGAAATTAATTTACGTTTTGTGGATGTTGTGGAGCCTACGAACAACTCCTCGGACGTGTAGGCTCGCTTTTATTTATTTTATATTTCTATAACTTAATTTTTAATTTATATACGATAAAAACAGAGAAAAGGAAAAAATATCATGCTTACCATCGATGCGCAAATGCATGGCATCGTGCGATGGACAATCGCCAAGTGCCAAGAGACGAAATTCAAAGCGTACAGAACCTGGAAATTGTCGAGTTTCATCCCGACTTATCGATATCTTCTCGTGTCCGCTTATCCATAGAACTATATAATTATTTATTGTAGATTTTCATATAAAGCACTATTGTCATTACTGTTATTTTCTATACAAAGGAATGGAAATCCTAATCATATTATATATTACCTTCACAACTTGTGATGAGTATTCATAACGAAAATTTTGATTTAACATCATGTATTATTAATTTTTATTATTGTATTATTTGTAATATTTGTATTTTTTACTTTTATCTCTACTCTCATCTCATATCGTTAATTTATTATCTAAAACAACTTATGAGCATCGTTTTGTGTTATAATAATATTAATCACGCTCATTTGCAACTATTAATAAATTTATATTTTATACCACATTTGTGTTTTAATTCATTTTATCCTCATTTTATTACAAAAAAAAAAAAAAAAAAAAAATCAATAAAGAAAAAGAAACCGTTAAGTGCACACGCTTTCTAAGCAATGTTTAGTACAAATTGAAAATTTAATGTTTTATTGATTATTACGAATAATCTTTTGGAATATCTTTTAGAATACCGAAATATAAACATAATTAACTACCACTTAAATATGTAAATACGTAATGTTTTCAAATAATTTTCAAATACTGTTTATCAAATAGATGGAGCAATAAATTGTCATTGTGGCTAAAATTTTAATGGAACTTGAATGATTTGACAAATCTTGAATTTACTGAAATGAGTATGATTATCATTTGCTTTACTAATCAGAGCAAATTAATTTTTAAATTTAAGTAGAGGAAAGTGCTCCGAAAACAATCGAAACAATTGGTGTTGATAGTTTTTAACAGAAAATATTGTAATAAAATATAAAGCGATTACTCTATGAATAAATAATGGCACACAGAGTGAGTCAATGAGGGTCGAAATTGAGTAATAGGGACGAATGATCGACGAGTAATAAGCGAAATCCGGATGATGTGCTGATGGGTTAAGTAAGTGCGGATCACTAAGAGATAATGCAGCACATCGTGAGAGAATAAAGTCGTTGAGCTACGTAAACCGTTTCGAAATCCAGGGTATATAATAAATAACTGCCTCGTTATTTTTCACAAGCATTCGATAAAATGCAATGTACCACTTAAACTTTTTTGTGGCAACAATTTTATCTCTTTCGAAAACAAAATAATAAAATAGTAATTATCAAGCATATAGTATATGTCTTTTAATTTTATGTGCGCGGTGTGTTGTCGGGGGGGGGGGGAGATGATTAACGACAAAATATTTCAATATTTCTTTTATTTCAAAAGAAATCACTATACCTATTTTAATTTTTTTATTTAATGAATTTCTAAATACAATCTCGAAAAATTTATGTACCAATGAGTTCTATTAAACGTAATCTTCGTAACTTTTTCATTTTATGAATTAACCTGTTTATACACAAATATTAACATTATATCTTAAATTTCATATAAAAATCTTGAAAATATATTTAACTAGTGCTTAAATTACAAGGAAACTAAGAGATAAAATTGATTTTATTGCAGCTTGGATCAACGTTACACAATTTATAATATGTTAACAAATATTATTCTCAATAATAGAGTTTTTCTCAATATATTCAAAATTTATTTACATCGTTGATCATAAAATATAATTACAGCATGATAATTGGAACTGCACTTACCAAAACCACTTCTTAATACCCTGAGAACTTTTTCATAGAAAATTAAAAAAAGAGTTTTGATTGTGAGTTAAAGGCTGAAATAATTTTAAATTTATTATAATAATAAGTAATAAATTCTCTTTCGATACACGTTCTATAACTTTGAAAAATATAACGTAAATATTGCGTTAATGATGTTGATAGCGATGCTGCCGGAACAACAAGAAAATGTATGCGTACATGTCAATTTTTATATACGATTAATATTTCAAGAAAAACCAAATATTTTATAAAACAAACGAAGTTACGAAAGAAAGTATTTATAAAATCGATCATTAATCACGCTTTATGGGTACAAATGCCGTAAGCGTATACTCCTCATATTTTTGGGAAATTTTACATTCTACGTGAAATAACAACAACAACAACAACAACAACAATGATAATAATAATGTTACTATTATTGTCGTTATTTTATGTATGGAGCATCGTATATTATTCATAATGGGGTTTCATAATTTTTCTGAAATATTAAGTTCGTTAAACTATGTTAGGCAGGCAGTGTTAACCAACGGTAAAACGTACAATAAAATGTCTTGAACTTTTGCGAAGTAAGCAATTGCCTGGAGAAGAAGATACGCTTTTTATGGATTTCATACAGTGTGTAATAAATTCAGTATGCAGCAGTCGGGGCTGAAAATTTAGAACAGAATTAGAGTACCGCGAAGGGAACGACGAGTCCGAGCCCAAGGGCTTGAAAGAAAGAGACGTTGCGGCTTTACCGGGTCCAGCTACAGGAGGAGCCGACGTTGCCGACGTTGCCGACGTTGCCGACGTTGCCGACGTTGCCGACGTTGCCGACGTTGCCGACGGCATCGTCGCCACTGATATCGTTCACGGCAGATGTCGCCCGTGGTCGGATCACGGGCCGACCCTCGACAGGCGCTGATTAATCGATAGCACCACCAGGTGTCGGCACGAATCGCCGACATATTGACAGGTGCCGTCTCTCGAGTGCCGAGGAGCGATGCAGCATGGCGCCCAGTGTTTACGACAACTGATCGTTCAACCTCTCCGAGTGGTCCGACGACGCTGCGATCCTTGCGCGTCCTGTGCGGTCCTCTGGGATCCTCTGGGGTCCTGTGCGGTCCTGTGCGGTCCTGTGCGGTCCTGTGCGGTCCTATGCGGTCCTGTGAGGTGCCGAGGGACGCGAGACCGGGAACACCGAGGACGCCGAGCACGTCAGGAGTCCTCTTCTTAAAGCGGTCTTCCAGAAACGTGAGTGAACAACGCGCGTTACTTAGCCGCCGAGCTTTCGACGCGGACCTCGGGGCACGAGCTGGAGCTTCCAGCCGGTGAAAGAGAGGGAGAGAGGGAGAGAGGGAGAGAGGGAGTGAGAAAGCGAAGGTGAGTCGTCTCCTTGGCCAAGAGACAACTACGAACGCCGAAGCCTCTTTGGGCTGGGCTCTCGACCCTCGCCCTTCCCTTCCCAAAGGGAAAAAGCACGGGGTCGCGCTTGCGAGCCACGTGAGATAGAGAGTCGCGCACCCTCCTCACTCCTCGGGGTCTTATCCCTAGGTCTTGTCGCGGCATCGCGTTCTCTCTTTTTCTCTCCCTCCTCTCGAGCGCCTCCTCCTGCGCGGACGACGTGCAGCTTCCGCCGGTGGTCCGGGACTTTTGTATAGGTGGGTGCCCCCGGGGAAAATCGTTCGATTCTCCGACGCTCTCTTTCCTTTTATTCTTGGGAATGAATTGACCAAGAGCAATTGACGGCAGCTTTGAAGTTCGAAAGAAGTGCAAAGGTCTCGGGCCCCATCGAGACCATAAGTCACAAACGAATGGTTTCTTCAAACGAATGGTTCTGCGAATGTGCGAATCTGCTCGCAGGCCGACCGACACCTTCCGCGTCCATTTTTAATTCTTAGACTAATTAGCAGACGACGCACTTTCGCTTTCTCACCGTGAATTATTATTCTTTAATAATTTAATGGTACCTTGTCGATAACACGACAGTAATTTGATCTATGAAATAGAGTTACTGGTGACGCGTCAAGGCTAGCGCAATCGACTCGCTTCGAATAGCTCATTATACCGCTATTAATTTCTTTATTTCGATATGCTTACGTTTTGAAAAGTACACACGCGTTGGTTTTGTTTTTGTTTTTTAATACGCAGTCGAACGCGTTGCAGAGAAAAAATTATCCCGCAAAGAATGTGGCAAAATCACTTCCAAATACTTGTCACGTTTTCTCTCGCATCCTTTTCTCGCATCTTATTCGAAAAATATCAGAATTCCGTAAAATGCGTTAAAAAAACTTGCGTCAAGTTTCGTTGATAAATAATAATATTACATAATTTATATTTCGAAAAGCTTCGATAGCCGTTCCATTACGTATAGTCTAACAAAAATTTCCCCTAAAATAAATAGCTCGCTAATGAGATTGCATTTTCATTTTTAGCGATATATTACTTGGAAAATAATAAACAGCAAATGAGGCTTTGAAGATTTCGAATTATTACAGATCGTGAATTATTTTAAGTATTGTAAAAAATATTAAAGACAAACAGACTTTTCTACGATACATGGGATACGTATTGTTTCCTTTTTCCGCCAAATATTTCGATCTTTACATGTACATTCCGAAATTTGCAATGCATTTAAATACCATGAATTAGCAAGTCTTCGAATAAGCTAATTGACGTACTGAAAACGATTATATGGATTTCCTTAAAATTATTGTACGTATACCAAATATCTATCAATATTGAAAACTAAGATGCAGTTACCGAATGTTGTATCAACACTCTTTTATAAACTAAGAGCGTTGTTCCAACAACCATTCATCTTATATTTACATTTATGGCAATTGCAAATTATCTTTGCAATTGATCTTCTGTCTTCAGAGGTATTAAATAGATAAAGAAAGAGCTCTTTTTAAATGGTTTTTTCAAGTTTTAGAGAATTTAGACCAACCTGTCAATCTTCGAATCGACTTAATCGACTTAACAAATTTTTCTTTAAGTACTCGACGTGAATCGACGAGAGCAAAATATTGTCTTGTATTCAAAGGTAAAGGCTTAAACGTGAACCTAGATAAGAAAGTAACATAATCATTAATTTCTAGTCTTTCATCCAAGTATATTATCATCGTTATTCTACAGAAATTCTTAAAATCCATAGACATAGTCTGCGCTTTGATACGAGGGTTAATAATTTTTTTTTATACCGGCTTTACTCTTATTTATAGCTGTAATTATTTGAACCTGAGCACGAAGAAGTATTGATTAGCAACTGGTCACGAATACTTCCAGAACGTTGTTTCCTTCTATTAGCTATTTCGAACACACCTACTCTCTATCTTTCTGACACCTACATTTTATTGTAAAAAAAAGAACATTTCTCGATAAAAAGTATTTTAATTTCAAAGTTCATTTATTCTTTCATTAAAGAATCTCCGAGACAAGAAAGACAAATACGTGTACCGGAAGAATATAGCAAATAAAAATAACAGTTGAAAATATTTTATTACAAGACGTAAGAAGTATGCTCGAGGAAAGTTCCTCTTTGTACATTTAGTCAATTGAAATAACAAATATAAAACGATGATATTCAATATTCATGAAGATGCCAAAGCTAGTATTTTATTAACTTGACATCGATTTCGCTACATTTCACTTAGTTTCTCTGAGGCAAGAACATTCGATTTGCCAACAGCCGTTTACTTCCCAAGAAGTAAACGAACGCGCTCATTTAAATGCCAATCTTCTAAGCTGCTAAAGAACCCTGAGCAATGTATCGAACCTGCAACAAAGAATCGCGCAGAATCCAAGAGGCTGTCCGGCGACATCTCAGAGAGAGAGAGAGAGAGAGAGAGAGAGAGAGAGAGAGAGCGAGAGGAGCGAGAGGAGCGGAGAGGAGCGGAGAGGAGCGGAGAGGAGCGGTGAGGAGCGGAGAGGAGCGGAGAGGAGCGGAGAGGAGCGGTGAGGAGCGGAGAGGAGCGGAGAGGAGCGGAGAGGAGAGGAGACTAGAGCGAAACAGATGGTGATTGCTGTGGAGGGGGATTGGTACGCGGGTAAACCGAGAATGGAGCAATCGATAGTAGCTCGCGAAAGCCTGGATGTTGCGTCTATGTATCAAAGCGTGTGTACGTCGCGGTGAGTATAGAATTGCACCGCTGCTGCGGATACGCGAAAGGACCGCTAGAGTGCACGTGAGCCGGTGAACGCGCACCTGACGAAGCCGGGAAGGATCCCGATCGGTTAAATCTACCGCGACGACTAATTGCTCTGGCTTTTACTGCATGCGTTACGAGCTTCTTGAATGCTGGACTTTTACAAATAGGCGGTATGATTTTCGCGCACTTGTAAATAGCTCATCAAATGTCTAAGGGTTATCAGCATTTAACTCGAGTGTGCCAAAGCAAATCAATTTGAAAGATCAAATTAATTAACAACCGAACTGCAGATGAAACAAAATCTTATTTCATCTTCAAGACGTTATTATACGAATCGCGTCATTTCGTTTTTGAAACGAATAATAAAGTTTGCACTTTTCTATTTTACCTTGTTAATTACGCGCAGTTAATTTTATTCGCTGGGTTTTTACGTACTTTTTACAATTGCACTTTCTGCTCGTCTCGGAACTTAACGGACTTACGAGACTTCGACAAAGGGATGTTTTTACGCCGAAGAACGTTTTAAAAAATTATCGCGATATAAATTATCTATTCGAACAAATTTTTCTTCATTAGAGCTCTGTTCCAAGATACATACGATCCCAGACTTTTGTTGAAGCAATGACATTATTCTGCAGATAAATATGTAACGTATGCCGGTAAGCGGTAAGCGGTAAGCGGTAAGCGGTAAGCGTCATTTATAATATCTACTGCCAAATGTGTACGAGTGAAAACGAAATACACCTTCGATCGTACCAAAAGTACTAACTTCTCTTTATAAATATGGTCGTTCGGGCAGCTGGAATAAGTCAGTCGTTTTCACGGAACAGTACAATAGTACTAGAGGAAAAAGTAGTAAGAGATGATAGTTCGATGTATAACGCACCATGAATACAACATTAGAATACGCATTGTTCTTGAATCATCAACGACAGATTAGAATTCAATTAAGTGCAGTGTGCTCGATAATAGTCCAGTTGAAGTGATCGAGTACAAGAGCAGCGGAAGATTTTCATCTAAATTAGAAAGCTTAAAGTTTTAAAGTACAAAATTACGAGTACGCGAAATGAGATTAATCGATAGATAGTCTGAAAAATTGTGCTAATAGCGAATGCACTTAAAGAAAAAAAGATCAAATGACGCGACTGGGAGCTCGGTATATTTTCAAGTTGCTCGTATAATTTCATGATTTTTCGTACGCATGATTTAATGTGCGCCAGTGAGAAAATAATACTTGGAAATACTTACGATTTTGTTATATCTGCCTGTTGGCCGTGCAGTCTCTTGAAAATCTCGGTCTCGCTTAAGTCCTACGAAGATGCTCCTCCTCCATGTATATTCGTATATTCCGTACACGTGTACTAGCTAGGAATAGAAGCCACCTTGTAGTTTCACCGTCCACTACTCGTCCGTCTACAGTAAAAAAAGTCTTTTTTTAATTATTATTAGAGCCTTTCGGTATGCGTGCGCAGCATGCGAATACAAAAGCACAGACGGCAAGAGCTTGCATGAAATCATCACAAGTTATTCTCGTTAATCTGTCGAGGAGTTAATTGATAAAGAAGCAAGTCTGCACTTTACGTTAAAAATCGGCTTTAATCGATACGAGATCTGACATTCTGATCCGACGGCATATATCTTCTCCGAGTTCTGGATCGTAAGGCAGGATATTTAAAAGTTTACTTCAACTTAGACAATCCATTGACAATTCTTTACAAATATCGGTGGCTCAAATTATACGACACCAAAGTATTACTGCTTTCGTAGTTTTATTTCATTCTAATCTTGTGCATTCTCACGCAGCTTTGTAGTTTAATCTCCCGATTATATTTATATTTGCGGTCAGAAAAGTGCTTTCGTTTAACAATTTCAAATGTAATCAAGTATAATCTCGACTTTTATTTCTTACACCTGTACACTACATACCCAACCATTTATATTAGACCGATGTAATTATTTCAGTTGGTGAAATAATTATTCAATTATTTGTAAGGACACAGTTATTTGCAGTGAGGACGTGTTAAGTCGGCTCGTGTCTAGGATAAGGCCAAATTAAATTAAACTAAGAGGGCTGCCACAAGCTTTATCAAAATCCATAATCCATTTCTTGTAGCTCCCATAGTTTTCTTATTATAGAACTCTTACAAGTAGTTCGCAGTATTCCGAGCAGTATTCAAATATTTACTTGATTATTTAGTTAATTATTTAATTAATCGTCTCCACTGAGTTGAAATGAAACCGACGTGGATAAAGGACTAAAGGGAATTAGAAGCGGCTCCATTTAAATTGTTTCCCTTTTTTTAATATAAGCCCCATGAACCATTTACAAAGTGACAAATATTGATATAAAATCATCGGAGAAGCAAATACTTTTGTCTTTCTTAAATCGTAGTTATTTATTTACTTATGAATTATGTCGATTCACTGCTCTTATGAATTAGGAGTGCGTGGTTTTTCTTTTACACTTACGACTCTACAAGAATGAAAAGTCAAAACGTATTTAAGAATACAAGTTTAATATTTGTGATGAACACTCGTTACCGATATTATTTTTTACCAACTTGTGTTTGCACAGCTAGTGCTCTGAAGTTTCCTTCATATGCTGTATATTCAAGTGTAAATACCATGCCAGAGTACAATTTTTGAAAATAAAATCAATGGTAAAAAGCCCCAAACTACCTGACAATGTAGGAAGCTGTTAAGAAGGAATCGTGTGGCAAATGTACACCTGACCTATTGCGATTGAAAAGTTTCGCGATGAGACTTAAGAGGCTTCTGTTAATTTTGTATACCAAGAAAATGACCAAGTGTAAAACAGTACATGCCAAACAACGTGATCGCTGTCTTGCTTCAAACCTATGGACTTCGTAATCTTAATTCCTACTTCAATTAGATAAGTAGTTTAGTGCTTTAAGATCTAATTATCTATTTAATTGACCAGGTGTTACTTAAATGACATTGTTGTCAAAATTTAATGCGTAAACTTTTTGACGTTCCGTGAAATATTTCAAAGTAGAAAAGCGCTTGTTTAATTGTCCCAATTACAGATTACTTTAAAAGAAAAAAAGAGAAAAGTACCAACTTAAAAGAAGTCATTGATATTACAAACATGCCATATTCCGTTGGCTTATTTTTTAAAATAATGCTACTGTATTTGTTTAAAAATATGTAATTCAACTGCAATTACCCATTATTACTATTAATAAACGGCGTATTAAATGTGTAAAGTAAATGAAACTCAGCCGTTAATCGTAAAATTGACAATTTTCATTAGTCGCGGTGAATAGAATAATACTTAAATAAATGGCCAACTTGAAGTTGTCGCAACCCCTCGTCGGGAAAAAAATCAAGAGTGCATTTTATTGCGAGAGAGGAGATACGAGTCGCGCTTCAGCTCTTATGAAAACGGCCATAAAAAGCGCGCAAAAGCAACTGTCGCCGTTTTTTTTTCCTTCTTCCAGAGCTACTTCCGGTCACGCGATCACTCGCTTTAATTACGTGTCCTTACCGTAGCGTACCGTAGCGTACCGTAGCGTAAGGATATAAAGACGAGCCGTAAGTTATTCACGAACGACTAACTTCTTCCAGTACCTTAACCCTTACTTGTAAGGTATCTCTTGAAACTGGCGAATCACTTGTCATTCGTTCTAAAATCTATTTAGCAAAGTATCCTTTAATGCTGACCATTATTTCAATAGGCATATCGATTAAATTCTTACAATTGCCATTGTAATTTTTAACTTTGTATTGCAATTTTAATATAATTGTGTCTTGTGCTCTCTGTCTATAAATCAGCCGGGCCGTGTCTATTAATCATTCCACGATAATCATCGTTAAACAGTATGAGAAATTGTGCTCTTGTAGTATATTCAAAATCATAAACGTTGTCTTCGCTAAGATACGATCAATTATCTTGGATATTTATTTCCTAATCCGACATTTCAAATGTACACAATTGGAAATGTTATTCGTGTTTAGCCATTGCAACAGCTACTTCATTTATCTTTTATATTCGAAAAAATGAAATTTTATTTTGTATTTATTTTAATTATTATTTCGAGTTACTCTTGTAATGCATACTTGAAAAATACATTTTCTATAAAATGATGCGCGTATTTTTAGTTGACACTTTGCTTCCTGTAATATTACTCATTCTAATTTACATTAAATGCACAACAAATGTCTGAAAAATATATGTCAAAGAAATTAATTCGAATGGATAAAAATCTGTTCAATAACTGATGTTCTTTTGTATTATGCGCAGTACGAAATAAGTTGAAATTTATATTTGATGGTAATGCTTGTTAAGATAAACATCAGTTTTTTGTTTCGAGATATTTATTATCAATCGTATGAAAATATTAATTCAGAAACATTAATATTCTTATCCGAATAACCATTTTAATATTATTAACGTTTAAGCTACTGCCTTTTAAAATATCGTATTCGTATTTGCATTATCAACTTGTAATGATTACTTTAATTTAAGTCGATCTTTCTGTAATTTTTATAATTTTGCAGTATTAAACATATATTTATATTTCTTTTAATAATAACAGTCGTATAAATAACAAGTGAAAAAAATCTTTATTTCAAATTCGCTCCTCTAGCGCTTTCCACTCTTAAAGTATTTACTAAGTTTAACGCAACTTCATCATTTATGATGATTTTCTCGTTCATTAAACGTACGTAAAGACTATTCCACCATAAAGGACGAACGCTGAAAAGATAACGAATAAAAGAATAAATAATCTTATAAATAATATTTATATTTTATTATTTAAAGGAATAATGTGGCCACGTTAGTATGTGTTGCCTGAAATTCGATTCACTTGAGTGTAAATAAGAAAGCTCGGTACATATTGCCGAGGCATAATTAGAACATGAAAGTAATAGTCACGCGAGAGTTAAAATGAGGATATATTAATGTATATCACGGTAATATTCGATTTAATAATTGATATAATTTTAAGGACGCGAGATGAGTGTACAGCTTGTGATATCTATCGTATTACAAATGTGCTACGCATTAAAAATTGAAATTATCTCGTTCGTGATCAATTGATTAATATTTTTAAAGCGCAACATTTTAAATGGCTTACATTTACAACGACTGAAGCATTATTTATTCTTTTTGAAAGTCTTCGTAATTGAGTTTATGGATTGGCAAAAGGCCTTTTTTTTTTTTTAACGAACTTACAGTAATATCAAAATTAACAGCTTGAAGAGTATGTATAATTATGCCCAGACAGTATCATTACAGTTCTGCAATTTTTTAATCACTTTCAATGTAATGTAATTCTAGTTCCGCAGAAATAAAAATCCTTATTTGCACATTTCATTGAAAAGTCGAAAAGAGCATCCAATATCACCTTTTGAATTCACGCACAAATATTATAAAATTTGACCGTTGAAAAGGTAAAAAATCTATTGGATCGGATCGGTCCCAGTTGCATTTCTCCGACAACACGAGGATTAATCGTAGGCGCACGCTTAGTGCCTCCTTTTTTAATTTAATTGTTACTCATACGTCTAGTACATAGATAATTATACGAGGCCTTTGTCAAGTTTCAGATGCCTTTCGCTCGTGCGAGCTTGAACTCTTGAAAAATATGCACAGCGAAGCGAAGGCAAACGGAAGTACACGCTTACGCGCGCGCGCGCGCGCAGACGTCGTTGAATAGGAGCCATGACGAAGGCCGGAGATTCTTTGCTCTTGCGCGATATTTTCTTATCTTATCATTTTTCCCGGGTGCAGCAGCAGCGACATTTGCTCGAAAATTGAAACGCCCCTGCGGTGTACAATCGTAAAGCTTATGGCGTGCCGAGTACAGCGATAGACGAGTTATTCGTAGTACCGATCGCTATTTTATATTAGCGTTCGTGTTGTCTAACAAAAGCACGTGACATAAGTACGTGTAATGGACCGTTATTTGGAAAGATTTAGATTTTCGAATGTAAATTGCGGTTTTTTGACAATTAGAAGATAGTAATTTAATTCCTTTATTTTTCTATATGGCACAAGGCTTTCTATGTTTATTTTTAAATAAATGTTCGTCGTATTAGACAGAAAACGTATTTTTTCAATTCTACGTTCGAATTGCATTATTTTTAACAGATTTTACAAGTGAGAAACAGCAATTATACAACCGTGTTCACCAGAAGATATTCTAAATTAGATGCGTCCGTATCTTTAGAATTTTTTTAATTTTAAAAAAATAACCGTTATACTTATAACTTTTCATAATCAAAATTAATAAACTGAACGGGTGATTTTAATTCTGGATTCAGAGTTCAAGCGAACGATTTTTCAATTCAATAATCACTTTCACAAAAAAATTCATAATATATATATATATATATTTATTTACCAAGAAAAGTCTAATAATTTTATTTCTCATCTAATTATTTACACACCGTACAAAAGTAAGGTAAACTTTGAGATAAACTATGCAAACTAACATACTCTGTTCATTTTGTGCAATAAGTATAAAATATGTTAAATAAACACGTGCTTTTTTTTGTAAATTTGATTAATGTGAGGGTGGGTATTAAAGAATCTACTAATTCAGCTGACTGAATTTTACCAGCCATATAAAATTAGCATTTTATTTATTACCTTCAGCCCGATTTTATCAGTCGTAATTCTACTTATCTCACTCGCTTTGACGTATTTTATCTCACACTGTTCGATCTCACAGCTCTTTTCTTCCACAATTTTTTCTTTGGAATTAGTTTAGAGGAAAATTGCTCGCTGAAATGCGATCTTATTAACTTTCATGCACTGTACGAAAAATGTAATGCACGTAAGTACGTAACAATATATTAGTTGAAAGTGAATTCGTTTGACATATAAATATATGCAAACGCATGCACACAGTTGATATGTAACGAGCTATCAAAGTTATATTCTTCGTCGATTGGACGATTAAGTTGAGCGCACCGTTTTATGATGCAAATGAGAAAGCAAGCAAACGAAAAAGAATTATTATTATAGAATGGCAAGACAAAAATTAAATTTAACATTATACATGGTTCATCGCGTCAGTTTTGTTGATTGTACATGTCCAGTGAAAAATTAAACAACTGTTAAGAAAAGAGAACACGTTTCTGTTGAATATCAAACTGCTCACTTCAAATCTATAAATATTTTTATCCATTAAATCCCATTTTTAACCAAACTGAGATAATATTTCCGAATTTCTATACGTAGACTGAACTGCGATGATTATTGGCTGCAAGCAGTTGGTCTTCCTTTTTTTAAACAGGTAAATTAAAAATAAGAATTTTTAATATTTAAAATACGTTTGCAGTGAATTTCTTTTTTTGATCATAAATATTTGTTTTTGCACAGATCTACAAGTTAGATCTACAAGATATACGATAATTAAAAGATGCTTCTTAATTAATAATCTTTAATAATTCTATCACGGCTACAAAATCTTACCTCATATAATACTGTACTTCAAGTAATTGAAATGAAACAGAAGATATTCGAGATATTATCTAATACTTATAGTGTATTTTTAGATTATCCTTTACCTATTTATAAAATTCATTATACTTTATAACTAAATGAATAAAATTATGCAGGCTTAAATAACTGCATGATTATTACAGTACTCTGTACAATCTTCAACACAATCTTCAAGTTACCGTAAGCAATGTAAAAGTTTCCACGCTAGTTTTTTGTAGCATTAACTTTTCTCTCTCTCTCTCTCTCTCTCTCTCTCTCTCTCTCTCTCTCTCCCTCTCTCCCTCTCTCCCTCTCTCTCTCAATTTATCTCTTTTTCCATACGGTTCGCTTGACATTAAACTTATATGCGATTATATCGGTACTCTTCCGGCGAGAAATCATTTTCTATAAATGCGGGGTTGCAAACAATGTTGAAGAGGCGCGAAAACTAGGCTTAGGAGGCTCGTCCCAGCGGACGGTACTTAAGGTCGATGATATCGGTGATTTTACCACGGTAATTACGAATGGCCTCCCGACGTTGATGTTGATGCTACTAGATTTGCCGGTGGTTGTACTGCTGCTGTTGCTCCTGCTATTCCCATTCACGAGTCGGAAATGTGGCTAATTACCGTAGTGAGCATTGGTGGCGAATCCTTATTGCTGCTTCGTCTCAATAAATTATATTCACATTCCAACACAACAGCGCGTGGAACAAAGCAGCGGGAGACTTTTTTAAGGAGGCACAAATGGTTGATTTTAATGCACAAAAGATTCTTTAAAGGAATGCAAATTTAATGTATACTTATAGTTATGTGATTATGAAAAAGTCGGTATTTATAAGAGTGCGATACATGTAAGAGCTCGTTTCGTTTAACGATTTATTTACGCTTATTATTTTACCGAGTAAATTCATTCAAAATAAAAAGTTTTAACCAACACCTTCTTCCTTGAACCGATGTTTGTTTCTTCATTTAAACTCCAATGTTTCCATGTCGTGTGCCTTACTACTTTACTACCTAAAGTAGTTTCAACTTAGATAGAACTTGTTCTATCTAAGAAATAGACTGAAATAGACTGCGCTATTACTAATAAATAAAACAAAATTTTTGCTGTAAAACATCTAGACATCTTCTAGCTTATCTATTTACAAATTTGACCTTTCCCAAGCCATTATCCGGAAATATTGTGTAATAAATCCAAAATCCAAAGCAAGATCCACGCGATAATAAAAGGTCAGTTGTAAAATTTTACGCAATCTCTGAATTAAAAATACTTGGCTCGAACCTCTTATGTACAGAACTAAAGGGAGTTTTTCCCGTCTTTAAGGATTTTCATTCGAAAGCGCATAAATCTGAGCATAAATAAAAATTATGTGCAATCTTGCGCTCTCGCTTTAGCAATTAACAATTTGCCGACGACGTTCGGTTAATATTTATTTGGTCGCATACATAATTACAAAATATTCTAATATTATCGGTCTGGAAAATAAATTATGAAAATTAGGAGTATGAAGTAGTTACAAGTGCCAATTCACGTGTTTCAGAGAAGGTGTAGCGTAGCGTTAGCTATCGTAACATAATCTTTCTCAAGTCCAAATTCAGACGCTGACATTTTTCTAAATACGCTGACACGTTTAAAAATATTGATATAAGAATATCTCAAGAGTCTCATCGTTGCGCGAAATTTTTTCGCACGTATTAATAAAACATTAGATGGGTTAAGGAACGAATTACATTTGTTTCTACAATGATAAGAGAAGAAATTCTAACGCACTCTGATTGTACAGATGCGTCACGAACGTAGAAGATAATTTTTCTAAAAAGAATATTTTGAATTTAAGATAAACTTAATAGAGTGACTAATTTTATTTGTTAAAGATAAAAAATAAGGAACTGAATGTATACAGTAATGTAAATAAGACATTAGATGTTGCCAATGTTTTTTAAACTAGGAAAACCATGTGCTTATTTCGGTAAGTTGGTAATGTAACGCGTGCTTTCTCTTTCTGATTCTCCATCTCCGACACACACTCGCCTTTTCTCATGAAATTCCTTATGAAATCCGGCGTTTATATAAAGCACGAAACACCTAGGGATCCTTAAATGGCTTAAAAGCGTCAGGATGGAGAAATTGGACCGCCCCGCTCGACTTTGTCCGGAAAACCGAGAGCTACATTTTCCGTTTTATTGTCATGGATGTATAATGAGCTTCGAAAAATAGTCGATCGCGCCTAGTTGTGGCAATTACTCTGGCGCAAGATACATAACAATAAAATACATAATTCATGTATTATTATTGTTATCGTAAATCTCACGGGAATGTATCTCTCAGAATGAATGCATTGCAAGTGTACATGTACGTTGGGCGAGTGGGTGTATTTTTGCATATTCCATGCGAGTGCGCTACGAAACCGTACTTCAAACTCTGCCTCGCTTCTGATTGGAATTCAAGTTGAGACGTTCCTGTCTGTTTGCATGTAGTGGTGAGGAACGAACGAATGCCACAAGATCTATCTATCGATACTGATCCTTAACGATATGGATCGTTAGTTTATTTCTCGGTATGGCATACTGCTTATTAATGACGCCGTGTGTATAGAATCAGGGATGCTTAACTAGTTAAGGCTTTAAGAAACAAACAATTTTTTTTATCGAGACCCTCATTTGTTATTCCTAAGAAAATTTCTTTAAAAACTTTTGATTCTTAATGCCAGTAATTACATTAATACAAATACTATTATTTGTATAAAAGCGATACATAAACTGCTATATTAAAATATCATCAATGTCGATCAAATTAAAACTTATCAGAAAATCTTCGATCATTTCTATAGTTGCTTATCATTATTATTCTTTTTCGTGCAGATACTTTTTGAAAGAGATGAAGATTACAGTAATTACATTTAAGTTATTGTACATCCAATTTATGTATATGTTTTAATTATATAAATATATGTGGTCATGTATTGTCCTCAGAGTTAATAAATATTTAATTCTAAATATCATGAAACGATTCCTAGACAAATTAAATGAACGACAGAAATAGAAAGATATTGGATAAGAATTTTACTATATTTACTCTTTTGCAATTAAAAAATCGATAATTAATTAACATAAAATTACTTGACTTTAAAAGCAATTGAATATTTAATGTGTGTGTGTGTGTGTGTGTGTGTGTGTGTGTGTGTGTGGGTGTGTGGGTTGGTGGGTGGGTGGGTGGGTGTGTGTATGTATGTATATGTATATGTAGCGTATATGTATATATATATATATATATATATATATATATATATATATATGTATATGTATATGTAGCGTATATGTATACGCTAGGGTATTATAACCTCAGTGCTTAAGCTCTTGTTTATTAATTATTCTAATGCATAAGTGTGTATTACAGAGATCATTGATTAACCGTTATTATTGTAATTTTGTGTATAGTTAGAGCAGATGATTCACGTCTACTTTTGTACTTTTTGAATTTTTGTAGGGGTTTAATTTACTGACTTCTATGTTTAGAAGGATTGGTAAGAAAAAGTGTGTATTATTCTGAAAAAAATGCAGCTTAAACAATAAGAATATTTTTTGCAAATGAAATTGTTACTTTTATTTTACTAAAACGTTATAGAAAAATTTACTTTTTAATAAACGAATTTATGAATTATTTTCTGCGTATATGTATTTTTAATTTCGTATGAAATTCAATATATTATACTTGTAGTATAAGTAATAATATAAATTCAGTATTTTACTTTTCCTTTGATTGTTTGAATTATTTACGAAAAGCAGAGTATAGTGCAAAAATATTACGCAGTGAATAATTACGCAGCAAAAAATTGTGCTTAATTTTCAATACTTTCATGAAATATTACTGGTATTTCCAATGCCCCTTTCAAGGTACTTTATTTTAGTATAGTAATTTTCTTAGTAGCTACTTTATTGTTTCTTATTCGGGTGATTTTATGATTAGGTTCCTTAATACCCGCGTCACTCAACGCACTTTTTTAGAAAAATCCATTGAAACCTTTAGCTACGTCTATGCGTCATCGTCACGCAATAATTGAGCCAATCTTTCAACCGGGCCTCATTAAAATATTAAAAATTTCGGATCATTTAATTGGAACGGAACACGTTTGGAAGCATTCGGGGTCGACCTGCTCGACAAACCTCATTTTCCAGTCTTCAAAGGTAGCGACCGAGCGCATGAAAACGTCGTCCGGCTTTGCCTTCGTAACCTCGTGGAAACAAAAAGACGAAGGGCACTAGATTCTTTATACGTGCTCACCCGATGTTCTCATTGTGTACACCGTAGCCGGCGCTTTTCTTCTTCTTACTATCCCCTTGTCTTTTTCCTTCTCCTTTCTTTAGTGCGCATTCTTTTCCTCGCCAAAGTTGCAGTCGTAATACGATGGGCAAAACAAGGCTCAGAGCGCGTCCTCCTGCGTCCCTCGGTCCGACTTTCTTTTGACATTATTCACACTGCTGTTGCATTTCTAGAGATGCTTATTATGTTCTGCGCACTCTTATGCGGACCCGTAACGGGCGGGCAGGGGAGGGGACAGCAAGGGTACAGCAAGGGTACAGCAATGGTACAGTAATCGTATACCGTAAAACGAGGGGATGCACTTTTGGCCCGTCAAATTGTTCTTAGTTTCCATTTCTGTTCCTTTTGGCTTTGTTGCTGAGATTGTGGCCTGGAAAACGTGTACGTGTACACGCTGATGCGGATAGGTGCATAAAGGCGCTTTTCTCAAGAAGCACACTTCCCTATACGCTTTCTCGCAGTCTTTTGTGTAAAGTCGTAGACTGAATTACGGGGATAATCCGTTAATTTGGAAACTAATTTATTATGGTTAGATTACAAGATTTTCTTACAAATTAGCCCGTATTAATTATGTAACTTGGGATATAGGATTCTTACCGTATTTACTTTAAATTACTCGTTAGATAAAATGCTCTTATAACCGTCTTATGATATATAAAATTATTTCGAATTATCATTAATTCTTCACGAATTAAGTTAAAAATTGTTATATTAAGACTAGCCCCATTTATTTTAATTTATTATATTTAAAAGATGTCTGAAAATAATAATATCTAATTAAATAAAACTGTTGGAAAATGAACAACTAACTTATTTGAATGTAGTTAATTGTCTGTATAAATTCTGTATAAGAATGTACGGGTATCAGAGAGTGCACTTCTTGTAAAAATGCAATACTATTCCTAACTGAAACGTCATTTTTAATTTAATTTCTATAATTAGATTAATTTAATTGGTCTTAATTTATGTTTGGATCGTCGGGATACTTATTCTAACGACAGAATAAATTAAAATGGTTAAAATTAAGTGGTGTTTGGATTTGATTTGGTAAATTGATATAATCAATGGATGTACATTGATTTGCGTGCAACATATTTTGCGTACCGTCCAGTTAGGGCGCACAACAGTCTATAGCGAATTAGAATTAGAATTAGAATTAGAATTAGAGTTAGAATTAGAGTTAGAATTAGAGTTAGAATTAATTTTAGTGCGAATAAAACGGTTGTTTCGTTTTAACAAAAATCTTCTTTATTCAACGGTAGAAAAAATCAGAGCAACTTTTTCTTTGTCTTCTTACGAAAGAGGTTGTAAAAAAGGACAGACAATTTTGTTTCCCGAATTTCTTGAACAAAATACGGTTAAATGGCAACAAACGGGGGTAAGAAAAATTAAGATGTTCGTTGGCAGTTTTTATGATGTAATTTGTGAGAAAACATTGATTTATGTATTTTGTAAGTATTCGAGTTAAACTAAATCTTTGACCAGTTACTTTTATATTTAAGATAAATTTGCGGGTATTTTGAATTGCATCGGTATCGGTCGTATCATTACCACTTGATTCGTTTTTAGATTCCGCTTCCTTCGGTAGTAATTTATAAATAAAGTTAACGCTTACGCAGCATGTGTTCGCATTCTATTTTTTGTTTCTAACAATTCCGAGAAAAAAATGGGATCTATAATTGGATATAATTCTTAATTGGGAAGTGGCTTCTCACTTTTTTTCGCGATAAAGCGCACTTTGGAGCTTTCGTTTATTTCTTTTCGTAGTAATTTGTCGACGCGACCGGTGAGAACTTTCTTATTTGCACGATGATACGATTCATTTAAATAGGTATTTTGGTACTTGAGAAAAAAGCGTTAATGTTAGCAAACGTTAGCAAACGCTCACCCCACTGGAAAAGTTACTTTGTCAGTCGTGCATCAAATATTCCTAACGATTGTTGTATAATCGCGTTATTCAGCGTCACTGCATATTATACTTCGAATAATTACCGAAAACGATACTTATACACGATTAAGAAAGTATAAAAATTCGCGGACTAATTTCAGACCAAATAATGCCATTTCATTGTCGATATTTATTTATTTATTTTTTTTTTACAATTGACAAATTCTTGCAGTATTCTATTTTTATGAAATTACACGGGTGATACCTGATACCTGACACATGGTTTACCACATAAAATAGCTTTTATGTCAAAAGTTGAGTGCGTTCGAATTGCATTACGCGACTTCGTATTTCGTACGAGTGCCGAACGTACGCTCAATACTAAATGCTTAATAGAGCACAGTCACCATATAAGTATATTTTGTGCTCTTTTACGTATGCTACTTTAAGAAAAAAAAACCAACGAACTAATTGTTAAAATGTTTTTGCGAGTGTTCTTAAATTTTATCAATTTGCAGCGATTAGCAGCGAGAAAGTGAAAGTGTGAACCAGCAAATGTTTATTTCACGTAGGTGAAAAAATTAAAATAAAAAAAAGTGAGCATGGGATTTTATTACACGATTGCCCGATTATTGTAGTCTAAGGATCTCTGCTTTTCTATTGGAACAAGCACGAAGGAGTTTGCATCGTTAGTTCGTAAGCTTAGTTGTAATTGTAATTGCAGTTCGTTATCTAGAACAATCGGATTTTCGATAAGCAGCCGTCGTATAATGTAGAGTACGAATAGAGCTCGGCTAAGCAATGAAATTGGATACGGTATTGAAATTAGCGCCATTTGAGGTTAAGTGGCTTTAGGAGTAGGCAAATCAAAGGAACAAGTACGCAGCAATAAATTGAGTGGCGAAGCTCTGGGAGTGACTGTTAAATAGCCGGGGGGCCACGGGGTTGACAAAGGGTTAACAATGCAGGTTAACTTCTACAGACCGAGGGAATGATCGATGAAACGATCGCGACGCGTTAATAAGAAGGATCAGAGTCAGAGGATGGCTTCGCTTTCGCACGCATTCATGCCCCAGGAAGCCAAGGCCGCGGACTCGTCGTAATACAATACCGCGCACGCGATACACTGCGATCGTCGCCCGCGCATCTTGTAGGTGTAACCGCACCGACATACCGCGTACACGTGTTTGCAGCGAAAAAAACATTTCGCTCGAGTGTTTATGTCCGCGAGCCGTGCGGAGGCGGAGGTAATCCGGCGTGGGAGAAAAGAGACCGATTCTGAAAAAATTTGTTCGTCGAATTTCTAACCTGACTGTGGTGGATCATGGAGTGGGAGTGACAATCGGTGACGCCATCTCAATTTGTCTGCTTTTTTTAAATCTTATTTCATTGTTGCGAAGCTCAAGTTTATCTCTGAAAATATAATACGATCGAACGATATAGATATGGAGCTCTCGGTTGAATCTTCTCGACAAGAATCTCGCCGCTCGATCTCATGAACTCTTATTATGAAATTTAGTTTTGACGTGTACTAAGGAAATTACGCCGTCACTTCGATTATCCCATAAATTACATCAACCATTCTTTTTGTTTCTCTAAATTGGCTTTTAATTTCAGCACAAACAGCTAATACGTATACCTTCATCTCCGTGTCATTTTCGATTTCAACATCAAATAAACGGTAATATAAGAAATTAATCCAGATAGCTAAACGAATGTACAAACTTGTATGAATGCACAAACCCCCAATTAAGCGGGGCGAGTGTTTGTTCATATCTGTTCATAAACTACTTGATTAACATTTCCATTTTTATGTAGGTTAACTATCAGAATGTACTCGTTAGATTCAATGTCCGCAAATTTTCTATTTATTTTGTCTTCGACGATTATCTAGTCCTTTATCGTTGGATTTTTAATTATTTGAAAAACAATTGTGATGAACTACGCGAAAATTCCCAATTATTATTTAAATGCCAAGTACCCCCTATTAGTTGTATATAACAAATTTTCTTACAAACTTCTAATTGTCGTTTTTTTCTGTTGTTACAGGTAAGTTAACGCAATAATCATTTTAAAAATCTTCTGTATCAAGTAAGTTTATTGTTATACATTATTTACATAAAAGTATTCGCTAAACATCAGTTCCCACAGGTAAATTTTACCGAGCGCACATTACAGTATAACCGCTAAATAATAAGATTTTTTTAATGCCTAATATTATATTATGCATACGCATGCACACATTCACCCATGCATACACGCATACATGCATACATATAGTTTAAAAATTACTTCCTTCCTTAAAAATATACATCTGATATTCTTAGAAAATATACGATTACTTTGTTTTAGAAAAATTACCAAATACACTGCATTATTTATATATTATATATTACAGAGTTCTAAACTTTATTGTTTGTTTGTTGTTTCTTCGTTACATGCGATCAATTCAATTAAATTTCAATTATTTTTAGAATTACGAGTTACAAAATTTAGCCTTCTACATTGACAAATTGAGCTTCAAGTATCTATGTATTTAAGAATTGTACATTTATTAGCATTCGATTGTTACACGAGTTTGTTTTTTAATATTAGAGTTACCTACTGGATTTTAGAAACAAAATTTTCTTGAAATTTTGTTTAAAACTCGAAAATACATCATTCAACTGCGCGGAAAGTTTATTTGTTACACAATGTACCTGGACATTGGAAGATATATATTAAAAGAGTACCGGAATACGTACCGGAATACGTACCGGAATACGTACCGGAATACGTACCGGAAACACGGGAACGCTTATACTTAATTTGTAAATGTCGCTTAGCTTTGAAAAGCCAACTCGAACGTCACTAAAGTAATATAAATTGCGAGAGATCTGACGTAACAACGCTCTGAAAATCACTCCAAGGGGAGATCGCCGAAAAACGTATTTACAGAACACTTACTTTGAAAAGCGAAGCAGAGGCATGGACGAACAGAAGCAATAACCGGTCGGTTAAGGACGCCTTATTCAATCGTGCACGAGCTTCCATAATGATTCGAGGAGAGCGCCTCGATCCTCCTTTTTCGTCTAATTGTCACGGAGAGCGTCGAGTCGCTTATTCTCATAGACGATCGTCGCGACGATCGTCGCGTACGTGCCAGAAATCACCCTTTGGAAGTGCGTAGCGGTCTCCAACACGAGTGCAGCACTGCCTCCGCATCGGCGTGACCCTTTGGGGCGATTGGTACTCGTGTCCTGAGTCACATTTATAAACGTATAAGCGGACACCCACGAAGGAACCAACGAGGAGACGGAGAGAATCATGGCGCTCGCTGCAAGTTTAACCGGTGCGTTCGCGCACCCGCCGAATTCTTTTATTTTATTTCGTAGATTCGATTTGCAATTAATATCTCATTCATGGGGTTATTTGCGCCAAGCGTTGAAAACTCAAACTAAATTTTATCAGGACACGCGATTGCGGTTGTACCTGTGCTACAAGGCGTTATCGAGGATCGATAACAGTGATCGATAACACGTTGCTTTCTCATTTTCGAAGTCATTTTCTCATTCTAGTATGCGATCTCGTTAGAGTTCGCCGTTTAAATGCGTAAAAGAGAAATTACGTGAAAAGCGATTTTGGCTCGATCATTTTGGCTGAAGGACGTTTAACGACAAGCGTAACGCTACGATAAATTTTAATGTTGAGGTAAACGATATTTTTTCTAACTTACCTTTTCAATGACGCGAAACATATGTATACATAACTAAATCAAACGCATAGTGCGTAAATTGGTTTTCATACGAATAATGTACAATGTTTTCAATCCCTCGACAAATAAAATAGGATATTTTTAATGAAAATATTGCCGTTGTATCCTATATATAAAAAAAAAACATTTTTTTATTATAACACCTACTTTGACCTCTACAATAGTAATAATGATAGTAATAATAATAGTAGTAGTA
Organism: Wiebesia pumilae; assembly: GCA_018907045.1. Taxonomy (NCBI): domain Eukaryota; kingdom Metazoa; phylum Arthropoda; class Insecta; order Hymenoptera; family Agaonidae; genus Wiebesia; species Wiebesia pumilae. The sequence goes on from JACCHZ010000107.1 coordinate 3,457,044, forward strand.
GTAGTAGTAGTAGTAGTAGTAGTAGTAGTAGTAGTAGTAGTAGTAGTAATAATAATAATAATAATAATAATAATAATAATAATAATAATAATAATAATAATTTGTGAGAGAAGGTAACCAAATAATTGATTTATGTACATCTGGACGTCAGAAGAAAAAGCAAGAGAGAAATGGAAGAGCACAAAGAAGCGCGAGAGAAAAAGAATAGCGAAGCTCGCACGTGTATATACGCATGTGTACTAAGTGTATTACTAGGGGCGACGAAAACAACGACACTTTACACTTTTTTCAGTAATTTGAACACTTTATGTTTGAAATAGAAATAAAAAAAAAAAAAAAAAAAATTGACAGTTATGTGCTTCTAACGAGCTCGACATGTATCATAAAAGAAGTTGTATCAGATGGTAGTATTTATTTACAACAAATTCGAAAAAGTGTTTTACAGTCTTCATTCCTTACTTCGTATAAATCTTTTAAAGTAAATCTAAGGAGTATCTGGTTTATTCTATTATTATTTTTTCGACGACAATTCTAAGAAAGGTTGACGAGAAATTTTGTCAGTTTAGTCAACTTGTACGTATTAAGCTATTTTTTTTTTTTAAATAGGATGCGCTTAATAAAGATATTACGAAAGAACATCCGTAAGTCGTCCGCAAAGTTAAGAAAACGCACGCGAGTTAAGTTGCTACTTAGGGTCAAACGGAGATAACTGCTCCTTATATTAACTTAACGCTCACGTGGGGGTGATTTAATACGATTTTCTTTCGTTTTAAGTCCTTAATAAGATAAGAGCTAAATGGTCGTTACCCTTGCGAGGGAAGCCGTTGGTTCTATGAGTTCTTTGTCCAAGTACAATTATAGTAAATACGCATACAAAGTCGTTGGCTTTACTCGGAAAATAGCCTTATCGCGCCGACAATTCATTCATCGTTTCTCCGCATATCGTAATTTAGTTATAAAAGCATTTCGTTAATCTATATTTGCATAGGCTGATTATACGTTAAAAGCAAGTCCAACCGAATAATAATACTGTGGAAATTAACAGAAATACATATGTAAATTATCAATTTTATCGAATGAAGTATCGTTAGATTAACGCGTAATTACATTCTGCGCTTAAATTAATTTGAGACTCTGCTGATGGTATACCTATTTGGATGCAAAGAATGCAAGAGAAAAAGTTTTTTCCCCATAATACTATAATATCTCACAGTAGAATTAACGCGCGCGTGTTCGATGCACTTGATACGCCTCACGGAAAGAATCTCGCATGCTTCGAGGTTCTCGAGAAGTAGCCTCAACTCGCCGAATTCGCAAACTTGCGAAAAATTAAAATCCCGTACGGTAAGTACGCGATAAGACAAACAGCTCTTCGAGTACGTAGTATACTCTCGCCGGTAGTATAAAACAGCCCGAGCGGCAGCGGTAGTTATCGCAAAGGGTTCGTTTTGCTTGTATCCGCTGTATTTTCATAGAAGATAATTCAGGACGTGGAAAGGACAGCGCTGAACAGCAGAGAGACGCACACTTGGCGCGAAAAGTCGTAAAAGCCAAGGAGCTCGGGCCAAACCTCGGCCCGAGAGAACACAATCGCATCGGGAGAAAAGTGATGAGGGCCAACGTGGGGAGGGGCAACGTCGGTGAGAGAGAGAGAGAGAGAGAGAGAGAGAGAGAGAGAGAGAGAGAGACCGCTGGTGGGCGCGTGTGCGAGGGGAGCAGCCCGAGTTGCGCGACGACCGGGAGCAGTGCAGAAGCTTCCCGGTGGGCCTGACAGTCGCTGCCACGGCGCAAACCCGCTCGCATCTCTGTGCGCGCGCGCGCACGCACCACCAGACGGACGGACGCCCGACGTCGCCGACTTCCGGACCGCGAGTGCGCGCACGCACAGTGGCTCGCGCCGTCGACTACTGCGGGCTGCGCGGCTGCCGCTTTACCGCGGCCGACGACCTTCCCGGGAGGAGCTTCTCCAACTGCGCGACGTACGTATGCTGCATGAATCACTGTGTGCGTGTGTCAATTCGTGGCGACCCGCGTCCGCGTCTCTGCCGCAAAAGCTCGAGCGACGGCTCAGCGACGGCTCAGCGACGACTCAGCGACGACTCAGCGACGACTCAGCGACGACTCAGCGACACCCGTTCCCATGCCTTTTTCATCCCTGAGCGAACTCTTTTCCAAATTGACGTGCTGTCGAGCCTCCGCGACCGGCACGTCGACCGGGCGCTCGCCGAAACATCTGTCGCGGTCGGTGCGACGCCGTGCCAAGGACGTGGTGGGCGGTGGGTGGGTGGGGGGGGGGGGGAGGGACTCGGGAAACCGGCGAGAGAGAAAAATCATTGCGGCCGAGAAAAAGAAAGGAAGAGTCCGCTAAAAATGGAATTCACTGTGGAAAAGAGAGGCGAGCTGCAGAGCCAGGCGTCGTGACGCGGTGCAGCGCGGCTCGACCGGGAGAGACACCGTGGACTCCGAAAATACCCCGTGTATTTTTACCTTCACCGAAAACATTACCCTGGCGTATCTGTATATCTGGCCCCGATGTCTTCCGATGTCGCGGTGCGAACGTCTCGTTCCTGGACCGGCACTCTCGGCACTCCAGTGCCCGGGAAGAAGTCGCTCCGAGGTATTCGCAGCTGCTAGAGTGCGAGTAATTGCAGGCGCGTTGTTCGTCTCGCACGGCGATTGCAAAATCGGAGCAAGGCTGTTACGCGACGGCGAAACCCGTTTAGAGGTGGAGAATGCGTGGAAATGCGCCTGGCGAGCGTTTGCTGCGGCCACGTTTGATGGCACTTAAGCGGAAGCCATCCCTACCGTTAAATTTAGCAGTCTTGAATGATTTGTCGAGGGGCGGAAGCGATGAAAGGATTCCAATGGCGTTCGCCAACGGTGGACCGTCACAGTTATTTTTCGCCATTTGCATGCTAAGGCGCACGATACGTCCACCTACGCCCGGAAGCGCGCGATCGCCTATGACATAAGTTTGTGCCTACGCACGCGATAATGGAACGAATATGGAAAGGATCGGCTCGCGATCGGCCAAATTCGGCTTTTGTATATTGACTACTCGATCTACTTTCCGGTCTGTCGTTCACTACCGACTTCCGCGTCATTTTTCTCCCTTGGTTTACAGAACGACTAAACTAAAGAAGACCAAAGAACGTCGTTCAATAGCTACTTAATTCGCATCTTTCACCACGGTATACACCCCCCCCCCGCCCCACCACCAGTGGCTGTCTTTAAGAATATTACTTTTTAGTTGTATTAAATTTTTGTCTTTATTAAGAGATAGCTTGAAAAATCCAAAGAACCTCAAGTCGTACGCGAGCGTATGTTTGTAATTTTTACGTTACCGGCAATATACTCGTATTTGTCTTTTTCGTTCGTTCGTTCGTTCGTTCGTTCGTTCGTTCGTTCGTTCGTTCGTTCGTTCGTTCGTTCGTTCGTTCGTTCGTTCGTTCGTTCGTTCGTTATTTGATTATTTCTTCGTTATTTGATTGTTCCAATGCATCCGAGGATTTGATTGTTATTCGTTTAAGAAGCGAAATTTAGGAATTTATTGTAAAGGAGGAAATATTTCATAATTTTTTCTCCGGTAATTTATAAACATCTTCGGTAGCAAAAGTGAGGAGGAGTAAAATTTTGTGTATTCGAAATAAATAATTATGGAACTTTTTGGTGGTATGATACATTACGTAGAAAGCCTTCTCAATGGTATGTGGTTGACAAATGTTAATACTAATTTTTTTATAGAATATGGACTATGTAAACGGTATTAATGAAGATACGGTAATTTTCGTTAATTATCGCTAATGAAATTCTAAATTGTAAAATTAATGTTTAATGCCTGTGTAGAGCAATGTTCCTGCTTCCGTTGCGAAAGTCGCTTTAAAAGGTAAAATTTCGAAAGGCTTTAAATGAAATGTAGAAAATGAATACTTTGCGTTATCATCGGTTGAATATTCGAGCGAGGAAAAAGTCTAATTTTATAATAAAGTTTGAATTTTACCCACTGCAAATGTTGTTCGACCGAGATTTCAATGTAAATACATGCGATGTTAACGAATAGAAAAGTACGCGTGAAAAGTATGTTGTTGAAAAAACAAATGGCTAACAAATCAATCGACTCGTCAAATATCCATTCGTATTGCCGAGCCAATTTATATGTACCAATGATACGCGGATAAATAAGTGCACGCGCAACGCAATGACTCTTGGCCAACAACGGCTTCCTTGCTTTCACATTCTCGAACGCGTGCCTCGCAGCAGCGTATTTTAAAAATTTCGCTCGTTCGAAATTAACCACGTTCTTCTTCATCGCCACGCATACGCGTGTTCATTTTTCACGGTGTGTTTCATGTCCACGATCGTACACAAGCGCCAATATTCAACGATACCTAACTGCCGGTAACTGCCAAGCCGTTGTTCGTTCTTCCTATGACTCTTCTTTCTCTATAAAACGTAACTGTTGCCTAGCATGTACTTTTACACCTTATGATTGTTTACTCGTTATGCGGTAAGCCTGTGAAATTAGTCTCATTCCACCTCTAGATAGTTTTCGAGTAACGCGAAGCTGCTTTTATAATTAGGTGGCAATGTATTCGAATATCGTTATCCCGTCGGAAGCGAACAACGAATAAAATGATTTCGTCGTGTTCTCCTTTTTTTGCTATCGCGTTTCTCGTTGGTGCTAGTTTTGTATTGTCGTCGATTACACTTCATAGATTACCAAGTCATAATCGTTGATATTCTATTTTTACATTATAGATAAGCTCGTGTAATATATATTCCTTTTCTTTCCTACAAACTAACGGGGGGCCAGTAAATTGCTTAACTCTGTTCTTTTACTTTATTCGTCGTATTTATGTTTACTTAAAGCACATTTAACGCTGTTGAACTACCCGCGCAATACAGTTTTATTATTTCACCGTAAATTAAACCCATTTATAAACAATTTCATTTATTTTAAAGTCAGAAGCGACTTTTTGATCGAAAAAGTTTATTTGCAATATAATATTTAATGATGATGTTGTTGTTGTTGTTGTTGTTGTTGTTTTTCTAGAACAATCGCGAATGTAAATATAAAGCTTTTCATTGGAATATGATATTCGTGAAAATGGAAATCTTGAATAATTCTAGCCTATAATTAAGCCAACTTGCGATGACACCATTTTTAAAATATAAAAGACAATCGAAATTTTTTTCATATTATTTAGTTGTATTTTTTCGAAAAATGTTGAAAGTTAAGAATAATAATAATAATAATAATAATAATAATAATAATAATAGTAATGATGATGATGAAATTTAAATCGCGACTTGACTCCGTTTGTATTTTAACTGAATTTTGTGTACATCGTAAACAAACACCAAGGTGTACTTAAAAATCAACGTAATTAACACGTTGTGTTATAGTTACGTTTTCTAAAAGTAAAATATTAATTTGCATAAGCATTGAAAAAGCCTATATTATATATTTAGTTACGTAAGACTTTTATGAATCAAGCTTAAAATCATCAACTTATACGCCATTTTGTATATTTTTATGCGTATACTGTCGCAATATTATACATTTATATATATATTCAGAATACAAAGGTAGTCAACTCCATTTGTTCTACGATCCATGCATTAATAAAGAACTCGTAATTAAAAAGCACTCTTTAATTTAAAACAACCCTTTTTAGTACTCTATAGTGCAATCAATGACCATTAATTATTTTCTCGAGTTCAGGCCGTGATTAATTGCCGTACTACGAAGCGCTAATAAACGTGCAGTTTGGAAAAAGAATATTTTTGGTAAATAAAGTCTTTTACTTTTCTTGGGCTTAGCTTCGCACTTTCTAACGAAGTTTTCGACGTTCGGAAACAACGTGTCTTACAAAATTCATCCTTCGATTACATTCTTTATCCTGACAAAAACCTTGGATGTATTAACTTATTTGACCTTGTAGATTTACGAAGGGTATTTTCCGTGTGTGCATAAGTGTGTAACTAATGGGAATAAATTTTCTGACTCCACCAATTCACGGTTAAAAACTTGCTTCAATTATAGTGGAGTCTTGCTATAATTTATTTTCATTCGTTTCAACGTAGTGGGAATGTCGCTTGTGTGGGAAAACGTAGGGAGAGCACATGTAAAGTTAAGCAGCAGAATTTAACAAAAAATATAACCGTCCACTATTAAATAATTGGCTGGGTAAGCATTCGTTATTATTATACTTCTTGGCGAAGGAATAGACTTTTTAATAAACTCGCCGCGAGAAATCATGCCGTCACGTCGCGTTCACACGTTCCCCGAAACGCCGACGACACAGTGCGTAGTAAACACGAGCAAAAAAACGAACAAAAATAATAAGAGAGAACGAAAAAGAAAAGAAAACAAGAGATACGCGAAACAAGCCCAAGCTGGAGCAAAGATAAAAAGCGTGGTAAAAGGGTGGGAGAGATGTAATGCCGCCGGATATCAGAAAGCAAAAAGAAGGCGTTCTTTGAGGCCGATGTTGTCGGGACGCAGACACCACGTGGTTTCCGCAAACTTGACCGATAAGCAGACGGAACGCGACTTCCTAATCGACAGTCCGCGTGGCGTCAGCGACCTTATCGTCCTCGCTAACTTTCCGTGTGTTCGTCGTAAACTCATGGTCGTCAAGCGCCCACTCGTTCGCTGCTTATTTTTACAAATATTTTTCGGCAAATAACTCTCCAACGCGCGGTCACAGTTCATTGTTCACGTGGCTGAAGTCGGTCTGAAGTCGGTCTGAAGTCGGTCTAAAGTCGGATTTCGGCCTGACACTGCTCGCATTTTCTAATATCCTGTTTATTGTCGATGAGACGTTTCCAACTTAATTAACAAGGAATAGCAACCAAGCTCGTAGCACGATGTCGCTCATTCGCCTAATTTTTAGAGATTCTAAGTTATTGCTTCCCATCGGGTATCCTCGTAAAAACAGCTTGATTTCTTTCTATATTATCAACGTGATTGAATAACGAATTCAATTTATCAAACACATAATCAAAGGATAACCTGAGAAATAAGTTGTACCGAATCGAATGGTAAATACTTATTCGCGCTCTTTTTTACCTACTAATTGTATTGGGCGTAGACTCGCATTCTCACGCATAGAGAATAGGAAAAATTCATTACGGATATAGAAAATATCGCGTAATATAGAAATACTACGCAAGAGATTTAAATATAATCTACGACGCAATAAAATTGACACGCGTTCGACTCGCTTATAATACGATATTACGGAAATATTTTTAAGTAATCTATAAATTTATTTATGAACATGTTTCGAAGAAATTTCAAATCTCGATACGTGGATATAAGTACGAAATTGTATTTTGGAATCTGAATTGCCAGTAACAAGCGTGATGAATAAAAAAACATGTTTTCTGACTTTATTGATCTCCATAGTACACGCCATTTTGTTCTCAGGTTTTTCAGGTTATATTGCCTTTGTAATATCGGTCGAAAATATGATTTTTATATTTTAATTGAAAGAGTGAAAGTAAGACTTGAAAAGTAAAAGTAAAACTAGATTAATCCACACGTATCGTAAATTTTAAATAGGCCCTTTAAGAATATGCATATAATAAATTATCTACGCTTTCTGTCTATTAATTTAAAGTGCATTCTCCCGGTGATGTCGTATTCGTAGTTCCTTTTGTATTGTTGTTGTTGTTGTTGTTGTTGTTGTTGTTGTTGTTGTTGTTGTTGTTGTTGTTGTTGTTATATAGGCCAACTATACCGATCTGTCGCTTAGTATTCAAGATTCGTAGATTTTCGTTCGATATCTCTAAATTAAGGTAAATTCGCTCGCTCAAAGAATTACAGTGGACGACATGTGCACATTGTACAAGTCATAATAATAATGACTATTAAAAACTGTAAGAGGTTCTTTTTCCTCTTGTAGCTTTTATTTCGAATTATTCAAGCAAGAGCAACGCTCGTGCAGTATTTAGAAAGCTACAGGACTTCGGGTCTTATCTTACAACAATTATCGCACATTGCAGCAATAGCTTTGCCTTGTTTAAAGACTCGATCGCCTACACCTTAACGACAGTCACGTAAAGGTACATGTGTAATCTCTTTTATGCCGCGATATCACGTCGAATCATCGGTTCTCGCGCGTCCTTGCGTAATCGTAGATTTACTCGAGCATAAGCAAATGTTTTTATACCGCTGAAGAAGCGGGAATTATGGATTAGCGCCATTTTCTTAATTATGAAGTTTGCCAGCAACAGTTATTCCATTGAGACCTCGAGGGTTAAAATAGCGGCTCGACTCGTGTAAACGGTGATGATTATTTATCTTTCGTATAATCAAATGTACGCTTTTTTTATAATCTGCTAAGAATTAACCAATAATACAAACTTGTAATTTTATGTCCACTCTTATGTAGTCTTAATTTAAGTTTGAGCCTGGAAAATTTTTAAGCCACACTAATTAATCTATCCAACGTTAAATCATTATACACATGGCCACACCCGCGTCCACATAATAATTGACGCAATAATACAAAAGCTTCGGTGATGTAAAACTACGTCATTCAAACTTTCACCACTCTTATTTTTATTAAATTTAGGCTTAAACCATCAATTATTAAGCACGAAAGTATTAATTTTAATTCAATGTAACTGTATAAAGCATCGTGTCGCTTCCGTCAAAGCTTCTGAATTCATAAAAGTATAAATAGAAGCGCTTTGATACACGTAAAAAAGTACAAGGACAAATAATATAAACTTGATTGATCACGTAACACTCATTACGTAGAAAATATCACGAAAATTTTGAAACCCTATGATACGTCTATTTAAAAATTGCTCGATTCGCAAATTAAAATTTAACTGCACATTATCGAGCAGCTCTTCGAGCAAATGAGCAATTTTACCAGTAATGCGATATTTTAGTATTACAATATTTTACAGCGACAGACAGACGTCCGTCGCTAAACGTTGAATTTACTCGATAACACGCTTGTCGATTGGCTACCGCGACTCGAGAAAAAGAAGCAAGTCAGTGGCTAAAGCTTGGAAAATGGCATCAACAAGAGCAGGTATCGAGAGATCGTCCCGCCCTCGAATAATCGTGTTTAATGCGCGATTAAACACCGTGTGCGACAGGTCGTCCTTACTGTCCTTACTGCCATCTGCAATCGCATCCGGGGACCAACGCTCACCTCGCTCTCAGGAATGAGACGCGCGTTCCACGAATGTAGAGAATTGAAATTAGAACGTCTGTTTTAAGCCTCATTCACGCGTACGCGAGTTTATTCGCGTACCAATGCGAAACACTCTCAATGACAACTACGAATAAGAACTGGAATACGAAACAACTTGCAGGAGAATTTTCGTCAAACCTTAAATAGGATGAAAATATATTGCCACCTTACCGTTGACACTTTAACCGTACGATGCAAATAAGAAGAAGCGTCCGACAGGAGAACCAGAGATTACTTAAAATTGAAATTAAAATTTATTCGGAGGTGCTTTACGGTAAATCAAGCTTTTTTACACCTTTATTAAGGAAATCGAGTGATGCGAAAACCGAGATTAATGGATAAACGTGATCGCGGCTTCTCTGGGCAGTCAGCCGTCGACTAATTACCTATCGACTTGTCACTCACCGATGTCGAGCATTCGGATGTCCGAATAAGATGCCCGAAACTTCCCTCCAACAATACTGAAACTCCCCCATAAAGCATTGGCACTGCATTTGCACAAGAGTCGCGCCTATCAGTGTCGTTTCATTAGTGATGAGCCATGTCGCAAAAGGGGGAAGAAAGAAAATCCGCGAGGCTAATCGTCCGTCGAATGCCGGTACCCGAGGCGGCCGATTATATAATTATCCCATCGACGGCGTATCAAGCGAAACGCTCGTTGATTGACGTGACAGCGCGAGCGTCTAACGGGAATCCGAGGCACGACCGGACGACACGATCATTGATTTCAAAGAACGAGCCTAGAAGACTGCGCCACGTCGCTCGATCGTGTATGTGCAGAGAGGGACGAAGACGCGGATTGTCGTGGCGTGGCTCAGCTTTTCGGTCACGAGGGAGGTGACATCGACAGTTCGCGTGAATTTGTATGTCTCGTCTTTTATTACAAGGACTACGTAATTTACGTTTATTACCTAATTGCTGTTCCAGAAGAAAAAAGTTCCCATTATCCTCGGAATCCTCAGACTTTGCCATCGTCTCGCCTCATCAGTAGAGCCGGTTGTCTTAGTTGATCGAGCACCGTGATTAGCCGTTACTTTTTCGAGTCTACGTCGCGTTACTCAAACTTAGTTTGAGTTTTCCTAGCTGGCGAATGTTTTCGTGCACCAATTTCAGATCCAGATCTGTAAAAGTTTTTGTAAAATACAAAAGTAAAGTGTTAATAGTTTTTTATTCGAGGAGCTTGTTACGCTTTTTTGTCACAATTTCCGTTTCACTTAAAAGTACGAGGCTTGTGAAAAGCTCATATTAAAATGTGCACCATGTACGGTGTATCGCACATCGAACATGATAAAGGCAGTCTTTACTCAATGTATCTCAAATTCTGGTTATGCGTTATAATTAAACTTGAAATTGTTTTTTCCTTTCTGCACGCGCAAAGTGCACGAGGTAGCTGAAATATAAAGGCAAGACCAACTCATTGATTTGTCTATAATATTACCCTCAAGCGTCCCGTTAAGTATTCTCAAGTGCTTTTTTATATGCTTTTTAAAGGTTACGATGAACAAACAGTTTATACTTTGTGGTGACATTTTTACACAGCTATTACCGTGGCACGAGCTTTGATATCCTAAGAAATTTTCGCTTTTTTGCTTTTGCTGTTACTCCAATGAGTAACTCTCTTCAAACGACTTGACGTTTTCATTCTAATAATTAAAAGAAAACTTTCTTAATTCGTCAAATTTATGAACTCGTGTTTATTAATCCATACCACTAACAGCCAATAGTCGCACTTTATCCTTTCTTTATAATTCATAGAGATTTACTTTTGATTATTTAAATATATTCAATCGTTTCCTAAATTTATAAAATGACTACTAAAACTTATGCTTTAAAAAGGAGACAACATTGTATTTCTAAATTTAGCGTTAATTATCTTTGCGAAAAGTTCTGTGAGACAAAAGAGATTTATCAAACTTTATTAAAGGCTATGGCGTCAGGATAATTCAAAAACAAAATAAGGTTATGTAGATTATAAATTAACTGTAGCAATAATAACAAATGTGTTTGTATGAAAGAAAATGTTATCCTAAATTTGATTAAATATAAATGATTTTAAGTAACAAAGTGATTATAAAATAAAAATACTTACGAACATTATAAGTGAATATATCCATTCGCATTACCAATATTTAACGTTTAAAAAAAAAATCCGTGTAAACTAATTTCATGCGAAAACGAGAGTTTAATATTCTCTAATACTGTTTAATTTTTATGTTTTTTGGAGTGAGTGCGAATGTCACTACTATGGAGAGCAGTATTTTATAACAGTGGTTGAAAAGATAAGTGGCGATCGAGAGAAATGCTACGTGACTTATACTTAAGTCGCACTTTAAATGACTACAAATTCTAGGATTCCATAAAAATTGACACCATGTTCATAGTATAATTTAATTTTCTTCGTTCATTGGCTTCATCTGTCACACACACGCACACACGCACGCACGCACACACGCACGCATCTATCTAATGGGATTTTCATGAAGCTATGAGGCTAAATAGAAAATCGTGTCATTTCTGAACTTAAATTAATCGATTGGACAGTGTGAAGATATTCAATACTTCATAGTCAAAGAATAATTTGAATAATGAAATTTTAGTTTCGTTAGTTAATAATTAAATTTACGAAGCGTGAACAGGGGCTTTTTAATTGAACGTTGATAATGCAGGCCAATTGTTCAGAATGATCACTGCCGAAATTTATGAAAATTCGTTTATTTTGTTTATAATAAGAATGAATCACCAATAAGCGTTTATGCGTAGAACCGTCTAAATTTGCATAAGAAAATACAATTTTAAAAGTCAACGTCGGACTTTGTTTTATTCGCAATAAATAAGAAACTTCAAATTTTATTTTTTTTCTTCTTCTTTTTTTTTCCTTTTTTTTTTTCTTTTATAATTCACAAATTAGATTCACAATAATTATATTCTCGAGTCATGTTTCTTTATCGAAAAATGCTAATTTTACATTACAATTATTCACAAGAGAATTGCATTCAGCTGCGGGATTTTGAATTTTCTGGAATTAGAATATTTTTAAATATTTAAGTTTTCAAGATAAAGAATCAATTTGCGATTGCAAATAAAACATATCAAAAGGTTTTCTCCTCTTTATATTGAAAGATCACAATATAAAGTAAATAATGATTTAGAACTTCACTTAATATCTCGTTACCGAATGTTATGATTTTTAGTTTACTTTGACCTTCCGCACGTACGTAAGCAGCTGCTCCAATTCTGAGAAAATCGACCATAAATAATGCTGAAAAGAGTAGTTCACAATATGATGTACGTTACGATGGCACGCCCATGCATCATACCAATTTGCAACAACTCTATACTTATACTTATACTTCAAGTTCTTGTACAAGCTGATATATAATAATTTCATAATGAAGATTATTATCGATAGCTGCTGAATTCGTAAGGTCAATTCCTGTCATTTGCATTCGCCTTTAGTGTATTATAAAAATGCAGATAATTTTTGTAATTGAACAAAGCTATATAAATCTCGAGTTTACGAATTGTAAGTGCTTGTAATATTGCGTCATTCGGTCTGGAGAAATAGATGGGAATGTCAGAACGCAACTAGTTATTATTATTATAACACGCGGTTTTAAAAATATTTCGAGTTCCTCGGTCTCAGTTTCGTTTAACAGCCGTACAAATTGATTTGATCGGCGACTGCGCAGGTGAATGAATCTCCTGCTGCTTCTCACGATTCGTTTTAGTCTCTTTGGTCTGTCCATCGACCCTAACTCTCTATTTATAAGCGCCGCGTGCGTTTTCACCGTCCGTATTTCGATCCACACTCGGAAATCCAAGCTCAATCGCACACTACCGTATGACTGCCTTTCGTAGGCTTCAGTTCGCGTGTACACTTCCCCTTTGGCCGAAAATATGAAAAAATTCTTAAATTTCGAGATCAAGACGACGTAAAACTCCGATCCTGGATGTTCTATGCTTTCTACTTACGGGTTATTATACTTCGACCTTAAATTCAGCGAATAAGTAGTAAGTAATTAGTATGGGATTATATGCTGTGCCTTCAACGTCTTATCCAAGAAAATTACGTGCCAATTTCATAAATTTATCTCCGATATAATACGGTGTATCTCGATTCTCTATTAATAAATAATACGTTAGGATCGCGCACAGTCGATCCCCGTGAAATTTCAATTTATCCTTAACAACGTTAGTTATACGACCCTTTCAAGATGAATATAAAATTAGTGTCATTTATTTTGCCAATATTCTGCATTATTTCAATATTTGCATGGTATGTAAGTATGTACCGAGTACTAAGAACCTGAGAAATTACAAGGAAATATTATCTCTTGTTGGTAAATAAAGATTTACATTAACTACACGCGCCATTGGTTTGCTTCGAGGTTAAAATACCGCAACTACTCATTTGACAGATAACGGTAATGTTCAAAAATTCAAAAAATTCTAAAATTCTTTAATGCAAAGGAAGCTACTTTACGGCAAATTGAAAAACAATTGTACTTAAATGTAAACTGTTCATTTCGACAAAAGTTAATACTGTTGCTCAATACTACATTAACTGTTATAAGTCTTTATAAGTCTATGTCCTAAGCTTAATGTATTAAATGTACCGAGTAAAAGAATAGCATATAATTTATATACGTTACGGAAGGCTCTTAATTAAGCTCACTGAATTAAACAAATTATTTTGTGCTCATTTGATAAGACTTTTTTTAATTTACAACTAATTTCGTAATATATATTTATTGGAATATTTTATACAAATTTTGCGTTCATCCGGAGACCAACTGTCGTTATATTTAAATGTAGTTGCAATAGCTTCTCGACACGGAAATGCGCATATTTTTCTGTTTCGACTCTCGTTTATCATATTTTTCTTTTTTCTTTTTATTTATTTATTTATTTATTTATTTATTTATTTATTTATTTATTTATTTATTTATTTATTTATTTATTTATTTATTTATTTATTTATTTATTTTTTTTTTTGGCAAAACTGATCAAAGTTTATTTTTCTCGGAAGTATTTAAAGACTTTTCATTTTTGTCTTTGTTCTCTCTAATTTAAAAAAATAACAATGGCTTTATTATATCCGGTTGACAAAGAATTTACAAAAAATTTTACTTTTTATACCACTACTATTACCACTTGCCGAGCTACGGGTTTTAATAAATAATTTTATGGAAAATTTCGTTTCATAATTCCCTTTTTCAGTTTGTTATATAATCATAAACACCTAATTTAGAAAACTACCGATAATCTCAGCACTCTTTCTTATGCATCGTTTGTTTTGGCTGCTATAAATGACTTACGCTTTTCTATTTTTTTCTGATAAATTTGTTGGCGTTATGAGAATCCGTACAATTTCATAATTTTATAAGTTTATTCAATTTGATATCAATGTTTAGTTGCAAAAGTAATAGTAGCAAATTAAATAATTGAGATTTGTTTCGTATAAAAAACAACTTTCGTATAAAAAAAAAAAAAAAAAACAGCTTATTTTTTATTAATGTATACGTATAGATGTATACGTATAAGTATATGATTGATCTGTCGAATTTAGTACGTTGGGTTTACAAGGTTTCTAAAATAAAAATAGAATATTTTAATTTTAAACGCTTCACACGCATAAATGACAAGTTATAATAAAAAAGTTTATTATTTGGTATAAAAAATAGATCAGGTTTTTTTTTTTTTTTTTTTTTTTTTTTTTTTTTTTTTTTTTTTTATTGGAATATTATACGCGTTGATAAGTCGAGCATTTCAGCGTTACAAAGAGAAATAAATAACTTATATCTCCCATAATCGACGAAACTTTCAACATCTGAAAAAGTTTTATTCTTGTTTCATTTTATTCTGTTTCTTTCGACTCTTTGATCCGCTTCCTTTCATTAATTTTTCGCTAAAAATAAAACGTCTTGATATTGCGGTCAGTATTTTCTTTTCATCCGCTTATCTTGTGCATGATCACATTTTTCTCGGAAGAAAATTTAATGAAAATAACGTTGTCTTATTAAGTTGGTTGCTACATAAGATGCAAGTCAGTAATAAGTATCTCATCCTTTGCGTAGAAAAAAATACGAATTTAATTGAATCGGTGGTTTTACATCTAAGATGAAAGCTGAAAAATGTATTTTTCACGAATAGACTTCTGACGTCATCGTGACTCGTGTTAAACACTTTTGCGAATTTATAACTATGTTGCAAATTAGACTATCTTATACGGCGGTAACTATTTCAGTGTCTGCAATAATCCTCGATAGTCCATAAACAACTCGATAAGACATAGCCAAGTCCTTAAATAACGCGTTTCACTAAAGATAACAATAAATACGTAATTCTACTTACGTTCTTAAGTGCTTATGGTTCTTCGAGCACTCAAGCCTACAAGGCGTTGATCAAAAAATGTTGGTCGAGTATGTAAATATATATGTATACATAACCACAGCTTGCCCGGTTCGGCAACGAGGACATTATTCCATGTTCCCGGTGGCTACTCACTTTCTTTACGGTAAATAAGAAAAGGAAACTACCGCGGTTGGCTGACTATGATTTAAGGGATCGAAACAATTGTACGGTAGTTTGGTTAAACCAACGCGCATCTTCCATCATTTTGCAGACAATAAACATCGCGATACAAAACTAGTCGCAAGGGCCAGATGGGGGGAACACTTTCCAGGCACCGTCCCGTGAGAAAGCCGAATCTCGGTTCAGACGAGCAACTCCTGCGTAGACGTAAATGCGTGTGGGTAGAGGGACGACGGCAAAGCAATGGAGTTTCCGTGGCTCTCGTGCGCAAGTTATCCGCGATGATCGCGACGTAGGAAACGGACGTATCGTTAGGTCCGCGTTTGTGCCCGTGTACACGCGGGTGCGGGTGATATCGCACGAGCGGCGACTCGAGGAACCTCGAGCCATATTGGGTCTTTCATTTTCACGGTGCGAGCGAGCGACGCTCTTTGCATAAAGACCTGCGCCTGCAGGTCGCCGCAGGTGCAGGAGCGCACGCGAGCGAGTGTCCTTTTCCTCCTGCGCGAACCTTGGGTGCAACGCACAGGAAGCGATAACATCGCCGCGGCTCGCCTCGGAAGCCTGGACTTGAATTAGTTGATGCTCGGAGGTACCAACCGATTGCCAAAAGCTCCCTATATATCGGACCGCGCGCTTTATCAAGCACATAATGCGCTATTTCGTTATTATTATTTGCGTTGCGCGTGCTACGTACTATCGCGACAGTACGTCTTTCTCCCTTGACGGGAAATACGCCAGCAGCCCCCTCCTCTCGTTGCCGTCCGGCTCTGCGCCCTTTTCTCCAATAAGCTGAAACTACGTGCAAGAGTACTACGGGAATTATTAAAGAAAGCGTATTAATTGAATTAGCATCGAATCAAATAGCTGGACGTTTTATCGCTCGTTGAACGATAAATGATGTCCGTCGCAAGACGGACTGCACTTTATCATTTTGACGTTACCGCTCCAACGATCGTTCCCTACCTTCGTACCCGCGTTCCACAATTCGCCAGGTTCTGCGAATACACGCTTTGCAAACACGCCTTGCAAGCTGCTTATGTAATGTTCACTGGCATAGCTGGTCCCTAAGACCTGCAACTGCATCCTCTATCGCGTAATTGATAAAACGCCTTATCGTACGATGTTTTTACTCCGCAATCCCTAGAATAATATTTAATTTAATTTCTGCTAAGGCGGAATGATAATTTTAATATTTCAGCGTTGGGCTTGATATGTCATAATTGATCTGCCTGTGAAACATAGTAACTGCACCATCGCTCTTGCAGTTACGCGCCGATAAATTCAATGCTAAATTCAATGCTAAATTCAATGCTGTTGCAATCGCTTTTTGAGTAATATTGCTTCGGTGCTCGTTTGCATCGGACAAATCACAACCCAAGGCGCCAACGGAAACAAAATTTATGAACTCGCGATATAATAGGATTTAACGATAAAAGATCGCAAGTAGGTCTACGAGCTGCTTCGGTAACGAGAACGCGTTAATTGTGCAGCTTTTTGAATTTTTGAAAGAGAAGCCTTAATTCTATCAATGGACATTTATAAGTTGAGATATTATATTATAAGTGCTCTTTCATTCGAGCGAAATTTAACGGGAATACTTGGCCTTTATTAACTCGATAAGATGTTCTCACTTACTTCGTTATCGCGCAGCCATTGCTCGACGCGTCGAGTGTCATTCAACTCGCAACTTCGTAATTTTGCTCTATTCGTGGCTCCAGATCGGTGGAAAGGGAGAACAAATGACGGACGTCCAGCAAATTGACAACGAGAGGCGGAAGTAAAATGAAAGAAGAGATACAAGTCGCGATCGAAAAGCTTCTCCTCTGCTTTTCTTCGTTCGTAATTCGCGATTGCCGCGAGACTGCACTTTATAGTGTCATGAGAAACGGGAGAAAAAAATCGTTCGCGCGAATCTCTTATCTCGAATGCGTACGTTGAGTCGTCTCGCGATCTTGTTTTAATAGTCGCATTTAACATTCGCAACTGGCGCGACTTATCTTGACGCATGCGTTCGCTTGCGCGTGTTTGTGCGTGCGCGTTCTCTATCCTAATTGCGCGAAAGCAGCATTATTTAAAAAGTGAGCAAGACCGAACGATGTCACACCGCCGATTCGGGATTTTGCGCGCGCGCGAATTTATGGAGACTCGCGTATCTTCAGCGCTGAACAATTCTACGATTTGTTTTGATCGGTACAGTCTGGTCTATTCGTGAGAGTTGATTTTGCAAAAGGATTGGCATTGCACGGTACTGCATTGTGTTATCATAAATTGGTACGTAACTAAAGGGAAATCGAGGAAACTGTTGGATCAATAACAGTGTACGTGTAATCGAACTTTCTTACTTTGTCGGTTCGTTAAATAGTTGAAGTAGAGAAGTTGTACAAATTTCTCCATTTCGCTGCATTCATTGCGATATTTATTATTTATTATTTATTTTTCTTCGGATAATATGCAAATCCTAATTCGAATCTTGTTTTGGTACTTTTCTTGCTGCATTAGCGTGACATTTCAACGGCGTACAGTACAAGACTCTCGTACTTCTTTCTTGCGCACTTTTTAAACGTAGATTCTAATAGAGGTAGTAGATAGTTATCCTGTTCCTGTAATACTTCATTTATATAATAATTAAATTACGATAAACGTTCGATGCTGAGAAAACGTGTTAACTACTTTTATGTTTATTTTATCTTATACATCGAGTATCGTTAGGTTTATTACAAAAACATTTACTATGTAATAAGTACGGTGCTTCGGATCCTAACGGGACTCGAGAGAACTTTCTTTTAAAAAGCACAGCCCTTCTTTCATTGGTTAAAGTACTGCACTTTTCTTTATTATTGAGATAAATCTTTAAGCGTGAAGAT
The DNA here is from genome assembly GCA_018907045.1 of Wiebesia pumilae. Lineage (NCBI taxonomy): Eukaryota > Metazoa > Arthropoda > Insecta > Hymenoptera > Agaonidae > Wiebesia > Wiebesia pumilae. The sequence continues at coordinate 3,475,666 of JACCHZ010000107.1, forward strand.
GTAAAAAGTAAATACGAACAATTCTACCTTACACTGTATTTTTACACTGTAAATTACCTTACAATTTGAAAGGGAAATAATCTGTAAAACGCATTTAGGCGTGACACTTAATAGCTAAATTACCTCTTTCTTTATTTATATCATTTTATTACTGCGTTTGTTTCTCGCGCAGTGTCTCCTTTTTATCGACGACAAGAGTAGAAAATCCTGAGATGAATTTCTCAATTTTCTATGATTTTACGTTTCTACCTCTCGACAGAAATTGCGACCAATTTCCCATCCGTTTCCTTTTTTTCTTACAAAAGACTCGAGTGTCGGCTTGCATTTATAAATGTCCTCGAAAACAACTGCGTGTCAAAAGAACGTATTTTCCTTTCAATTATAATTACTTTAATACTTGTCTCTATGATAATGCCCTTGTTTTTTCACGTTTATTTAAAGGATATGTTACGTAAGCATGTTACCGCACAATGGAATACCTTACGAGATTATATCAGTTGGTATAGAAAACTGTATATATTTATTTAAAGTGTAGCTATTTCATGAAAAACAATGAAGCGTGCACTTTATGAACCGTGTACACTTTACTTATTCGAGTTTGAAGGTTCGTAATACAGTTTTATTAGCGCGCGACATAACGGTACGTAAGATCTTTATTACGCTCAATTACTTTTTAAATAGGAAGCACGTATTCCCAACATATCCAAAGAAAGTAGCATGTTTTATTGTCTTTAAAAACGGAGTGTGTGTGTGTGTGTGCGCGTGTGTGTGTGAGAGAGAGAGAGAGAGAGAGAGAGAGAAAGAGGAATGAGATTAAGCATAAGCTGGAAATTTTTATTTAATTTGCAATGCTTTATGTGAGCCTTGACTCACAAAGATCGCAAGGGAACTAAAACTGTGCCTGAGCAACATTTTATTTCTTAACGTGAAGCACTTCCTTTTTCGCCGATACCATGTACAACTAGAAAATTTAAACCGGCCTCGCCCGAGTACTGACTCTGGAGGTTGCGTGCCAAGGTCACATTAATAGGTATACGTCGTGCGAACTCAAAAGACCATCGCGTCCTTTTTCGGAGCCCGAAGAGCGATCCGAGTGTCGACTATTCCGGCAATTCATGTCTTTGTATTAGCCCTTTCAAAGACACATTTTTTCCACTTGGTCAGTCATTACCATCTCTTTCCTGCGATGATTACGAATCCAGTGTTAAATTCAATCATTCACGATAGTGACTAGAAGATATCTATAGGGAAATCACAAATAATCGCGATATCAGATATACCAAAGTGTTTCTCCGATCGGGAATTTCATTTATCTTGTAAATAGCAATGGGTTTGTTAATAAGAATTAGTAAACGAATTGTTATAATCGCGAGAAACATATTTCTATGTTTTTACCCTTGTAATCTCAATGATTAGACCTATATTCTTGATTGAATCAACGAATAGGCTAAAACGGTAAGAAGAAAAAATGATTAATTTATCATTGTTGGACAGAAGTGTGATAAATCTGCTAACGGTATAAAGGAACAGTATTTAAAAAAATAATTAGACCACGACACGAGCATGATGTCGAAGTCGAAGGCTAAGATAAATAATGAACTTTGTGATAAGTTGAGATTTGTTCGTTATTCCATTATCAGTTTCCATGATTAGTTTCACTTTATGCGACTAAATGTGGTGTGCATTTATAATGCCATTGTTAATACATAATTAATTCTCGGAATCTTTTTAATTTTATTAAAACATAACACAAGTTTTATGTGGACTAGGCGAATGAAAGCGGAACAATTGTATTGATCGTGTTAAAAACATAAATATACATATAGATGCTTCGACGTTATACGTCTACGTTGTTACTGAACGATCGATACCCCGATCGATGGTACTATGTTATCCGTCGAAGATAATTTCTTTAAGTTGCGTTATTTTTGCCTTCGTCATTAACATCATTCGATATTTCAACAATGAAGGTAAAAATTGCTTGTTCGGGTAATAAACTTTTTAATTGGCCCATTAAAAAGTGCAATTTTTCCTCAACATTGTAATGTCCGGAAATCTGAATTTGTTATACGGAACATAAAACGTCGATCCAATAGAAGGCATTCGTCTGATTAATTATTTAATTAATATGGAAACATTCCTATTGATTTATTGGAAATACATCGTGACGAATAATTTTGGCATTCTGTAGCGTTATTAAACTATGAATTTCACCTGATTCTTGAAATCGAACGATTTCCATAAATATAATTTTCCAAATAAGAATCTGTTTATCTACATCGCTAGTCTAATTCTCTTATTAAAGATTAACCAGTAATACTAGCATTATAGTAATTCTACATTTTTAACAAACTCCCGTTCGATTTATTGTCAGCTACGCGATGTTTAGAAATCATCCTCTTATGACAATTACAACATTTAGTCTATCCAAGTGTCATCGTTTCCTGTAATATTAACTTGGTTATATTAACTTAAGCAGATGGCAATTGTAGTCTCGTTTATCTAGCCTGAAATCTTTTGTCTGAATCATAGGTCAATTTAGGCATTTGTAGGGGTTCGCTACAGTACAATGAAACTAAGTAAAATAAAAATTCTATCTTTTCTCGTTCTTCCTCGCCGTCTGCCCAATGAGACTCGTCCGCGCGCTGAATAAAAGTTGTTCTCTCGCCCACTTTAATCCAAATCATTATTTATGGAAGATCCTTCGCCGCGAATCGGCAATAGCTAACTTCGCACTGGTCAGCTACAATACATTTCTAACGGAAAAACAGAAATCCACGTAAAATCTCTAGGTTTTTATTCATTAAGGAGCGTCGTCTGCATTTTTGTTACTTTGATGACGACGTCGATAATACTTCCCACTAGTGTAAGGCAAAGGCTACACGCCTGATTGGATTACGAGGACAAATATCGGCAAGAAATCGAGTGCTAGTTGGATCCCTTACAGGAAGTGTCTTTATTTCAGAACATTTTTTTCTCAAGCCAGTTCTCGGGAGCTTTTCTCTCTCGTGTTATAAGCTTCTCCGGAGATAGTCGGGTGAGACCTTGACTCGTTCCTTGGTGTATCTTACCTTACCAACATTTTTCTCGGTTATTTGATTGGTAAGTACGTGGGAAGGTTGACGCTCTGTAGCTTGAATGAGAAAAATTTAATCAATTACCTTCTGCGGTAGAAACGCAAAATATTATTCATTATTAACGTTCACGTTCAAATCGGGAGATCTGGATTGACTTTTGATATGCTAGTCATCACCTAGATCTTACCTTTAATTTCATTGAAATATATAGATAACGTAAATAGTGCGCTTGAATAGAAAATCAGTAGTGTCTGAAGGTAAACGGAATCTTCGAAGTTATAGATGAAAAGTTCGAATAATACGTGTATGATAATCACGGAAAGAAAAATCCGCTAAAAAGAAAAATTGATGATCTACCGAGGCAGATTGTTTTAAAATACTTACGTATTTAATACATTCCGAGTGGCTTTCGTAAATTAAAAGTACGTTTCTACCACTCAACTGATATTACAAAGTTTATTTTTATCAGTTTTCCACACGATTTCAATTTACATGTAGTGTGCTGTATCTGCCAACTTACAATTTAAAAATTGTCCGAGGCAAGATAAGAACTTTGCCTAAGTTAATATACTAATAGTTAATAGTTTTGTGTGTGTGTGTGTGTGTGTGTGTGTGTGTGTGTGTGTGTGTGTGTGTTATTTATCGTTGGCAAATTCGTTTGAAGCAATCAAATCTTTATCTTCTCAAAAGCGTTCGTGCGTAAAGCCTTTGCTATTAGCAGTCTGTAACAGTCTAAGACTAATTCACCAGTTAGTAAATTTTGAATTGGTGTTTATCGTGAAACTCTTCGTGTTACCACTTTTCCCCCTTTCCTTTTTTATTCTATATTCATTTCCTTCTATATCTGCTCGCCTTTATACGCGCTCGCGCGCCTAATAATTCAACAGATTTTTCGTTAAATTCTTTCGTTCGATTCGAGAACAAATAAACGTAATCAAGTAAACGTTGATGTATTTATATAATAATGTCAATAAAAAGGCTTACAATCTACAAACGCTTGCTTATTAATTTTAACTGCATTGTCAATTTGAGATTTATAAATTTATTTAAAGGCAACGTTAATTACTATTACCAAAATATAAGTTACGCGAGTCAGAAAAAAAAACTACGTTTCTATAAAGAATGATTCGCTTTCAAAATAAAATGACCTCAACATTGCATAATATTAAATATCACACAAAGAAAAGTATATGTCAGCAGTTTTTTAATTGTGCATTACCACTTGTAGCCTAGGTATTTGAGATTAGTTAGTACGAGCCGTTAGTACTAATAAAATTGTCCTTAACACAATATTGTGGCGTAATTAAACAATAACATTAAAATTTCATCATTATAATAATTATTTCAAATAAACATATTGCATTAAATACCTAAAAGTATTTGTAATCGTATCGTTTTTTTGAATATCGATACAAGGTGTTTTAATTTTTTATTAGTAAATCCAGACTGATTACGAAACAAAATTTGAAAAGTATCTAAACGTAAACTGGATTTATGAAGTCGATTTTATCAACGGTATAAGCACAATACGGTATACATAACTTTAAATGAGAAAATATTATACACATCGGTCACACAAAGTTCATAATAAATACTTAATAAATTATTGAATAATTTTCTGCAATACGTAAGAAAGATGATAGGTGAGCTCTTTTGAAGCATTTAACTGGAAAATATAGATTGAGTACATTACAGAAATTTGTTTATATTATAAAATAAATATTAATTTATTAACCGATATATTAACCTGGCAATCATGCGTTCATTATGGCGGTAGGCATTACTAGTAAATATAACACGAGCAATAAAAAAAGGTAAAAAGATATTAGTAAAAATGTCGAGTATTAAAAAGGCAAGTTAAACTTTTCTGCAACTATGAGGTGGGCAAATGAATCCCCACTTGGATAGATGACAGTATACCACTGAATGGAACGACGAATCTATAGAGAGCAAAGGGCACACGATATAAGAGGAGAATATTGCGAAAAAAAAGTAAGAAGTGAAAAAAAGGAAAAGCTGGGGACCGGAAAAATTGGTCAATAACTCTGGGGAAACTTCGTTCATTATATCGAACTGTAGGCTTTACGCGCTCTTGCTCTTCTTCTATGAACTATTTTCCACATCGAAAACTGGTCTAACACTCGAGGAGACAACTAATAAAAGGGATCTGTGCTGCACGCTCTCTTTGCTCTCTCCCCTCTCTCACTCTCTCTCACTCTCTCTCACTCTCTCTCTCTCTCTCTCTCTCTCTCTCTCTCTCTCTCTCTCTATTACCATCATAAGTATTTGCGTCACATTTTTCATACCCTTTCCTTTTGATCGCTCTATGGATGAACTGTATACGTGCTTCTATATACGTACTCCGAATGAATGGAAGTTGAGATCTCGTGATTTATGCTTGGATTAACTTATTTCGATCTCACATGTGCCGGATGAAAAGAAAGATTATATATTTTCTTTCTTTCCCGAGCGATTATGTAACGGATGTGAATTATCTTTGATAAGCTGTGATGAAGGTTTTCGTTGTAGTTCTTTGTCATTAAAAATCATATACTTGAAATATATAGATATATAGATTTCAGGTGATTTCAAAAAATATTTTAAAGCGACGATAATATACATATTTCACGACGACAATAATTTAGAACGATAAAAGTTTCCGATAGGATATCATAGAACATTATATAAGCACAACAATCATCATTTTTCAATTTTTTCTACGTTCTATTTTTATAATTGCGACTTAATAATAAGACGCATAAAGTTCGCCTTCGAAAATGAATGCTCATGGAACAATGATGTCTCCGACGTCTTCTTTATATTTAATAAATCTTCATTAACCATTCGTAAATCGTACTCCTGATTCAATTTAACGAATAGCGTATGAAATAATTAGTTGAAATAATTTACAATTTCTCGCTCAACGAATCAAATTATTTGGTACTCGTACATCTACATAGATCTGATGAACTTTACAGTAGGAAATTCTAAAAATAAAGAGCAAGATGAATCAACGAGTACGTGTTATTAAAAATCTAGTGGTTTCACTCGAGTGCACGATGGCTCCGTGATAACGTAATATTAGATTAGTAATATTAGTCGCACAGAGGGAAATAATTAATAAAATACAGCTGTATACCGACATAGACCAAACGTTGATATTGAAAAATTTATTTCAAATAATCAAACTCAACCAAACGTAGTATTAGCTATAATATATTATAAAACTCTAAAAGTGAATACATTATTAAACGGATAGTGTGCACAGTTAGACCATAAAGTTCATATACATCTTTCATTAACCGCGGAACAAAAGTTTTACGTAATGGAAGTTTCAGTTGGCTGTCAATTCTAAATAATTTTCTATATTAAAAACTTTTATATCGAAAAAAAAGATCTCTACTACACATTAACAAAATTACTCTCGTTAAATTATAATTTACGGCAAGTGTATCGATAATGCTTTAACACATAAGTTAATTATGTATTAAACTTTTAGAAATGAATCGTTCGCAACGTCACTCCCGCCTTAAGAATTACTATTAAAGGTGACATATAAGAGCGCGTATCCAAAATTCATTATAAAAATGTCCGAACTTGTATCAACACTTGTATTTATCTTTCCTCGTCGTTGTTACCGTACAATTCGTTTATAAATACAAACGTTTATAAAATATAAAAAGTAAAAAAGTACCCGACTTTTTGAAGTTAACATTACAATTAGGTTATAATAATACATTAGGCTTTCCATTATTCGAGCTCCTCTTGTGACGCTGTCGTTAAAATCGCCAGTGTAAATGAATTCGGTATGTAATTATATCGGGGGCCGATGCACGCATTTGATCGTTTAATCGAAGGATGAAATTATCGTAAAGACCGATAGTTGTTCCGTTAAGGCTTTCCTAGAGGCTTTCCTAGAGGCTTTCCTAGAGGCTTTCCTAGAGGCTTTCTAAGAGTAAAAGTCGAAAAATTCTCAACTCGAGTATTTCGGGTTGGGAAAAGCTCGTTGAGGCGACGCTCCGACGCTACAGACCAGAATTAGCCTTCAGAGTTTGGTCAAGGGCAGAATTACCAAGCGAAACGTTTCCTCCCGAGAAACAAATAGAAACCCCGATTTCGGTATAAATCAGGACCGCGTTATTCTTTATCGTCAGTAAGGACAACAAAGCTTCGCGGAGCGGAGCGAGCGCGTGCCATCACGCAAGTTAATCCTCGACGTTGTCCTCGTGGCCGCTGTCGCTCGGCACAGGAAGGATATCCTGTGGATGTATCGTGACACTACCGTGTCGCCGTTTGCGGTGAATATTTACGGGTACGCGTTGTCGCATCCATTACCTACAGACACATGCCAGGCACATGCGCGCGTGTCGGCGCTCGTAACGCGTCCGTGTTCGAAGCACGGCTAATAATCGCGTATTCGCGATGGTGGACGAAAAAAGTGCGGCTTATTTACCACTTCTTAATCGACGAGTTCAACATTCGTTTACCCTTTGTACGGTCCTGCCCGTGGATATGTAATTACGTGCCTGTGAATCACTCTTCGTTGCGTACAGTTTTTTTTTTTTCGTCGAGTGAATCCAAATGTGGGCGAAATATCTCAACGTCCACACGATTAGTACTGAGTTTACGAGTTTGTGGAAGTATGGAATTAGCTCGTGAAACACTGTTGAGGTTTTCTTTTTCGCTCTCTTACTTTTCCATTTTTCCCTGTGCGTTTATTGCTAACAGCTTAAGCTGGCCAATTGCACATTTTAAACGACAGAGATGAAAATGAGCTCTTCAACGGATAGTTGTATATTCAGTTCTTAGCGATATATTTGAACGGAACATCTCCTTAGAGACATATAATTTTATGTTTTCCATTGAAAGGATTTCCGACGAGCGCTCGAAAAATATTGATTTTCTGGTAAATTTCGAACTCGAGTACTTTATTTCAGGCTTTTTCTGCTTTTAACATAGTTTACAAAATGACTTTGAACGTGTGCTTGGTGTTCGTGTGCGAGTATTGCTGCTGCACGTGCTCATTCTTTGTATGAATCCACAAAATGTATATCCATTCTGCGGCAAATGATTTTGCTAAACGTGGAATTTTAATTCTAATTATTCTAGAATAATTGGAACACTTGATAAAAGGTATTAGAATACAAGAATGAAAATTGTTTGTGGTTACGCATTGATTAATTGTGTCAAGTAAACTTTGTTTTTTCCCCCATCAATTACAACGATTAATGTTAATGTATCAGCTCGGATGAAACTATTCGACTCTTTGATTAGACTCGCCTGATTAGATAATTATTAAGTAGTATCTTTTTATTCCAACTATTTTATTCTATACGCGTACAGTCGGGGATATAAGTATATGCGTAACGAAATCGTTAATTTCAATATACGTTACGACTGCCTCGTGAATGTGAGCTATTTTTATTTAAGATTATAAAATTCAAACGGTTAATTTAAATAATTATAATTGTCACGTGATACTCGTTTCGGAGCAATAAGCTTATGAAAACGTTATTCGGAAATACTAAATGAGAGATAATGTTTTTCATACGTAAGATTGAGGTGCGAGAAATGATCGTGGCAAAAGAAATTATGAAATTTAAGGTCGAGCTCGTTTGGTCGTAACGTTGCTGCACGCAACGACTGCACATGATCAATCGATCGATTTTCCAATCGGCCAATTGAAAACCGACTTTGTTCGACTTGTTAGCTCGTGAGCTGCAAAAAGAGGCACGAATGCCGAGCACCCGGAGCATCTTCGAGAGTCGAAAGCCGACTCTCGAAGACTCTCGTAGACGGTGACCGATCCACCCGACCTCCCGATCATCCAAAAGAAACGGAGAGGTCCTCGCTTGATCCACGCGACGCATCGAGTCGACGCATCCCTCCGGATCGCATCCCTTACAGAGGATCTCTCATTATCTGCGAGAATGCGATTGGAAAGTACAAATTGAAAATCGCGGAAGAAAATCGCGCGCATTTGCATTGGCCGGAGCAGCCGATTAGAAGTCGTGCTCGCGTGGAACGCACGCACATAGACCGGAAATGCCGCCGCGTTGCGTTGGTCATGCAGCGAATATGCAGTTGCGCGTGCATGCGCATAACAGGGAAAACGGGATGCAGTCAACGGAAAGGGGAGGAACGGGTGGGGGTTGACGAACGCTTCCCCCGGTCTCGGTTCCTGCCTCGTGTTCTTTGTCGATCCTGATTTCACTCCTCTTACGTGGCGTTACCGATCCAATTGCCTATTCCTTATTGACAATGAAAATTAAAAAACGACAATGAAAATCGTACCGAGTAGCCTGCCTTCGGTTATAAAATACTTTCGAATGTTTTTGAAACATTGATCGAATGTATGACGTGTTCATGCGAAATTTGTGCAATAATTTTCTTTGTTTCCGTTCCTTTAGTCTCCTTTTTCCCCTCCGATGATCGAACATTCGATTCATCGGGAGTGGTTTAACATTCCGTCGTGCTCCAAATCGTTTTTAAAATTAAGAATTTCTGCGTACGTTTCGTCGATGCACGAGTTTTTGTTTAAATATTTTATACAAGATAATCGTCGATGCTCGATACGGCAGTTAATAAGAGTATTGGAGTGCAGAATGTGTGCAGCCTGAAAAATGCACCGAGTTTAACAATTAAGCGGAATAAAATACAACTATCCTGTCATCAGTCTTGTCGCCATTCCCGCTCGAAGTGAATTTCCTTGAAGAACAAAGAATTTTGTTGTATTGCTGTAATTTCGTATTATAAGACACGGATATAAGTTAAATGGTAAATATTTGTGTACGAAAATATATGTAAGACATAAAACCAATCGATCCGATACAAACTATCGCTTATTGCATTAAACTTAAAAAAATACAGCCTTCGAAATCATGCAATTTTCAATGTAATTGCTTTTCTTGCGCAATGTCATTTACGTTTTTGCATTCACAATAAAAATATATATCCATTGCCTGTTGAACAACGTTCTAGACGTTCTATTACAAATCATTAAAACCTAAAGTATCTCTCCTTACTCATTAGCCATTATTTTGAATATATCATTGTTATTTTGCCCCGATTTAGGATGTATTTTAGTAATTTTCACTTTAGAACGCAATTTTTCTATATTGATCCGCGTATACAGTTTGCCCTTTTCGCTACTATCACGCTGCACTCGTACCAGATACTTCCTTCGTTTAATCTCTCTCCCTCTCTCTCTCTCTCTGGCAATATCTCCCTCTCTATCAATTTTATTTACCCTCAAATGGTCCAGTTCCTTAACAGCTCTCACATCTTTCCCCGTTTTGCCTGGAGTTTCCCTCGAATGAATCTCTCCACGCTTTTTCTCCACAGGAGCGTTTCGATCTCTCGCCCTTGTTGCATTTAATGCACCAAGAGAAAAATGAATAGGATCTGCGTGGATAATGCACTTTGTAAAATGTTGGACTCTCGGTATTACATTTATCAAGAGTAGCCGATCGGGTCACGTGAATTCAAATTACGTAAAATTATGTAAATAAATTTAGTTGAAGAAAATTTACTTTAAATTGCTATTAATTTCTTTTAAATAATTGTGTTTAATTTTCTAATAAATAAAATTTGTGAATAACGTCATGTACACTTTTAATGAGCAGGGAAAAAATTTCTAATTTGAATAAATTTATATGGTCAAACTACTGCAGTAAATGAATGAAAACTACAAAGAGGAACAAATATATTTTGCAGTTGATTTGCAATAACTACGATCGTTCTTGAACTTATCTAAAACGAACTCATTATGTTCCAAAGTAAGAAAAGCTTAACTCGAAAGATTTCACAATCATGTAGCGTTGCAACGATTTTCGTTGAATTACGTACGAATTTTTATCATTTACTCAAGAAGGGAATGCCGTTGAAAGTTTATATTAAAACTTTAACGTTTATAAGAAAACGTTCAAAAAATAATACTTAAATGAGAAGGAAACATTGAAATGCAATCTCTTTTTTACAAATGATCTTTACTGTTTTGTAGACTTTTCTGTAAATAAAAGTCGCAGGAATAATCGATATTTTATAATAATAAATATAAAATTTGTCGTGGAAATGGTGGAAATCGGTATAAAATCGAAACAATTATTCGTTAAGTTCGCTTTTAAAATGAATTTATGACCTTTGCAATGATGATAATTATAAAATAACATCTATCATAGTCTTGTTTTGAACTTCAGGGGACCAAATAATTCAAACTATTCAGAAATTTCTTAAAGAACTACAGGTGCTCCTTACACCGTAATTAATAATTCATATGATAATTACATACGATTTATAATTTTCAATAGTAGTACATATTTATATTCATTCGTTATTTTAAATTGAAAATAATGTATTGTTTTATCATGCATGATACACGTGAAAATACTTTGTTTAAAACAAAGTTAAACGAAAATTCGAAAAAGCTTATGTTTGTCCGTATTTCAATATCTATCGTCTGTCCACGAATTTAATAAATCGTATATGCGTGATGATGGTCAGACTATTGATTCTCAATGCGAAGCTGAAAATTAATTAAAACCAGGGAATCGTAATACAAGTAATTCTTACAGATTTAAAGTAAAACTTTATGTAAATTATATTATATTATATTATATTATATTATATTATGTTATATTATGTTATATTATATTATATTAATCATATAATGTTCCTAATAATATTGGACAAATGTAAATTCAACGCGTAATTCAACAATTTCATTCTATTGGGTATTTCATTGGGCAGGGGAATTTTTTCGCAAGGGAATAGCACATACGTTGTTCGCTCATTTACTCTCTAATTCACGTGTATTCTAATCGAACTGTAAAATATCCTAACCATCTTGCGCAACGAAACCAATGATCGATCCAAATATTTCTCGAGCACCCTTCGGCGGCGGAGGGGGAGAGAGAGAGAGAGAGAGAGAGAGAGAGAGAGAGAGAGAGAGAGAGAGAGAGAGCGAGGACGACAGGGTTGGAAAGGAGTAGTTCCCGGCGTCGCGACGCAACCGAGGAGAAAGTACACTGCCGCGCCCAGCGCAGGCGTCGCCGCTTCCCTCGCGCGTCGGCGCTTTCGCATCCCGGTACGAGGGTCTCGCCAATGTTGCCAGGTGCCGCTCCGGTGGCTCTCGCGGACCGGGACGACACCGAGTGGGAATCGGAGCGAGAGAGAAAGGTGGAAGGAGGAGCTCGCCGGCCGGCTCGTCCTTTTCACACCCGGTAGTCCGTCCAGATCGTCCAGCGAGTGCGCAGTGCTACTCGTCAACCTTATCCACGGGAAATCGCGCGACTCCCTCCGCGCTCGAACCTTGGCGTTGACGTAGCCCAGGGCGCAGCAATCGCGAGGTCATCCAGCAGTCCGTCCGACTCCGCGACTCGCTTCCTTGAACCGCGCGCTGAACCCCCGGGAGTCACCCCAGCGATTCGCGATTCTAACGAGCGCTGGTCTGTTTGCTTGCTTTATAGATAGGCGAGGGAAGAAAAAAAATTTGGGATCGCCGGCATCCTGCGAGGACTCGCAGGACGCACCGGTGGCCAGAATCCGTGAAAAATGGCGGAGCGTCGTGGGAGCGCGAGATAAATAGCGCCACGTAGGCAAGGCTGCGCTGATTTTTCCACCGAGGGCCGAAAAGAGGGGCAGGGAGCAGATTTTTGCAGGAGAACTCGGCCAATCGATCCTCAACGCCGGCGCCGTTAGTGTCCTCCAACTGCGTGCGAGCGAGAGGAGGGACGCCTAGGAAGTCGAGCCTCTTCGTTTGTGCGCATGGCTACGATCACCGATTTGCTCACGGATCGAGAGCAGTCGACGTAGAAGCCGATGTGCCAGAAGTGGAGGTCTAGTGGCTGGTGAACGAGGAGGTAGTCGAGCGGTGAAAAGTCATCGTCGTGGATATTTCGCGCTTTCTTGCTCACGTTTATGTCCGACGTTTATGTCGAGGGGACCGGAATGCTCAACGATTCGCCAGATTCGAGTCTCTTTATAAGACTTTCGCTGTACATTCAAAATTAATCGGCGGCATCTTAAACATGAATTACGTATTGCCATATTTGGCAAATGAATTTACAATTTACAATAACGTTCGCTATCCTTCTCGACTTTACTCGTCGAAGCTCTAATTCAATATTTAACCACTGGTCAGTTTTCTTGAGCGATAAATTGTGATTTGCGAACTCGGTACGGAATGGGCAAAATATCCCGGGCGATAAAATTGTATTTGCCAGTGAATTTTCACTGGCCATGATTTTTCACAGCAATGACTTCCTTCGAAGTGTTTAGTACTTACGCGCAGATGAAGTAGTGTTTAGGATGATGGTGGAGCGCGTCGAGGGTCACCTCTTCATGTATCGTCGACCCGTCTACAGGGTATTCCAGTACCTCGAAACCGAGTAAGTATATTACAGCGCGTTTGAAATCCCGTCTATTTTAATTTACTTTTGATTTTTTATTATTTGTAAGTGTATTATTTGAAAGTTTACCACTTGTGCACAAATCAAATATGTAAAGTCTACCGTTGCGTGTTACCTCAATGCCAACCCGAGTTTTCATGGATAAACGGCGTCCACCAATGCAGACCATTGGATTTCAATCGGTCTTCGGCATACGTGGAACAACGGCAACTTTTTCTTTAACTATGCTGAATTTTAATTGAATCTTAATTGAATACAATAATTGAATTTTCCAAAAAGAGTCGTTTGGCTCTTAGTGCCTCTGAACACCCGTACCAGTATAATATCAAACATAGTTTTATCAATATTTGAATATATTTAATTGTGCAATAAATTTTGTGTACTAGTTACATTTTCCTGACCAAGACTTCCGCCACAATATTGTTAACATTGAAGTTAACATTAACATTAGCATTAACATTAACATTGATCATTAGTGCCTAAACGAAGAATTTCATACCACTTATGCCGCAATCAGTACATACTTTCTTCTTTATACATAAATATTTTAGAATCTTTCAATTCTTTTTTAATCCAAATAACGTGACGACTAATATCAACATATTTCCATTCAACCCACTTTTGTAGATCGTCACACGTATAGGCAATTAGAGCAATCTAAAATGTTTTCATGTGGCATTAAAATTGATTATGATGCAATTAAAAAGAAATGTCTTACGGTAGAAGAAGCTTGCTTTACCAAAGTATTATTGACTATTATCGGTGAGCCTAAAGGAGGGCAATATACATTCTTCTCTAACATCACATTTTGTATTAAGAATGGCTCTACCGTATTTGAATTATTCGTCGAAAGAACACCATCCTCTTTAAGGGTAACCTGAAAGTAAATAAAATATTTTTAACTCTTTTGACATTATTACGTTGTGAAACATAGTCTGTATAATACATTTTCTGAATTATCGGCATTTGTAAGATTACTTGAAGTACTATTGTTCTGATCGGTTGTATTATTTGTTGCTGCATCGGTATTATTGGATGCCAAATTTCCATCGATATTGGTACTGCCATTGGTTGTTTTATTTTCAGAAATAGCAGATAAATCTAATTTATCTATAGCAAACTTCAACATATGCTTCCCCACAAAGTTAAAAATATTTTCATTAAAGTTGGTGTCGTTTGTCGAAGAGAGCTCATCTAAAAATTGTTTATATAATGCATAAATATTTTCGGTATCTGCAAGATGCTGAGTAATGGCATCGACGAGTTTCGTCATCATTTCACTCATTGAGCTTATTCCGAACTCCGTTAATTTTTCTCGATTTTCATCGGTAACATTATTTCCTAAAAGTTCTTGACGTATCGAATCCCAATCAATTCCTTTAAGTACCTCACTTTTATCAGAAGTATCTATAACGCATGCATACAATAAAGTAAAATTACGTACATTTTACATATTGTTAGATTACACGTCGATCTTACTTGCAAACCATTATTACCTTCGCTTTTTGTTTCATTTGTTGGCGACTGTGATTTTGTTTTACCTAGGTATTGCGGTGAAATTTCACTTTAATGTACACTTTTGTTTTTACGTGTAATTTCATTGAAAATTAGTACAACTTACCTTCATCGGTACTATTTTTCGCTCCATCTTTCACGTCATCTTTTTCTCCATCTTTGTCTCCATCTTTGCCTTCATCTTCTTTTCCATCTTTATCCCCAACTTTGCCTTCGTCTTCTTTTCCATCTTTATCCCCATCTTTGCCTTCGTCTTCTTTTCCATCTTTATCCCCATCTTTGCCTTCGTCTTCTTTTCCATCTTTATCCCCATCTTTGCCTTCGTCTTCTTTTCCATCTTTATCCCCATCTTTTTCGCCTTCTTTGTCCCCATCTTTTTCCCCATCTTTTTCCCCATCTTTTTCCCCATCTTTCTCGCCATCTTTCTCGCCATCTTTCACGCCATCTTTCTCGCCATCTTTCTCGCCATCTTTCTCGCCATCTTTCTCGCCATCTTTCTCGCCATCTTCTTTTGCTTCATCCTTTTCTTCATCCTCTGATTTACTTTTAGTTTTATCTTTTTCAGAATCTTCTACTGCTGGCATATCTAAATATTAAGTAAAAATTTTGCTTACGTTGAGAAATTATGATTGTGTAAATAGTTACGATTATTATTTAGCTGTTAATACTGGTACATCCAAAAATTACCTGCATCTCTAAAGGATATTAAAAAGTCATTTTTTTTATTTTTTTTTAAATTCATAGCTTTCATTTTATTAGCCATGTCTTGGGTAAAGTATTGTGGCGTCGGTGCTATTCCAGGTTCCCTAGGCTTTCTTTTAAGCGAGTTAGTCGGTAATGCATTATTGCGTTTCATATTTACTAATTCTACGTTGATTGGAAAAGCTTTCAGCTTCGATAGGTTTATATCATTGCTATCGTGTATTGGTGGTGGCAAATGCTTAGCCACCATTTCTCGAATAATATGATGATTCTAAAAATCAAGTATCAGATTTTACGAATCGTATGGAGTTAATGCAGGCAATTAATGCAGGCATTAACTTGTGATATCAAGCACTAATATTATATTGTTAATTACCAATAGTGTCAATTATCAGTCAGGGAATATAAAAAGAAGTCACTTAATATTAATTACCTTTGAGGTTTGAACAATTGTTAAAAGCTTACATCTATTCGGGCAACACACGTGACCAACGTCGTCGTAAGAATTAGACGGTAGCCTTGGAATAACGACAGAGTTGGCAGGAATTCTAAGTCAATGAATTTGAAGGAAAAGCATAAAATATTTCTACAATGAATATTTTCCGATGGCATTTCATTTTAAAAGTACAACATAAAGCACGAGTGTGTTCACAATTTAAGCGTGTTATTTATAATTAGTTAAAGTTCAATTTACATTACGTTTAATGTACTTACGGGCAAGCAAGCCTTATCATAGCAAGATTATTTGTTGTAAAGCTCATTAATCGAGGATTGGGTACATATTCTGGATGTATTTGATAACTTTCGACCTTGATCACGTAGTTTTTCTCTCTTAGTGCTCCAATCAGTACAGCAAGGGGTGCATTTATGTGATGCCTGCAGAATAAAGAAATATCGAGCTCGAAGTGTAATTAAATAAATTAATTGGATTTTATAACACGATTACTAATAAGAAAAGAAAGACTAGCTTCGATTAACTTACTCATCGATTTGTGCGCTGTTTATACACGAAGCCGACGTTAAAACACGCTTACGATTTAGTATAACTCCACTGCACATGAAATACCTTGTTTTTCTGAGGAAATCGTAATAGGGCTTATTTTTAAATCAAAAGATTTTTAAATCCTAAATTAAATATAAAGATAAGAATATATTAATTTCAGTTTAACCGTTAATTTCTGTTATAACTTAGTCTGTTTGAAGGAAAATTTCGAATTAATTAAAAAAAAAAAAAAAAAAAAAAAAAAAAAAAAAAAAAAAAAAAAAAAAAAAAACAACAACAACAACAACAACAAAACCAAAAGAAAAACAACAAAAAAACACGTACACACGCGCGCGCGTACACACATCGGAATATTTGGTAAAATCGTCAAAATATGGAATATTGACGTTGAACGTGGGCGACATTTAAATTGTGCAACTTGTAATTGTGTAACTTACGTTGTTTTGTCGGCAGTGACACCGCATTCGGGTATATTCTCGTCTCTCACGATAAAAGCATGCATATGTACAAATCTTCTGGACGAATCGATATTAGTCTCGATCCAAAGATCCGACGATCTCTTGGTCCTCGGTACTCCAACGTTTGACATTTTACTCGTCCAGATGAACTTCGCTGATGTTCTTATCGGTGTATACGTGTCATTTTTATTCGTTACAAGGTCATTAAACGCGACGAAGCTCACGCCTTCTTCGATTAAATCGTCACCGCTGATATTGGTCGACTTGTAACGAGATTTGGACGTTACATCCGAAAGCAAAGCCGTCGAACGGAAGTCACGTTCTCTGACGGAAGTGTTACCGAGGCTTACTACACTTGTTGGTTCGCCTCCTGTAGTAGTCGCTTTTCTCATCGACCTTGAACCCGTTTCCTCCGTCTCCTCCAGCGACGCAACAGTCAAAACGTAAGTAACGAGTAGCAGCACCGGGAAAAGTACCACTGGTGGCATTATTTTCACTCGTATGACGATGGGCCTTTAGTAGTCAGCTTTCATTCTCTTCGAGTAGCGTTTGAGAGCGGCGAAAGAAATTGGAGGGCTGAAAAGAGGGTAAGAAGGAGTACGAAAGAGCGTGCGCGATGGAGTGAAAGAAGGAGGGGGAGAGAGCGAGAGCGAGAGAGAGAGAGAGAGAGAGAGAGAGAGAGAGAGAGAGAGGCATAAAGTGAGCGAGGGAGTGAGTCAGACCCCGTAGGGAGCCAAGCAGAGCGTTTCAACGCTATACTGCTGACGTAAAATGCGTTTCATCTTTTCTTCAACCGAGACTTACGAACATACTTTGCTTCTCTTGGTCGTCCCCCCTTTTCTCGTATCGCCACGCTCAATTAATATCGCCTAATCGGCCGATCGTTAAAGCGAGCCGCCAGCTGAGAGAAACTTCGATTTCCCAAGTATGCACTTCTAGAACGTGGCTTTGTGCGAGACTGTTTTTTTTTTAACCAAGTGCGCTTTGTTGGCGTTGTAAAACTTATGAGTAAGAGTACGATTAAGCTTAGAAAGCCGATGTTTATAAAGCTGTTTTCAGTGACATTGAGAGTGACCGATTGCTTGCCTTTTTCTTTCATATTTTACGAATAAAGGATACGAATTCGTTATTTTATGTGAATTATTAGAAGCGCGACACCAACACTAGCGTCATTAGCAATATTAGATTTGGATATTATTCTGCGGCTCATTAATGTAAATGCACAGCATCGATTGAATTACTTCCTTACCAATTTACACTATTCAGCAATTTTTTTTATTCGCTGCGATCGCAGTTATAGTTTTTCTTTTAAAATTCAATATTTAAATGCATATCTCTTAGGTTCTTACCAACTCCTTAAGGTAGATAAAAATTGTATACTTCTACAGACTGAATCGTCTACTTGTTTCATTAAATAAATACGACATTCCGTTGAAAAGTTTTTTTTTTTTTTTTTTTTTTTTTTTTTTTTTTTTTTATTGTACATCAATACAGCGGGTTGGTAAATATTTGACAATTATTCATGTCGTATACAACATTCAAGAATGATAATTTAATTTATTTTTATGCTTCAAGTTCTCTTGTTCCTCCAAGAACTTTCTGTAGAGGAGAAGGTATTTCGTAGGTATTTTTGACTCTTCGTACTGATTATCTTTAAAATAATCTTCAAAGCTTAATTTTTTATTTTCTTTAAAAAAATTGAATTCATTATTACTTGGAATATTTTTTCGATTTTTAATATAATAATAAGCATCGATCGCCTTTTCTTCGCGATTGACGGCCACATCGTCGTTTAGGTCATGGGTATTCAAATTTTTATGCATCTCAGATGTGTCGGCGACATTTCTCGAATGAGAAGGATTTTCGTCGTCGATTGACGCAGACTCCGAGTTTTTTATCGATTCTGATGAATCAGAAGCTATTTGCGTTGCTTCGATTGACTCTATGGCATTAGTGTTTGAGAATGTATCTAACATATTATTTGAATTTTTCTTCGTAATTTTATTATAACCATCTACGTCGTCGAACTTACGATTATTATTAAGGTACATTCTGCTAACCAAATCTTTGTAAGCTTGATTACGATCCTCGTTATCGTTCAGCAAGTCGCCAGTAGGCGAGTTTCCCATATCGTATTGCATTTGAAATCCGTCATTGGACCTCGAAAACTTGGTTCCGCAACTCGAATGTACTGGCGGTGTCGTGGACGACAGTTTTGGCATGGAATTCGCGCCGCCCCGTTGTTCGCCGAAAACAAAATTATTTATATACGTACAAGTTGGATTCTCAGAGTTTGACAGGTACTGAGTTCTAGGGTTTGTTTTTTCCTTGATCCACTCCAAATTATTGTAGAGGTCGGTGTATACCCAAGGCGTGTCAGGCTGTCTGTCGTCGCACGCCATTGCCACTAAACCGCCCTAAAATAGTTTCGACTCGGTGATTAAATTTTCTAGAAAACCCCAACGAGAATTCACATAGTAATCGTGTTCCTATGCTTTACCTGAACATTATTAAACATGACGGCGGACCCACTAAGCGCACACCCATTTGTACCGTCACTCGATCGAACTGATATTTTTTTGTTTCTTAAACTCTCCTTTACCGTAGAATTTTCTACGGAAAATCCACTCGTAATATTGTCGAGGACAACATTATTGTCCTCGATGCCTGGAAAATATAAGATAAATAGGTTCTTTTTAAAATTTAGACGAACGCGTTTACAACGACTTTTTGCTTTCTTTTCCTTATAATTGAATTGCTCGCAAGTGGCGAAACTTTTAAAAGGCTCGAAAGTTTGATTGGTTGGCAAGTCAGATTTATATTGATTTAAATTTCAATGATCGCTAAGAAAGATAAGTCGTATGGATACTTACTTCTGCTAAGCTTGGAATTATTTGTATTAACGGGCACGTTTGCGGCGTTACTAATTTTTTCCAAAGATGCGAATATCTCCGTCCTAGATTTATTCGATCGTGCAAGTTGTTCAGGTTCATCGGAATGAAATCCTTGGCTCGCGTTAACGCGCAAAACTTTAGTTGGATCCAAAATTTGCCGAGGGTATCTGTCATAATTTATATTTTTTGCTTTCGTTTCATATACAGTGAACGCAAACTAAAATGAGAATAAGATAACGAAGAAACATAATACTGTCCACATTATTAAATATTTATGATTCCACTAAAGTAATGCATTATAGAAGTAAGCTTTTTTAATACTGATATTAATGCGAACTATAGCTCAGCAATTATTCAACAAGTCTTACCATATTTATTTTTGTTATAATGGCAATAGTGCAGGTGCCCCGTGAACATAAATCATCTAAAGGTGTAACAGGTAACATAACCGGCTTGAAATTGACATCTAAAATCCTAAGGATGTTTATGTTATAATTAGACTTTACTATAAAATTCGTGCGCTGTAATATAATTTTCGAAAGTATTGTAAGCCGATATTGATGGCCGTACACTCATCTATTTGTTCGTTACGAAAATATGTCGGCATTATTCATGTGCGTTCTCGTACGGCAAGACGAATGAAACGACGACTTTCCAAGTACTAAAACTAATTTACAGAATACAATTTCTTTCGGATATAATTTTGAAAAAAGTTACGCTCGTGAGAAATCGCATTATTTGAAAGACAAGATGAAAAGGAAGGGGGCGGGGTGGGTGGGTGGGTGGGGGGGGGGAAATTAATTTCTGACATATCGTACGAACTCTTTAGCGATATTCAGAAGTTTTTATCCAACCGATCAATATGACATTCTCTAAATCGTTTCTAAAATATAACAATTTGAAAGTAAAACAAGTATTTTGCACCATTAATTAAAGAAATTGCTCACACACACACACACACACGCCCACGCCCACGCGCCCACGCCCCCCACCCGTATTATGTTAAATCCTCGAAAACAATTAATATTTTCTCAGCAATTTTGATATAAAAAATTTTTATCTACGGCGCGCACACGAGAATCATATTTTGTAAAAGTGAGTGGATCTGTTGCATTAGGCGTACATTGTGCATTGAATGCTATTAAATGGAAATGGATAAACTCGCTTCTTATCTCGATTTCATTACAAAGATATCCCCCAGGGAATTACTGGTACATTTAATTTTCATAGTAACTACAATAAATAAAAACATAATTTTTCATACGTATCCTCTATATTTTTATTAATTTCCGCCTTAAATTAAAATGTTAATCAGCAAGGACAAGCTATCAAAAGCTAGATCTTCATTCGGTATAATAATGTAAACGTGTAGGACATAAGAATTTAAAGGCTTTTTATTATTTTTGACACGGAAAGAAAAGTACCTGCAAGACAGTTTAACTAGAGCTACGTTGTGTTGTGAAAAACTGATATCTCGAGGATCCATTTGATGAAGTGGATGAACATCGAACTTCGAAACTGGAATGATTTGAATCGATTCTTCAAATGGTGCAATCATTGCGCTTAATGTCCCTCTGATGTTATGCCTGTACACAATAGAAGAGAGTTAAAAACAGAATAAATTTGTTTTATGCGCCTTAGTTTTACAAGCTGACACGAAAACGTTACGTCGCAAATTATTGCCGATAACAATGAATGCCATTTAAATAATCCTTCAACTTGTGATATTACATTATTACGTGATTTCTATCGTCTTGATAAACGTCGCGCTACCTATATAATATTCATAATTCATACGTAAACATATTTAATTAAAAGTGAAAAGTGAATTATCAGTTAAAAATCATCAATTTCGTAATGTACAGGATGTATTGAATTAAAGGTGAAACAAAAGATGCACATATTACGCGAAAATTAATTGGAACTTGGCGTAGTGGGAAATCGAAGGGAACGTATACGCGCGCATTACGTAAAATCCAATCAACCCACCTGATGTATGTAGCTTCGTGAGTGCAGGAAGCGGAAGTTAATACGAAGCTGGGAGTCAATATTGATCCGGCACACATGAGGTATCTCTTCCCCCTGTTGAGATATACGCAGGCGTACAGAAAACTTTTCTTATGTCATTGAATACTACGGTAATGCATCATTCGCGGTCGTTCCTTTACTTCTTTCAATTTTTCTTTTCTATTCTTTTATACGCGTCGAAGGCTGAATGAAACCGTCGCTTAGAGAAATAGATTCTCTTCGATAATAACGAATGGTTATATTACTCTCGCGATATGCGCGCGAGTTTAAATTGGTTTAAATTTTTTCAAATAAAATAAACTCGCTAGGTATATACGATATATAATTAATAAATTTGTAAAAAAACTGGAATTATATTTCGACGAATCACATTCATCATCTCAAAGATGATACTTGGTTGCTGCTGATTTAAAAAAAAAAAAAGAAAGAAAAAGAAAAAACACACACACACACACACACACACACACATTCTTTTACACTGGACTTTGTAAATTCTTTAAATTTCAATGATCCACCTATTATCCACTTTGAGAATTTAATGAAGTTATTTATTATTGCGTTAATAATTCAAGTATATAACGGCATTGAAAGATAATTTTTTGTACAATATCGATTATTGCAGAGAAACTTTTTTCTGCCTCCTTTCGCAATTTTATGTGCATTATTCTCAAATCTGCTTTTTTTTTTTAACTGGCAGGAAGCATAATTTTAATAAACCTTCATCGATCTGCATAAAATTTTAATACAAGTTAACAAACTATATTCTTTAGAAAGGCTCACGCGTCTCCTCCTTTTTAAATTATTTAATTTAACATTCCATTAAATACCAACATTTTTTTCATTTCAGATCTTATTTCATTGAGAATTGTCGAAGAGATTGAAAAAATTTTTTTAGTTTTTTTATTTACATTGAAATTTTTAAAAGAAACTTCGGTCGTAGGCCCTTTTTAAAAACGATCGATCACCGACTTCGATCAATTGACTTCGGTGCCTTTATTATTGAGAGAAATTGTTCTAAAAAATCTTTATGCTCGTTTGAAATGCGCGTAATAAATGTTAGCTTATAGACTCTCAATTTTGTCATTCTTTTGCCACAAATAATGCCCACAAATATTTCCACAAAAAATTGGCTTGCTTTAGGAGCTTTCGTGTCACGTTATGTTTCTTCATCTCTGTCTTCTCATAAAATTCTTAAGATATTCTAATGAAAATGCAAACTTGATACCGTTTTTTACTTCCATTAGCACTCGAATTTCAATTTTTATAAAAAGACATATAAGTAATTCACTCGTGATGATTGGTAAAATATTCAATTTCGTAATTTATCGAAAATCACATATTTCCATGTTTAAATAAAAGAAATAAATTCACAACACGCTTAATTTCTTAGAGTTACCGTGATTAAATGTGATTGTTATTTAAATTACAAGCGAATCACATAAGGAGGAAAAGCAGCTAATCACATGCTTCTCGACAACACTTATTTGGAACTTTGTAAATTCTAGCTTCAATGAAGAAATTCTAATGAATAAAAGAGCTTACACCGAAGATAAGTCTGAGGTTCAGTCAACTTACTTTATTTAAACGAGTAATTTTTATCTACCCTTAGAAATTAAACGTGTAATAATCGGCGTAACTCCATACGACAAAGGCTCCGACTGCCAATGTCATCCAGAAGAAGGAGCGAATACAAAGGATTAATCGCGCTCACGATATATTAAGATTCTTCTTGGTTCTGCAGTCACGGATTTCTTTAATTTCCTCGTCTTTTATCAGAAACGCCTGGATGTTCATCAAACTGTCGCTAATATCACCGGTCTTCGATATCCAAGAGCTTGAACTCGGTCCATTGTTTCTCACTGATGCCGCGTTCACCGTCAGTGGAATCGGGAAGAAAATGAACAGCAGTAACATCTTTACCGAGGACGAGGCGATTCGTGTACCCTTTTAGTTTTTCCCTTTTCTGCCTCCTTTCTCTCGCTCTCTCTCTCGCTCTCTCTCTCGCTCTCTCTCTCTCGCTCTCTCTCTCTCTCGCTCTCTCTCGCTCTCTATCCCGCGCGCTCTCACTCGCTCGCTCGCTCGCTCTCTCGCTCTCTCGCTCTCTCTCTCTCTCTCTCTCTCTCTCTCTCTCTCTCTCTCTGTCTCTCTCGCACAATGTATCTCCCGCTCCTTCAGCGTTGTTACGCGCGCAAACTTGGCTAACGATGAGGAAGGGAGACACGGGAGGTAATCGTCTAAGAGGACTGAACAGGAGCAGAGAAATGCTAGAACAACTAGTGATTTGGCTTTCTTTTCATTGGCAAGATTTTATCGTGGAAAATTCTCGGGAGGCTTTTGATTATCGCATGAGGCGCCTTTGAGGTCGCGCGATTGGGCGCGTGTTTTTTACGTTGCGCGTGCGAATGACGATTGGGGCGTATTTTCGTTTCTGCATTCTTTTCAATTGCTTGCGTGTATTTTTACCGCTTATTCGTTCTTTTATAGAAATTAAAAACTCTATTAAATTTGTTGAATGCATGATTTGCTAACAATGCCGGATTGTTTCAGATTATCAATACATGGTGGTCAGCTTTTTATAAATGCCAGAAAAGTCATTTACTAATGCTCAAAATACAAACGCAGTTATTAATATTTAATTTAATCCATTATTACTACGTTGATGATGTAGTGGAAAAGGAATCAAGAATCAAAGTATAGCTAAGATACAATTAAGCCAACGTATTTTCAATGTCTTGCCTGCTGTGTATTTAGAATTTCGTAAGCAGATGTTTTGAAATAACATTTTCACGCAATAGCGGAATTCATTTTCTGATTTTTAAACGCAGGTTTAAACATTTAAATAAGATGAATATTTATTATGCACAGTTTGTTTTTTTTCAATGAATCTCATACATAATTAGTAAGTCAATGTGCATACTTTTTTCATAAATGACATAAGTATATTTAATGACAGATGTCGTAACCAATATAACTTTCGTTCAAAGTAAAAACCCTGCCTTTGCTGAATAAGCATAAAATAAAACATGATTTTCCTTCCGACTAATGATGAATTAGTCGATAAAGAAACACGTTAATAGCGTGTTGGACATACCACAAATATAATATTAATATATTTAATATTGGCAACATCCTATAAAAAGTAATAAATGCAATTGCAAGATATAAACCACATTCTTTATCGTATTTGGAATTGCAGCAACATGTGCTTAGTTATTTATTATTGTTTGTTGAACTGTGCTGAGATAATACAGGCAGACAAACAACGAAATATTGTCTTACGATGTATATTAAAAGTGCAGTGCCTCGATGTAATTATTAGTCGAGGCAATTATTTGGTACATCAATTGCATTGATTTCAATTTCTATGCTCTTGTCGTCTTTATTTGCAGGAATATTTCGCGTAACGATTTTTTCCCGAGACTTCTCACTTTCAAATAAATGCGCGATCTTTTACGGCGTTTGTTACAACTAGAATATATTCTAATATGCTGCTCGAATTTTTAACTGAAAAAGATTTGCAAGCGTATAGTAATTACGTGGCTTTGTAAAAAGCCTTACATTTTAAAAAGCAACATATATAAATTGCACCATAGGAGTATGCAATACGAGTAGATAACATCAAAGTATCTTTTGCGCAATATTGAAGTAGTATTAAAGACTATTTTCCCATAAATGTGAAATAGTCCGTGATTTCGTTAAAAGCTTCCTTTTCGTTTGACAAACAATTTTCCAATTATCCTTAAATAGTTCTTTAACTTGGCATAATTAAAATGTATGAAATAAGTGCTATAGCTACGTTGTAGATGCACTCGAAGTAGTTCTTAATAAAATAACAAGAATTTAAACGTACACTTGAGCTTTTGAGATTCGATCAATTGAGTCTAAGCCGAAAATTTGTTTTATTTTTCATATTTTTACTCTTAATAAATTATAATTAACTGCATTAGTGATTGAACGCTATATTTCGAAATCTCGTTAAATAATCAAATATTATGAAAAATTAGAAGCTAAAAACGTGGCTAAAAAAATTTTAAATAATCTTAAAATTTTACGTGCGTGGATCGATGCACCATTTAACGTCTATATTTCTAAACGTTGCAGTTGAGCGTGTAGTTTTAAACATTAGAAATCTACGTATTGTATTGCGCGTAGTTAATCTCTTACCTTAAATAAAGTGAAATTTTATCCTTAAAGTAAACATTATAAGACGTTTTAAAGTTCTGAAGGGACGTTTTGAAAGAATGTTTTTCGTTATATTTTCGTTGAAATTTCGTTATAATTTAGAAAGTTCGTCGACGAAGATAAGATTGTTTTCCTGCTCAATGGTGTAAGTTAAATAAAAGGAAAAGCTTACTCGATGCATTATTTTCCGCTAAAAAGAATCAGCGGAAAATACACGTCCGTTGAGCAAAGTTAAGGCAATCACATTTGAAAGTATAATGAAAGTTTGCTCGTCTCTGGCCGATCGCACATTCAACGGCAAACGAATGTAACATTACCGCGCGGAGTTCGTAAATTTACGAAAGTAAATGATTTTGATCGCCGAACGCAACAAATTAAGAATCCAGACAGAGGACTCTACGAACTTCTGCATGGATTTGCAGAAATATATAAATAAAATTATTGGAATATGGAAATGTAATTATGAATTTAGCGCAAGTTCATGGGAATGGGAAGATTGAGCGATTTCGATAAGCGTTGATGTGTGCCTATCGAATCGCCCGGCAAAATGTAACGAGTTTGCCCTTTGGCATTCCACTTGAAATGCCACTTGAGAAATTGGCCAGTACTCGTTGCCGGCCTTGGGTGCGGCTTGCGAACTCGCGCGAATAAGCGAAGGATTCCCGACGTTGAACGGCGTCTCTTGAGGAGGATCTCCTTCTCCTCTTCAGCCGTAGAGGAGAAAGGAGGAGAAAGAGCGAGAGAGCACCGAGCCTTCACTCGATGTGGAGTGACAAGTGCTGTTGGGGTCGTGAGCTCGCCTGGCATCGACACTCGTAAGATCGCGTGCGGCGGGAGCAGCGCTGCGCGTCCTACGCGACATTCCACCCGCGTACGAGTGCGGGACGAGCGCGAAGCGGTTAACGCGCCCGAGAGCGAGAACAGCAGGTTGTCTGCTGCCTCGAAGACTCGCAAGACTCGATCAGTGCAGTTCTGACGGCCGGGGCCGTAGCCGCCGCTCCTCGTGGGAATGATCCGAGCGAGTGCTCCGGGAGATGGCCGGCGACGAGCGCCTCGACTACACTCCAACGGTTCGGTAGTGTTCCTACCAGGCGACGACCGGAGGACGGTACCGAGTCGCTTCGGTTTTACAGTGCGATCATTGATGTTACGCGTTGTACGTGTCGTTTTGGGATTTTGCGAGGGCTCCGGTTTCTCCAAGAGCGGAAATCCTTGCTCTTCGGAAGGTCCATAACTGGACCGGTCGAACAGTATCGTCTGTTATTTCCTCTCTTCGAGTTTCATAGATTTCACTTTACCGATGAATATCTCAGCGGAATTTAACTGCTTCCTAGGATGAATGTTCCGCTAATGGTAGTCTTGAAATCATAACGATGATACGTTTCTGTACCCTTCTGTATCTAACTTTTTAGAACGTATATTTGAACACTGAATTTAAGTACGGGCCTCTCGCGCGATAGAAATAGGGTGTCGAGCAGACTGTTGGGAAAATAACCGTTGGGAGAATAACAAATCCAAGGCCCTTTTAACTTTTTATATTACATTAGCTCGCGTCAAAGCCTTTTGCTAAAACTTTAACTTAAAACTTTAATTCAGGCTTTTCGTATTTTCAAACTGCTCTACTAAAAGTTTAAATCCACTGCTTATCGAAGTTTGCGAATTTAAAGTTAACTTGCGGCAGTCGTGCATCTCTGCATTAAAGTTGCGCTCGACATTAGCCTAGCATTATTTTTAGACGTACTACAGCTAGTCGCATCATTTCCTCATTTGTACCGACGCTTCCTTTAAACAAACTGAATCACCACCTCACCCACTAATGACAATTGGCAATGAACGAACGGCAATCAAGTCATTAATTCATTAATTTATTAAGCCGGATTTTAACGCGTTAGTAAGTACTCGTAATATATCATCCTGCTCTTATCGATGTTTTACATTGAAATGCGAAACAACCGAACTTTTCCACGTGAAAAATATTTCATATAATTAATGTCAATTTCTTATCTCTTTACTCACGTCCATAAATCACATCGCGTTAAGAGAAAAACACAGTGTGATATTGTCCACGCACAAGTATCTCCCCAATAGATATAAAATACGCGAACGAACTTTTCGTCATTTACATGACGTGGCATGTAAATAATATTTAACTGACAAAAATAAAATCGCTCAATACGTTTTACATTATTTGCCAATGGTTACGCGAACGCGTACAAATAGTGCTTTCTTCTTTACAAAATCATTAATTGCGAGATAATTGCGAGTTATTACATTAGGATGTACGTTTTATTGGCCTGAAACTTATTCCTGCACTGAACCGTCCACCGTTGGATACGCATCGTTTATACACGTTGCGCGGGACGTTTTTCAATTTTCATCGTAGACTTCTATTCTATTTCGCTGCGTTCGTTATGTTCCAACGTTAATAATAAAAATGCATTTCACTTGGTAAATAATATTGCGTCGAGTGTCTTAGCTAGCTCGAGTCGCGCTTATGTTCATCAATGAACGCATTTATAAAAGTAACTTTGTATGTCGAGGTCGATATAACAGTTTTCTTTATTATTTCGATAAAAAAGTGAATCGTAATTTGATGCTGGAATTCGGAAGAAAGAAGTCTTGGATAAGCGTAAGTTTTGAAAGACCGGACAGAAGAAGTATGTGATTTTTACATTGTAAATTTACGAACCAACTCTCCGTGTAGTTTCCGAGCGTCAATGCCTTGATAATAAGACGACGATCTTGAAAAGATCATGTTTCAGTACCGAATAAGTATGCGAAATGTAAGTTTTTAACCTTTATAGCTCTGATATTCGAAGAACTTGAACTTGTGTTAATTTTGGACATATTAAAAATGTTGGATTTTCAGAACAATGCCACCCAAACGAATAAATCGGCTGTTAATCCGCGTACGAGACGATCCTTTGCGACAGCAATATTCTCAATTCTGTTTTATTATTAATATTTGCGTGTCTCGAATCGACGATCAGCAAGGAAATTGCAAATTTAACACGATCGTCTCGATGATCAAAACAAACGAGACTTACTATTGTTACGGCTCGTTTTAATATGATAAATTCAGGAAGGCGCGATAAAAATAAGAACGACGTTGAGAATCGCAAGTTTATTAGAACGGAGAATTCGCCAAAATTTACAAAATCAGTGCTTAATAAAAAAATATGAAAGCGGGAGTGCCCGCAGTGAGCAAAAACGACGACCTCGGTAGATGAGACGGAGTCGGAGTCCAGCGCAATCATCCGACTGCGGTAGACTGCGAGTCGCCCTCGCGGTCTACCTTAACGATCGAAGAAAACGGCCCTCCGGGTAACACGCGATGCACTGTCGCGACTCGTCCTCCCCCTCGCGCGTGCAGTACCCAATAACTCGAATATATGTACGCGCCACTGCAGCGCGTGGAATTTGTAGTCGTTGGTGTAGAAGGCGGAGGTCTCAGCGATACCCTTACAACGACTTGAATCGAGGAAATTTGGGGATCTTACACGCGAAGCGAAGTCCTCCTTTTTTATTGCGGCCGCTGAATCGTCGGATTGTTCCTCGGCTTTCTCTTACTTCCTTGTTTCTGCGCGTGATTTACATAGCGACGAGTTTATGTCTCGTCAAGATTTATGTACAAAGATTTTGCACGTCGAGCCGTGAGAATACGACGGAGCTTTGTTTGAAGAATGTCAATGGCGCGTCGCGCGAGTTTAATGAACGCGTATATAGTCTTGGGGAGTGAGGGATCTTTTCCCTCCTTCATTTCGAGCGCGTACTTTGAATTTCAATTTCAGTTTCACCTTATAGCTATGAAAAACGTATAATATTCAAATGTGGCGAAGTTATTTGCACGAGTGTCGCGACGATGCTGCGCGACGATGAAGAGAAACCACCGAGTATCGATTCACATTTTCCGTTCACAATTTTAACATGTCTGCTCGTGTATTTACTTAGGCGCT
The DNA here is from genome assembly GCA_018907045.1 of Wiebesia pumilae. Taxonomy (NCBI): domain Eukaryota; kingdom Metazoa; phylum Arthropoda; class Insecta; order Hymenoptera; family Agaonidae; genus Wiebesia; species Wiebesia pumilae. The sequence continues at coordinate 3,505,890 of JACCHZ010000107.1, forward strand.
TATCGTCAAACTTGAATGCCAAACCTTGGATTGTAATATTGTAATTCTCGCTATTTGTGTCGCAGTGTTATCCGCGTTGTCCAGTGACCTTCTTTTATACTACTGCTGTATATTATCGTTAAATTCATGTAGTCGGAGTATCGGTAGAAGAAATTGTAAGAAGTTCGGTAGAGCGATTCTACACTTTTAACTCGTTGGCTTTTTCTCTATTTATTACATTCGAACGCGTCTATATATAAAATTACTTAATACACCAAGTATTAAAAAGAATTATGGTCGCATTTACCATTGGGCTTTGAGTTGTGCATAAAAAGCACTTTCACGGTTTGCTTCATTGGACGGTATAGGAAAGAAGACCATTCTTTCTTTGTGAGCGAAAAACATAATTAGGCACAACTGCTTACGCGCGATATTTCCTCTTGGGCGTGACCTCGGTGCGATAAGAAGTCATCTTCTGGTCGGTGATGCCTCAACATCTAAGTGAGCGCGAGCTGCACACGAAAAGCCGTCCGAACTCGTTCGGGCGATTGCCTTCCCTCTTGGTTGATTTTGCGTCTCGAGGGCGTCGTCGCGAGTACATCCACGACACCAGAAACCCAGAAACCAGTAACTGTCGTACCGGCGCTTAGGCCGAAACCATTGACAGTGCCGTAGCCTCACCCTCATATCCCCGATGCGCCCAACAGCATCGCCGATAATAAAACCGTGTCGGTGCGTCTAAGGGTCAGTGACGCAATCCTCTCTTGTTACGTTCGTTAAATGAGCTTTGTCACCTAATCCCTATCGCGAAACGCGCTCTTTCCAAGTAGATATGTCGCGTCTTTCGTTATGCCCGTTACTGTGATTTATACAACTTTATCGGCCGTCAATTCTTATTCAAGCTTAGTTATTTCGTTTGAAGAACAGTACGCGCTTAAGGAAGTCTCATTTAACGGCATAACACTTCGTTAAATCTTATTCGCTTTTTATCAATTCGAACGTTTTTTATCAATGCGCGCTAACTGAACTACAAATTAAGAGCAGGTTTATTACGGGTTTATTAAAAACATTTTATTACGTTTATTTTGAAGAAGTATTGCACTCTGTACGTGTGGATCCACAGGAGTTGAATGAAAATTGTTGCGCCCGAAGACTTTTATAGTTTCAAACTCGTTCTTTATGCGAAATTTAAAATAAACAATTCTTATATCACGAAGGGAAACCAAGCGCGAATTGACAAACATTTACGTGGATTAATAATTATTTGAAATACACTTTCTTATTATAACGAAACTGTTATTTCGTAAAGAATCGAAACACTTTTAATATAATTTTGACGTCGCTCTCTTCCTTTTGCGTTAAACGATATTTTTGCGTGAAAAAAAATTCAATACATTATCATCCGTTCCAATTAAACCTACAATATACTATTCATAATAAAATGTTATTGCCAATTTCACATTGTTGTTTGCCTTTAAAGCAGCTGTGGCACTGAAAATTTGCGTAATAATCGTAACCGGCAAAGAATATATATCATTGCGAATTATTGAAAGTTACAAGTGATTGAAATTCCGATATACCGTCCTTGATAAATCATTGTGCCTTTTCAATATTAAATCACTAAAAAGGTATTTAAGCGTTGAAAAAATATGTTTCCATTGCAAGTCTGCACGAAAGCAAGAATCGTAGACATCGGTCGGATTGATATAAGGCCGCTACATTTCCTTTTATGATAATAAATCCTCATATTTCGCGTTAAATGAAGCTTGGTAACGAAACCCCCTTTCCAGCGATACAAAGTTAGCGGCTCCTCTCTAAGCATTTTATTATAGTGAAGCATTTCAATGTCAATCAAGTGATTAAAGCATATCTGAGAGTCGTGAATTCCAAGAGAAGGCGCGCGCAGCCGCTGCCGATTCTTCGTTCAATCGGATCGGCGACGAGGGTCGGCGAGAGGGAGAGAGAGCGAGACTCTGGTTAAAAAAAGAAAAGAAACAAGGGGAGTGACGGGGACCGAAAAAAGTGCTCTCGATGCTGCTCCAGGAAGCCCGCGTGTGCGCCCAAGTGCCGTCCCGTAAAAACGAGGAGAGCAAAGAAGTTGGCGCTGAAGAAGGAGGAAGAAGCGCTGACGGGCCAAGATGCTAGAGCTCGTGCAGCAAAGGACCAACGGAATTTCGTGGCGGCCCAGGGCCACGGCGGAAGGGGCGCCAGCCTCTCAACCAGCGGTCACTCGTCTACACCGACAGAGCCCCGATAATTTCGGGACGAAACCGCAGCAGCAACGCCAGCAGCAACGCCAGCAGCAGCGGGACGATCAACGACGCGTCCTCGCGAGAAAAAAATCTGCGCAGCAGAGGCGATGGACGAGGAGTGGTCGAGGCCTGCTGTGCTCCCTCGGGGGCCTGAGCTGCGACGATTATTACAGCCCCGACACGCTCGGCACCTGGAAGTTCCATCGGGTATCGCGGCTCAGGTATAATTTGCGTCCCTCGATCATTCGCATTTTTTCGCACTTTTCACGAAGGAAGTGGGAATAGGAACTGCCGCGATCGCATGGGAAACCCCGCGCACCTAAAGCCGAAACCTAAAGCCGCCAGCCGTTAGGCCCACGCTTCTTTTGCGGCTGACGATATTTATTCTCTCGCTGGCAAACTCCTTTTCGAGCAAATCCTTCCTTCTGACCTTCTCCTCGGTGATATTGCCCCAGAACATTTTCCCCTTCGATTAATCATATCGCGCCCTCGGAGATTTCCCCTAATTACGTAACACTGTCTTCGTAAAAGAAATCTGATCCTCTGGGTGAGGAAGCAGCGGGAGATTATTAGGGTAGTGTTCGACAATGCTCCGTCATACTTTTATTTTCTAACATTTAATCCTGGACGAGCAGTATTATTGTTCTAATGGTAATTTCGAATAAAACGCTCTTTCGTTGAAAATAAAATTTACTCATAAGCATAAGGAGGATTTTACACTTTGTTATGTCGTTACGAAAGAAACGCGCAAAAGAAACGTAAAAGAAAGCACGGATGCATTGGTAAATTGAATATTTACAATATTCAACTTTCGCAAAACTGTCATTAGATGCTGAGAAGAGTCCGAAGTTTCCAACGTTGGAACTCCGACAAAAATTCAATATCTTAAAACTTGAAATTTCATTAAAAAAACTACGCGAACCACATAACAATGATGCAATATTAACAACAGAACGATATAAATAAACCCTGAAAGCACCCCCAAAATCAACCCTTATTGGAGGATGAAAAATTTGAAAATTTCACTAACTATTATAAACGACAATCAAGAAATTTGACTAATAAAACCGACTAATAAAAGAAATTTTATTGCACAAAAAACCTTATTATAAACAAATAGAAGATGCGTATGGGTACATGCAGTGGACCACCTCGTACAGTGCTCTAAAAAAATACGCACTTGCGACTCCCACATAATTGTTTAACAAAATCGTGCTATTGGGATTCCACAACTTTTCATCGATGAATTATGTTACTGATGTAATAATCAACGAATAACATAGCTAAAACATTCTCTAAATGACTCCGTACGTATACGTACACCGTATAGCGCTGCAATTTCTTGTTAATAAAAATATGTTTCCCGGGCATTCAAACAAAACAACGTTTTGTTTCTCATATCAAAGTGAACGAATACAAGCCAAGTATCAAAAAAATCAGAAATTCTCGTCGTAATTAATAACAACATTGAACAAGTCGACGCTTATGACATACGTGTATCGATATACCGCGACCTGTTTTTTCGAGAATATCGTCGATCGTATCAAAATGAACAAATAACCCCAATAGCAACAATATCAGAGGTTCTCGTCATCGTTAATGACAACGTTAAACAAGCCCACCGTACACGTTTAAGCCATGTATGTCATCTTATACACATATGACCAACTAACGATATTTAATAATAAAAAGTTGAGAAATGTCTTGGCACCGTATTTTTATTAACAATAAATGCGCTATACGGTGTACGTATACGTACGGAGTCGTTTAAACAATGTTATAACTATGACGAGAATATCATTTTTTCTTGAAAATTTGTTTATTTGTTGACTATTATATCAGTAACGTAATTCATCGATAAAAAGTTGCCAAATCCTAATAGCTTTTAATAGCATGATTTTCTTAAGCAATTGTGCGAGAGACGCATGTCCTCGTCGGTATCGCATTAAACATGTTTATCTGCGGATGCTTTTTGTAATATTCCTAAATATTTTGTTGATTTGTTATTATCGTTCCTTTTTTTTCTTTTTGTTCCTGGATATTATAATTTTGTGGTTTCTTTAATTAATCATTATTTGCTTATAATAAGGTTTTTTGTGCAATAAAATTTCTTTTATTAGTCGGCAATGATTGTCGTTTATAATAGTTAGTGAAATTTTCAAATTTTTCATCCTCCAATAAGGGTTGATTTTGGGGGTGCTTTCAGGGTTTATTTATATCGTTCTGTTGTTAATATTGCATCATTGTTATGTGGTTCGCGTAGTTTTTTTAATTAAATTTCAAGTTTTAAGAAATTGAATTTTTGTCGGAGTTCCAACGTTGGAAACTTCAGTCTCGCGTTAGATGTGTTCTTGATTATTTTTCGCGTAATGTATCAATTAATTAGGCATTCTTTTGAATTAGCCACTAATACACATATTAAAAATTTTATACCGTAGATTATTTATAAAATGTAGATCTGTATACGAACTTTACGGTTGTATTTCTAACGGCTAATAAATTCCTTATACGATGATGTGCGTTAAAAAAATGCTTGCAAACATTTCTACATCTGCATATTAACGTGTGCAAATGTATGGTTGTTTAAGAATTTCTTTTAATTCTTCTTCAAAGTTAAAAAATTTTTATTAAATTTTTGTATACTTTTACTTGTTTACGCAAAAAGGTTAAAATGAATTTGATTTTGAAATTAATCTTAGATTTGACTTATCGGATAAATTCTAATTGAATTTTTCAATATCTTTCTAATACTAATCAGGAATTATATTTAGAAATCGAAGTGGTATTTATTGAAGTTGAGCGATTAGTCCAGGTACGTTCTTCTTATGGCTAACGCAAAGAAATTGCAGATAAAATCAGATACTTTCATTTATGCGAGTAAAGTATCTGTAACTTAATGGCAAGCGTAATCACTTTTTGCGTTATGGCCAAAGTGTTGCATTGGTTGCGTTGGTGGATCGGACGAATTTTTAAGTTTGTTGCGACATACGATACTTATTATTTCTATTGCTTTATTTAAATTACAACTTTAAAGCTGTTTCTAATATAAGCCTCGTTTATTTTTATATTATTGCTTCAACGGAAGGCTTTTTCGAAAAATTGCCGCGAGCTAATAACTAAGCTAAGAATCGATTCGCGGTTTAAAATCTCATGCAAAGATTTCCTAGCGTCGAAAGAAACAGAATGTATTTTTAATTGTCGTGTGTATTTCATAGGATCTATATTTATCTTGTTGCGGATTTAAAACAAAACACCAAATGACGTATTTCGGAGGCTTGACGCGTTAAATCGAATGGGAGGCCGAAAGACGAAGACTCCGAGTGCCTTCGTTTGTAAAGACGATGGGAAAAAAAGAAAGCACCGACTGCGTAAATGTTTCGCGCGATAATAGTCTTAATATTATAAATCAGAGTGCAAGGGTTGTCTCGAGTTCTCTTATCGTATCTCAGCGGAGAGAGTTGGCGCTAAGCCGGGCAAGGAGTTCGAGGCGGCCTCGTCGTTAAGAGAAATCGTTACGTCCTAAATCGTTGGCGGCACTTACACCATCTTACACATCCATCCACTTACGCGGTACACGGTAATGAGCTAATAGCAATGACGAACGAGCGGCACGAGCAATAATCGATAAGCAAGGCGAGCTCGAAAGCATTACGTCGTGACGCTTGCGACAAAGCGCAGGTCCTCGAGAAGAAGTCCTCGCGAGGTGTTTCTGCGTCCCGGGAATTTCACCCTCCGACGCGCGATCATCGCTGGTATCGCGGTTAAATCGGCGAGCACCAATTGGCCGCTGAGCGTTGTGGCACTTTCACGTGGGGGATTGCCGTGCATTGTTAAAACGAGGGTCTAACGGTCCTCACAACCGGTTCTGGTCTAATTAAATGTCTTTAAGAATAGACGAGCGTCGCGATGGTTCGGTGCTTTTCCTTTACTTGTGTAAACTACAGACCTTTTGTGTAAAAAGCGCGAGGTGCCTGACCTCCCCGAAACTACCTGACGTTTCTTTTACAGAAATTCTATTTTACTATCGGAATTCGCGCTCTTTGAAGTCGTTCATTTTGTAGTCGGTCGAATAGAAGTTTCGCCAGCAAGAATTCAAAAAGCTGATGCACAATTATTCGAAAAATAAATACAACCTAACGTTACGTGGGTTGCTGTGGGCATCATTGAAAAGACATTCGATAGACGTATTCGATAAGTGGAACAAAAGGAACGTTAATACTTAAATGATCCGGTCTGTTTGGTTTTATTTAGTTTTCGATAACACAAATTATACGTTAATTGAAGTTGTAACTGTTTTCAAAAGTTCCTTATCGAGACAGAAAATGTTTGCATTTTTCATTTAAAATTTTTATTTAAAAGTGAGATAAGCCCTCATATAGATCATAATGGAATGGGAATTGTATGATTTATCGATCACAATTGTGCCAACGAATAATAATGAAAAAGCATTCTAATGCACGCAAGGATTAACGAGTAAGAGTATGATCAATCATAATTAGATATTCCAAGTAGTTTACGTTATCGTCGTTATTATTGTAGAATGAAACCAGGGTAGATATCGTGCATTCAACTCCATTCTCTATGAATATTTAGAGATATTCATTTGCGAATACAGCGAACTACTCTTCGAGTAGAAATACTAATTGAGTCCCGAGCAACGTATCTCGCTGCTTCGTGCATTTTCCACGGATTGATAATTAACAAAGGTTTCGTGTAATAGTCATCCAGTGACTATTGCCCGTTGCCAAATATAGGCTTATGGTAGTTTGTGGAAAAACCCTCTTCAACTGCCGTAACATTTTCGTGCTCTGATCGTTATTGCTGGGGAATTATAAAACGTCGTTTTATCTACGGATTCTTTCTTAGTAGCTTTCCAGTAGCAAAAAGTAAACGTTTAAAATTCACTCGCGAGTAAGCATAATCGAAATAAAATTTATCGCTAAAGTCTAAATAATTTATCGACATTGGTGATAAAAGCTCGAAACCTCGTTGCTGCTTTATATTTTATAAGACTCGGATATTTGCATTGAGCGCGACGCTACGCGCGTGATAATCATTCATCATTAGACTGCTAATCGTGAAGTACTTCACTTATGTCACTGAACATCGCAGACTCTTGTTGGAAAGCTACTTTGAGGCTAAACTTTGAGAAATATCTAGGTGGGTGGCCCAAGAACATAAGAAAGACGGAGATTCCAGTAGAATGGAAATTAGAATATCAAGAAGAAGGGAGAGTAAAAATTCTTTGAATCGGAGTAAAGAGGATCCCGGCAAGTGTCTTCTCTCCTGTCATCGAATGCCCGCATCGATCGATAGTGGACATAGAAAAAAGCTCTCGTGGCGATCGTCGCGGCGACGAATGGATCGATTGGCACGGGGCCGAGGATTTGCGGCGGTGACGACATCAGCCGTTGGATCGACTCCGAGACTCCCGCGCGTCGCGACGATCCCGTTGCCCCGTACCAGAGTCCCACATATCGCTCTCAATTCTCTCTCCATCTCTCTCTCTCTCTCTCCCCCACCCCCTCTCTCCCCCTCTCACCCCCTCTCACCCCCTCCCTCTCTCCCCCCCTCTCTCCCTCTCTCCCTCTCTCCCTGTCTGTCTGTCTGTCTGTCTGTCTGTCTGTCTGTCTGACAAGCTTGGCCTTTGTGCTTTTCTTCATTCTTCATTTCAAGGCGCCTTTCTCTTTTTACTTTTCTCGTATACGTTATTCATTCCGCAGACGAGCTTACGCTGGTATGCGCTCGATGATTTCATTTGTTAAATCCTCTTCGTGACGTTGCGCCTATTTCATAAGGCACTATTACTGTCTCGTAAATACTTATTTTATAGCGAAACAAGCTGCTCCTGAGCCATCTCGTATAAATGAATATATACGAATAATGTAACTACAAATCCAACAACTAAATCTTCCAAGTGAATCTTTCGGCATTTAGTCACTTTTTTTTTATAGGGTATTTATGTTTTAATTTTATATTTAAATTTTTTGTCAAGTTTAGATCGAGCATGCGCGACATTAGTCCATCAAAAAGTGAATCATCTCTTTGTTGAATTTTGTCCCTCCAGCTAAATGTTTTTACAACATTTATAAATTAGGGAGTTAATTGAGAGATAATTGCATAAGCTTTTGGAACATTTAAACTTAAATGCAAATTTAAGACAAAAACGATAATCTAATTTCATTATTTATCAGTTTGTTATCATTTTTTTGACGATTATCGACAATTGGCAATGATTAATTTCCAAGAGTTGAGGATTCATAGATTTCACTTCACGTTTACAGATACTTAGCGTTTTACTAAATAGATGTATTTAGGATTAATGGCTTTCGTTGTAATTAATTTATTTGCCACAAAATTTATTTTCTCTAATGCTTGGCTTACGAGTACGGAAAATGCAATAGAAAAATTAATATAAAGTCTAAATTAACTAACTACAAAATAACTACATTATAACCGAAACGATTTTTCTTCTTTTCTGCCTACTATTTCTAAAGTATCAATTATCTTTATAATACCGTACCTATAATTTTGCAGTGCAATCGTTAATCAATGCTGATTATGCATTTAAAAAACAGTAGGTGATCTAATGCCAATTAAAGAACATTAATTTATTAAGCGTTTGTCGGTGCCAAATAATTTAATCCGATAATTCATAACCAAGTCATTCGCTACTTATTTACATCACGATGTAAAATTAATACGGATCATTTGTCAACGCGCGTATAATAATATCAAAAATATAATCAGCTTAGTGCACACGTGTATTTCTATAGGCAAAGTGAAGGCCTAATTCGAAGACGTTCGGTAAGCAGATGTTCCATTTAATTGCGAATCCATTTACTTTGATGTAAGAAAAAAGATCTGACATATATAGCTAAGTCAGTAACAATTGCGGTACTTAGTATTGTGAAGTGCCATGTCGTATATGACATTACCGATGTCGGCTTCGACCTTCCTCGCGCTATATGCTTTGCGTTGCAAAAATTATATGGAGTATTTAAGCTTATGTTTCGGCAAATTGTGAATATTTGTAAAAGAATGCCCAAGAAAATTTAACATCTCGTGGGAAAATGATCATAAAAATTCGACGATGCAATTTGTTATTGAATAAAAATTGTCTCGTATAATTTGAGCAGGACAATAGCTGCGTTAGTTAGTTAGTTTGTTCTCGCAAGTTCTCGCAATGTGCAAATTTTTTGAAAATTTACTCGTAGGCCCATTACGTAATGTAGAACGCAATTTTAGAATTTTTCTCTCGCGTATTTTTTACTATATCTTTGACACGTAGAAACATCGATCAAAATTGAAAAGTTTTACTACGCCTAACTTTATGACAAATCTTTGCAATCGATCCGAAACTTGTCACGAACATTGCCAAGGCCTTTAAAATTAAGAGCACTTAAAAATGAGTTTTGCACGAGCCGCGGTGTTCTCTCGCCTACGAGCGAATTCAGACGAGCCAATCAAGGACTTCCTCAACGCGCACCTGTAGAGGTTGCAAGGCGATCGCTCGAGGCGCGAAAATTCCCGGGTTACACGTATGTCGGGGATCGGCGCGGGTCGCGTCGTCGTTCTTCGGGGCAGCGATCGCGCGTTGCCGTTGCCCAAGCGAACCCTCGCATCGGTTCGCGCTCGATTCTCTCGCGTCGTTTTTTATCCGTTCCGAGTCACGGAGAAACGACGACGAGGCGAAGGACGTCGCGCGGCACGTGCGCCAACTCCGAGCCGCCGTTTAACGCGAACCGTACACCGCACCCGTGCACCGGTGGCCAAGGCGAGGAGGCCTCTAGGATTCGCGCTCCGCTGCGTAAATCGCTCCACGCGAGAGTGACCTTCATTCCCATACCCGCTCGTTCAACGCAGCGCGAGCGGGATCTTGGAATATTCGAGTTAATCGAGTAACGAGACACCGACACTGCGTATCGAAGGCGTAACTTGGATCCCCTAGTTCACTATGCTTAGTTACTTCGAGAATCGAAGTGACTCCAACCGATGTACCGGCAACATTGAAAGACAAAAGAAGCTTATGTCGAAATTGGCAACTACGACGTATACGAGGATTATTTGCCGAAGGACATTATACTACTCGTGAGACTGATTGCGCTATCGACGTTCTTCCACAAGAGTCCCAAGAATCACATCGTGTACCATGAAACATTCTAAGAGCTTGTGTTGAAATTCGTTATTAAGGTCGGCATAACGTCTTGCGACCGAAATGTCAAAACGTATCGCAATATGCAGGGTGTGGATCTTGGGAACTTTTTTCTCACAATGAGCGCATTATCTTTGATTAAACTTATGAGAAACGCCCAAAAATTATGCAAAAATTACACGCAGTTCCCTTGAGAGTCAGGCGGTTTGATGGAACAGTTGGTAGGAAGCAGCGCGTATCCTGTGAAAGGCTAATGAAATATGCATAAAGGCGCTCTCAGCGTAAAGTAAGCAAAAGAGAAAGAGGCGAAAGAGGCGAAAGAGGCGAAAGAGGCGAAAGAGGCGAAAGAGCGAAAGAGAAATATATAAAGAATATTTAAAAGAAAAGCCTGCACTGCACTTGTGCCGACACGCACGCTACTCGCGTAATACCGCGCAACGATATCGAACAACGTGCGTCACGCTGCTCGTTCATCTACAACTGCAGGGGCGCATCGGCTTAAGGGCAGGCTACATCCTAATCATATAAACGCAAGTGCGCGAGGGAAATTTATTTACTTATCTTTATTTATCTTTATGTACGAGCTACGCTGTTGAGATGATTTTATAAATTGATCTTTGTTGTTCTTGGCTCCGAGTGGGCGACTCTTCCGATTGATTGCCCCCATTCATCGCTAGGCGTGCGGAAGATCGCTCGCAAACAATGATAAATAAATAATTATTCTCCATTGTTATATCGACGCGAGCTAGCGACCAGTTGTTTTAAAGACTACGTCGCCGATGTCATCGGAATCCGCTGCTTTCTCGCGCTGAAAAATTATTGCCCGAGCACCAATTCTTAAAGCCTCGTCCTAAAATGTAATCCTAAAATGTAATCCTAAAATGTAATCCTAAAATGTAATCCTAAAATGTAATCCTAAAATGTAATCCTAAAATGTAATCCTAGAATGTAATCGTAGAATGTAATCGTAGAATGTAATCCTAAAATGTAATCGTAGAATGTAATCGTAGAATGTAATCCTAAAATGTAATCGTAGAATGTAATCGTAGAATGTAATCCTAAAATGTAATCGTAGAATGTAATCGTAGAATGTAATGTTGACGACGACGGAGACTCGTCGTCGTCGTCGTCGTCGTCGTCGTCGTCGTCGTTCCCTTGGAGTAGAGTTGAGTAAAAATACGTCTGGCCGGCTACCCGAGTAACAAACAACAAGAGGAATGCGTGGCGACGAGCAGGTGGACATAATGTAGGTCGCGTGGACCACGAGCCCTTCGCGCTTCTCGCGGCTCTAGAAGCAACGGCAGCAGGTGCCCGCGACTCGCTAATCACTCGCTAATAACGTCGCCGAGCGCAGAGTGTCGCGTTACGTATCCCCGAATAAAAGGGGAACGAGCGAACGCGTTTTCATCGCGGCTCCCGTGTATTTTCGCCTTAGCGCACCGCCTCGGGAGGTTCGGCTTATTGGGGGACGTCGAGCCGCTGCAGCTTGGCTTGAGTTTCACGGGTTCGGCCGCTCCAAAACGTTTGTTTATTCGGAGCGGGTATTGGTACCTTGGTAACCTGTTAGCCGACTGTTAGTGGATCTTTTATCCCCGCCTGCGAGGATGTACAACTTTTGCCGGCAATTACTTTGCATCGGCTATCTGGACCCGAACGAGATTACTATTCGCACTCCTCTGCTGGAGTGCGAACGTGCTGGCACCCTTTGGTACGAGTGCAGAGGGAATTCCCTCCGTCGAATTTTTATCCGCGGGGCCGAATCATTGGTGCTATATCATAGAGGTTCGGTGTCTGTTCGGTGTCTGTTCGGTGGCTGCTCGTACGCGTGAATTAAGTGAACTCTGGGTGTGAAGTTAAAGCCCGAGCCGCTTTAAACGACCGACGGTAATCGACTGATTTACGAGCTTACAATCGCTACGTAATCGTTACTATTTATTTTTAACGTTGCGCTTAAATTTAAATCGGTGCACGTATTTTTAAATGGGACATTACGCCAACTTGGTGGTATTTGGAGTTCGCGTCTTCTTTTCTCGCGACTTCGACGGTGCGCTACATCTCACTGGAAATAAAACCTTTCTCAAGCGTTCGCTTTGCACTCTAATTTGCAGTTTTACAATTAAACAGCTTACTCCTAAATAGACAAATGATCAATTTCAATAGCTGATAAGCTTTAAATGTGAATATTTAAGCACAATAAATGTAATTTAAATTGTATCGAGTTAACGTTTTCTAATATCGGTTGGCTGTTGCAGCTAAGATAATTTCAGCGATAATTTCAGAATTAATTTCGCGAGTAATGAACGAATTCATTCGTTTAAAGTCAAATTGCAGGATCGTTAACGCATACACAATCAATCGAAAATGGATTTTTCACATTATTTATACGCTTAATTCTACACAAATTTATAACATAATTAAATATTAAGTGTCTTCGTAAATAAAATGGGCGCGCACAACTAAGTGCTTAATTGCACTTAACGAATGAGTAATGCAGGTTCGATAACCGACTAAAGTCTGCCCCAAATGTGTCATCGTTTAACGACCATTGAAACTTATCCAATCTTTCAGCTTTCTGTACCGGTACTCGTTGATTTGCATAATTCTAAAATTAATATTAAATAACTTTGCGCACGCCAAACTAATGAAATTATTTTAAGATTAAATGACAAATGAACGATACTTATCGATGTTTATCAGCACCTAAATGATTATGTATTAGGGTTATTGCTATCGTGCATTCGCTTAAAACAAAAAGGAATATATTCTTAATTCGCTTCGTTCGGTAAGGTAACGTTTCGTTATATTTCATCATTGGAAAAATCTGCAAAAAGTTAAAAGATGTTAGGAGCGTTGCAAGAAGAAAAAAGGCCCGTGAATTACTAGAATTACAAATTATTACAAATTAAATTACAAAAATTTTAACGATGCTGTTACACCATTCGTAATTGCGTAGGCAACAGATGCCAGGAAAATTTGCAAGATTGATGCTTATCGTGAAATGTCCTTGCGCATTGATCTTGAAGTATCTTTCGCGCGTGTATTATGTACACGTGATTAGATAAGAAAAATATCGAGAATAATTGAAAATAAATAATAGAGCAAGCGAGAGAAAAGTGATCCGAAAAGCGCTTGTTCGTTGGTACATGCTTAAGCAAGTTTAAAGAGGATCGATAGCCCCTCTGAAGAAAACTCGGGGGACGTCTTTTTGAATGGGGCGTCCTGTTATAGTACCAGGCGATTTTTTTATGTCACTGCATTCTCGCTTTTAACCCGCGTCACCTCCTTCGATGTTAATCGCGCGCAAACCAACTGAAACGAAACGGCCAAGAGCGTATCGGAAAGAATAGCGAACGTCCCAGAGGAACTGTAACGATAAAAAAGAACATCGTACGTCCATGAAGCGCCCATTAGCCTAAAGAGAAAAGAAGCGCACTGCCAGACGAAGTCGGATCCAGTCCCGAGGCCTCCGCTCGGGCACAAGCGACTCGCCTAACATCTCGTTAGATCATCGGCCCTGACGTCATTGGCACAACTCGCATTGTCCTTCGCTGTCGATGTGGAAAAAGATCGCAGCGGCGTAGCGAGCGCCGAGTCATCCTTAGAGACGAATGTGCCAGGAACGTGTCGCGCGCGACCCTCTCTTCCTTTTGTGTTTACGTTCGCGTGCGCGTCCGACGCACGGAATACGATGCGTAAGAGGTGGCGGAGGAGGAGGAGGAGGAGGAGGAGGAGGAGGAGGAGGAGGTCCTCCTGGTTCCTCCAGGAGCCCGTTCTTTTGTTTACATCGACTCGCTGCTGCAGTGCACGATTATGCCTCGCCGATATACGCCCTCTTAAACTCCGCGGCATTTTTGCTGTATACGAGCAGCAGTGCTCTTGGTTTTAGTTGCTAACGAGGGCCAACTGAGCCTGGATTTCATGGGATTACCTTTTCGTGCGACAATTGTCGAAAATATTATGCGAAAGATAAGAATAACGGCTTCTCCAGCTACTTCTCCAGCTACTTCGCCTAATTAATATTCCCACCTTACTTTTTTACGCGTAAGAAAACGAAAAAATTCCAAATTAACAGGTGCGATGCGAGTTCGCATCGCACTTGAATGTGTAATACTGCTGGCAATGTGATACGTACCTTTTGTAAAGATAGAAATTAATCTAATTACCGGTGAAAAAGAAAATTATAAATGCCACAGCGGTGAACTCGATCATCTATTTACTTAAATTAAAGATTCTCGTTTTAATTTAATGTTTGCATCTCCTCGAAATTTAGAATACGAAACAAATTAACCAACGTTATCTTTCAAGGCGTATTGTACATATAACGTTCGTTGATTTTGAAAATTATGTGGTCATATCAAAAGTCAAATCATATAGGCAATTTGAAGCGTGATTCCGAGCGTTTCGACATTTATATTATTTATATTATATAGTTTCGATGTCATAAAAAACATCTATATTTCTTAATATCAACATTAATTACTCTTTATCAATAATAGTAATAATCGAAAAATCAATCGCTGAAATTTTCATCTAAATAAAAAGATTTGGTAACGTCGCTCCCAACGGCTATGTATATATAATTGTTTCCGTTATTATTTATCGTACGTATTCTCGAAATGGTAGAGAAGTTTGAATAAACTGTCTTACCATATTTAAATTCTGATATCCATGATTTATAAATGTGCTATATATTTTCAATATTAGACGATAAAAGCAATTATTTGAAGTAGTTTGCCGTTACCAGAGTTAAACCTTTGAAGTTTTTTTTTTTTGAAGAAATTTCATTGACCGAGCTTCCCATTTGTATTTTTTTGCTCAGCCATGAGGGGATGAGCGCTGGCGGTGATGGCAGTGGAAGCGGGTATGGCGGGGTTCAAGGCGGTAGACATACTCCTCCCCATGGATCGCCCACCCCCATGGATAAAGCGACCCTCAAGGTTCATCTTCCCAACGGTGAGTTAGTCCATTCGTATTTCGTTTTTCATTTAGCGAAACTTTGACGTGAAGCGGCACCCTTATCCTTTTATAACAAATGTAAAGCACGAATTCACTCTATGAAATTGAGAACCAGTAAAAAAGAGTACTTGCTTTTTCAGTTATAAATTTATGGCTCAGCGAAAACTATGAAATCATCTGTGCATTTACTTTCTTAAATGTTCTTATAATGATAGTTTAAATATTCGAATGTGATAACGGCAGATCTTCACTTTGATATGTTAAACCGATGAATCCTTATAAAATAACGTGAACGTCGATTCGTCGCGGCAAAGTCGCGACGCATGAAAGAAAGAATTATTAAAATCTTTGTAAGATACGACGTTTTTTTCGTATAAATAATATCTCACACTTTGCACATTTTCGTTGAAAAGCAAAGACTAAATAATGAATAATCATACAAAATAATGACAATTTAAATGATAAATTTCTTAAAGTTTTATCCGATATCATAAAATAGGAAGCGAACGTATAATGAGAAATAATACGATTTATATTCAAGACAAAATTGAAATGTATCGGGACTCGATTTCCAAAATTCTCCCAATACGTAATTTTATTTGTGTGACCCAGTGATGGACTTTGATCAATGTAATTCTATTGTAAAAAGACGTTACTTGTACTCTTATCGTATACAATGAGTAATTTTATTTTCAAGTATTTAATACCGCAGTGAAGAACCAAATCAGAGTCTGAATTTCTTTAAATATTTTCAAGCTTCCCTTGGTTTGAAACATCGATAAATGATTTTTTCCAAATTTGTCTAACTAATTATAAACTCGTTGTAATTGTAGGTGGTTTTAATGTGGTAAAGTTTGGCGATGCTATAGATGTCAAAGGAATCATATCATTGGTAACTACCAGACTGGCAGCAGGGACGAGACATTATAGAAATCTTTATGCCATGAGACTGCATCATCCTGGTTCTGGTGAAAGTTACTGGTTACATCAAGATACGACTATGTATCAGGTAAATCTGAATGATTTCCGTGTCTAATTCAATTTACTGCATTAAATTGTGAGTGCTTTATTTAAAAAATGCTTATAATAAACTATTAGTGTCATTTTTCTCTTATAAAGCATATGAAATTTTACGTAAGCAAAGTTTCTCCGTTGATTCCTCACTTTGGGGAATGGTTATTTTTATTTATAATTCACAATGATTTATGAGTTTTTCATGAGCTTTTAAAGTATAAAATTTCTTTTATTAAACATAATTATTTCTAGGATTGAATGTATGTAACCGAAGAACAAAATAAATACATTAAATATGAATATTCTCAAATCTTTTTAAAGAAAAGTTATTGTTGAATACAGGCAACTACTTTTTATATTTTAGGTTCAGGAGAAATACGAGAAGAAACATCCACATAGCGAATGGAGATACGAACTGAGGGTACGGTATTTGCCACAGAATTTAAACGATCTTTACGAAAAAGATAAAGTTACGTTTTATTACTACTACGACCAGGTAATTATAAATCTATGCATTTATTTAATATTTTGTGTTTTTTACGATATGCGCGTTCAAAGTCAAATAATATTACGATGAATTACGTTCAAAAATATACTTTTCATTATTACAGGTGAGGAATGATTATTTGACCGCGAATCATGTAACGTTGGATCAAGATGTTGCTGTTCAATTGTGTTGTTTAGAAATTAGATATTTCTTTAAAGATATGCCACAAATAGCCCTTGATAAGAAAAGCAATTTGGATTATTTAGAAAAAGAGGTAAGACTTAAATTGAGAATACAGTATCGTAGAGTAATTGAAATTGATTGGTAAAAAATTCAAAGGTTGAATTCATTTATTATTTAATTCAGTTTAAATGTATTTTAAATCTTACTACTGCACGTAATACGATTTTACGTCAATTATGAAACGTTTTCTTTTGTATGAAATTATTATTTCTTTAATTGTTAGTTAGTGAAGAATACAAGAGAGCGACCTGCTAATTACGCAGAAGGTTTTTAAAATATTTTTGTACATTTTTTTTTATCTTCAATGAGCACAAATAAAATTAAATCCAAAAATTTATTAATAAAGTTAGTAATATTAACAAGTATATCATAAATACTCAAGTTAAATAAATAAACTCTAAATAAATTCTAAATACATTTAAAACTACTACTGAAAAGTACTTTAGTAATTGTTGATCTTAAGAATCCTCAACTAAGCTAAGGATATTTATTTTAACTTACTGAAAATCAATATTTGCAGTACTAAAAGTACAAATCACTTAGTAGCTTGATAAAAATAATAAATATAACTGAATATTAGTTGTAAAGCTTTTAAATCTAAACGTTACGTCAATTTAAATTTATTCTTTTAATTTTTTAATAAATTAAAATGTT
Organism: Wiebesia pumilae; assembly: GCA_018907045.1. Classification (NCBI taxonomy): domain Eukaryota; kingdom Metazoa; phylum Arthropoda; class Insecta; order Hymenoptera; family Agaonidae; genus Wiebesia; species Wiebesia pumilae. The sequence continues at coordinate 3,523,630 of JACCHZ010000107.1, forward strand.
TATAAATGTGAAAACTCTTATTCATAAAATTTACTTAACCTAAATACGAAATTCTTTTAATTGCTTATGAAAATGAACTATCGTATTTCGTTTGTTGTGGAATTTATATGTAATGCAAATAAGGAGTATACTTAGTATCAATTATTTTCTACTTTTTAACAGGTTGGCTTACACAAATTCTTACCACGTGCAGTTTTAAATGGTATGAAACCAAAAGCACTGCGCAAACTTATACAACAGCATTTCAAAAAAGTTGCAGCTCTCTCTGAACTTGAATGTATGTACAAGTTTTTTGATCTTCTTCGATCATATTACAGGTTTGATCAAGAAAGGTTTATTTGCGCTTTAGGGGTAAGCTCTTTTCGTTCTATTTTAATTATAAAATTTTAAGGGTATATTAAAAGCCTTTACATCTTTTTTAGACGAGTTGGTCTATTCCTGTAGAACTAGTCATTGGTCCGGATCTTGGAATATCTTATATGGCTCATCGAGGTGGCACTGTTGTAAGTATATCACAGCTTTACAATTTGAATTCTAACATATTTTAGTAAGATCAAATATCAACAAATCTGTTTTTATACAAAATGTAAGTTAAACTTGTTTTAATGTTTAGCCAACTAGGATGGCAGAATTTACCCAAATTCAGTCAATACAAACACTTGTTTCTGACTGTAAAGAACACACAAAGGCATGCATAAAGCTTCGAGTAGCTGGTGCAGCTGAAACTCTCAGTATTACTTGCTCGAGTCTTGATCAAGCTGAAAGTCTTGCAGATTTGATCGATGGATATTGCAGATTAATGACTGGTAGCAATACTTCACTATGGAATAGAAAAGGTAATTAAATAATGATAAAGTTAAAAATCATCATAACTCTGGATACAATACATTTCTCTCTAACAATTTATGTATATAATGTTATTATATTAATAACTTAGACTTTTAACTATGAGGTACATTTTAAATATCGCTTTTTTATTAAAACACTAAAAATTGATTTATACAATTAAGTGAAAAAAATTTATATTGAAAAATACATCAAAATGAAATTAATTAGAAAGAATTGTTTATGATGATGTTCTTGAATGGAACCAATCAATTATAATTTCGAATGTTCGAATAATATACAAAATATATAATTATGACAAATAAAATAAATACCTTATAGCATGCAAATAATCAAATTATAAAATAATGTAGAAGAATGATTTTTTAAAGAAAAACAGAAAGTAGTTATTAAGAAATGCTCTTTATTCTAATTATCTTCTTTAAAATTACTAATAAAATTGCATGTATTCATTATAAATAAGAAAAATTTTATAAATCTTTAGATAATTTACAAGGAATGAGTTTTGTAGATAAAACATGAAAGAAATTAGTAAAAACAATTCTATAATTTAATTATTTACTTTAAAATGACTAATGAAAATGAAAGTATTGATTTTAAATGAATTAAATTTGGTATGTTTGGTTTTTAAAAATTAAAATGTGTATTTGACTTTTATTTTATTTAGCATTAATATTTTTTATACTTTACTGACTTTTAATAAATAATACACTTCATGACCTTGTACCTACTAAAAAGTAAATATCTAATAGCCCTGTACTACTCTGGATTTTATATTTTAACACAACTAAGTCTAATTATTTACACTTTAAGCTGCTTCTTGGAAAAACTATCCCTGTCCTTGCAAAGGTTTGTATCGGTGTCAATTTATTTACTAATTAAGATATTATATAAAAGTATGAATTCTACTTGTTATTTTACTTAAATAGATGCTCAACCACCAAAGTATCGACAAGATGGCACAGAAAGCCCTGAAAAAAATGTTAGTAAAACTGGAACAATTTTATCAGAAGATTATGCGGAAATCGTTGATGAAGAAGGAGATTATTCTACACCTGCTAGTAAGTTTTTTTTATATTAAAAAAAAAACACAGAATATGATTTTTAATTGAAATGTACTTAATGATTTATTTATAGAAAGAATAGAATTACATTACTCTATTTGTTTCATTCAATATATATTTCAATGAAAATAACCTAACATAATATTAAACTAACCCTACTAAGAGATTACAATTAATTCTAAGATTAAAATTTTCATTAAAAGTAAAATAAATTAGCATTTATATAATTTTTTAAATTTCTATAAGCATTCTTTTATTAATTTGGATATTTTTAACTTTAGAAAATTTTTTCTTTTTTTAATTATTATTCTCTCAAATTCTTCTATGGAACAAGGTCAAGTCAATTAATAATTTTTCTTAATAGAATATTCCTTTTATTAATATTTATAAAAAGATCGATACTTTGAAATAGTTTACAAGTAATAGTGTTATATGTCATAATATAAAGTGATTTATTATTAAAGAATAAATCTTTCATATCCTCAGCTCGTGATTACGAAATAGTCAGAAATCAAGTAGAATTAGGTGAAATCATTGGAGAAGGACAGTTTGGAAATGTTCATAAAGGTTCTTACAAAGGTCGAGATGGTCAGACTGTACCAGTTGCTGTTAAAACATGTAAGGTCGATGCAGATCTAGCAACTTCTGAAAAATTTCTTGAAGAAGCCTGTGAGTATGATCTTAAACAGTTTTAAAATATAAAAATTAAATACATAATCATAGGAATTTTATTTTGGACATGACAACAACAAAAATAATATTTTGATAATAATTTATGCATTATTATTCTAGATTTTTCAAAATTTCTTACAAATATATATTACTAGAGAAAATTATATAACTATTTTGGATCTTATTGCTTCTAAAAACAATCTATTATGCCTTTGATATCACATGCAATCCAAAATTCTGGTTGAGTCTAAATAATTGGTTAAATGTTTTTGCAGATGTTGTTTTGCCAACATTTAGATTTTAGAATTCATTCTAACCATAAATCATCTATCATCTCATGGATATATATATGTATAATAACAAATTTTATAAATGTAATAACTAAAATATTATACCTTAATTAGTTTCTTCACAATATCTGATATATAATTTATTTTTAATTCATAGCTTACAAATTTTAATTGTAAAATAATGTGCATTACTCTCACATCGATAACGATCTTGGTTTTAATATTGAGATTGCTTATTTGTCATGTTTCATCGTAACCATTTCTTTACAAATACTACGTAGTTTATTATTTTTAAAAGATATAGCAGATTATTCTAAAATTTATTTCTCTTACATTATAATTTCTTTATAATAATGGCTTATCTTTGGTGTTGTATTTGATTTCATTTTTAATGTTTAATAAGTTTAGGATCAAAAATTTTTTTATTTTGTAATATTTCCTTATTTTTTCTAATATTATAAGCATTATTAATATTAGTATTTTAGCACTGGTATCAGTGGTTAGAATTCTAGATTTCCATTAACTCAGAGATCACATTATAGATATTTGAAATTCATTATAGTAATATTAAAATAACTTTGCCATTTATTTATTATTCATAAAACTTATGTCTTTTATATCGCAATGAAAATGATTAAAAATTATTTTTATAAAATGTATTCAGCTATAAAAAGAGCATAATCAATGTTATGTACATTTGTCTTGTTACTTTTGTGTAAGCATTTATTCTTTTTTAAAAATCGATCCAATAAAAACGTTAAATGAATGAACATAATATAATTAAAATAACATAACATAAAATTAATTTTTATTATCTTTCAAAAACATACATTTCTCTTTACAAAGTTTTTAGATACTATTTATTTATATTACAAAAAATGATGTTAAAATCCTTTAACAAGAATGTAATCAAATTTCGTATAATAGAAAAATTTTTTTTACAATTCATTTGATAGATGAAAAATTCTAATCACTTCTGACAATTTAAAATAAAAAATCGTTAGAGAAAAATATCTTGCCCCATTGAAAGAAACATTTCAATTTTTCGATATTAACTATATTGCATACTACAACATTATCCCCTCCCCCGATCCTACATATGTGTTTTTGAAAGGACAATGATTTTGCCCATTACGTCACTGCAAGCATACTTTAAGCTGCCGTCGGTATGTCATCATCGATATGTGCAGTTACACGCATGCACGTGTTGGTGAAGCACATCAGAATTGCAAAAAGTGAAAAGCCTTGCGTGTAGAATTGGATGAATTATTTTAAATACGTATTTCAAGCTTAACTAACAGTATTTTAAAAAAGTATGATTTTGATTCAGTGTATATTTCAACCAGTTGTACAAAAGTGATAATTGCAGTATTGAACGTAATATATTCTTTTAATAAGTGATCTTTTCCTTTTCATTTGTTCATATTCCTTTTTTTAGTCAAATTCATATCGTGAACTGAATTTCATATTTTCAAATAATTTTCCAAATATTTATATAATCAAATTAATGCTGCAAAAACACCAACAAGTGTCAAATGTCATTTCATTAAAACAGTCTAAATTATTATGCGGATATGATGAGGACAGACATTTTAAATTGAATATCTTTGAAATTTGTTTACATTTTTCCTATTATTATGTATTGATTCGTACTCATTTGTAATTATGACAAGGTTTATAAAAGCATGGTATTATTTGAATATTCATTTGAACATTAACATGTATTTTCAGATGACATCACTCATCTTTCGTGTATGTGGTCATAATGCTGTAATGCGCGTGTCAAATTATTATCGGATCTCTAATTAAATTACATTTCTATTTTTGCAAGTTCGCGGTCGCTTATCTGTATCTAGAATAATACATTGTTGTACACAATTACCAGACCATCTTTCAATATTTGAAAATTGTTTAAAAACATTAATAGTCCATGATAAAAACAATCGTGTAAATGTATAGTACAAGAAATTACTTTGAAAAATGCAATAAATTTTTATTCATCCAAAGAAAAAGAAAAATTTGATTATGAACACATTTATAAATAAAAGTAGCTAAAATTGTTAAAAGTACTTAGTAATCAATTATGGTAAAAAATTCTTTATTTTGAAATATTTCTGCGAATTTTGTACCAGTGTAATTACTTAGAAAAAAAATGAAAACTTCAATATTTAGCGACGTTTATTCAAATTTTCAACGGATAAATTACCGAAAAAAATATATTAAAGGAAATATAAAATAATTGGTAATTTTAGTTAAACTACCTAATATTGTTAAATTCTATGGCTTGTACATTTACTTTAATGATGAATGATATTTTTGAAATATTAAGTAAATATTATAATGAAGCACTGCAGAAGAAAATTTTAGTATTTTGTATTTTAATTTAGTGATTGAGAATAATTTTCAGCAATATTACATTTGAATTACTTCGAGTATCTGCAATGTTTCTTTCTTATCGAACACACAATGTTGTTCGATATCGAGTGAAAAAATGATTTAAATATAAGATTCATGCATATCAATGTAATAAAAAAACACATAACATAGTGTTTACTGGAACTGAATAAGCAGTCAAGCTCAGGCCAATAAATTTAATTTAAAAATCAAATTCTTATGAATTTAATAAGAATAAAGGGTCTTTTGTTTAAATTCTTTCATCGTGTAATTGATTTGCCTTTGTGAAGGACGTACATAAAATTAATAATAACTAAGACGGAATTAAGGACACAAATAATTTAAAAAATTCAAAATTTGCAATAAACTGTAATCAATTTTTGAAAATTTCAATGATCAAATAAAAAGAAGTAAATAAGGATTTGTAAATAAGGAATCCGATTTAGTTAGTATATCTACGTTAGATAATTTAGGATACAATGGCGTAAAGCCTTTTGAATATTAAGAGACGTTCGATTTGAAGAACCACGAAATTGAACACAACTTTTTAAAATGAATCAGTCATTTTTGTCCTCTGACCTGTTTATTTTAATTTGTGAGAGTTACGTTCAGGGCGCTCATAGATTTGAATAGCATATAAGGGCTGATTGTCGTCCCCTTTTTTTAAGGCGCGTATAGCGTCGCCAATATCCGAGTCCAGCGACCTCTAAGGCACCTAATTAATTCACGTAAATGTACAAAATATTAGAATTTCTAAGAGATTTCTAAAAGGTGCTTTTCAAACTTAAGTAATAAATTCTAATTATAGCAAAGAAAAAACTCTGTACACCTGTTATTTGAGGTTAAATATAGCATAAAGAAATATCACACACTGTGAGAGTATAAAAAGGTAATAAAATGAAAATTTTTATATTTATTGATTTGTAGGTAAGATTTTCGTTTGATTTTGTTGGTCTGTGCATTATTTCAATAATGTCGTCCAATTTCTTGGACGATTTGATTGTTAAGTAACACTAAAAGTTCAAGGTGAAAAGGAGTTTATTAAGCAAATAATTAATGCAAACTACCATTTATTCCAATATTCTTAAAGTACGTTTGTTTAAATTTAGCGAGTGATTGGTAAGATTGAAAAATATTTTTATTCGCTATTAGATACTCATGTAAGACTAGTGGTACAAATAAATGTTTGTAGAAAGTGTATTATTGGAATATTAGCTTACAGACCGAAAACAAAATTACTAAATATATGTTTTTAGTTTTTAAAATGACATTACGATGTTGGGCCATCGAATTATTCTACAACTCGCTCGCTTTTGTTTTCAGACATAATGCAGCAATTCGAGCATCCGCACATCATCCGATTGATCGGCGTGTGCTCGGAAGCGCCGATTTGGTTGGTGATGGAACTCGCAAAGCTCGGCGAGATGCGCGCCTACCTACAGTCGAATAAGCATCGACTCGACCTGGCCACCCTTCTTCTCTACACGTTCCAGCTGAGCACCGCCCTGTCCTACCTAGAGAGCAAGAAGTTCGTCCACCGGGACATAGCGGCCCGCAACGTCCTCGTGTCTGCCTACAATTGCGTCAAGCTCGCGGACTTCGGACTCAGCCGATGGGTCGAGGACCAGAGCTACTACACGGCCAGCAAGTGCAAACTGCCGATTAAGTGGATGGCGCCCGAGAGCATCAACTTCCGCAGGTTCACCACGTCCTCCGATGTATGGATGTTCGGTGAGCTTTTTTGCTTTCTTCCTTTGCTCGGCTGAATTTATTTATTTCAAATTAATTGACCATAAGAAAAGATGCTATGAATTTACGAGAGTTAAATTGATAGTTCAATAATAGAAAGTCTTGTAAGCAAATATTTAATTTAATTTAAGAGAGCAGGTCTTTTGCCAAACCGTCATTATCGTTTCAAAGTAGAAATTGGTGAAAAGTTTATGCGTATTTTCTATATTTTCTATTAATGCCATCACTTCAAAGCAATTTAATTATAAAATTTATTTCATATACAGACACGTATCAATCCAAAACAATGACGTGAAAAAATGATTGTGAAAAAAACGTTTTCGAACGCAAGTTAATTATAATAATAATTGGAAGATAATTTTGTTAAGCCAACTTTTAAAATTAATATTTAAAAACACGCATCATCAAATATTTCATTGTGCATTTAATTTTTAGGTGTTTGCATATGGGAAATTCTAATGTTCGGCGTAAAACCATTTCAAGGAGTAAAAAACAACGAAGTCATCGGTAAATTAGAGAATGGCGAAAGATTAGCTTTACCGAGTCACTGTCCTCCTCGACTCTACTCATTGATGTCCCAATGCTGGAGTTACGAACCGAGCAAAAGGCCTACATTCAAAGATATTCGCGAAAATTTACAGTACGTACTCGGACTTTATTATCATTAAGTTCGTCTATTTATTTGTATTTCTTAATTTTAATTTATTATACCCTTTTTAGCGAGATTCTGATTGAAGAACGACATCAACAGCAAGAGAATATGCGCAGAGAAAACCGAAGAGTTCAAGCTATGTCTTGGGGTAAGGGAGGAGAGAAAGAGAGAGAGAGAGAGAGAGAGAGAGAGAGAGAGAGTAATTTTTCTAAGATTTTAATCGTTTTTTTGCGATGCCTTAAATTTGGGAAAAAATATAAAAAATTATTTATAAAAGCTTAGTTCTAAGTATTTCAACTCTGTCATATATAATAAATAGATCTCACGCGTTACACGTACTCAATTGTTTGTGAATGCATATTAATTTTACGTACATATGATTTACTATATATGCATATTCAAGAAGAGATCTAGTTCATTTATCTGGCTTAGATGAGACTTTTACACAAAAACCAGTTTTAGCCAAATGACCTCGGTATTTCTTATGTAATCGCAAGCTTAAACGAATTTAAAAGATTCATAGAATAAAAATCCAATCTGATTTTTTGAATTAGTCTAGATGCTTAAGTTTATTAAAGCTGTTTGAAACTTTTCCGCGCTTTTAATAAAATAAGTTCGCTTAAACGAATTACCGAATCAAGAAATAATTGAACTTCCTGTGTGCGTGAATCAACACTAGGAAAAGCTCGATAATATTTTACTAGTATGAGAAAGCGCAAGTTTATAAGAAAAATCAAAAATAAATATGGTTTGCCTCGAGTTGCACGAAAACAAAGATCGAGCGATTTTAACAAGACAACGCTTGATGTTACAGTGGGAGCGGACGACGTGCAGCCAGCAACCAAACCTCCAGGGATCAGTCGACAAGGCTGCAACTCAACGGTCGACCAGTCGGAGCTCTTGGCCCCCGTCTCAACGTACATCGTCGCTCAAAGCCCGGAAGTCCTCGCGCAGCTGATGAAGGAGAACCAAGCACGAGGGGTATGTCCCTCGGTGTACACAACCCCCGCGACCCCCTTCAACTCGCTAGCCGTGCAATTCCAGGATGAGGACAAGGTCCTCACCACGGCCATCGTTTCGGATCTACCGTTCGCCGAACCGCTCATACCTACCTCCGAGGCGCCGTCCTCCTTAACCTCCGATGCTACCCTCTCCGAATCCAATCTTGACTCGCTCGAGTCCTCCGACACCATATCTTCCTTCCTCTCGAACCTCAGTATCTCCGAGTCGGTGCAGAGCCAGCAATCTCCCAACGTTGCTCGCAAACAGCAGCAGCAGCAACAGCAGCAACAGCAGCAACAACAACAGCAGCAGCATCAGCATCAGCAGCAGCAGCAGCATCAGCAACAGCAACTGCAGCAACAGCAGCAACAGTACCAGCATCAGCATCAGCAGCAGGTCAAAGACATCCAGCAAAGCTTGTACCCTGCGCCAAAGGTCGCCACTAGCACCACCAGCGACCTCTACTCGCCTGTGCAAAAGTTCCCCGGGGCGGTCTCGTGCGCCTCTTCGGCGGCTATCGAGATTTACGGGCCGGTGGCGAACTTCAGTCAGAGCTCGGTGATAGTAGGCAGTCTTAGCCAGAGTCCGAGCCTGGCTGGCAACTTTGCCGAGGCCTGCGCCCCGGACCAGAGTGGCTATGGGCCCTCGAACTTACCCCAGGAGGCCGCCTCGACGGCCTCCTCGTATCCCCTCATCTCCCAGACGAGCAGCTCCCCCGGCCTTGCTGTTATCGGACCGCAGCAGAGCTGCTCGAACCCGGGCAGCACCTACGCGATCGCGTCCTCCTCCGTCTCCGCTTCTGGCTCCGCATGCACCAACTCGGACAATCTCTACGGTCCAGTCATGAAATTCCGCGCTCACGGGCCCGTGTCCCCCCCAACGCTCCATGGCTATCACTCCCAACCGATGTACCCGCAGAACTATCAGCAGCAGCAGCAGATCTACTCGAATGTCTCGCAGTACTCGCAGTACTCTCAGAGCTATCAGCGCCAGAACGCCCAAGCGCAGAGCTCGGCTGCGCCGATTTACACGGTCCACGCAACGCCCACCTCGGTCGTGCAAGCCCAGAAGCTCCAGCAGCAGCAGCACTGCACCAATTACGGCCAGCACCCTCTCGTGCAGACGCACTACGCGGCCCAGTCGAGGCAGTGCGCCGTGTTCGCGGCGTGCGCACCCTCGCAGTGCGCCGAGCTGGCCGGGGTGCAGGAAGCGGCACCCGACGAGGTGCAGCAGCTCGAGCAGGTTTGGAGAAGAACCGCTCTCGAGTATTGTGATGGGCATGCGAGGATCGCAGATGAGTTCCTCTATCTGGGCGCGAGTGCCCGTCTGGAAGACGCGCGGGCCCCTGGCTTTTCTCTTTTTACTTTGCTCTGCTCTATTTCCTCCCTTCGAAGGCTAATGCGCAGTGACCATTTGTCTGGGATTATGGGAATTATGGGAATTATGGGATCCAGTTGGTATTTTGAAAACGCTGTCTCGTTCTTGTCAAATCTAGTTTTCCTTTTTATGATTTTGTCCTTTCGATACTTTATTTATAAAATAACCTTCACTCGTCTTCTCCGAGTAAAAATAATTTTTAATTTCTATTTTCGGAAGTTATTGTATTCAACTCTGTTGCCTTGTGAAGTATATCGATTAATTTAATACGTGTAGCATAAGAATGTCATGAAATAATTTGTGCAATAATCAATTTATTTATTATCTAAATATTTGCATAGAACAGTGAACATTTTCATAAAAACTTTACAGCTAGTCATTATCAAAAGTTTCATTGATTTTGTTTGTCACCGTGGTTGAAAATATATTTTATACTTTTTATAATGAGCTTCGTAGTCAATGGTACAAAACTATGAAGTTTTACTAAATCTTAACATCTTAACATTCAGTTTATTTATATTGTAACTACTTCAATCTACAAAACAATTAAATAATTCATTTAGTCGTTATTCATAAAAAAAATTTATTATGCAATTGATAGAATTAAACACATTGTTTTTCAGTCACCTTAATGTTTAACTCTATATAATGTACAGCACCAACTATATCCTACGTTAGTACAAATAATTATTGTAAAAATATGCTCTAATCCTGGGTAAATGACATTAAATTAGCCTAAATAAAATAAATAATGAAATATTGTGTATCAAAATTTTTAAACAAAATAAATGCAAATGCATGTCTCAATGTATTGCACAATAATTAGGCTACCGTGACATCTTTTTTTCTTTTGAATGCCTTTGTGATTTTCTTGACTGTGGAACAATGCAGTTTATTCTTAAATCTTTAATTGAATTCTGCTGCGATGTTTTTTATTACTTGAATAGGATGTCGTTCTGCTTTTAGATTTTTTCTTTTATTTATGTAGCGTCGCATTTGTAATGTTTTCGGTTATTTTGGATTAGATCTTGAGAGAATACGAGTAGCTGTGTATATATAAGGACTATGAGTAATATGCTAATATTTTCATTATAAAACGTTAGCAATTTTATATGCATATTTACATAAGTTTTGTTTAAAAACATTTTTATTAAGTTGAAGTTTTTGTAAAAATAATAATTCAAGTTTTCATAGAATTTTAAATTTTGAAAAAATGATTATGTTATCTATCAGTTTGGTGAATTTTGTGGGTATTCCGATGCACGTACAAGTATGTTATACTAATGGGATCATAAACTCAGTTTATAATTTGATCCAATTTGTTTTGTTTATTATTTCTCCTGTTCCAAATAAGATGGATAATAGCATGATTATTTACATTGAATTACAGCACCACAATATTTATGATTTGTGTAATAAAACATTTTTTAGAAACACCTGCATGCACAAGGAGATTACAGTATGACATATTATTTAGCTATCATATACTTTAATTTTAAAATGGTTTTGTTTAAGAAATTAGACGTGTTTTTTATTGCTTAAACTGTGTATACATTCAATATGTATTTATAATTTCAACAATCGTCCATGGTTAAATTTTATAAATTTGACTAGATTTTCAACTTAATTATTTCAACTTAATATTATTTTCCTAGTATGCGACGTTTTTAAACAAAGTTTTTACAATGATATTTCTTTTTATTACAGAGAAACGCACAATCCCAAATGTTTGAGAGTACGATTGATTTTAATCCACGGGTTGAAGATGAGCAGCACTTCTTGGAGAAACGTTTACTTGAACAGCAACGTCAATCTGAAGAGGACAGTCGATGGCTTGCAAGAGAAGAAGTAAATAACCACGTTCTTATTTTTTATCTTTTTATGTTAAGCCGTTATATTTATTATCTCTTATAACGTGAAGCTTATTGGTTAAAAATATATTGCAATTCTAATGATTTCATAAGAATGAAATGCATTAACCACCAAAGAACTTCCAATTAAGTTTTTATATTTTTATTTGGACTGTTTGTAATTTAATAAGACTTTAAATAATGTTGTATTCTAACGTATTAATGGCAGCTTAGAGGATAGTGCCATTATAAATATGCAAATGAATTCTATATAATTATAAAAATGAACGATACACCAAGTAGTAAAATATCAAAATGCAGAAGATTTTTCATTCTATAAATTATAGTATTTATCACTTCTATACTTAATTTGCCAGAAGCGATTGTCGATAGCGACAAGCGGTGATGAAAGTGTCAGTCCACCAATTCCACGATCTGTCACACAGTCGCCAAATCACGAGCCTCATACTACTAGTACAGGATCTCTTGGTTCGGACAAGGGTTCCGATAAAATTATAATAGTCAAGGTAGGCACCGAGTAATCTTAGTTTAACTAAAATAAGATAATGGGCATAAAAAAGAACTACCGAGTGTATTATTATACTATATTATTCGTCAACGAATTGCCAGATAATATATCGTAACCTTTGATAAATAACTTCAACTAGGAATAATCGCGTTAACTCTTTATTACTCTTTATTACAGAAAATGGAGCCAACACCGACAGCGGATTTGGATAGAACGAACGATAAGGTTTACGACTGTACGACCAGCGTCGTTCGGGCTGTTATGGCTTTGTCTCAAGGCGTTCAACAGAGCAGAGCCGAGCAGTATCTGGATCTCGTTAGAAGGGTAGGCATCGAGCTTAGAGCGCTACTTTCGTCGGTCGACGCACTCGTGGAAATATTACCAGTCACTGCCCATCGAGAAGTAGAAATGGCCCATAAAGTACTGAGCAAAGATATGGGTGAACTTGTCACTGCCATGAAGCTTGCACAAAATTACAGTACTACAACTCTAGATGCCGAGTATCGCAAGTAGGTTTTATGGTTTTATGATGATTATTAAGACAAGGCCGCTTACAATTTTTCATGATAAATTATAAATATGTTACTTAACGGTATTTCACTTGTATATGTTATTACACATCGCAGGGATGTTAATGAAAGAAAAACAATTACCCTTTTGAAATGCTTGATCGACTGACATTAATACGTAGTTCTAATTTTATTTTATAAGAGCTTATTCAGGAATAATATATAATTCGTTACTTATAAAAAAACATTGTTTAGGGGTATGCTATCAGCAGCTCATATCCTAGCGATGGATGCTAAAAACCTATTGGATGTAATAGATTCAATTCGTATACGCTTTCCTTATGTGGATGGTCAGATTTGCCAAAGGCATTATGAAATGTCCAACTCAAGAAACTCAGGTCAAGAATGTCGCATTCGTTCGAGTCAATCTGGCGAACAGTTGCTCAAAAGAAGTCAATCTAGTGAAAGACAAACATCTGGTTTCAGGCAAAGTCAAAGTGGAGATTTGCTGCATAGAATGGGTCAATCTGTTGACCGGGGATCTCAAGTAAATATGTTAATTATATATTAGTAAAAGTACTGCATGTACATTCTCTACTGCAAAATTATAAGTTTATAATTAATTAACGTTCAACAGAAGCATTAAATGTAAATTAGAAAATTAAGAAATAAAATATGAAATGAAATATATTAAAGAATTAAAAAATGTACTTAATCGTAGTATCATGATTTAAAAGGAAAATTAATCCGCAAAACATGGATCTTAAGAAATTTTATTTTAATAGATCTCGATTGTTATGTCGAAGTAAATGTTGATTAATTGAAGCATAAAAACATCCTACAATATCTAATGTTGTTAAATAACCAATAACTTAAGTGTCTCTAAAATTAAATAACATCAAATTAACTTACTACATTTATTACATACTATAAATTTTCAATAAATTTTTTAAAATCTAGGGTCATTCTACAAGATATTGAATGCATTATTAGTGGGAAAATCTGAGTGCGAACTTTTGCTTACACCTCAAAAAATTGGGCCGATGAAGGATGATTAATAATTATTTCATCATTATGGTTAGGTATCAAATTTAATATTATTTTGAATAGAATTAAATTGTCAACAAATAAAGATTTTTTATTTTAACTAAATGAGTAATTGAAATTAAGATGGACATTTTTTATTCATATTTCTGTTATAGGATTGTTTGTTTGATTCCAAAAAAGAATGATTAAATGCCTCTATTGGAATGTATTATAAAATGTGAATTTAATAATTTATTATTAAAAAAGAAATCCTATGCGCTAGTTAAGATCCATGTTAGACTAACTTACTTTTTTATAAATTAATAATACCCATTTGTCAAAAGAACAAATTTATTTCTGAGCCACTATAATGTTGTTAAATTAATTACAATATTTAGACTTGTATTTGTTTATATATGTTACAAGTGAATAATACATAATGATACTTTTCTTGAAAATACATTCATAAAACAATTTTGTTTCGTTGTCGAACTAAAAGAGTATTTCACAATTGTTTAAATTAATTTTATAAATTTGAGTAAATATGGTAAATTAAAAAATTAAAGGGTAATCAGCCGGATGGGAATACAATGTCCAGCTTGGAGCGGCGACACCATATGGTCAACAGTCTTGAGCGAAATTCAACTGCAAGGCGGCAAATGGCAACCAATAGCCTAGAGCGAAAACGACCGTCACTTAATTGCAACGCTGGTAACTCGACGAATCTTCCACCCGTTGTTCCCGTATCATGTAGTATAGTCCAAACCAGAACGCCTATCATTCACCAGCATCAAGTCTCGATGTCGATGGATATGAATCAGAGCCCAATATTCAACAAGATTGGCAAAGAAGTTCATACGAACGACAGCTAACGATGAGGCAATAACATCATTTGTAGCGAAGAGTCGTTACGCTTTTCAAATCAAATTGAAAGTAGAAGGAATTTGCAAAACACATCGCTCTTAAAACTTTTTATTTTTTCTAAGATTCTTAGAAATATATTGTTTCCTTTATTTCTATAGAATTTCATTTCTTTACAAATAATGTAGTAGTCTATAGAAATGTTACAAAATTTTACTTTAACCTAATTTTTTATTTTGTAAAAGTACTAATTAATTTTCTATCTATAATTAAAGAACTTTTTAATATTATTTGTACACAAGCTTTCAGTATTCTCAGGATTGTGGATGTTTTTCCGATTATGTCATTCATAATGTACTTTTGAAATATTCTGAAAGCTCTTTTCTTATTTAGATACTATGATTTTTCTACGACATAAATAAACATTTTAATATTTATATAATTTTCCTTGGCGTTATTATTATTAATAGAGATGTTAACATTATTTGGATTGAAATTGATATGTTTTTAACGAACGTTGTAAATACAAATCGAGCGAAAAGTTACCCAATTGCGTTTCCCATAAAAATTAATCACTGCTTGATGTTTGCATTTGCTCCTCAGTCACTCTCATATTGATTATGATTTATTTCTTCTATCAAGCAGACAAATTTTTATTTCTCTATGTTTGAAACAAAAGGGTCAAGAACGTACTTATATATAGGACAGTATTCTCTAGCGATAACTATGTCGATTAATATAATTTATATCACGAATACCACATAGAAATCGCGACTCCAAAGCTTTAGAATTACCGTTGCGATATTTGTTATATAAATTATATATAACTACATCAATTATAAGGTGACGTATAACATATTTAGTTCGAGCGTGTTTATTTTTTATAATTAATATAACTTTTATTTACATTTTGTTTTAGATATCAAAGAATTTGTAGTAACAATAATTTTTATCTACAAATAAATGCAATATTTGCTATTTATGTATTTGATTGACTGTTAGTCGCGATCGTTTGTTACCTTGCGTCACCTGTCATTGGTAGTCAGTTAAATATCATATGTGCGAAATTATATTGTATAAATCTGTATTTGTATATTTAAATAAATGAGAGTATCCGCAATTTAATTCTTGATTATATTCTAAAGTCGATAACTTTACAGCGGATTGTTTTTAAAAAATGAATTCGTGATTTGATAGTCTATTCCTTTTATTGTGTATTCGCATGCACATAAATATTACATAGGCAAATAGAAAACAAAAATATATAAACGCGCGTTACTGAGAGTCGATTATATATGATGTAAAGAGTATAACTAAATATTCTTTCTACTTAAGTAATTAATTCATAAATCATACCAGCTTGTGACGTTTATACAGAATGTTTTTTATAAAATATGAAGGGAATACTAAAAGAAAAGTAGAAATAGACCTGTCATGTTTGGTGGTATGTATCAGTTCCTATCGAGGTACACATTTAAAAGTTCTCATCTCTGCAAAAGAATAGGATCTTGTATCAAATTCATTAACATTTATTAAGTGCTTTGTCGCAGACAATTTTGTAAAGCAATATTTTTTTGCCATGAACGAGTGACAAAATTTATAAAAATTAACAAAATATATCTTAGCGCTTTATCTATACTAGTATACACATTACCAAGTATGTATTACACTAATAAACATTGAAGAAAACTATCCAAAGTACAATAATGTTAATTAATCTAGAAACTATTAATTAACGTATACAACCATAGATTTTTTACTATTTTTTTTAAATAACAGTTACTACTGAGGTACATATTTTAAGGCTAATGAATAAAATATAAAACTTATGCTTAAATATCCATTGTTTTATTAATTAATTATGGTAGAAATGCTTCAAATATTGTCATCTCGTTTAAGGTATCTGTAAATTTGTGTAAATGTAATGACGTATTATTATAATAATTATTAATTATGATTATATATCGGTAAATAAATTAAACTTATGATTTTAAATACAATGTTAATTATCATTAGTTATACCTCTGATATTATGAATATATCAAAAGCTTATGTTATTTATGCAATTCTACTTCTTAATTTTTCTTTTTTTATTTATAATTCATGTTATAAATCGCTAATATTAATTTTTTACTATGTAAATATTATTTATATTTTTCTTATCATAACTTTTAATACTGATAAAAATTTATTTGACTGTCAGGTATGAGTAAATTTTTGTGTGAGATTCATCTTTATTTGGATACACTTAAAGAAATTAAATTACTTTAACTATAATCGAGTATCAATTATGAAATAGGAAGCAAAAGTCATTTATCATTGATCACCAATTATTTAATCCGAAAACCGAAAGAATAATTTTATTCAACTGATTCTTTTATTTGTTAAACGGGTTCACAAGTTTATTTATTAATATGCATATAACATTTAAAAAAAAATATAATAGCAGTATTACGTGCATAATTATTTTTATGAACTAACTTAAATATAAAGTATAAAATCCTATAAATTTATCATGTAATTTATTGTTTTCAAATTTAGTTATATTTCAAATAAACCAAAATTTTACAAAGTTATTTTTCAGATTAATAATATTCATCATCAAATTAATTAAAAATTTGGTAATTTTTTTCTATCTTTTCGTACAAAATTTATTAATTTTCTACCAATTCACTGTTTACGTAAATAAACTCATTCATTTTTAATAGATATTGAAAAAAATTATAATATAACATATTCATAAAAAAGATAAAAAATAATGCTTAAAAAATTTTATGTAAGATCTTTTTATCTTAAATTATATATATATATATATATATATATATAATTTTTAAGTATATATTTTATCAAAAATACACATTGAAAGGTGTAATGAAATAAACTATCTATTTGCGACAGACATTACTGATTTTTCATAAAGAAAATAACTTATTTTCCGTGTTTTGCACTGTAATATCTAATTCCATTAATTGTGGATGATCTAGCATATTTTGTTAGTATAGCATTTACATCTTGCTTTCGTGTTACAAATTTCCTGTGATGCAATATAATACATATGGACAATTATTTTATAATTCATTTTCTATATTTCAAAAACATTATAAGTACTTACGATATGTAAGGAGTAATTTCTTGTACTGTCCATTTATCTTTTATCAAGAACAGTGTATTTAATCTTTTGTTCACATTTTCAGATAAATTTGATTCAGGATATAAAATAACTTCTTGCCTCATAAGTTGACTATTCCATGTTACAATAGCTATACCATAAAGGTATTCCTCTTTTGGTGGAATACTGTCAGGACTTCCAATTTTCCAGGCTTCCATAAAATCAGTGAAGCTGTTAGTTGGACATGCAGTGAGTAATATTTGAGCTAATAGCCTGCTCGATTTTGCCTCATTATATCTACAATAATTATGAATTTTATAAATATGATTAATATTTCAGCAATGCATAATAAAAATAATTTTACTTGAACAATTGAGTTCCGTCTTCTTTTCTTTTTGTACTTAGTTCTGTATATTTTTGAAACAGAAGATCAAAAACAGGTTTTGGAACAATTTCTTTCACCGATTCGTACGAAACTTCCTTATCTATTTCATCGATTTCCCAAGAATTTTCTTCAATTAAATCTAGCATTAGAGGCAAGGCCCTAGCTTCAAACTCAAAAGCAATTAGACGATAGTATCCTATATAGTTTGCATGTAAAAAAAATTAAGAAGAATATAAATTTTACGTTTTTACATGTAAATAAAATGTATTATGTACCGTCGATACAAGCTATTAAATATTCTGGAAGCGCGGCTAATATTTCACCATCACTAGCTTGTATTTCATTTTGAAGTTTACTCCAGTCGTAAAGAGTAGATTTATCTACTAATTTTTCATATTCTATTCCTTTAAATGATGATGGTTCTAATATAACATGTAGTTTATTCAATTTTGGACTACACTCTCGTACCTGTAATTTTTAAAATGAAATTATAAGCCAAACAATTTGTAATACCTATTAAAAAATATACATACTTCAAGATAAGTACTGTATATGCCTTTAACTTCAACTTCTTCAATAACTCGGCCATCAGCACCTTCGATTAATGTTTCATTGTCACATTTTAAATTAGGTATTAAAAGACATGTATTTGATGTCTCAGCTTCTTTAACCTCATATGTTCGAGTATTACTGCATAGAACTGCTGGTTCCGTATCATTTCCACGAAATGATAAACTAAAGTAGTATTAGAAAAAACAAAATTTTATAATATTTGAATTAAATAATAAATAAATTTTAAATTACTTGACATGAAAATATTTTAATTAAAAAGTAAAATAAAAATCCTTGTACTTATTGTACTTTATTTTATTATTAACTAACTTTATTATTCAAATGGTTTTTAGAAAAATTAATTTTGTTATAAAATTGTCTATAAATAAATAATTAGTTACAAACCTATCTCCAATTTGTAAAGATTCCAGTAAATGATCATCAAGCTCTAATACTTTAAAATTATTACTTTCTTTGTTAAGTGGTACTGAAGTAAATAAAGTTTGTACTAATGGTCTTATTTCCGATCCTTTGATATTTGCAAATTTTAATATATCTTCTATTTGTTCAGGTGTCTTCTTTTCTCTAAAATTATGTTATTTAAAATGTATATTATATTATATTAATTTTAATAAATGTAAGTTTTAACAATTCCATTACAACTATTAATTCATTTATGAATTTATTATATTTTTTCATATTAATAATAATGTTTTCATTTTTACGTAAGGTTTATTATACTAAATTTTTGTTCTTTAATAAGCAAGTACTTTATTTACTAAAAAATCATTTTTTTAATAATAGCACTAAATTCAAGTATATTTAAATTTTTAAATAGTATTTAGTATTAACAATTAGTACAGGAAATAGTATTAACTAAGTGAATTTTATATCAAGGATATATTTAACAATATATATAAATATTACATATTAAATATTTCATACATTACATATAATATTTAAAATGTAGATACAGCTGCATTATTTAATATTTTTTAAACTCACATATTTCTTCGAGTGCGTTCTGTTGTTTCCATGATAAAGAAATATTTAATATAAACAGAAATGAACCGACAGAAATAATAACGAAATGTAAATAATTATAGGTTAACGTATAATTTCAACACTTGTTGCAACTTTGTATTCTATTATAAAAAACAAACTTGAATTTAGCTTATCTTTTTTATTTTATGTATTTTATGAATATTTTATAATTAATTAATTTAACTTTTGAGTAAGAACAATAATTTAATTTAAAAATAAAATAATTGTGTTCTTCGGGATTTCGCGCCTTATTTTATTATTTATATAAGATTGCAAGTGCCTGACTACATGCTAAAGGTAATTGATTTTGATTTTGTATATTGTTAGATTTAAAGCTATTAAATTAAATACACAAAGTTTTTAAATAATAATATTTAGCACGTTAAAGACTTAAATACCTTTTTCTGAATTACAAAAATAGTTTCTACTCAATCATCGAACACCAAAAACATATTTGTTAATTTTAATTGTCAAATTTTCATAAAAATGAATTTTTTTCGACACCATGCTGAAATTTAGATGTTCGTTTTTAACTTACTAAAAATTTTCAGCTAATATATTAAAAATACACAACGTAATTCTTGCTACTGTCAAATTATATAAATTTTGCGGGTTTCGTATTTTTATCACAAAAAATTTTCCAAAATATTATTAAATAAATTGTGAAAAGCATCATCTCATTGGTGAAAACCCAATACTTTTCTAGTTATTTCCTTGTGGATATATTTTAAATTTTTATTTTTTTAACACTGATTTTTATTAATTATATTTTTCTTAAAAATTTCTATGAACGTTGAACATCGTCAAGCATTTTCATATTTGATTTAAATTTGATTAAAACTTATAAAATAAAAATTTTTCGAATAAATCACATATTTTATAGGATAGATCATTATTAGAATATTCAAATCCATTCATTAAAAAAACTTTGTGTACTGTTAACAAAGCAAAGTTAGATACGCACTTCTATGTATTCCGAAGTCTATTATTTTGAAATTAAAATTTATTTGCGTTATTAATTTTTTTAAGTATTAATGAATGATCTCATAAAAAGAAATTGATCCTATAGAGTATTTATCAAATTAAAAAATTCAGCTTATTTTATAAATTTAATGTACATTTAATTAATTTTTTATTGAAAAGTTTCTAGAAAAAAGTAACTAGACAATTATCATTCTGAGAATTTATTTTTTAGACTATAAGACATATTTTATGAATAAATTGAAAATTTGATAACTTTTAAAAATTACTTATAATAAAAAATTCAGTACAAATATATTTTTATAATCCTCAAGTTTGAAAAAATCATTTTCTGCATTAGTTATACTTTTAAAGTTAATTACTCAAAAATTATATTCTTAAATTTTCATTACGTTTTAAAGGGAAATTTATTGCATAAAAATTTGAAAAACGATGAATACGCAAATGATAATTTCGTTTAATGCTATTTCCGCTAATTAATAAAAGACCCTTAAAATTTTTTCGTTTAAAAGTATCATTTTGACTTTTTTCGCTAACCTTATAAATTTGACGTTGTAGCTGTTCTTTCGTCAATGACCAAAATTCGATAGTTTCTGCTGGTCATACTACTTTACCCTTGAAAATTAAAAATATCATTAGAAAAGAAAACTTAGAAAATTAAATTTTTTATAAGGAATCACATTTACTTAGGTAAAATAATATTTCTGTGTATTTTTAATTATTTATTTTACTTATATGTACACATTGCTGATTTTAAGGAATTCGTATAATAAAAAGATAAATTTACAAATAATGATGTTACATTTTTAATTAATAGTTGAATAAATATTAAACATTTTTAGTATAAAATGATTATTTATTATATTTGTTTACAATGTTCGATTTATTATTAAACATCAGAACGTGGTATATTTTAAAACTCAAAGATATTTTTGAGGTTATTTTTACTAGCCTTACTTATATTTAAAAATATTAATTTACAAGTTATTTTTGCTCTAGGTTAAATAAAATATATTCAACAAAAAATGTCTGGAGACATGAATATGCAA
The DNA here is from genome assembly GCA_018907045.1 of Wiebesia pumilae. Taxonomy (NCBI): domain Eukaryota; kingdom Metazoa; phylum Arthropoda; class Insecta; order Hymenoptera; family Agaonidae; genus Wiebesia; species Wiebesia pumilae. Next base: position 3,545,571 of record JACCHZ010000107.1, read on the forward strand.
GCAGAAAAGGTATGTTATTTTGATGTGTTAAATATTTAATTGCATGTTTTCTTTTTTAGCACAGGTGAACTTTATGTATCACTTTTTGTTATATAAATTTAAACTTGAAAGTAGAAAAGTATTCTACATATTAACAGTAAGATTTTTCTTATATATATAATCAATATATTTTTTTCACACAAAATTTTAAACATAGAAAACATGAATTGTTTAATGCATTCAATTTTTATAATATTGTAATTAGTCATTCTTTATTCAATATGTGGATATATAGTTTTGTTCCTATTTTCTATATCTAATCATTTAATAAAGTGTGTATTCTATAAATAATTATCGCCTATTTATTTCAATCCTAAAACAGATATAAGGACTTAACTACTTTAGCAAGATTATAAAACATTAGATTATTGGTTATCATTCACGATCCATTTGTTCTTATTTGTATCTTTTGTTGTTTAATACAAAAAAATACCAATGTAACTGTTTAATCAAATTTCATTTTAAATGTTTTATTTTTATTATATGTTTTGCTTAATTCTTATAAATAATTCTTTTAACAAAAAAGTTTAATTTTGTGTCATTAAATATATCCACAGCAAGAGTCAGGACCAGTATATGGTGGATGTGAAGGACCAGATGCCATGTATGTTAAGTTAGTGAGCAGTGATGGTCATGAATTTATTGTTAAGCGAGAGCATGCTTTAACTAGTGGTACGATTAAAGCCATGTTGAGCGGACCTGGTCAGTTTGCAGAGAATGAAGCTAATGAAGTTAACTTTCGTGAAATACCGTATGCATCAATCTTTATATTTATCTTATAAATTATGCTAAAATGTAAATTGAAGACATTAAAAATTTTGCAATTTCTTGCAGTTATTAAAACTGTTTTTTAAGCTTGTAAAATAAACAATAAATTGAGTCTTTTATATAATGAAGTAACTATGATTTTAATTAATCTTACAGATCACATGTCCTACAGAAAGTTTGTATGTATTTCACATACAAGGTTCGATATACAAACAGCAGTACAGAGATTCCAGAATTTCCTATTGCACCAGAAATAGCTTTAGAACTTTTAATGGCTGGAAATTTCTTAGATTGCTAAATATGAATGCATTAAATTTGCTGTTTGGAAGCTTAGCAGAAATTGAAAGGAATGCAAGAAATCAATGTTTACTTATGATTCATCACTCCATCTTTTATGAGAAACATACGTATCTCTTAGTGATAAAATCGTTTTTTATCACAAAGTGAAACTCAGGTTTAATTAATTTCTCTGATGCTAAGAATAAAATATGGACTTGGGTAAATGTGATTTAATTCTCACTTCAATTGATAAAGAATCACACAAAGATCTAGATTGATAATTAACGAGAGATATAGTCTGTTCAGTCATATGATCTTGAATTCTGAAGAGGCAGTACAATATAAAGCTGCGAAAAATCCATTTGCTAGCTGTACAATAATTCTACTTCAAATAATTATAAACAATACGTATTATAGGTTGTTATAAACATTTCCATTGATGAAACTAAAAAGCAATTTAATTAACAAAAGATAAGTTTTTACTAAATCAAAAATTAATTGCTTTAAATTATTTTTTGTTCATATAAACAACTTTAGTTAATAAAGTTTTTAAAATGTTAAATAGAATATTGAAATTTTTATTTAACAGAAATTCCTTTTAGAAAGGATTATAGTTAAATCTTATGTACTAAAACAAATTTTATATGTACTTTTGAAAATGGATGTAATTTATACTGTAACAAATGTTTACAATTTTTTTACAGAACAAAAAATATATACAGTACTACTTTCGTTCTTATAAATTTCTTATAAATGTATTTTATTGCTTACATTAATTTAAAAAATTCCTTACTTAATATCTGAACAAATTTGTAAATTGAATGTTTTTATAAGCTAATTTGATACAACATATAAAAAAAACAATTCCTATGTAACCTTATTTATTTATAATTACAAAAATTCACGAACTTTCAGTAAAAGTGTAGTTTTATAAAAATTTAAAACGTCATAAATAATAAAAAATAAAAGTAGAGAACATGAAGATAAATTATGTTCATATGTTAAATATTTTTTCAAGCTTTTGAAAATACATCTAAGAAATCTTAAAAAGAGTACTAAAAAGAACAAGTAAGTTTTTAATCAGAATGTTTAACTATTTAAATTTAAATTAACAAATTAATTATCAATTAATATATTTTAATAAAATTTAAGAATTTTTACTTTATATATTCTTTCTATGTTAAATTAAAATATATTTATATTTTTTAAACTTTGCATTTTCTCATATATGTATGTATATATATATGTCAAAAGTAAAATTCAAAAGTTAATAAATTTTTATGCTTTATGCTTCTCTACACAACTGATATGTATACCATACAGTGTCTTCGAAATATATATAACAAACATAATATGATAGAAATAAGAAAAAGAACAAAGATTTCAGTGGTAGTATTGAAAAAATTTTTATTGTATTTCAATTTGCAAAAAAGAAAGTAATTATGTAAGTAAGAAAATTTTACATTTTAGACAAAAGCTATAATAATTAATCTTTTGTAACATTTTTATTTCTAGTGATGAACTATTAATGTTATTTAAGTTATTGTCGATTATACCATAAAATATTTTTATTGCAAATGATTTAAAAATTTATATATAATAAATATTAATCTTTAAAAATTTTTATTTTTTATATTTATCCCTTATTATTTAAATGAATTGGTTAAGTTTTTTAAAGAGAAGGTATGCCACTCAATTTTTATTAATCATACATACATAATATATATTATTGTGATTGTTTATTAACATTTATTAAGAATTTAAAATAAATTAAATAATAAGTTTGCAATTAATAGTGTATATTACCATTGTAAAGAATAAAATATATACTTATTTTCTATGTAGAGAACACATTAAATATTTTAATTATATAGAACAAGATTCATTATTAGTAAAGTTTTTTAAATATTTTAAATTAAAGTGTTAAATTTAAAGAAAATTCTAAATCTATTAATATTTTTATAAATGGTATATTGTATATAATAAAATGAAAAGTATAATGAATAAATATAAATAGTTTATATAATTTGTAACATGTAAATATGTGCTTCTTAGTTGTAATTAAATCACAGACATTATTTAGAATGCTGTCCAATGTGATACATTCAACAATTAACAAATAGCTCGATGCCACTGTAAGTAAAATAACTCACCAAGATGAGCAAATTATTACTTTTTACTGTCTTTTTCAATGTTTTTGAATTTGGCTTCCAATCGGTTTGAATATGCTAAAAGTTTATAAGCAGCTTGTTCCAATTTTGTTACACTGTCATCTATTTGGTTAATGTTATCTAAAACTGGTTGTAACTTCTTATACTTCTGATTAAGCGAATCTAATGATTGAAAAACGTTTGATGAGGTAGTTTTAAGTTCAGAATATTTAGCAATGGTCTCTTTATTCATTCGTTCCAGAAGTCTATAATCTGCATGTGTTGCAGTCAATTCTTCTTGAAGATACTCACTAGTCTTTTGAAACATTGTATTCGCAAGACGACTAAGATTAGGATCGTGTGGATCTAAGGCTTCAAAACTACTTGTACTTGTCGAAAGAGTAGTGCCTTTTTTTGGAGACTCAAATCGTAGATTCGAATCTGCTTCTTGAGTATCTAAACTAGTATGTTCTGTTTGCATTTCTTCTTTGTTTACTACACTTGTTGTCATCATTATCGTTTCTCACTTCAATCCTATGAATAAAAATTTGAAGAATGCTTCAATTTAAATTTTAAATTATTTATTACATATAAAGATGATAACTAATAAATTTCAAATAGTTCTTAAAGACCAAATGAGGTTATCAACAACATAATAAAATTAATATTCAATATAAAACTTAAAGCAATTTTATATAAAAACTCACGCTCATCTTGTATATTTTATACGATTGCATAAAAACAAATTAATACGCAAATAATACACTTTTCTTTAAACTTCCAGATGAAATGTGACATGGAACTTACGATAAAATTGCCTTAATTTAATTTGAAGTTTGTAAAATTAGACATTTGGCAACACTGTACTGCATTTCTACGCGACTCGATAATTTACATTTAGTTATAAACTGGAATTTTGTGATGAAATTCTGGAAATATTTACTATTCAAAAAGTATGTAAACTTGCTTTTCATAATGTTAGTACCATGTTATTTAAAAAATGACGAGTTTTGCAAAAATAAAACTAATTATGAATTTTATCTAGTGCATTTATTATAATGTGTGTAACTTCGTTTGGGCAGATTTTGGTTTTCAAAAAGACGTATGCGTAAGTTCATAAAACGTAGAATCATTTTGGTTCGCAATTGGAAACCGTTGCTTCAAAAAATAAATTTTCTCAAAGAATGTAAATATTAAACTGCAGTTACGCATGTATTGTTTCACATTACTTAAAACAAAGTACTTTTCTTTATTATATTTATTTATTAATAAATATTAATAAAAAGAGCATCAATAAATTTATATTAATGTTGTAAATAAAATACTGTAAATGGATATTACTTTATGATGATGAATTTTTATTAAGATTGAAAATTGTATTGATGATAATATATAATAAGATAAACATAAAAGAAATTAATTAATTTGTTGGGTTCAGAGTTCGAGAGCGAATGTTATTTGATTTTTCTTTCTCCGTCAAAATTTTTCATTCATTTTGTCTTTTTAATTTTAACTTTTTTTCTAAAGGTGATAAGTAACAGTTTCTCCTACAGCGGATTATTTCGTCTCTGTTGCATTACTTGCATCTGCTAACACGAGCGTCACGTTATAGTTTATAATATTCATTAATTTCATTTACATAATTCGGTAAGATCATCGTTTGTTACTTTCAAATGATAAACTAAATTTTCTTAGTATTACTTTTTTAAATTATTTTTTACAGACCTTTACTCTAATACGTATTCTTAACGATTGAACTTTATAAAATATTCTCACTAATATATTATTAATATGGCGTACTATCAACCTACGCTACATACTCAATCGATAAATGTTCAAAATGATTAACAGAATTTGTAAAAAAACATAGTAATAAAATAATCTTACCGTTAAAGTTAATCAATTCGCATAGGCAGGTCTGACGCAGCGGATTAATGAAATCCTGAAATTTTATCAGCATTTTATCTGCATCATTTTAATTATTTCTTTGCGCAAAAATTTTAAACCAAAATCACGAATTCAAACCTATGTTTGCTACAGCATCTTTATTTCATAAATATCAATATTAATAATATCTAATATAATCTTATTTAATAATAAATCATAAAATTTAAATGCACTAGTTACTCGATATTCTAAAATTTGATAATAATTCCAAAACAATGAATTATGTTATTTTCAAATATTTCATCTAAAGGAAATGTATTTAAGCGTTTTTATTTTCTGATTTACTCTATAAGTATTTCGTAGAGCGGTACTTAATTTCTATCATTTAAATCTAATACGTACGTGTTATAATTAAATTTTATTATATTTGTTTATAATTAAAATGTACCTTGCCAAATTCTTCCGTAGTCTTCTAATAAATCAAAAAGACCGATGTCCAGCGTGAATTGTTTCGGTTTCTTACTTTTATTGTTTTGTTCGTTTTATTTTGTTTAATACAGTAATTGAGAAAACCCTTGAACATCCTCACGTTTTATTGCTCCGGCCGGGAATTCGTGACTAACACAATGTAGACATGCTACTAATTACACCATTACTTTTGCCAATCAAAATTTATCTCTTTTCTTTTTCTGCGAAAAAGAGCTGACCAAAGAAACACTGCATTTTCTCGGTATAAAAAAGAAGCAGTCATTTAATAAAGTTGAAAATTTTGTTTATAAATTCGCAGTGATGTTTGTTAATTAATTTTTATTACTATTACTTCGGTGTTAATATTAAATATATTACTTTTCTTCTTCGTGTCAAGAAAATGTATTACGTTAACTTAGAATATAATCTATAGATCGTTTATTCAAGAATTTACGATAAAATTCTTTCAAGATAAAATGATTAATAAATATTATAGTTTTTATAAATATTTGAAATAAACTCTGAATGGATTATGTGTATCACTAAAACATTAGAAATTAGTCTTTCAGAATTCTGACGAGTTAAAAATAAACTCATTATTTATGTATAAGTATCTCACAATGTTTTATACAAAAAATTGAAAAAATACATAAAAGTAGTTTGACTTAATTTTTGATAATGGAATTACTAACGATAAGGCAGTTGTTTTAAAAGAATAGAAAATTCATTTATTGCATGAAAATGATGTTTCGAACTAATCTTACAACTAGAAACTATCGATAAGGTATTATTACACACACGCGCGCGCGCACACGCACACACAACACAAAACCTACCTTAAATAATTGTATGCCAAGACGACTAGTTCCTGTGAAGTTTAATTCCTTGAGGAAATAGAGGCATTGCCTGGAACTACTTAGCTGGATGGTAAGGAGGAGGACGTCTTGCAATAAAGGCGTCATCCAAGGTACAGGTCATGTGCAACAAACAACGAGGGCAGTAAAATCAACGCAAAATGTGTAGTATTACAAATTTCGATATTTAAATTGTATTATAAATGTAATTTTGTCGGAGAATTAAAGTTCTTTTTTCAATTTTTTCAATAAGATTTAAATATTTATATTAAGCTATGAAGATCATGTAAATATTCACAAATTTTTTTTTATAGGATTATCAATCTATGTATAAAGATTTTTCGAATACAAAAGTTTTTAATATTATTATTCTTTTTTATTTTGCCATATTTACATCCGTAAGAAAATTCAAGAATAAAAGAGAATAATTAATATGTAACTACGCAAATCGTACTATTTCTATTAATATTTTCCAAATCAAAGAAATTTAAATGGTCTTTTTCCTCTTTAAACATATCATTTGACTGTATTTTTAGAATATTCTGTGAAAAAGAAGAAAAAATGTTATGTTCCTATTCGAAACGCAGGAGGTAAGAAAAATACCTCGTCTTCTTTTATTTATGCTTCATTGGACTGAATTCATATTTGCTTTCAACATTTTTTATAGTCGTGTTTAATTGAATAGAATCCTAAAGTTGCTAATAATAATCTAGAACGTTATAGAATCATGTCGGGTGGTTTTTGGCCCATTCTTTTTTTAATTCTTTTGCATGAGATTGTCCATTGAAGGAAAAAGAACATTTAGGCACAAACAAATACTCTTTTCATTAGGTTTATTCATTTATTCTATTGAGTACTTATACAAGATATTAATCTTTGAATATGCATTGAGAATAGAGCTTGCTTAAAATTAGCTAATTTTTCTAGTTATCAAGTAGTTCATTCAAAGTAAATCGAGTAATAATAATTACAACGCATGTACAAATCCATGAGTATGCACTTGTATTTGTTTTTTTATTCAACAATTGTTATTTAATTTGTGAGTAAATATTTTTGTTGACATGTTACTTATATATCTCAGTAGAGCATTATTAACTTATTGTGAAAAAAACCCCAATTTTTGCACAATAAATTCTATTTTTATGTACTTTATGAACTCAATTAAATCTTGTACATAATCTTAAAATATAAATGTAATCGTATAAATTATATACGACATTAACATATATATAGATGTATATGTACACGACCCAAGAAGAAGTCCAGTTTGACAAACAAATATCTTAAAGTTTTTATGGCTTGAAGTTTTAGACCCATGATGAAATATCGACTTAAAAGTGTCCCACAAAATTGACCTTTTATGCTATAGGTTGAAGAAATAAAAGAAAGCAAGTTAATACATTGGAGCTTTCAGTTTTGGGCTTTTCCTATCTTGCAGATTTCTTGTGGTATTTTTTAAGTAACCTTTAGTTTTTTTATATTTTTCTTAACTTAATGTGAATGATTTCTAACTGAACAGAATCGACATGTAAACAACTAAAAAGTTTATAATACTTTAAGAGGTATTATCGTGAAATTCTTAACTTTTTGGCACGACTCTCTTTTATCGACTGAAAATTGAAATAATTAGTTTTAAGAAACTTTTTTTAAAACTCAGTTACAGAGTTAAACCATTAAAAAAATGTCTTATAAAGCTACTTACGATGATAGATCTTAGCTACACGGAGATCATTTACGCTTGCATTTTCTATAAATCAAAATATTTTTTAAATTGAAATCAATTATGCAACGTGCAATTGCTAAAGGAATGCGATAATAAAGTAGAACTTGTTGATAAGCATAAAGATATGATGCCGTGATAAATATAAATGACATATTATTGGGTACATTCAAGTAGTTTCAGATCATTGAACCATTAAACGTAAGATGCCAACCTTCTGCTTTGTTGAGAAATTCTATTCATTCGTTCGCTTAATCTCACATTATATTCCAAGAAATAACGAAAAGTACTTGCTCCAATTTACGTGTACTTATGATGGTCAGAAAACAAGTTACTGTACCATCTTATCCATATAAAATCTCAAAGCTTGAATATATTTAGCAAAAAAAAGTAATGCTTCGTTAGATACTTTCTTGTATCTTTTCACTAGCAATTATCGTTTTTTCTAATTTAAAATATACAGTCAAAAATATCAAGGAAAAATGTTTTCACAGAATTCCAAAATTAATTATCAAACTCATTGGTATGGGCTGACTTATAAATTACTATTATTTCTATAATTTTCTTATGAATCTGAGACAAAAAATTTTTCTTCTAAAATAGTTAACACTTTGTTACCTTGTGTGTTGTTACAATTTCTTTGTACAGATAAATACCGTAAGATGAAAATAAAATTTTTTCTGTAAAAAATAATTGTAAGAAATCATGCTACATTAGTAGCATTCAAGAAAAATTAATTCCAGAAAAGATACCAATTGTTTCATTATTTGCAAGTTTCGAACGATTTACTAATTATATTGTAATAGTTTTACTGCGAAAACATAGTAGAGAATATGCAACGGAGATAAATGAATGTTTCTTACATTTTGAAAACAAACTAACTAAATAAGTTAACTAAATTCCATTCAATAAGTTTGCTAACCCAATGAACTACATAATATGTTAAAATATTTATTAATAAAATTGATGAATAACTCTATTAATTATAATGCAGTTGAAACTTACATAATTAAACTTCAGTCATTCAGAAATTAGTAATAGCGTCTGTTGTCATAGTTAATGTATTGACTATGCATATGCAATGTGTTTTATGTTTAATTATTTATTTTTTATTAGTGAATTTTATTATAGATATAATTTTTTCAATATTTAGAAAATAATTTCTAATTAAAGGATAACTTGAAAGTCAGATAACTGGCTCACATGCACCAAATATACATGAGATGAGTAAATGAGAATGTGTTTTTCTTCTCGATGCATTTTCTTTAAAGAAAAACGAACGAATAATAGTTCAACTTAAAGACTTATGTGTCTTTTTAACGAAAAATGCAAATATATCCGTTATTCGACACTTGTGAAGTCAAGTGAACCTTTGTCAGCGTAGTTATGCGAGTGTACGCTCGAATCGTGTGGAGCGAAAGAAAAACAATAGTTCTACAAACATCAAAAGGCATAATTATCTTGTGTAACTGACTTGTAGGTTAAACGTTGCACGTGCGCGCGCGCGCGCGCGCGTGTGTGTTTACGTGTGTGCACGTGCGCTATCATTCGCTGTATCAGGGCTGGAATTGTCGATATCGCGCTACGATTGAATAAAAATGTTAAGGAACGCGTGGCACACGATTATTGTGTACAGTCGCGCATAATGACTAATAAGGTTCGCTTTCTTTGTTCGTAATGCTCCAACGCACTTGACTCGACTTTTTGCCGCTTTATGTGCAAGTTACACTCGTGCAATGTTCAATTGGTGCGTTCAAGTGCAAGTGCACTGGAATACATACAATACATATTCTTATTCCAGTAAATAAGCTTATTTTGCGAGCGGAAATATTGTCTGATATGCTTGTAAATTAATCGAGTGGCATGATTCGAGAAACTGATCACTGCTATCGTTTTCAATGTGTACAATTAATCTATTGGGTGTTCTTAAAAATCAAATGAATATTAAGTTTACATAAAATTATTGAATATTTCATCTGTATTTTATATCTCGAAAAAATTTCTTTTTCATTTTTCATTTTCACAAATGAAATTCCTATTTTTCACTATAGATTTTTTTAACTTGTGTAATAAATGTTTCAAATGGTAATCATTTGTACTTTCAGAAGTTCCATGAGAAAGAAGTAGTCTTTGATTATGTATACAAAAATGTGTCTTTAATATCCGATAAGTAACAAATTTAAGAACAAACGTAATGTAATCGTCGTCATATACAATATCTACCAATTAAATTAAAAGAATTAATAAAAGAATTAATTAAAGAACTAATTGATAGAGATATAATGTGCATCAAAGCATATTTTATATTTTAAGTCTACTTGAACATTTTAGTAAACATTATTAAATGCAATCGGATATTTGAAAATTTCTCTACATTTCTCTACGCATGTTTTAAAAGCAAAAATGACAAAAAACTAATTTCATCTATTTAATATGTGACAATACATTTTCATACTGATTTCTTTTAACTTTCTTCATTAATTTTGATTGGAATCACTTATCTGTTGCTTGGAAACTAAAAGAAACCTTAAGACGAAAAGTTACAAGTTATTTTTTTTTAATACTATCGGTGTACAATGTTGACTTGAATATTGTTATCTGGCTAACTTTATGTATAAATATATCAAGCTGTATAAATATTAATTCAATATTTTCTCCTTATTACACTTTTCAAATATACTTCAAATAATTCACGTTAAATAAAAATGTTACTCTTCTTGTAGTAGCAGAAATGATTTGATATGACTATTTTTTACGCGCTATTCAGTTTTATTTAATTCATATATCTTATTACAAGCACTTTTGTTGAATCTTCATACGATAAAACGTCAATTTTTAGGAATAAGAATGTGTAGTAAATATATATATACGCGCGCGCGCGCGTGTGTGTGTGTGAGTGAGTACATTAATTGTTTATGGTTGAGTATAAAAATATTCACAAAATATATTCATTTATTTTATATGTATCATTTAAAAATTTAAATTTTATTATTCAAAAATTTAAGGTATTTTCAATTTTTTAAAATGAAATATATAATTCTAAAGCATATATATATATATACACACACAAAATGGAGATTTTGATATTACAGATTGGAGAAAATTGATTTTTAATTATTTTGATTATGTATTACTTATCTGACTATTGGTTATTTATGATACACGATTGATTATACTAAGAATGTCAAGACAATAACACTTAACAGCATTTCTATAAATACTATTATTAGAAAAATGAAAATAGATTATAATCAAAGCATCTATTAGGCTTTGCATTCATGACTTAAATTAAAAGATTATTTTTTAAATAATATATTATTTAACTTAAATAACAAAAACTCTGTTATGTATACGTATAGTTATTTGTTAATATTCATATATTATATATTCAGCTCTTTTAATGCGCAAATAAAAACAAAATTATGTAATATGATTTGCTTTGTAAGTACGTGAAAGTATATCTATATAATTTTCAAATGATTTAGTTAAGCTTAGGAAATATATTTTTTTTTTGCACCCCTTTTGTAGTACTTCTAATAAAAAATTCAATATATATTCTTTCATTTATTTTTATTTTCTACAATTATCTTATTTAAAAAAATATACACGTGAAAAAAACTTCCTTTTCAGTTACGAAAATATACTTTAGTTTATTAATTCAATGTATATAAATTTTTTTATTTCTCCTCTAGGATTAAAAGTTTTACATTAAGTAATACAAATTGTCGTGTTACTTCAATTATAAATATCCTGTACCTACCATAAAAAATTTTTTTTTTTAAAACATGACAATTCATTCACCGAATGTTTCTACAGTTTGAAATAATTTTGTAATTGGCTTTTGAAAAACGTTTTAACTGCATTAAAAAATTTATTTATTTATATTTATAAATTCAATATGACTATAGAAATGTATAACTTATGATACCGAGGTGAATGCGTTAAAAAATTCGATTTTAAAACAAGACATTTTTTGATACTTAGATTTAGTTATTAGTGTTGCATATTTCTAGAAACTCTCTTTTTATACTTTTCCATGTAATTAATTTTCAAAATTAATTAAACAGTGGCTTCTAAATAAAACCTTAATATTTTTAAAAGGAATAAAATTCGCTCTCTCCATATATTTTAGCAATTCATTTACAATTTTGTAAAACAGACTTACACTGCAAAACTAAAAGATATGAAAAATAATATTCATCTATACACAAAGTATTTGTCTGTAAACATTTTGATGCAATTATTGATTAATAAAAATGTATGTGTTATATATATATATATATATATTTTTTTTTAAATTGTTTTTACTTTTCCGAATAAGTCGAGTACATTGATCAATATCTAGATATTATGTCAACTTTCATTAATATGAAAGCTAATTAAAGAAATCTTAAGTAAACGCGCATCTATCGTCTCATCAGAAAAGTAATAAAGTTTTGTATATGCATAATACAATCGCACTGAAGCGGATGCTTTAATTTTATATATTTTATACGCTAAAAACCGTGTTTTATTAATTATAATTATTTTATTTTTACAATTTAAAATGTTGAATTGTTGAAACTGAAAAAATATTATATTAAAATTTTTTGTTTTTTTGCGTACCGACTCTTTGTAATTACCGACTAATTTAATATGTTGTAAAACGTTATTAAAAAAAATTCGAAACTAATATATGCTGAAAATTCTTTTTCGTGAATGGAGCATTGGTCATGTATTCTTTCAAGCGGAGTTTTCCACATCTACAAATATGTTTATGAATACAAATAAAAATATCAAGCCAATCGTTCATTTGATTAAATAGAACTCTCTTAAAGTTATTACAAATTTTGTATAAAAACTAAATGTCTATGCCTGTGCATCTGTACATTTTTGTAAAATACATAGATTTTTGCTTGGCATTTTTGAAAAGTATTTGTCGAAAGAAGACAAATATCAGAAAAACTTGGCGTTCTCAAATTTGCAATTTTGTGTTTGAATTATTGCACATAGAAGAAAATCAATGCGGTGATCTTCCTTGGTTTCTAATAAATTGTAAAATTTATTAAGAATTATTAAACTTGATTTAGTTACATATTTTCACTATATTTTAACATATTTTATACCTAACGAAATGTGAATATTTGATTTCTTCCGTGACACTGCCATATATTCTGATGCTATTTTATTTTCGCTTATTTTTATATTCCGAATGTTATTGTAACGTTTGAGTAATTTTCTAACCTTTTCATCAAATTGCGCTCTTTATTAAGAGTATTAGTTGCAGTGGTGTCACGTCTAAACTATATTTCCAAAAATCGGTGATTTAAAAATTCTAAACTAGAAGATATATGTGATAAAGCTGTAAGATATATATTTTATGGTAAATAATATGCAATGAGTTATATATTGTTAATAATCATCAGACATATAAAGAAGATATTAATAAGTAAGAGAAATGTTTACTTTTAACTTTGTTTAAACAATGTACGTTTCAAGCATTAAGAAATGATTTTGTCAAGACCCTTTTAATAAGATGAAATTTAGTCAATAAACTGTAACAGTCAGCCTAATTTTCATATCAAGGATAATCTTTAGCGCGGGAGAAGAGAGCCACTAAAAGTAGATAACAACGATTAAAGATAATTTATCGAAATTTATCAAAGAAAACTGCATGCTCACGCGTATCTATCGTCTCATCAAAGTTAATTGTTGTTCGCGTGTTAGTTTATCAAGCGAATCATTTAGACTTAATTATGTAATCGCCATTCATGGTCGACTAATTGACAAATAAGAGATATCATATATCGCAATGGAATTATATTAACGTCTTTGATAAATTTTGTATAAAAAAGTGGGTAGCAGTAAAATTTTATGTATGAACTATTTGTACCTTTTTTATCGGTACGATGAATGGCAAAATCGGCATGACCTTATCATTTTTAATTTTCCTTCCAGGCATCATTATAAGTTTAATTATATTCAATCCTCGTTTCTTTGGAGGAAACATTATTTTTGTATACTCTCTAATGAATAGATTGAGTGATACGATTAAAATGATTTAAGGGATCGTTCATTTATATACGCACTTCTGCAAATAAGGTTTTAGAAATAATTGACAATAAATTCTCGTCTACATGGATTACCTTATTAGTGATGAAATAAAATATGTCAGTTTTAATTTTGTTAATGTGTAGAATTGCAAACGTTTCCTTCGCAATTCTTTGTAACGCTATGCTTTATAAAAGAATAATGTTCTTTTTAGAATCAAGGCTCATTTTAAACAGATACGAACTATTGAGGTTGGATAATAAATATTTCCCTTGTAAAAGAAAATCAAGATAGTGAAAAATAGGTTTTCAAGATGTTCGATTTGATACGTACCTAAATGAATTCATCGTTTGCTATATAATTAAAGATAGACACTATATCTACCATTTTATAAATCACATATTAAGATTAAATGCTTAATTCAGTAGATTTATGAAAAAAATATAAAAAATTTATCAACGATGTTTAGAAAAAATATTTTCACACACTTTTTAGATCGTAAAATAATAAATCGTACACAATTATCATTTTCATTTTTATAACTATGAAATTTAATTTTTCAATTAAAATACTAAATCAAATATTTATAATATACTGTATACTTCAAGAAAACGTAATTTTAATATATATTTTAGCTATAATTTTATTGTAAAATTAAAATTGTAGATTTTTAAGATAACTTATTAAGTGGATATTAAAGTCGACTAAACCTTTACTTATCACTATGGTATTCTTACGCATCTCACCAACTAATTGTACAAATAATATACTTTATTCTTATCAAATAATTATTAAAGTTTCAAATAATTATCGAAAGCAATGAACAGCATAGAGTTTTAAATATTTCTCTAAGCAGAAGTTAGAATTTGTAGAAGAATTGCAGCATATTCAAATTTATGTACACGTATGCCATTAGGAATAAATATGATTTATTCTTATTAACAATGCATTAGCACGAATTATCTAATTTTTTTTTTTTAACGTCATTTATCTAAAAGAAACTTTTGAAAAATTTGATAGTGATTTTTTGTAAGTCCTGGATATAAAATAACGTTATTTGAAGTTGCTAATGTCAAGAAAATATTGGTGAAATGAGTTAATATACTAATCACGAATTATACACGTATATTTTTAATTAAAACTATTTTAAGATCGATGAAGGAATTTCTTAATTTGAATAGATGTTACGTATATTATCATTAATAAGAACTAAAGTGAACTTTCCTTTTATTCCATTGTTAAAATAAAATATAGTAGTCAGAAAAGTAATGGAAAAAATGAAATACCGACTTAGGTAAGGGACATTAAATGAAATTGGGTGTTGCAATAATTTTAAAATCATTCATAAATAATTATTAGTTTTGTAATTTTGCAAATATGAATATAATTATATTATAGGTATTCTTAATTTGTAATGCTAAAAAACTGTACAAAGTTCCTATTAAATATTAAAAGAGATTAACATTTGTAGTGTTATTTTTATCTTTTTCTTTTAGCTTTATTAGGAGTTGTATTTTAATATCAAAGTATAAAGCAATAAAGTATAAAATAAATATTGGAATAATGAATAAATTTTTTATTTAAAAAATTACAAATATAAAGGCATTTATTATATTGTACTTGGAGTTTTAATAGGATTCCGAAACGGAATAGTTATCGTATATGATTAAGCAATATCAAGCAATTACGCGTTTTTTTATTCGTTTTTCAAGAAGTGTAGGTACGCGAACGGTGCAAGCGAAGTTGTGTAAAAATAAATATTCAACTATATATTCACAAAGTAGAGCACATTTAATTTAATAAGCTCTTAAGGAATATCAATGTTCTAATTCTAAAAGCTTGAAATATCAGCAAAATGTTGAAACAATTTAACGAAAGTTATTAAAGAAACGTTTGCTGAGTATCATTAAAAAAGATATTACTTTTAGACATCACCTCGTAAGAAGAAGAAACAATTATAAATTTCTTTTTAACCACGTTTATTTTAATCTCTTTCTCTCCACGCTTTTTATAATAAAACAAAAAGCGAGTTTTTATGTAGAATCGTAAAGAAGGGTAAAGAATTAAGTTGTTGCCCATGAGAAATATTCGTACAAGTGTTTCTCTCCACGTGAAAGCTTCTACCTGTGATATAAATCCGCGAGGCAAGAAGTTTAAAATGTAATAACTCAAAGTGCATTGTAAAAATCATGCGTACAAACTACTTCAAACAATTACGACTTTCGATAAAAATTGAAAGGAGAACGGTATACTTTCTACTATAAAATTTTTGTCGCGCCTTCTTGTCTCCACGAACTTCTGTACTGCAATTAACGGAAAGAACAATTTATGCTTCTTTCAATTTTTCTCGGCAAAATTTCATACTCACGACGAAGCCAATGTTTTTAGTTTGCCTCTCTATTCACAAAAGGCAAAGAAAATTCGCGTACTTTATCGTGTACTTTACTGAAATCTTGGTCCGTTCCTCTGAATTATGTTAATTTCCTAAATTGTGACAAGTGAAGCTGTTTTCTTTTATGCAAGTACGTAAATAAAGATTCTTTTCAAAAGGTACGAAGTATCTCTGCTTGGCACTGCGAAAAAGCATGGAAATTCTTAAAATGACGAGAGAGGGAGAGAGAGAGAGAGAGTGTCATCCTTGACTGGTAGTCTTAAAATACACTTGAAACACAACTATGTTTGATTCTCGAAAAGAAGGCTAAAGCGTTTTTCCGCTGAGCGATTGTAAATTCGCTCGATGTATTGCCCTAAAATAAGAACAACCAGCCACGCAAGGGCTCGCGATGTTTCGATTTGACAACCCGGAGAAGGGAGTGAGAATCGTATGTTGTTGTTTGCCCGTCAGTTCTCCTCAATCCGATAAACGATCGCATGGGATGACGTAGCGAAAGCAAATGACTTCGGTCGCTGAAAGGCGGCGGCCGTTGATTCGCGAGGTCACACTCCCAAGAGAGCGTCTCACTCCGTCTCAGTCACTCTCTCTCACTCTCTCTCACTCTGCGTT
This sequence comes from Wiebesia pumilae, assembly GCA_018907045.1. NCBI lineage: Eukaryota > Metazoa > Arthropoda > Insecta > Hymenoptera > Agaonidae > Wiebesia > Wiebesia pumilae. The sequence continues at coordinate 3,562,770 of JACCHZ010000107.1, forward strand.
TTCCTCTTTCATCGGTAGCGGGAAAACGTTGCGCACTCACAGGGTGTCGGAAATTTTAGGACGCGGGATTCGCGATGCGTAACCAAGCCGCTGATAACGCCATTTGGCTCTTTGCCTTTTTCCGATCTCCGAAGCGCGAAGCAAAGGAAACGTCGAACCTCGTAGGCAAATCGACGTTCATAGTTTTTTGCACTGGCGACGTTGCCGCATTGGCCGCTGCTATGGAACGCAGCGACGCGCTTTTCAAATATTTGTTTAACGGACATTGCCTGTGTATTCGTTGCCCGTGGACGTAAATTGTAAATTATTACGCGCTAAGGCTTTGCATCACTTCGTAAACGCTGGCATTGATGTTGCGTAAAGCATTCTTATGACAATAAGATCTCAACTACTGGTTATTCCATCCGTGCCAAAACAAAATGGCACGTAAAATATAACGATTACGCTACGTCTACACGTAAGTAAGTTTTAAATTTTTCAGCTACATTTTATGTAGCATATTATTGTAGTTCTTGTAATTTATTACACGAGAGTATACCGTTCGTTGAAATAACGCAGCAATCAAGCAAGATAGCGAGCTCAAACGAGTTAATCGATCTTGGAATATTTAATTTCCATTTAATCCTTTTACGTTACCGAATAGCTTGGGGGGAATAATCGCCGTTCGCGCACTTAACGCTCGTCTAAGTAAAGTAAATTTTCTTAATATAGCGCAATACACTCAAAAATACAAAGTAAAAAACCAGAAATTATGACAAATTGCCCGACTAAGTTTTTTAACGGACGTCTCGGTTCCTTTAGTTTCTTTTTTCTTTTATCGTTAGTTCAAATTCATTAACCCCGAGGGTCCAGGCTCGCACCGAGCACGCAACAATTACAGAATGACATACTCTCTGACGCAAACAAGAGACGGCATACTCTACAAAAATACTCTACACATTGTACAGAAAGCCCAATTTCCCTGTTTTTCATCCACTTGTCGGTGTGCGCCTGCTCCCGTAGCGCCGAAAACCTGAGAATATCCATAAAAAATGTCGCGTAGCCTCGATTAAAATAGTTGATTGTTAATAAACAGAAAAAGCGCATTTCCAACGGGAAGCAAAACGCAATAGCGACAGTCATTTTTCCGCAAATAAACGTCAGGACTGGTGTCGAGCGCGAGCACCGAGGGCAAAACACTATCCGAGTGCACGCGCACCAAGGATGTCCGCTGGGCATTTGTGACGCGTTGTGATTGTGATTCGCGCGAACGTCCAACAGGATGATGATCTAAAAAAGCCATTTGAAAAGGCGCGTCACGCGCGGCTAAGTGGGATCTTCCGAGATCGGCCTCGGAAAGAAGGATCGCGGAGCCCAGCGGCCGATTTCTATCTATATAGAATCCTTCATTTTAGACTTTCTTCTAGTTATTCTCTCCACCCCCCCCCCCCCGCCCCCGCCCCCGCCCCCTCCCATCAATGAAGCACTGCTGAATCGCACGCTATTCTCTGTAATTTGAGTTAACGAGTAACAGGAAGATTCTATTGCAAATTCATTTGAACGTTTCACGAGCGTTAACCGCCTTTCGGTTAACTCGTTAAAGTTGAACATTTATTTGAAATACAAATTACATTAAGCCTTATAAATCAAGGAAAATTATTCTCGGTTATATTTTTTCTACGGAAAATAATCCAATTTTGATAAGCCAACTTAAGCGTAATGTCTTCGAGATTGAAGAATGTCGAAGTAAACATAGAAATGTGTACAATATCATAAAGTGCTATCGTAAAGTTTATGAAAAGTGTATTTAAATTTAAAATACACGTTTATTGAATTAGGCATATTGATTACATTAATTTTCTACCTCATTCGCAACAACAACAACATAAGCTATACAATGTAATATAGTCCATCAACTATCTCTGAATAATTTTTACAAATTACATAACTTAATTTTTATTTCGTACTGTTGTGATTTTTGCTTTCATCTAATACCGCTTCCGAGGATTCACGGCAATTGTATAAGGTCAAAGAAGTCGAGAATCCGAAAAAAAATATTGACGTCGTTATATAATGAGTACGGATGCAATTATAATGGCAAAGTAACCATGTACTTTTTATGACTCTTCCGCAAAGATATTTGATAAAATATTTCACATTCCTGGCTTTGTATACACTCGTAGTCAATTGTGTGCAATTCAACAATATAAATATCGCAAATTATAGGTACTTTTTAATGTGGTCGAACATGTCTTTATAAATCTCATTGAATAATATTGACGTTATTTAAAGAAACAGTATGAAATAACAGTTATATTTCACAGTTATTCCAACGAAAATATAACGATTCAATTTAATATTCTGAAAGCTGCATAAAATATTACACGTTGATAACGAAGTGCATTTATTAAGTACAAGCTTCTCTTGTGTTTATGAGCGTTAATTTTTAAACTTATACGTATCACAGTGGCAGATGTAGCCCGTAACATAGCTTTTAATAATTAACTACGAATCCATACACAATTACCGTTTATTTCTCGATACGTGATACACCAATTTTACAATCGAATACAAGGACGAAAGTATGTTTAAAGCCATTTTTATATATATGGCTTTTATGTAGCTTTTCTAATTATTATAATTTTGGGTGATGTCACATATTAAAGGCATTATAAAGTAATAAGTCAAATGTTGACTTTATTAGAGAATTAATCATAAAATCTTATTCTTCGATATCTTATCTTTGGAATTCTATTGACAATCAGATCAAATGATTTATGGTACACTAAAGTTTTAAAATCACTACATATATGAAAATCATATCCGATATTTATTTATAAGCATATGATACCACTTAAGGATTAATTTCGTAATCACAAATAATGGTTACGAGTTCTTGACCGGAATCCAAACTATAGATGAAACAAAAAGTGAAAAATTGTTTAGTAATTTATATCAGGCATTATACGGTCAAAATTGACATACTTTTGGCCGATAATGTGTATAATTTGTCTCATTTAGAATTATTTCGGTAGGAAATGTGGCAATAACACATTACCCGTAACCAATATATTCCAGGTAATACTAATTTTCGATCACTAATAAATTTGTTACTATATTATAATTTTCACAAAAATGAGCTTTATTGTGTTATCGTACGTCAAAGAAAGCTTTAACAGTTACTTTTCAAAATATTTTTATACATAATCTTGAATATAGAAAATTGCGCAAATTCTTTTATTTGTTATTAAGAAAATAATGTTAACATTATCATTTATGATGCAATCAATTTTCCAGTTATATTTCAAAAATAAAATTAAAACGTGCTATTAAATATATCTGCCGATTCAATTATTTTCAGTTTAAATATTTAATTTATATTTCAAATAAGTTAAAAAAAAAAAACTTTTATTTTTTGAGAAAACGAATAAAACGAATAAAAATTATAAGTAAAATATACTTTTACTGATTGAGTTCATGCTTAATTGAAAAGTATTTCAATTTTTAAACATATTTTCTTGCCTAATTAAAACATGATTTTATTGAATGTACTTTATAGTATTAAAATAATTACTATTTTATATTTTATAAACACATATTAGAGAAGTTTTCGCTTATATGAAATATAAGCAATAAAATATATTTTTTCTCTTGATACCTTTTGATTATGTAAGCTTTATGAAAGTGTTCGAGCAGAACTTATTGAAAATTTTGCAACGAGTTGGATTGTAAAATAAGATCATTTTTTATTTCAAGTTAACCTTTAATCTTTATGTATATATATATTTATTTATTGATGCAGCGGTAGTGTATGATTATAGTACTAACGAAAAGAATAAGTATAATTAAAGAAAAGGAATTATCATTGGTTGTCACGAAGATTAAATAGTTCGATATAAATGAAATAGCTGATATCTGTTCGTTTTACTTATTATTTTGAAAAATTAAAGTGGCTTTTTATTTCTCTTTTAGTAGTGAATTACATTGCCGTTTATACATTACCAATAATTAAGATGATCTTCGTATTTGATCAAGTACTTTATGAAGGAGTAATATTGATAATTCTAGCTGCTTTCGTACGATTATTTTGGATTATCGGCTTTGAAAACGAATTTAAATCTATGTTAACGAACAATTCACACATGGAAAAATCAACTTGAACAAAGTGTCGAGCAAAAAAAGTAGAAATTTACGAGCTATGGATTCATCGCACTCTCGATATATTAGGATTTGTCCCGAGCGACGAAAATTAGCGACAGTCTATATTGAAAGGTCATTCGGCGAAAACTCAGCTGAAGTTAGTGAAATTCTTTCGGGTACGGGTACTACAACCACTTAAAATAGACGGGCTTAGCTGATGCTTAGTTACGCAATCGCATTGTACCCGCGAGGGCACCGAGAGTCACGACTGAGCGTAGATTTATTCTGGCGATTTTGCGCTACGGACCAGTGATGCCAAAAAGACATGCTTTGCTCCTAATATTTCGCGACGTTCCAAACACTCAGAGAAAAAGAGATATAGTCGGATAGAGAGAGAGAGAGAGAGAGAGAGAGAGAGAATAACTTAGGGATAGATCGTTCGATATGTTCGCGCCTTTTTTCACGAAAAGCGATTAATGCGTGACGTAAAATTTTATGTTTGTACACTTGTTCTTGGATGAAGTACAATTGCCCTGAACCTTATTTACGTCCGCGAATAAAAAATTATGAAAATTTGTGATTAAATTATACCAATGTAAATAGGTTCATTTATATTCAATAATGTTCATTTATGTTTTTCTTTCCTTGTTTTTGTTTACATATATTTATCATCTAATATTTACAAATACCGATCAGTTTAGTAAAACATTAAAATAAAAAGAGATGCAAATTAATCAATGTTTAATTCTTTATTATTAATGCGTTAAAAATTGAATAGGAAGTTTTAGTAACTAAGCCTTACTTTATTATTCAATACTCATTATTTTCCAATTTAAAGAAATTGACTTTTACTTTTGAATTTTCATCTAGCGATTATTTTGAAATCGGATCTCTATTTTTCACACTTAATACCATAATACCCGACGAATGATGTAATTCAAGAATAGATATAACATCGAAAGGGATTTTGAAAATTGTTGTTGTTGTTTTTTTTTTCTCTTATTTTTTTTCTTTCTTTTCTTTTTTTTTTTTTTTTTTTTCTCTCTAATAAATGCATTTATTTTCATCAAGAAAAAGAATTATACTTCAACAGTATTAACTTGTAATAGATGTAAAGTACGATTATTTATCACTCATCGTTCTTTGATAAAAGTATCAATTTAACCTACATAATTGATTATTAGCGCTTTTCACACACTTTTAGATTATTTAATTGATCGTTTGTTTCACAATCGTCTTCGTTTGACGGATTCGCATTTAATTTAGTATTACAAATTTTCTTTAAATTTTATCTAATAAATTAGGATATAATCTTGTCTCGATCTAATCGTAATAATTTTGAAGTCTACAAGGTATTTGAAATTAAATCGTTGTTATTGTACACTGTACTCGTAGTTTTAATTTTAATTTTAGCGATGCTTTGGAAAATTTGATTCGATAGTTCAGCTTCTTCTCTATTCTAACTGTAACAGAACTTTCGTAACCATAGATATTATATAATTGACTGGTTTCTAATTTATTTAAGCAAAGCAAATCAAATTTCAATTTTGGAAAAGTACATAATAATTTTTATGATTACGGATTATTTAACGTTACGTTAGCGTCTTCGATACATTTAATGTCTAATCAGCAAATAATGAACTTTACAATTTTACTTTATAAAAATTTGAAAAAGATGTCTACGGGAAAATATGCTTAACCGTATTTTCGAAGATAAGGATTTGAAATAGTTGTATGTCGAGATTATAATACCTTTATATGCTTTTGCTAATCAAAATCAATAGCGATGAATAATTTAAGAAGACTATTTACGAGTGAAAATTTTAAAAATAACCGGTTCGATGAAATTTCATAGCATTTTTCAACCAAAGAATTCTACTGTTTTTCGTAACGAATTCGTTAGTTCTGGCAATTGAAACTGCTGATAATTTGGGAGATACATTTCTTAAGTTCGTCACTCGAATCGATAAAACAGAAATCCCATGTATAGTTATTGTTTCATCTCGTGTTTTCGCAGTTGCGTGACTTTAAAAAAGAAATTAAAGGCACCAAGGCATTTCAAGGTAAGTGCAGGTAAAACTGGTTTGATTTGTCGTTCTGCAGCGGTTCGTGAGCGAGAGAGACGGGAGCGAAAGGGAGTGGATCGGCAATTACAAAGCTTTGCACTGCACAATTGCATCAGTGACATCATAATTTAAAGTTAACGCTCCTCTGCCTCTCGGTGCACAGGCATGAATTTGCCTGGTTTGCGGCTGTAAACAGCCTGCAAAGTGCGACTGCACCCACACCGCGTGCGCTCCTACTACTTTATTTCCGGTGAGCTCCGGCGATTCAGAGCCGGAAACGCGTCCCCGATGACGTGGACTTTACGTGGACTTTCCGCTTTCTAAGATAAAAGTCCCGAGCGGACGACGTTTCGTCGGTGCCAACGATGCTCTTCTTCCTCGGACTCTTTTTCCCAACTTTCCGAGGCGAGGATGATGCTTTCCCCAATTCATCGGAGCTATTTTCATCGAGCCTAACCGATTATTCTCTCTCTCTCTTACCAAGCCGTATCTACATTGGATTTGGAATTAAGCTGCGCGCTGACTTCAACGGGACAGACAAATACAGAAAATAATCTGTGAATTAGTAACGTAGCGTGAAACTTAGTTTGCAGTCGGTGAGATAAATACCCACTGAATTTGTCTGTACCGCGGATGTGGATAAGAAAGCCTTTTAAGAGAATCTGTCTGACATTCGCCCCATTGGTCATTTTGAACAAACGTCTGTTTTGAATGCAACGAGCGGAATACCCGGAACCCGTTATCTGTATCTCGTCGGCAACGATCTAAGTAACTTTTTTTTAAAGCTTTGTGCTTTCTATTGCCAGCGTGTTCATTCAATCCCATGGTTGTCTTTTGAACATTCCAATGAACTCCAGCCAACAATTTTACCAAACGAGCGGTAAATAATTTTTATTAAAATCGTGGTTCGCCAATATTTAAGTCTCTGAATAATAAAAGCATTACGATGATTCAGAAATATTTGATCGCACATTCGTAATAGCAGTATATTTTAATTTACATTTTCTTACTTTGAAGTTTTTACAGTCGTTGATACTAAAATATAATATGAAATTATATATAAAGCGAAATGCATTCCTGAATAATACTTTTCAGTGTGTTCATGTTGTTTCGAAGAATTAAATATTACAAGCATTCCGTATATATTTTGTAATAATGATGAACGACTTCAGTTGTGCATCACTAAGTAAATGATAAATGATAATTGTTAGTCCATTGCAATAGTAGTTCGTTAAATATATTCGTTCGTTTGGCGAAGAAATCGATGTATTATAAAAATACAGTTATCGATACTTGACATGAATATAAAATAGTATTTCCTTGGTTTAATAAATAAATGTTTTCCTCTCCCTATTCGTATCTACAAAAAGTAATAAGACTAATAGGATTCTTATATATACACACACACACACACACACACACACACACACACACACACACACAAGCATGATGTTTTTCTAGTATATTATGATTTTAAATAATAGAATAACACAACTAGCGTTGAAAAGTAACTAACGCTTGAAAACCCGTATTGACAATATCGATTAAAAAGAAAATAATGAAGAAGTAACATGTAATTCGTATTTGGTGAAATAGAAATGAATAGGAACAAACAGATTATGATTTGGTCACATTGTAAAGTCGACGTATCAAAGAATGTAAGTCGTATTTATTGATTTAGTAACGTCGATAAATTTAATAAAAGAAAAAGTTCATGAATTTAAAATAACGTTATGTAAAATTTTAACATTGTAAAACTACGTTTGACTGACAAAAAATTTTTCACCTTCAATGTACGTTGTTCCGAGGCTAGTGATGAGGTGGTGTACTTCGAATGCAATAAAAGTTTTGCGATCATGAAACTAAAAACAAGATAATGCGCTTGTAAATACAAAGCTGATGCGTTTGTCCAGGTGGTCGGTCTCCGAATGCCATTGTACAGTAGATTTCACTACCGACAAGATTAAAAATACTGAACATAACGATAACGCGTAAAAAGATACAGGTAAGGGAATTTCAATAGCATTCTTTGGCATATGTGCGATGCTCGTACGAAGGCAGATGACAACGAGACTCATTTTTCGGCTAACCGCATTCATCTCGTATCATTAACTACTCATGGATTATATAATAATAAATATGTGCTCAAATTGTCAACATTGGTATTTATTAAAACTGTCTACTACATTAAGTGGACGTTGCAAGTTAAACGGCTCTAAGACTAACGGACAAACATCAACTACTCATTGTCATATTTATCAATTAATCATACATATCTCACATATCTCACAAAATACGGATTATAAAGTATGATTGCAATAATTTGAAATTTTAATCCAGTATTATTTAAAAGTTTGGCTGTTAACTTGAAGTATAAAACGTTTTATCAAAGAAAATTAAAGAAAGCCTCCTCTCGAGAAAATAAATCAGCGTAAATAAATATGATATACTTATTATATTATAAATATGGTACTACTTAAAAATACCGTAGCTTTGCTTAATTTGACTTTCCGAGAAATTATGATACTCTAAAGTAGCACGTGATCATTTAAACCACACGACGAACACGGATGATCTAAAAAAAAAAAAAAAAAAAAAAAAATGAGAACAAAAGCGTTAAACATTTGTTAGCAATGACTTCTTTTAATTCTTCACTGGTTCTCCTATAATTGACCTCAATTTATATTTGCGTTCGTTTCTTTTCCTGAAATTCTAGTGCGCCTTCTTCTGGGATAAAGGAATTGTCCCAATTCGCCAATAATATCACTGTTAGAATAATTTAAAATGAAATAGGCTACCGGTCCGATATTCAAGTACTCGAACAGTAACAGTAAGTAATAATCTAAACAAGTTACAGGTGCCCTTCATTTTATAATAAAACAAGTTCTGCTTAGATTCGTTTTGTAAAAACGAAATTTTGACGCGTTCAAACGCGAAGACAAATAAAATATTTAAATTAAATGTACAATGAGGTTAGTTTACGCTGTCGCAAATTTCGACAATACCAGTGATGCAAGCAAGATGATAATGCCACAGAAGAATATAAAAAAGAGACAGCCTCGGTACACGTATTTTTTTCTATAAAGTTTCTCTGCTCGAAATCTTAACCAAGTATTGACAAACAGCCAAATTAAAATGTCTGGGGTGAATTTTCATGGGAAAGTACTGGCTCTGTCGGGCTCTTCCCTTAAAGATCCGAAAGGAGAGAAAGGCTTAACGAGTATCAGGTGCGTCAGTATCAAGGCGAGCTGAAGTTTACACCAAAAGCAAACAAGACGAGGATTCGGGCGTAATAACATCGCGTAGTTGAACAAACGGGCCACGATATCTCGACAACCTCGAAGCGGCGAGAAACGAAGCGAACGACATTTCCACCGCATTTCCCGCCGCGATAACAATGCGCGAAGACGATTCACGAGTACGGCCTCTCTCTCTCTCTCTCTCTCTCTCTCTCTCTCTCTCTCTCTCTCGCTCCTCAGCCCGAGGAAGGATTTCGAATGTCGCGCTCGTCGATCCTTGTCCCCTGAGCGGACGTCGCGGATTATCCTCGCTCTTGTGCATCGCTTACGCGTCTTCTTTGTTTTTCAAAGCTGGATGAGCGCGAGCGCGCGACGTTGCGCAGTTCTCGGGAGCGAGTGAATGGAAACACCTCATTTCCCCCTTTTCTTACATTCAACTGCACGTGATTTTTTGCGTCGAGCCCAGCTCTTGACTCGCCGTGGAAATATATTAGCATCGAATTTTCCTTGTTGCGGTAGCTCGCAATCGTCGGTTTGGTGGCTGAAAATGTATGCGCGCGCAAGCTGGACTCTCATTAACGGGAGCTTCGACGCATTTTCCCATTATCCGAAGCCTCTGAACTTTCGGTAAAACTTTTTCATCGCTTTAACTTTTCATTCGTTACTTTTCAACGGCACATTGTTGAAATTACAACAATGTTTGTAAATGTGACCAAAGAAATTTATTCACAGTTCGATTTACAATGAAATCCGTAACGATGATAAATAATTTCTGCAAACTTAAGGCTTATTTTCGCTCTGTTTTCACTGATATTTATAATAGATTCATAAAGCATTTAGATAATATGCTTGTATTGCAGATAGAAGTGTCGTTATCGCGGCAGTTGAACAAACTGCGTCTGAAAATATTTGCCGCGGCAAAGTAACTTTCTAGCCTCTAAAATATGTAAAATAGCAACGTATTGATGATGGTTTTTTAATTCAAAATAATATAAGAGTCTATTGAAATATGCAACAAATCGTCCCGTAAAAGCTTTCAAAATCAATTTTACTCCAAATTATCGAGTAAAATATGTAAAAGGCTATTTTTTGTCGTATTATTTTTATACGACGCATTGAAAATACTTGAATCTCGTATTTATAAAGTAACCATTAGTGATGAACAGTAACGAACGAGTATTTTCCGTTAAGTATTTCCTGGTCAGTCGTGTTTCAAGTTATGAAACAAAAATTTTGAAAGGGTTCCAAGATTATTCGACTTATCGCGATTTTTCTCGTGTAAATATTTGAATTGTGGTGACTAAATGTTGGTTCGCTACTTTCATATTACGTGGTCCAGTATGATACGTTTCTTGCATCACATTCAAAATACTTATTTTATCAGTATAGGCGATTTGTGGATATTTGAAAAATTTGAAAATAATAAATTATATAATTTGAAAGAAAAATTCCTTTTAAAATTTACAGTATATCTTTACCGTAGATAGAGACGTTGTTTTTAAGTAATTTTTTACCGGTATTAAGGAAAGTTCAGGCCGTGATCAACTTCAAGTCTTGACTTGAAGTTGATTTTAATGCTACATTCAATATTGTTCAAAAATATTCTCGAGTTTCTTTTACTTACTTCGTGTATTAATTACATGCGTAAGGCACGTCGGGTACATTTGTAACATTAAACAAAATAATTTTTTAAGCTTACAAGTTATAAGTACAGTGGTATTGCAAAGTGAGCTTCAACATTTTATTCACTGCAAACAATTAAATTGTGAAAAGATCTATAATATTATCTGTATGTAATATTGCAAATATTCCTCTATTTCGTGTGAGACGAGAAATCATATCGGAGTTATTAGAATTTTTGAAGTATGCGTGACTAACTCTAGCCTAAACTCTAAAGTGGTACTGGCACAAACGCGACTTAAGTTTGATTCGAAAGTTTAGATTTAATCGTGCAACGCACGGTACGAAACATTACAGGATAAGGTTTTTTTGTAAAATGAAAGGATTCGTTCTGAAAAATTTCCGCGTATATATAGGAATAATACGAGAACACGTATCGTTATACGTGACGGTTGTCATTCCTGCTCCTGACTTATGTGAATTCAACGACTTACTTTGTTCGCTCCTTTGCTGCTTTATTTCACTCGTTTACTATATTTACCGTTTTCTTTTTCGACACATTTAATTCATCTATCAAATAGAGAGTTTGAATGTACGCATCAGGGGCATCTTTTTACTTTGGACAATGCAAGCAGACCCATAAGCTCGAGGCTTTATTCCATCGTTCGAAAATGTAAATATTTTCCATTCTCGTTATTTCTGATAAGTATCTTCCAGATTATTTATTCATTCGCATACGTATAGCTTTGTGAAATATTTATCGCCTTTTTATTACATATTAATCCTTAACATATTAGCAAATACATTCTGTTACTCATTTTATCTATATTGTTGAACGTAGACGAGTGCGGAGTAGAGAATCATTGCGAGGAGCATTGCGAGGAGCATTGCGAGGAGCATTATAACAAGCATCGTTGTTTAAGAAATTAAGATGATTTCAAGACAAATTTTCAACTTGGTTTACATATTTAAATTTCATTTTATAATTAATTCAATGGTATTGGTTTTAGAAGCGTGGAATATAATTTGCACCGATTTTGCAAAAGGTGGGCTACTCTGTTTTTCACTTCTGTGAATTTAATTTCCAACGTGTTACTATCGTGTACATTCAAACACATTCAGGAAACGTGGATTAAATTTGGTTTCGTTTAAATTCATTGAGTTCAATGAATTCAAATTGTTTGTATTTTGAAAGATTATTATTAATTTGAAAACAGAACTTGCATTTTGAATGTTTCAGACTTGAACCGGACTTAAACCCGTTCCGAATCTTCCGGGTATAACAATGAAATAACATTCGGTATAATTGTACTTGTAAACTTTTTCTTTACAACTGTTTGTTATCGCGGCACTAAGGCTTCCACGTTCTTCTTATAGCGAAAAGCGAAATTTTACGAATGGAGAGACTTAAATTAAAAGAAATTTTCGAATTTAATTGCTTCGAGGGAATTTATAAGATTAACGGTTTATTTATTGATACAATTTTACACGTTCTCTCAAGAAGGACAAGTCACCTTTTTGAATTCTCCGGCAATAGTGAATTAAAAGTAGCATTGCATTAAACACACAAAAAGTACCGTTTAACCATTTTCTATAAATATTATTCATCAACTACCAGTCTACTTTCTTAAAGCTTGACGATTAACTTTAAATTTGTATATTCATCGTTATTTATTTTCACATTCGCATGGGTAAATTGTACTTTTTTTTCTTCGTTTTTTTACCTTTATCATGCAAATATTTATCATTACTATTGCCGAGATCGAATCGTAATTACTCAATCGATGTTAGTCGAAAGAGGAAGCTTTGCTCTATCGTAAAAGTAACGCATGGAAGAATGCTCCATTTCCTAAAGAAGAATTTCCCTCGTCGGAATTGATTTTCATTCGAAGAATGTTAAAATATTTATAGTGGATTAGATCTGAAACGAGGATTATACACGGAGAACGAAAATTAGCGATGCTCACCCACTTTGACGAGTGACCAATCTTACTATCATCCAAGTCCATTTTCTTCTTATTTAAAACAAAGCAACTAATAATTACTAATAATTACTAATAATTGAAATGGAAATCCTACCAAGATATTTTTTACCACTACTGCTGCTGCTGCTATTATCATCATCATCAACATCAAAGGTTACCTCTCCTAGGATTGCATTGCCCCTGTGTTACGTAAAAATGAACGTAAATGAAAAAATAATTAGAATGCCCAGTGATACGTTCTTTCGTAGGTCGTGCATCGTCGTTAGTTCAATTATTACTTTTCGTGCGATTAAAAACATTCGGAATAATACGATCGCTACGACTTTCTTACTTAAATGTCTGCACGGGAAATACCGGAACGTCGGTAAAGCCACGATGTGGAATATTCCACACCTTCCGAACCGACAATTGACGCTGTCGCTTTTGAAACCTTACCCTACTTCCTTCCCTTCGTCTTCGGAATCGTACCTAATATTAATCGTACGAATGCGTTGGTTTACTTAAAGGGCTTTGAGGTCTCTTGCGTTCGCGTAACGAAAATTCCACTGGATGTGATACAGAGCGAGCGTATATCACGCGATCCGTAACGACGAAGATCGGCTTTTAATAAACGGGGGAATGCGTTTGAGTATATCTGCCATGCAGTACCATCGGTAAATAGCTCCGAGCGCGAGATAAATCAGGGAGTCGGGCGTCGCTCCCTTCGTAATTTTACCCGCGTGATTAGTCGTTCTCGGAATAAGCAACGGAGTACACGACACGGTGGCAACGGATTCCAGCGGAACATCACCTCGCCATTTCTCGACCGGATCGAAATGGAGCGCTGGACGTTCATCCCTCGAATCATCCCTCGAACTATTATCCGAGGCGACGAGTAGCGGTTCGCCCGCTTATCGGTTCACCGCCTTTACGAGGGTCGGCGAACGTTCCTAGCGGTCGAGAGAACGGGAGCGCGTTATTCTCCCTCCGTCCACGTTCCATTCCCTCTTTGCAGTTGCGAGATTGTCGGTGCTCGCGCACTCGTGCTCGCCACTACTACTACTACTGCTACTGCTACTGCTACCTCTTCCCTCTTCGTCGGACGCGCTCGCGAGTCTCCGCGACTTCGAGTGCAGCGGCTTTCCCTCTCCGTCGGTCCCCCGCCCCCGCCCCCCGCCGCGCTCAACGGCCGCGGTGCAGGCGCACCCGCGTGGCCGCGGGTGCACTGGCACCGGGGACCGTTCGCTCCCGCCTCGGTGCCAGAGTATCGACCCGCGGCAGTACACGTCGCCGCCCAACCTCGTCCCCGTCCCCGTCCCCGTCCCCGTCCCCGTCCCCGTCCCCGTCCCCGTCGCCCTCGCCCCCTCTCTCAAATATTCTACTTTTGCCCGCGCTCTCCCTCCCCTCAACTCCGCCAGCGGTTACCGCGGCTTTCGCGTCGAGGCATTTCAGCCTACGCCTCGTCGCTGCTCTCCTTCTCCGCGGGCTCGTCCTCTCTTGACGCCAGGTTCCCCAAGCAGCCACCGTAAGGTCGACAGTTCCATGGCTGTCGCTAGCCAAAGCCCCGAACTTACGGATGGTGGGCCGCCTTTGTACTCGATGCCAGCAGTGGTGAGTGCATGCGCGCACGACGCGAGCCGAAGCTGCGACCAGTGCCGTTGATAGAGCCGAGGGGGCCCCGGTTCTATACCCCGGCTTCGAGCCTTGTCCCGAGGATGTCCCGAGGATGTCCCGAGGATGTCCCGAGGATGTCCCTTTCGTCTCTGCAACCACCCCACGATCCAGTTGCTGTTAACCAGTTTTACTGTAAGAAAACTTTTCGGTAATTCAGAAACGTACGTTCCTCCTCATGGCTGTTCGTTAGATGAGAAAACCCTCGAGAACAGTCTATAGGCCTACTAGCCTATTAGTAAGGCACGAGCAAATTCTGCAATGCTAATGTTCGAAACATTGGCCTAAATCGTTTTTTACGTTGACATCTTTTAAATACTTACACGTTGCAATCTTAATGTCTCCATTCTTAATCTTACAAATATCGTTTCCCGGACTTTTGCATCTGGGATGAATTTTAAATCTGAATTTCTATCTGAGCAAGTGCATCTGCATTTGTAAAATAAAGTTCGTATTTTTATTTCGCAATGAATAAGCGATAAATTTAAATACGTTTTATCCCGATGAAAATATTTCGTTAAAAGGTTAAAGTCTCGCTAAAAATGCTTACGACCTCGTGCCTATATCGTACACCAAAACTTTTATAAGCGTTTGTACAAACAAATATTACAAGCACCGACTTCTAAAGTTGGAGATTAATTGCTCGAAATTTTTCATCGGCCGCCGCCTATCACAATTTCTTCGGATACGTTCTATAATGTAGTATAAAAGATTTATGTAATTACATAAGTATACACGTGGGTTTGCAAGACGAGTGCCTTTGCAAGAACTGACGTCAAAATAATAATTTGGACAACGATGAAAAAAGGCTCGTAAACTCGCACGTAAATCGCGAACGCGTTACTAGTTTGTTGGGAATTTCCGAATACTCGGAAGAAATTATAGAGAACGAATTATCTAATTTTACGACGATAGGACGATTCCTTTCGAACGCTTAGGAAAAATTATACGAATGATAAACTTAAAATAATTGTACGCGTGCAATCTCAAATTTGCCAAATGTTTCAAGGTAACTTGCTAACACTATTATTAAGACGATCCTTGTTCTAATACTTTATTCTATTTTATTTTCGCTTCTCGGGCTGTATTTTTACACTAGCGCCAAATACTTTATTTTGTCAATACATTGTAGCATAACGACTTATGTTTTTTATATACTTTTAACGCTGCCGACTGTATTTCATAAAATACTTTATAATTATAACGCGCGTTGGATTATAGATTTACAACCATTTAACCAATTATTTTTAAGCGTATTTCTTGAGGTTTATAAGCTTGTGCTGTTGTGCGTATATCACGTATACGCTAATGCGGCGGGAAACCGAGAGAACCTTTCCGTATGAATGATTATGAAATTCAATTTTAAATAGTCGCACGTTAGGTAAATGCATCCGCTATATGTTTCAGGTAATTTGAAAATTATAACTATGAACGGGAAACTAACTTTGACCGAACTGTTTGAGACAATTTTTTCGTTTTCACGGAATATTTTCCATTGCGTTATTTAAAATGGTTTTCACGATAATGCCTCGGTACATTTTATCTCAAACTCCAGATACGACGACGATATTCTCATTATTCCGTCGAATGAGGTAGTTAGCGCAATTACTTCTAACGATAAAAAAATCAAAATAACCGGCTATTCGAACATAAAGTTCAAATCGATGCAGTACCGAGCAACAAAAGAATGATCTACGTGTGTTCTATCTCGGTGTGTTGTACGCGATACGCGACCGCAGTAGCGAGTCATCAAAATTTAACAAAAAATTCAAGATTCGCGTACTTTCAAAAATATTGAGTAATCTGGCACAAAGTGGTAGCTAAGGCTTTGAAACGGCAATGATCTGGTTCACGGATCGATAATCCAACGTCTCGAACTTGATTACGAGAACTGATTGATCACGGGTTATAAGCCGAATCAATACCAGCGACGCTATATAGCATTGTCCGAGAGTTGACGGAAATGAAGCGAGAGTGCACCATCATGGGGCAAATTCTTCAGTTAAAATGTCTATTGTATATGTCGAGATATTTTTTCCTATTTCGTATATCTAAAAATTCGAGTCTCGGGACTAAGGGTCCCCCTTTTAAAATTTAGCTGCCGTATTTGGCAAAGAATCGCGTCGACGAGGGCGTAATCTTTACGAGACAGGCAAAGGCCATCCGAATGATCCGAGAAAAGAATAAGACCGAAAGGTACCCGCATTCGTGCGTTCAACGGTTGATATAATATCGGCTGGGTGAATATAAGATCGTCGCTCTATGGATCATTGCAATTGCGGCAGTGATGCGATGCAATTTTCCGAGACCTTTGATTGTCGAGAGTCGTCGAGCCGTTCGCGAGATATCGCCACTTATTTTTCTTGGGTACGTATGTGTGCGCGTTAACGTTTCCTTTCCCTGCATGACGCACAAGTACAGCAGCACCGGGACAATGGACGCGGCTGCTCGAGAGTCGCTGACGTGGAGAAAGTCGATCGCGATCGCGGATGAATGAATTTTCCGCGGGTGGACGCGAATCGCGTTCTGCGCTTTGCGATAAAAAGAAAAATGCACCTTGGACTTGAAGCACCGCTCGTGAAGTGCCTCTTAGCACGAGCTTTTCACCCGGCATTTCCTCCGTGGTCTCGGGGGGCTTTTCTTTTTTCAAGCATTCACGATAAAGCCTTAGATCCGTGCTTTTGTAACCCGAGACGACGTAGCCTATCCAAAACTGCAAAAATCTTACCCTAATTCACAATTTCGTAAATTGTCATGATTTTTCAAATCAAAATTTTCAAATGTATCCTATCGCTATCGAGTATAAACCTCAGATGTTACTTATTTACCTGTAGTACATGTACTTGTAGTATTTACTTTTTGAAACGATAATATTCTCTTGAACGTTGTTACTTTTACCAATAATCATAACTATCGGTAATATTATAAATTATTATCGTTCGTAAATTGGTTAAGTACGAACAATTATCTTCGGAAAGTACAATATGCGTACATTATAAACGACGAGGTCAATCACGACTTCAATAGATTCATATAACATTAACGATTAAACATTAGTTTTAAAAAAAAACTTTATTACGGCATTGAAGGAATATTAAAAATTAGGGGAATGTATGCTACGTCAAACACATTGATTGGTATCCTAAAAGTGTATCAAAAGTCTTCGTATAAAAAGTGCAAAAATTTTCTGATCGTTGTTTTTTTCATGTTTCGAAAAATTTCAGGTTTTTTGCAGAGTTTGAGTGAGCTAATTGTTTCATCTTTAAAATTAAGGATAAATTGCACCATTAGTATCGTTAACGCGCGTTTCACGATCTTGTGAACATAAGTAAATCTCAAATTAGCGAATAACTTCGAAACATAGATATATGTAAGTAGTACACCAGAGTAAGCTGCATGAGTTAGTGCAGCTGCAGTGGAATCTTACTAACTTCAAAATAATGCTACTTTATCGAGTCTTTCAAAATGAAAATTTGTGGCTTTTTCAGCTTCCGATAAACGATAGACTTCAAGTAGCGAGGCTTGAAAATCTGCTTGAATATTAAAGTATGGATATTTTTTCGCGTTTAGTATTTAATAAGCGAATTACTTGACACTCGTGCAGCTGAATGCGCAACAAGCAGGACTGCGAGGATAAGCTCGAACGTTAGCTAATAAAAAATATGAAAAATAAATTCAAAAATAATTTCAACAAAAATCTCGTCGATTGTATATGTAATTATATAGGTAAAAGGAAATTGCTCTTAAATAATGATTTTTCATTTAAATTTTAGAATAGGCTTTTCATTAAAAAAAAAAAAACATTACGTTCTTCCAAATTAATCATGAATCACGTTTAGATTTATCGAATAGTATTTGGATCGAAACGGAAATGTCAATATTTTTAATTTTTAATATTTGAAGTAACGTGTATCGTGTGTCAGGTATCGTGTAAATAGCTTTAAAAATACAACAACGAAGCACGCGCATGGATTGATTGTAGAAAATATCTGACGCAAACGACAACCTTCTTTTGGTCAAATCATATAAAATAAGAGAAACCAATATAATGCGGCAGAATAAAGAAAATAAGATACATTTAATTCATCGTCATGATGACGCAAAAGCTCACGAAGTCGAATCATCCGTCCTCGTCGATCCACGGGAAGCAAAAATAAGCTGATCGCACTGCTTCGAAACATTTAAGGCATTGTTGCACACAGCCATTTTGCAGGTAAAAAAGAATCTATGCTTCGTGAAATTAATGCTTTACTTTTACAAGAATTTAACAAAGAGATTTTATTTCCTTTTTCTTACTCATATGCCCTTTAATCTCTAAATCACAGTATTGTTCTTTAAACGAGTGAGAGGCTTCTTAATATCGAAAATTACTAATAAGTAAAATTGTCATTTAACGAAATAATCCATTAAATGGACAATTAAGCGATTGCGTACATTCATGAGCGAACACCAAATGCATACAGATCACGAGAAAAACTAGGGCAATCGTTTGAAAAGTCGTTAAATTACGTGCAAATATAAAATTTTACTTTTTTCAAGAATGCTCAAAGAGAGGAAAGAACGTTAAAAAGGATAAAATTTAAATTTAAATAGAAATATTGATGTGCATTGAGGTTAGATTATTGGGAAGCTGATACTTGGAAGGTACTTGATTTATAATCGTAAGTTGTTTAGTGCTTTGCTTTTTTTTTTTCTTTTTCTTTTTTTTCTTTCTTTTCTTTTCTTGACATTTTTAATTTTTTTTAAACTTATCTTAAAAAAATGTCAAATCGACTGTTCATATTTCGTTTGAAAGTTTTATTTCCCGCGTTCTTCATAGAGAAGATTTGAAAGATTCTAATGACAAAAGACGCCCAAGTTTTAAAGACTTAGCTAGTGACATCCTACAACACATTACGATAAGTAATATTATATCTTATAATATACTAATATTATGGCTTTCGTAATTAAACGGATAGATGGGAAACGTAAATTATTATTTCCAGTTTCTCAACTCTATTTTACGCGAATGTCAAAAAGTATATTTTTTTATACGAACTTTCGAACGGATAAACTAATAACTCACCTATAGCCCCGTATGCCGTGAATTAAACAAAAAATAAAATGAAAACGGCTTTGCCCGATTGTTGGCTATTAATTTTTAATTTTTCGGATTTTTACGCAAGTCATACTAAGTAATATTTGAGATGATGGGAAACAACTTAAATTATAGAGAAACTTTTAATAAGCGAACAAAAAACTTATGGAAGTTAAATTAAATTAATTAGCAACGATCAATTTTGTATGTAATTATTAATAAAATTTACGCAAAATATGCACATAGATATTACTTAAAAGTTAAAATATTTTGTCATTCAAAAAATAGAAATCGTTGCTTTTCTTGTAACCTTGTAACCTTGTAACCTTGTAACCTTGTAACCTTGTAGATCAAGGGAAGTCGGTTTTCGCAAATATTGAGAACGTTTATCCGAGTAATTTAACAATGAGAAAGATGCAGTAAAACGCAAAAAATTTATCAGTTCAAGAAAAAGTAGAATTTTTAGCGTATCGTAAGGTAATGTTGTCTTATGGATCGGTAACGTGGTTTTTGTCGTTTGCCTTAAACCTTAGGAGGCTACGTTATTCGACTAGCATTCAGCGAAACATCGATCCCGTGCACGAACAAAGCACCGAAAGAGTATCGCTAACGGTCGCGTACTCTATGTGTGACGACGACTCCTTAGCCGTAGGTCAGCTAGTGATACACAAATGGAAATCTCGCGTCGATCAAAGGAGCAAGAACGTATCTCCTCTCGAGGTAAATTAAATTAAAATCACCGTATGTCACCGGGGAGCAGCATTCCGGATTACAAAGTAATGAAAGCGAGTTGGAAAGTTGGCGTAGAAAGGCAGAAAAGCCGAGAAACTCGCTCGCGAGGAGGCAAATTTGTTTCGTCTTGGAGAAGTCGCGAGGGGCGGGATCCGTGGTGAAAAGCGTTGGGCTTTGTCCCGGTAGTTGCTCGGCTCCTCGTGGGCCCGCGTCGTACGCTCCTGGTCGGGTTGCTGGGATGGGGGGGAGATCACTCGGGTGCGCGCATTCACACGCGCACGTACGCGGGCGAGAGAGAGAGAGAGAGAGAGAGAGAGAGAGCGAGAGAGAGCGAGAGAGAGCGAGAGAGAGCGAGAGTGAGAGAGAGAGAGAGAGGGCGGGAGAAGCAGCAGCAGCGACGGCGACGGCGGCGCGAACGCGAGTTCAGTCGGCACCGTTTATTTGGATGGGCGCGCAGCCGGACAGCTGACTTTGACGGGAGCGCGCCCGCCTTCGTCATTCGAGTCGTCCGAGCGCGTTCCTCGCCTCGGCCGAGATTCCAAGAGAGTTCTGCGAGGAACGCGAGTGTGTCAGGGTGCTGTGCACAGAGATACAGAGACAGCGAGAGAGAGAGAGAGAGAGAGAGAGAGAGAGAGAGAGAGAGAGAGAGAGAGAGAGAGAGAGAGCGAGACAGCGGAGGGATACTACGGGAGTGCGACACCTCGCCGGAGAGGATCATCGCCTTCGCGTCTCGTTGACGGGCATGAGTTTGGACCTCGGTGCGAACGAGGATTACCGCTGGTCGCTGCGCTCTTGCCTGGTGAGTCTTCCTCGCGCTCCTCGTCTTTTTCACTTTTTCACTCCTCGACGTTTCTTCTTTTCCTCCCCGTGACAGCGTCCCGTCGTCCTCGACCAGAGAGCGTCGAGGCGCGGGTTATCAATGCCCTTCGCGTTACAAGGGTGATCTCGCCCTTGATCTCGCAGACGACGCGTGCCTAGGGGGCTTCCGAAGTCGCTCCCGCGATCAAAGAGAAAGCTCGAAAATGCAGTTACATCGATAATTCTAGCGCTGAGCTCTACATTCGGAAGGAATCGCGTCTAACAAAGCAAGCGTGGCACTCCTTTGGTACTTTAGCATTGTGAATATCGAACAGCGGCTGCGCACTCTAGTCGAACGTTTACCCTTTTACCCTGTTATTTTGGAAAAAAATGCGTTCCGTCGACGAGTCCGGTTTTTCGAAGGCACCGAACAGAAGTGAGCGGTCGCGTGAGAGAGTGAGAGAGAGAATTCTGAGTCATGCTGAAACGATTGCGCGTGGATCGAGCAACTCCGAAGCTGACTCGCGATCCGCGCATTCTCTTGAAAAAATTCGCTTTAAAAACGCATCGGCGAGCCGAACCACGTTCTTTTCTTAGAAATAAGAATATACGTCTGTCGTGCATCGGCGATAAAGCAAAATATGCTTCGTTGCGATAGATTTCGGCCAACTCCTCTGTTCAGAGGAGTTTAGAGGAGAGTTTAGTAAAGAAACGTTTCGACCGTCCGCTAATCTTCGGGAAAATATTGAAAAACGTCTATTCGCTTGGGGAGGGATGTTTTGGCCTTTTACGATGTCTCCTACAAAAGAATTCAGCATCAGCGTTTTTAACGACAGCAACATTAACGTTCAACGCTCGAGTTGTTCAACCGCTATTTTCTGCGCGATTAATGCTCTTTTTTTCTTCTTATTTTTTCTTCATTTTTTTTCTTTTTTTTTTTCTCAACTATTTCTACGGAATATTTAAAGTTGATCTTTGAAAAAAATTGCTCGTTACAACTCGGCATTGGTCAATGAATTACGCGAAAGGGAATTACTACTGGCCAAGGAAACTTATCGCAAGACTTACTCGTTTCCTGCGCTCTTTTGGGTTTTTTTAAATATTTATTCGTACATTACGAATTGACATCGAAGTAGCAGTAATTCGAGTTTTATGATTTCATTTGAAACGCGTTAAACGCGGTGTAAAATTTAAATACAAGCGATTCATTATTCATTAATAATCTTTATTACCGAGCATTGGACTAAAGTTCTTCTCTTCATACGGTCGCAAACAAAGTGAGCTCTGTGAAAAAGAAAACAGAATATACAATAATCATTACTTTAATGTACGTAAATATAAAGCGTTAGTTTTACGGTATCTAATTTTAAAAAGTACGTACCAATGCGCGCATTGATAAAAATGAACAGCTAAAGGGCTCCTAGCTGGACGCATTTTGTCCTTTTTGTCCCACTCACAAAATGTATCTAATAAATCAAATTCGTTTATAAAATTTATCGTTCTTCAATAGTCGCGTTAAGTACAGTGTTAAATTGTAGTTGATAATATGATAAATTTCGTTCTATTTCTAACTACAGTAGAATTCCATTTTAAAATTGTTCGGTTATTTACTTTGTGCGAAGCAGTGGAGTAATCGTTGTCTTATAGAAATATCTTAACGATAGTCCAAATAATTTTTTACTTCCTTCGTGAAAAACTAATTCCAAGCTTTAAATTCAAAATTCAAACGAAAATTTCTATCCGATCGATCCTACTCAATTTCATACATTTCTTTCAATTATAATCTTAGAAAATCTTTCGCTAAATATTACTAAACATTTTCGTAGGGAAATATACATTAAATAAGTATCAATTGAATAGACGTCTATTTGTTAATACGTAAATGATACGAATATCACTATTTGTTTAAGAATTCTATAGAATTTTAAAATGTTTCTCATAACAGTGGAGGAATCAATTTTTCATTATTTCCTCAGTCTATTGTCGACGATAAAAGTATAGATTAAATATGTGCATCGTAGGTAGACACGAGTAATGAGTAAAATGTGCCCAGGGAAAAGTACAAATGATTATCCGTTCCTTGGGGTACTTTTGATCAATAAAAGTCGAATGAAAAGTAAATCGTAAACATTATTGTTTATCAAACGATTGATAAAAAAATACTCTTATAAATAGCATTTTATTTTATTTAGGCTGAAAAGTATGTATGAAAAGTAATAATAAATCACTATTGTAAGACGCAATATTTCCACAAATTCGATTGCAAGAAATTTCCGGCATTCGCATATAAAATCATTTCTGTTGTGAATAATTGAACAACGCCCTTTATAAATATGCTTTTCGGTCCTCGAATATATCGCACGAGACGTTAATAATTACGAACGTTCAAATATACCAATATACCGGATCGAGCTGAAATAAGTATTAATCCGAGATAAAAATATATTCGTCCATGCGAGTTGACATCGCGTACTTCACTTTGTATTTTCTTGAATACGCTTTTCCACGAAAGTCGAGAGACAGGCAAATATCGTGTAGCAAATGAAGGAAATAGAATGAACGCGACTCGTGCAGAAGGAAGCGAAAATTAAAGAAAAAGAAAACGATTAGATTTTTCGGTCAAAGTTGCGTCGCCGCATCCTCGGGTCATTGGCATTCTGCCAGATTTTCGTTCTACGATCGCCATAAGACTGCGCTTTTTCAACAGTTACATTTCCTCTTGCTGATCCTTACTTGTCCTACTTCCTTTCTTTACGTTACGTGAGCTGCGCGTGAATCCGCTGAAGAAGTATGGTTTTTTAATGCAGAAACACTAGCCACGTGCACCTAAGGCCAGTACTGGCCGTTAAAAGTTTGAATGCTTGGAATCAAATTTGAATCAATCGTGTTACTCGCGTTGCAGAATTTATACAAGTGAGTTTTAATTAAAAATAAAAAATTCGACTCAAACTTTTATGCGCCACTTTAGCTTTCCAAGTTATTACAATTTTCCACGGTATAAACAATTTTATGAGAGCTGGCTTTCACTTTCATGATTATACTTCTTTATAAAATCTGCAAAATTATAAAAGGAACGCACTTTTCATCGCAAGTGTAGTTAAGCGGAGATGGTAAATTTCTCACAAAAACAATGTGTATTCATGAAATTGTACACGGGGCATCAAAACAGATGGATGTGATGTTACAAATTGCAAGCAGCTGTCTTTTAATATATAAACAATTGTCATTCGATTATTCGCCATAAATAATTGCTATTCGTTATCGGTGAAAATTGATGCTATTCGGTATTAGAATTGTCATTCGGTTAAGTTGATATTCACACTGTTGATGCATTTTTCAATTGAAAATCAGAAGCTACATCGAAACGAAACTAGAATTTATTGATACAGTATACAGACTTCAGTAAATGTGCAATTATGCTCTCTGAAATTTAAATATACTCTAACTAAAATATCAAAAAACTCCGACTTCAAATTAAGCAAATAAATATTTTTCACCATTGTTTATTATTTAAGATGATTTATCAACGTCAGTCGCTAAGTTAATAAAATGAAGTAAAGTATTTTGTTGGAAGGTGAGTGTAAATTTTTATCGATCGATTCCTCAATTACATAATAACGCTACAATTCGATACACGTATCATTTTAAAATACTCATCAAATATATAATTATCAACTAGTAACGAATATGCTTACAGAATATTGTTAAGTTTATAAGTCTATGCTAATAAATTAATAAGGCACTGTCAATAGTAACGTTTTACAAAATTTTATGACAAGTAATAATGTTATCGTAATATTAAAAGTAAGAACACGTGTGATAATTGATCTATGAAGGGAGCGCAAATTTTATCATAATTTTATCATAATTTTATCATAAATTTTATCGGGTCGCTGGATACGTCGCCCACGCGTCTGTACATTTGATCTGTTACATCTGCCTATCAGAGTTCAACTTGAGATACGTATAGCTAATAGAATTTCTAGACACCTTATTATAGTCAATTGGTCTTCGTTAATAATTGTGAAATGTAGCGCCGCTACATTTATAGGCACATACTTAAAGAGCTCCATAGCGATTAAGTAATACTTGTTTCGATTTTTTTTCGAGCGGTCAATTCGTGAATTATTATAAATATGTTATCGTTTACTAAAAGAAAGCGAGAGAGCTTGATAGAATTTCGTCAAAAGTACAGTCTACAGTCCTGGAGTGTTTATATGTACTTATCATAATATCGGATAAAAATAGATTTAAAATAAAATAATAATAATAATAATGTGCCCACACGTACGCACACGCGTACATCCTGATCTTTTACGCGTATTTTATTTTTATAAATAAAATTATCTCATTATTATCTTAATATACGTGAAGATTTTTTAAAGAATGGATTTTAGATGTAATGACGTAGTGCAACCGAAATATATTTTCTTTTAAATAACGTACTTTCATAATTTCTCTGACTACACACATTCAATAAATTATGCGATTATTTAAAAATTCGTAATTATTGTAATTTAGATGATTAAAGGCGACCTACTGACAAAAAGATAAAATGCCAATTTAAAATG
Organism: Wiebesia pumilae; assembly: GCA_018907045.1. NCBI lineage: Eukaryota > Metazoa > Arthropoda > Insecta > Hymenoptera > Agaonidae > Wiebesia > Wiebesia pumilae. The sequence continues at coordinate 3,588,627 of JACCHZ010000107.1, forward strand.
CAAGAAAGAATTGTGATATCATAATTCATGGATGACATACGAATGTGGCTGCATCGAAAAGCAATCATTCTGAACTTGAAACGAAGGCGAAAACTCATTGCTTTGTTCAGTATGTTAGTCACATATGTAACGTCAAAGCTTAATAGTTTTGCATTAAACTTAGTTTCTATGTTTCAACGCACGTGGTACGAGGATTGTTTTTCGTATTGTTATAAATGGAATGCATTTTGTTTAATCGTTGAATAAAATAAAATAAAAATTACAACGGTGAAAATTAATTGATACACCTTGAAGGTGTGTGTATATATATATAGTCTGACAAAGTACCTTGACACATATAAAAATAAATATTGTTATTCGTTAGCTGAAGGATAAGAAAAAAACTATGAAACTCTTAAAAAATATAATTTTTCTTTTTTAGCATAGAGTTTATAGACGTTGTTTAATTCATGGAGAAATTTATGCTAAATATTTTTTATTTTGGGTAATTAAATCCATAAGGAAGCACCTTTTTGAAACTTGATAATTAGTTGAAAAACTATTAGATTCACCATGCTGAATCAGACATGTTTTATTCTTACGTTTAACCTGACTGTCTTACAATATTCAAATGTATATCGAATTATATTTGCTGTATTTTAATTCGTATAATACTTTTTTAACTGTGGTTATTCTTCTCTCAGTCGTGCTCTTAACGAACATGCAAAAATATTCTCTTTTTTCAGAATTTACGTACAATACTTGTTTGGAATTAATAATACAATATCATTAACGTGGATTTTTATTATTTTTTTGTAGTAACTTTTCATTGCTTGATTTCTTTACAAATTAATTCTAACATTCTGAAATAATACGAATATAACTTGATACATTATCAATAATTGTTCAGCATATATATTTTTTCGGATTTAAATAAATAAAACAATATGTTTGCTTAACAGTATTTATGGAGATAGGCTGAATGCCTTGTAAACGATATGAAATAAACGCGAACATATTTTATAAGCTTTGAAAGTACTAACAAAAGTTTACATTTTATTGAAACTTAAATTGAAATCTATAATAAAGTATTTTCATTTATTTTCGTAATTCAAATGCTAAGCGTACAATAACAATATTAAGCAATCACGCAAAAATAAGCAATCTTTGAGTACATGTCTACCGTTTAGTTTTAACAAAGTTCATTATTTAAATTCAAATTAAATATACCGAATTAGATATTCAAAAGTCTCAAAAGTCTTTGGCGCAAGAATTGATGTTTGTTCGAAAGCTGTATGAACAATTGTGACTTCGCTAAAATAAGAGTTTATTCTTATAAGGCTGTCTCTTAAAAGTGCAATGTAAATCGATTTCATTAGTGCGATAGTGTGATGCATCCTTTTTCTGTCTTGTTGGATACGTGCTTGATAAATGAATATATGAAACCGGTTGTAAATACGCTCGCAGAGATACATATAAAAATGGCAGTGTTATCTTGCTATTATAAAAAATAGCACGGGGTCGATATAGGGAAGGTTCTGTACTTATTGTATAAATCATACGTATCGTGTAAATAGAAAATTACATTACCTATAAATGAATACGTAAACGAGTACTTCACAAAACAAGATAATTATAATGAATGAAGAATGCAATGTCTATAAGTAGCATGGGATTCTTACATTAGAAACAATGTATCAATAATCAGATTATGGTTATTATCGGGACATTTCAGAATATGGCATAAATATCTACCTTTTATGCAAATTTGTATAATTTATTATGTGCAACTGTTCGTTTAACAAAATTTTCAAATTATATCTTAACGTTATTTCATCTTACATATTCTTTATAAGAAATATTTCATGTGCGCAAATACAAAAAGATATTATAGTACTTTGAGATAAACAAATTAATAATTAGTGAAAATGAGCATAAAGGCGGCGAACGATAAGAAGAAGTAAGTTACGGTTATGCCCGAAAACTATTTTCATGCTTACCATAATAAATATTACGTTTCAATCATAACTCAAGCTAACAATAATATCAAGTAATAACAATACATTGAAGCCAATTAAAAAAAAAAAAAAAAAAAAAAAAACAGTTATTCGCTAATTATTATTTAGAATTCTTCTGAATACGAAGAAAAATAAGAAAGCAAAGTAGGAATATTACGGCACTCAATCGACCAGTGCAAGCCAAAAATATATTGTAACAGCCCGAATAAAGTGAACAAAAAGACGTTAAACTTGGTTTACAAGAGCTTTTCTCAAAAGAAAACGATCTACTGAATCCCAAACAGATTTTACTCGGTTATACTTAAGTTTGTTAATAGTTTTAAACGATAACGCGAATATCCAAGAAGACCAATAAACATTCATTCGTCATATATTTGCAAAAGGAAGAAGATAGATAACCACAAAATAAAAAAATTGATTCATTAATATAATAAATATAGCGGGAGAATTTCGAGCGAGAGTATTATTAATTGCAGGTTCGTTTTGAAATTGCAGGAAGGCACATGATTGGCAGGATTCGCGGTGCTAGAGAATGGCAGACCTGAAGAATCTCACACTCGGCGCTGGCGCTGGTTCACGATACAATGGCGACGAACAGGTTCAATTTATACCTGGCGGAAGTCACCAGGTGACGATTCGTTCGCCACCGCCGTCGCTTCATCTCGAGAATCTTAACAACGCAGTTCTGGGGTGACTATCCTTTTGCACATCTTACAATTCTCGGACACGATATTCAAATTATTTTACACTTTTCTGCACTTACGTCCATATTTTTTATCTTAAGCTGGAAATCGCTTCATTTGAGAAAGCTTTTGAAAGATTTCATTTTCATCAAATATTTAAAAATTAAGTGCCTACTTTCCGAAAAATCACTTTTGTATTCAAATTCTACGGTTCTGTGCCTTAAACCTCACCTTGAGAGATAGAGGAGAGTAAGTAATTTCAAGGGAATGTAATTAGTTGCGTTTTAAGATTATGTGCCAGGAGGATTCAGAGGTTTCGTTTTGCAATATTAATTATTAAAAATTTCTAAACGACCGGTTTATCCGTTATAAATGTAAGGAGTTAGACTTCGATGATGTACGTAAGTTTTGCACTGGTTTATGCTTTAAGAAATTAAATTGATAAAATCTTGATCGAGACGAATCAATTAAAATCGAAATGGCATCGATTTTATTGTAATTTCTAAATAATTTTTTCCGATCATCAAAGTTACATTCAATAATTTTTCAAAAGCATAATATACCTCGGGTTTGTACACACCTATTCGAACGATTACGCAATAAGTAAAATACTTATATATTGTTTCATTTAGTATTTAACTTTATATCAGACTTGAAAAAAGATGCAGTTGAAATTAGGGGAAAGAATGCGAGAGACTTTAATTATAATTGTAAAAATTTAGATGAGTATAAACAAACTTCTTTGATAAAAATTAAAAAGAACAAAGTACATGTAAAGGAATATGATACCTTCACTTAAAACAGAGCTCCTTATTCTAGGTTAAATTATTTTAATTTCTAAACTTATAACACTGGAATCATCACAAATAATCTTTATATATTATTACTACTGATTTAGGAAATATTTAATTATTCGAAAAAAGTTTTATTTTAATATGAATAAATATGCATCGATAAATTATTCATCAGAAGTTTAATTATAATGTATTTGCATAACTTAAATATAATCAAATACTTCAGAAAGAGCAGTGATAACTACAGAAAACTAAAATAATTATTAAAAAATTTAGTTTTATCTTGACTATGATGTCATGGAATTGTATTTCCTTGGCAACAAAATTATTTTAAACAATTATTCGGCTTTATAAACATTTACAAAATCGCAGTAACATAAGTATGTACGTTTTTAAAATAAGTTGAACTTTTAGAAAATATTTCATTAGCACAGAATATCTAATAAAACGTGCATTATAAAAGCACAAGCTTTTAAGCTTTATGAAAATATAAATGATAAATCATTTTCATTATGTCTGAACTATTCGTGAATTCGTGAATACCCTTTAGAACCGAATTTCAAATCATTATACAATCAATATTATAAAGTAATTAATGAATAATTTATTTAGAACACGAACTAAGCTTTATTTTAGAAATAAACTCCTTGTTCTTGTACTTACAAGTGATGCTGATAGAAATTACGATAAATACACCAAGAAGAATCTTATTAGAAAAATAATTATTCATATTTCAATTTTTCCTATTGATGTTAATAAGTTACTAGTAGTTAATAAAATTCACGCAAGATAATTCGACAGAATTATAATTAAGAATAATAAATTTTTTTTTAATTTCTTTCAATTCACAATTGAATTAGTTTTCGCAATGTAAATAATAAATTTAAGATCATTACGCAGAGATTATATTTTAATCGAGTCAATATAAATACCGCATTGATATTGATATTGATTTTAAAATAATTAAATCGTACGCAACTTATGCTTATAACTACAGTACGGAATATTATTACTATACATTGCCCCGAAACACTTTCTAATAATTCAATACATTCGTCAAGTGAGTGCAACGTACACGAATCAACATTTATAAGTAATTATTATACATAGGTTGGAAAATTATTCTGATAATGGATTGTGATTGGATGTAATTGGAAGAATCAGAAATAAAGTTCGATTGAAGGTGATGGCACTTTGTTGGTTTTTAAAAAGAAATAAGAGAGGCAAAATTGTCAAACAACAGTGCACTAAGCTCATCTTTCTTAAGTGTAATATTGTACTCTTCTTTAAAGGCCATATTGATAAGTTACTCGACATTCATATTCGATAATATCATTTTACTGCGCAACTTCGGTATTTTTAGAGAATTCCTTGTTCATTTTCGAATAGTTATTATGGAATATCAATCGCGTAAAAATATTACATCGCTAAAAATTGTATTAATACCATTATTTTAGTCAGATATTTTGGTTTTGAATACATTTTAATGTTCCTGCAGGAATAATATTGCTTTTTTCTAAATAATCAATGAATGTTTTTGTACTTTTAGAGAATGATTCTTTATTACTGAACAAGCTTTAGTGATTTATGCAATTGGTAAGTTTCAAAGTTAAAATACTTCCTAAAACTGGTTCGGTAATACTCGATATATTCATAAACAAAATCCAAAGGCATTTGCTGAAACTTGTTAATGTAACAAATTTTAATTTGTTAATGTTAGAAAACAGACAACTATCCCTCTCAGGAGAATCGCATCTTCGAAATGTGAGTTTGTAAAAGTGTATTTGTCCTCGGTGCGAATGAACGAACGCAAACTACATATACAGAAAACTCAGTTTGCGCGACCCTCGTCAAGAAAAGTTACACGAGTAAATTGAAAAAAATCCGAAATCCGAAATCGCATATAAATGGTTGCAATCTCTAGAAATTCTATTTGCGAATGGGCTCTCTTAAGTATGAAGAATGTCTCCAGGGAAGCTGCCCTTATAGGTGTCGTCCTTCTATCGAACGCTAGCGTTTTTTACCCGAATCCTTTCAACCTCCCACGGAATCAGCGCTTCTCTATTCAGATCGCGTACCTGCGTATAGATCGACGATCAATTTATTACATTAAGAGTTCAGCCGGAAGAGTTGCATTGCCAAATCGTTTTTCGTATTTATCCTCGGTTTGATGCGCGATACGCTTTTCAAACACGGCTATTTTATCCATTATACACGATATCGACAGCTTACCACTTTCTATTTGACCCTTTTTTGGAGAAGTTTGGCTCCATTCGTAAATTTTCTTTTATCTGTGAATAGAAATTCCAATGATAATTATAAATTCTTTCGAGAATTTATTTTTAATTTTTAATAATTATATTCATCCCTTATCTTCGAATTCTTTAAAGCTCCTCTTATTGTTTTTGCTTCAATAATTTTTCTGACAATATTTCTTAAGTACGTTTAAATAAATATCTTTACTTAATGTTTTACGGCTAATTTTTTAAATATTCTATATTTAATCTTAAGTTCATCATTCCCTTAAAAAAGAAAAGAAATGCGTTAAGAGAACTGAAGAGAACAGAGAAAAGCTCGATTAACTAGGATCTTGTAATAATGATAAATGATCCCTTTTATTATTTATTTCAATTAATGGTATAAGAAAAGTGATTGTTTCTGCCGTAATTGTAATTGTAGATACTTAATTGTCTTCATTAAAGAAGTGTTACAGATTGGACTTAATATTTGTAATATAATTAATGAAACTTGTTATAGGGAAGATTCTTTTGTTATAAGAAGGCAAGATTTATAAATTATGACGAGTTCTAAATGAAAATTCTTCTAAAAAAAGTATCAACACATGTTTTCATTCACACGTTTGTTAATAAGCACAATTCGTAAAAGTTGATACATTAAATAAGGTGATACATTTTCTAATCAGGAGTTTTTTTTATAATAATTAATGTAAGGTAACTTTAAAATAAGAATGAAATGGAATAAATCTATGTTAAAATCTGTCTTTGAATGCGGAAATATGTTGAAAAAGTTTTACACAAAAGTCCGATGCATCTCATGTTATTATCTACAAAAAAGACGTATTGAGCAAGTTATATTGTTCTTCAATAGTTAAAACAAACTGTGTTTATATTATAATAATAGTACAAATGTTTTCAAATTTACTGTATTAACTATATAGTAAGAAAGACAAATAAAAGTTATAAAATACAAAACTGTTAGAAATAGATTTAAATAAATGTAGAATATTTTCAATATGTACATTCACTAGTGAAAATCTAATTCTATATGAGTATTATTAGAAGTTCAGAACATAAGAGAGAAATATAAATCAAATATGATACAAATTAAATCAGAAATAAATGATGAATTAGTAAGATATTAATCTATATTGTTGTTGTTGTTGTTGTTGTTGTTGTTGTTGTTGTTGTTGTTGTTGTTGTTGTTGTTGTTGTTGTTGTTGTTGTTGTTGTTGTTGTTGTTGTTGTTGTTGTTGTTAGGAAGATATTAATTAAATTAAATGCTTCGGATTGATGCAACTCAAATCAACTTTTGACATTATCAGCAACATTTTGATTTGACATTTTGACAGTATCAGCAATTAATAAAAAATTGTTCTGTAATTATTATCTGGATCATAAAATTTTCGTAAATCAACAAAATGTACTTACGTATACTCATGCACGATGCATCTACTTAAATTATAATTGCAAATGACTTGAAACGACTAATTGAAAACGAGGTAAAAATGTAAACGGAAGCAATACATGACGTTATGAATTTTGGTTGAGAGTAGGAATTTGTCTAAAGCACAAGTTGATCGTCGCTCATTTCCATATGACCTTCACCCAACTTGTACAATTTCTAAAAGCTGAAGTTACTTTAGATATCACAGGAGCACATACATGTAGCTTCGTTAGCAATGTATTGGTGGAGCAAAATAAAAAGCAAAATAAAAAGTGACAAAGAGTATGATCTACTATTGAGACTTCCTTCTTTTTGAATATTATTATTCTATTGTTCGTTGATTGATTAACTTATGTACAAGCAGACGGATGTAATCTTTGAAGAAATAATGTTATACGCTAAACTTAGCTTGGTGTTTTATGCTAAGATTCGTAAGTATCTACTGGATAGTTACAAATTATTTCATATACTTTGTCTGGGCATTATTGTACACGTAATTATGTATTTATTATTTCATCCATTTTTCATCGAAAATATCGAATATTTCAATGTTTGACTGTAGTTTTGTATTATTCAGTTGTACCGTTCGTTCTTACGATTCGTCTATTAAAACAAATTCAATATTGTATAATCCTTTGTTTGAAAAAATTGCTTAGATAGTTTAAACGTTAACCTATAATTTGCTTCAATGGTTTTAAATAATTTTTCTCTTACTCTTCTTATTCGAATATGAAGAATTTTATTACGTACTTTGAAAATGTAGTTTGTATTATCATCTGCCTTCTATCGTATAAATTATCCGTACATTAGCTATTTGAAGCTTTCAATTTCTAACCCAAACAAATATCTTCATTCCAATGTATTCATTCATGAAATGGATACAAATTTTCATAAAGAACACAAAGTTTTTTGTGTTTTATAGTGATTTTTAAAATTACTACTTTAAATTAAATTATCTTGATAAAATTGTATGATCTTATTAATCAAAAGTTTCTTGGCTACGCGTGCGGTTATTAGAAAAGAAACCCCTGTCGATTTAACATTATTTGTTCAAATTATTCGTCATGATCCAATTTATCAATTCATATAAAGTTATAACCAATAGTTACACATGGAATAGCTAAATGCACACAGGAATAAGAATTTTAGGTAAACAAAATCTTTAACGAATGAGAGAAAAATTGCATTATCAAATTCCTTTTCTTGAATTCAATGTAATAATATTTCAATAAGAATGGTTGTTGCATTTATTTATATAAGTTTATACAGGACTTATCGTTTCAAGTATAGATATTCATTAAATTTTAATTATTGCTCATATTTTTAATTTAATAATTCATTCTGGACAGTAGCATAGAGACAAACATGGTCTGCGTTAATAAGAGATTTCGAGAATTTGTTTAATAATATGCAAGATAAAAAGTTTATATAAAATAAAATAAATTTAAAGCATTCAGTGATATTAGGTAGTTTCTATAATACGTGGAAGTATCGCTTTAAGAAAGTCCACAGATACGATGCATAATTTAAAGACTTAAGTAAAACTTTACTGCGACATTTTATTATACGAATATAAATTGTCTTTTCTAAATCTTGTATCACGCGTATACATGTAAATTGTAAGCGGTAATATTAAAATAATAGCCTTCATTGCGTTTTGAAATAAAATCACGAACAGTTCTAGAGCTATTCACATTCAAGAGATTTCACTCATAATAATAAATACTTATTCATTTTTTGCCGCATTATTTATGCGTGAATTCTCACAATCATTAAAGTGACAAATTTTACCGATATTTTTTTTCATTTATTACTCATAAAAAATTTAACAATAATAAGCTGCGTTATATTAAGTCTCTGTACAACCCGGGAATTAATAAAATTATTAAAAATAATATTCCTAACGTATTTTTTGTGTTTACTTACTTAATGATAGACACATTATAAGTTTATGCTATAATCAATTTTTTCTTCAGTGAATCGTATATTCTATGAATATTAAGCAATGCTCTTACTATTATGTGAGTATGCTTAAAGCTTTAATCACCATTTAAAAATCACACGCATAAAAATACTTAAAAATTTATTTAATACCTTTAAAAAGTATTTTTTTTTTCTTCGTTATTATACTCATGCTTCTGCTATCACATTGGTCTTAGAAATTTTGATTTTTTCATCAAATATTCACATAAGCTAATAATGTGCAATCACACGAAAAGTACCAAATGTCTAAAGACTATCGAATATTTGCCAAATATTACGCTCACTGTCAGGCGGCAGCCTGATTAAACATAAAACCTTTTTCAAATGAATAAAATATACTTCGTTGTCTTCGTTGTTTATAATACTAAGCCTGAATAAAACAAATAAAACGGAGCATGATTTCAAGATTTACGCGTATGCAGAATAATTCGCTGCAGCATTTGTAAATAAAAGTGCAAATTATATTTTTAATTAGAGAAAAATAGGGATAATTATTACGTTACCCGAAGATCACATCAACTCTCGACTAAATAGCGGCACATTAAAAGGGAAATATCTAGAAACGTGAACGTTCTGAGTTGGCGATGAAAGGGCAATTCCGAGCTCAAGCACGAGTATATAGAACGTGATGTTTGTGGAATAGAACTTCGCAGGCTCCCTAATCTAATCAACGCAACAGTTTTTAAATTAGATAGTTTCGTATTGGTAATCAGCCGAACGAAATTGCGGCGAAAGTGCCAATCGGTTCTGCATTGCGCAGCACGTGCACACATTCCTTCCATCGATAGAGGCATGTATAAAGGCTGTGTATATGCGCGCGCACACCAGCTCGATCGATTACGGATCAAGTCCGCCCTCGCGAGTCTTCTTGGTAACTAGGTTTTTTCTTTTATTTATTATTTATTCTTATAGATTTCCTTGATGAGAGTTCGTTCGGTCTTAGTCCACTCGAGCGTAAAATCAGTTTGAATATTGATAAATTTTACGCATCGCATTCGGTACCGAAGATAAGCGGTCTTATATGACCTAGAAATATTTGTCATCTCTGGCTGAATTATTGAAAACATCGCAACAAGATAATCTGTTTGTCCGTTTGATCGCTGTGTTTTTACCATGAGTTACGAGAGCTCTAATTTGGAATAGTTACAACTCATTGCACTCTAATCCTAGCCAACGATCAGAATTCTGAGATATAATAAATATAGCATCCAATTACTTTTAATAATTATTCTATGGATTATTCTGGACATTAAAATTTAAGCTTTGTCTAATTTGAATTCTATCGTTAGATTAAGCTAGGTTAATAGAAGATATTATCGCGTGTAGAAGTTATTTCAACATTAATCTGATAAATTTCGGAAAAAGAAAGGCACACGACAAGAAGACATAATTCAAAATATAAGTCGTCAAATTATACTATTTGATAAAGTTACTCAAGTCCGAAAGAAAAATAAGCAATGGTAATATTTCAATAAATATTTTTATGAAAATCATTCAAATCATCTTTAAATATTTCCGATACAATTAGTAAACTCTGGAGCTAAATTGTTGTTTAGCACAAAAGATATGCATAGAGCTATTTACTATTCTCAGGGGATGTTAGTCTGTATCCGGGTTTTCAAAAAGTTTTTTTAATTTTTTATTTCAATTACTATCTGCTTCTTGATATAACGTGATGTGATAGTTAAAATTTTTTTTTTTAATTATTGTATGTTATACAATATAAAAATTTAAATGTTATAAAAGTATTATATAAGTCATATTAAATCAATATTGTATTGAATAAAAAGCGATGATAAAATATAATAATTTCATTATTATATCGCGCGTGAAATTGCTTTCTTGTATATCATCCAAAATTGAGGAGAATAAAAAATTATATGCAATATAAAACATACACGAATTACCAATGCTATCTCATGTGATATGCTATTACGTGATGTGCAAATTCGAAGACACGGGGTTCTGAGGTTGCCTTTAATAAAAAAAAGTGTAGAAGCTTTTAACGAAATGGACAAAATTTATTCTAAACTTACAAAAGGTATAAAAATCTTTGCATTAAACGCACATACTTTAATCAAGTTCGTTTAAAAAAATTAAATATCAAGTTATTGTAGAATAGGTTTTTATAAGAACCTTAATTGTAATGAATATGAAGTATGTTTTGTATTACATAATGAATATCATATTACAACATGACATAGATCTCTAACCTTATATCTTCTGCATTGACCTACATGTTTTAAATAATCTTTGTAATTTTAAATAACGAAATATTTCGAAAATTAGATGATTAATTTGATATTTAGAGTTATAAAAACCAAATGATGAATAATAAAGTAATACAGCGGAAATTAACGAATCCATCCTTTTGTACATTTGAATCTTTTCCAACAAACTTTTTTTCAACACATTTTTATATTATAGTGTCCTAAATATTGTAATATAATATTGCTGTCTAAAACTGAATAAAACCAACTTACTCAATCATTTATTTTCATTTGCATACTTGGAAGCAACGTTTAAGTCCAAGTTCATTTCAGTTATCAATGCGTGATTATAGATTTTGAAATTAATTTATTATTATACACTTTTATATTATTATGTTATTAACATATTTTTTCTAAAAAAAAAAAAAAAAAAAAAAACAAGTATTCAAAAGGAAATTGGCGCATAAAGTACATATTATTTTTATATTAAGTATTGTCACAATGCTATGCCAGTAACCGATTTTTGTTCACTTTAAAACATATTTCATCATTTTTCTCATGAAAGAAAAGAAATATTTTTCTATTTTACGGCTAGATAGAACTTACGGATACTTTGCTATTCGGAATTCTTATTGTCGTATTGTTTTTACTGTTAATTAGTGATGCCGTTAATGTTAATTAATTAATTTAGTTAATTTTCGATTTGAATAATGTTTTGCATATTTCCAAAAAATTCATAGTTCTACGTCGTACTTTCATTTCAAAGTGGTAAGCTACGATAATGAGAAAATTTCAAGTTTTCTTCAACCATATTTTACGTGGTTCTGAAAGCTTTTCTATCTTACTTTGTTGTAAGTTGTTCATTACGTAGAAGTGAATTAACATGTACTTTTGTGTACTTTTAATTAATAGAAAACTTTTAATATATTAGATATTTTAAGCGATCATCGACAATGTTTCTGTAAATCAATTTGGTTTATCGACATATTTTTCGTAATTGAAACATGTTATTAAAAGACTGAAAAGAAAATAATTTTACTCTTTTTCTATTACAGATATTATTTCTAATTAGAAAACTATTCCATAATTCAAATGAATTTTAATCATTACAACCATTATTCATGTAGAATGTTAATTTAGAATTTTCTTAAATTTAAAGTTTTCTGTGTGTACGTGTGCATCAAACTACAAATTTCATTCCAAAAATTAAACATCCTTATGTTAAAATTGTATTTTTGAAACACAACGAAAATAATATTTTTATATTATTTTTTAATTCCTAATCTTGAAAACAATCAGACACCTTATACCAATAAATATATGAAAATTTAAATATTATAACGTTGAATGTTAATTATTTTTGCAGTGAAACAAAGTAATTAGAGAATATAATACAATTCCTTTGTGAATAATAATAATTAATATATAAATAAATCTATTTTATAAGATATATCATTAAAAGAAATGAAAGTTTTTACACTGATTATTTATTATTGCAAAAAACAAAGACTAATCTGAATCAACGATCAAATTGTTTATTTTGGCATTAATAAGTTGCTTATTTCCGACAACTGCTCGTTACCGTTTTTTATTTGAATGTATATAAAATCTTATCGTAGTTAGTTATTTTGTATATGAACTTTACCAGAAATATCAGTATATCATATCATCTACATGTAACTACCGCGTAAAAGTATAAATATTTTTTTTCAATTGATTCCTTAAATTTCATATATCTGTCTTTATAAAAATTAAACGAGTATGCGTCATTTAGTAAAAGAAGAAATTACATTCAAACAATAATTTTAATTCGGATAATAGAATATATTGCTACCATATTCATTATTTCTTACGAAAAAATAATTATAAAGTTAGGCAACAACTTATTTTATGACACTAATAAGATAAATTTATATTTTGTTAACAATTAAGGAAATTCAACATTGTTAAATTTCTAGTATTTACAAGTCATTGTCTTTTTGTTATTAGCGTTATTAATTCAGATAAATTAATATGTACACATTTCACGTTGAAAAACTAAATTCAAATCGGAAAATTCTAATCACTTTTTTTTCATGAAATGCTATCATGTTTCGTAGCGTCATTATCAAGTTTACATTTATTACACACTTATTATGCTTATAGAAGGCTTCTTAAATGTTCTTAAATGTTCATCAATGCTTGTATTTGGAAAATATAAAATCTTTTGAACATTAATATTTAACTATGATACGTGCTTGCGTTAAATACATTTATATTTTAGTTAGTTAATATCTCAAAAAAATAAATAGTAATTCTTATGGGAGCTTTACTTCTTATAATTAATAGACATTACAATCATTATTTTATAAATTATCGAAAAAGATTCTCAATAATGTGTAGCTGCACAAAAGATTTAATTGAAAATTCAAAACATAATTAAATAAAATTATCTTTAATAATGAAATTATTAAATAAAGAAGGAAGAAATTTGTCATCTAATCTTTTACGTAAGTATATTTAACGATGAATACTGCCACATTTCTTAATGAATATCCAGTTCTAAAATGATATCTGCATGGAGACTCTGATTCGAAGTCTCTGTCTTAACAATGATCCTCCGAAGTTAAAAAAAAAAGGAAAAAAACGAATGAGACAGGCTGTATCCTAAAGAATATAAAATTGTTGAAAGCTAAGAAAGCATTGACATTCCTAATTAGGAAGAAAAGAGAAGCATGCGTCAGAATATTTATCGACATACTAAAACTGTAAATGTTGCTTTGAGAATATCCTTTTCAAAGTTTCGCGCAAGCGTCTGACGTTGTTCACGATTTGCAGGGGCTCACAGAACAACCTCCACTGCGTATGCAACGGGGCGACGGCGAACGGAAACGTGGGTTCCGTGTGCAGCAGCGGTGTGTTCGCGAGGAAGGTGCCCAATCACAGTGGGGCGAGTCCTGGACTGCCCTACAAGAAGCCCGCGGTCTCGCTCACGCACTTGCCGAAGAGGCCACCCGTTGACATTGAGTTCAAGAATCTCGCCTACAGCGTTTCCGAGGGCAGACAGAGAGGTGAGTTGCACCTTTTGCGAGTGACCGAGTTTTTTCGGTCAACTGCCATCGACGGAATCAAACTCTCGCGCTTTACGCTTTTCGTTTTACGCTGCATTCGAGAATTCAATTATCCAGGGTTGAAGTATGGAAACGCCTTTTAGCGTAGGCTTTGGCATTTGTCGAGTTTGCGTCGCTGCTCAATTTATTCACTCATTTTCTGCGAGGTATTTTGTTGCAAGATCTCGAAAACAAAATTAACTACCCACGGTTGTACCGCGTTATCTTATACATAACTGAATCCTCGGACGTTAAGTACGCGTTCTCTGTACCACTAATCGATAAAAATTTCAAATGTCACGTTTATATTACATCTATTATAATGGACAATGATAAATTCATAAAGATAAGAATCAAAACTAAGTTTTGATAGAGTAGAAAAATCGATTACTCACTGGTAAGTTTGGTATCCATAGGTTGGAAAAGGTTATTTCGTTATCTGAGCTAATATAAAATCAAATAACTTTTGGCTTCAAATTGAAAATACAGTCTTAAAGGGATTCCGAAAACTTTTAAGAAATTAAGTTCCGATATTTGTTCCGAGTCTTTGAAGCAATCTTTTCCTTGAAAACTTTGTACTATGTGTGTATACATATGTAATAAAAAAATTAAAAAAAAAAAATTAAATTACATAAAATTTTTGAGTGCTCAGGGATATTTATCAAATGAACTCACTTCGTGTACTTAGTAATTTCTAATTTTACTTTAAAAAAATCAGAATTTTTTTACGAAATCTTTGAAATCAGTGGTGCTTGAAACGAATTTCCCTCGAGAGAAGTAAGCGCAATTAAATTTCAAATTTGCCGATGCTTTCTTTTTACCGTCGTAGAAATATTAAATTTTAATAAGGCAACTCGAATAAATACTTGGTATACCGGCTGTCTGAATTCCACCATAAGAAAGCGCTGGTCCGTTCAAATATTCAATTTGAATTCTAAGAAGGAAAACATGCAGTTACTCAGCCTCGCTACCGCTTCGAGTAGAGCGAAAAAAGTGCGTCCTGGGATAATTCAGGAGGAAGGAGCACCAACCGATCGCAGTAGAAGAGACAAGCGTCCGGATCGCCGACGAAGTGCTCGGCTCGACCTCGCGGCAGAAGAGCGACGGTCAGCGCACGGCGTTAGGTCTCCTTATCCTGGGGCTGGGGTTGCAGTCGCGATGCCGTTGCACCGGTTTCCCCGAGGGACGAGAGTGAACGACCCCTGCATACGAAAAAATCGATAGAAATGTTCGCGCGCCTCCTGCCCTCGTTCGTACTCTCTCTCTCCCTCTCTCTCTCCCACTCCCTCTCTCTCCCACTCCCACTCCCTCTCTCTCTCTCTCTCTCTGTCTGTCTGTCTGTCTGTCTGTCTGTCTGTCTGTCTCTGTCTCTCGCTCGCTCGTTTGCGTATGCGCGCGCCGTTCCAAGCACAACGAGGACACGTACGCAGGTGATTCTCGGTGCAAACGCACCTGTCGGGTGACCCTCGCACGATCAACGAGATGAATGGCTTTGCAGAGAGGGATTCTGTCGATGGTGGGGTATGGGCGCTTTTCTTCCAGTGCTCGCGAAAGATGTCGCTCAAGGAGATATCGTCCATGCGTTTGTCTCGAAGCTGCAACATTTCTTTGCACGAGCGTCTACCCTCAAGTTCGCCTCTCTCTATTTCATTCCAAGGATCATCGAACAGTATCGTAATGCATTTCTATTGTTAATGGATATCGAATATCGATCATTGATTTTGATCGATTACTTGACTTTTAGAGGGCAGCGACGTACTAATTTTTTTCGTATTTTAAATATTTAAAGAAAGTGACTTTCAAGGCTTAATTATTATAACACTAACTGAACGGAGTAAAATATAATTAAAGAAATTCAATCACAACTAGATTTGCTAACTATAGTATCAGAATTTTATTCTTTAAATTTTATAATTTTAATATTATATATTAAAAAAAGCAAAATTATACATTTTAAATGCTTCGATGGTGTCGTTATTTTGATATAAAGGTCTACAGTTATATATCTAAATGAAATTGCTGTAATAATAGTGGATTGGCAATTCAGAGTCACTTATTAAATGAAAGAAAATGGATATTTCAGTTTCTAAGATTAAATGTTAGAATATCGAATAACTTGCTATTGAGGCTTGTGCTTTCAAAAGAAAACGCGAGGTTTTCAGTTTAAGCGTTGACCTCAATCGGTCGAGCTTGTACACGATGGAAAAACTAATGTAAAATTGAAAATAAATATTTAGATCAATTCAATATTTTAACCACGAAGATTAAAGTCCTATGATTTTTATGCAACGTGAGAAGAATACTAAGCTTTTGAAGAAAATTCTGACACAAATAATGGAGTTATTAAAGAATGAGCAAAAGATTTGAACAAAATTTAATCACATTTCTGATAAATTAAACTCAAAGGAGTTCATTATCATTTATCGTTGACATATAGAAGAATATCTTTTGAACTGATCCTTTTACGTTGAAAGTAAAAAAATTTACTTAACTAGTATTATAATGATTAGAAGCTGCACCGAAATTCTAAGGCTTCTATAAACTCTGGGTGACTTAAATTACACAATATAATTCATTTTATTATATAGAATTGTAAATGAGATGACAGTGATCTATGATACAATCGTGTACATTATAGAGCAATAAATGTACTTGTACTTTCTTTACTAGAAAATCGGTATGAAATCAAATAATATTTGCTACAAATTATGTTAGTAGAATAATCATATATCATCATTATTATTAACTAGTGCTACATTCATCGCCTACTAGAGCACATGTGTGTGTCACGCGCGTGCGCGCGCGTGACTGTGTACATGAAACTAATAGTTATGTTATTATGATTTTATTGTTTTCTATAAAAAGAAGCGCCTAGGAAATTGATTCATTGGAAGTTCAAGCCAAGCGTTTTATTGAAAATTAAATGCTATTTTAAAATATCGATGACTAACTGACAACGCGTCCTAAATTTTTCTCAAAGTTAATGCAAAAGATATCGATTCAACATTGATCCTTTTCTATCAGTACGTACTAACAAACCAAAGCCGGGTGTTTAATGTACTTTCAAAATTTCCTAGGATATACGCAAAATCGGATAAAATATTGTAGGCTTTTGTTGAGTAATGAAAATAAACTCAGTCACCTTAAAATGTTACTTGAAAAAATGAATGTTCACTGCTCATTATAATTCAAGCTCAACGTGCTACAGGGCTTTATTAGTCAATGTAAATTTTTGTTGTTGTTTATTTTTCGCAATAAGAAAATGAACGATATTAAAGCCCAAGTATTAATCATTATAGTAACGGAGGTATCATTAGCATTGATACGGTGGTTATTAGAGTGAATTTAAATATTTGTAAAAGTGCAGTGCTAATTATACTTATACAGTGATAATCCCAATTAGTTTAAAGATGTTCCATAGATCGATGCAACCGTTGAAAATAAATGCGATGCACGCGCGATTAGTCGACGAATTCGATTCTTTAGGCTAATCACCTGAGAGGCTCATCAGAGGGCGCATCATTACATTCACACACGCATTAATGTTCCAGGTTACAAGACTATATTGAAATGCGTGCAAGGAAAATTCAGATCCGGAGAGCTGACTGCCATAATGGGCCCTTCCGGCGCGGGGAAAAGCACGCTCATGAATGTTCTCGCTGGCTACAAGTAATTACCATCACGTATCCTTATTTTTTAATGTACCACCAATCGCGAACGTATTCGTGCATCATCGATTAGCGCCAAGTTCCAAATGCAAATCCTGTCATGTTATCGTCATAACACCGAGCGGCAACTCTTGAGAAGTTTTTCATGCAATATCGAACTCAAGAATCGTGTTTTTAATTTATATGTCTTTGCTTCTTCATCGACGCTATTGAAAAATAAGCCATTCTAATGAGCCACAAGATCGACCAAGTAAATTGAAATATCTTTATCGTCTAATGCTTAATTCGATATACTCTTAAATGCATAAATACTTTTATCATTGATTTGAAATATAAAATTTCTAAAATTACGAAAGAACAATCCATTTTCAGAGCAATAATCTAATAATCCAATAGCCACTTCCATCAATAAAGTATATCAACATTTAAACTATTATTCCGCAGAAATTATATTGCACTTTTTGTACCGTTTACTTTTATTCAGTTATTAAGAATTAATCGGATAGAATTTACATAAGTGCATATTCTAATATTATCGTTTTCGTGTTGTGAAATTCAGGTTTAATTTTTAATTTATCTTTAATTTAAATCTTTAATTTAAATATTTAATTAATTAGAATTTGTTATTTAGTAAACACAATATTCCGTGCGCGCTTCACATACTATATCACATTTTTTTAATATAAATTATATAATGGTGCATATAAAGTAATTCAATTTTTTACTACACAATGATTTAGTACATTCAATATTGTTGGAATCTTAAAAGTTTTACTCACAGTTTGAAAGAACAGTTCATTCCATCGAATCATTTTCCAAATATTCCCTATATAAATGTTTAATAATTGACTAAACAGGATAACTATATCATGACGTAAAATAAATGCAATCTTGAACACTTATGTATTAAATTTGAGCAAATCAGTACTAAATTTTTCACACTAAACTTAATTCAGAATTTTATAACTTGTAAACAATAATGTTAACTTGATAAATTACAAATATTTTTTAATTTCATTTAAAAATTCTCATACTGATTTTTTATGTATGAAATATTTGCATATTACACATGAAATCAAATTACTTGCCATGTATGCAAGCCTTAAAAAAGTCGCAATGCGACAGCTATATCTTTAAGAAAAATTAATTGTATTTGAATATTATAAGATATATTAATCATGCAATATTTTTAAGAATTATTGTCGATACTAGAGAAGTCAAATTTATCAAATTAAATACTAATTATATAATTTTCTATGTACTGCTCATGGAATGTTTAAGCAGTAATTTCGATTTACTTTAAAACTCGGTGAAAAAGAATAAATATGTACATTTGAAATTCATAAATTCTTTACAAATAAGTATTATTATTTATTATAAATAGGAAATAGGTTTGAAAATTTGCGTAATTTGATTTTTACAATCTTGACTTAGTAATTAATACATTTAAAAATTTTCGTTTATTTGATATAATGAGTTCTGAACATAATGAGACTGATTATAGAAATATTTCAAAGCTGCATAAAACAAATTTGAAATACAAATATATTTCTTAGAAATAGTAAATTGAAAACGGTAATAAATTTTTTGTTTTCCAACTGCCTTTTAATCTCATTATTTTGAAAGGCATAAATCTTGCCTCTTTTTCGAAAGTCTCGCAAGGACGGTTCAGATGCTCATTGTATACCTATTGACGGGTAATTAAAGTAAATTTAATTTATCTCAGTTTTATGAAAAATAGAAGATTTTTTTAAGATACCTAATTGTTTAATTAAATAATTTTTTTGCATCGAGATAAATTCACACGAACCTATGGAATAAATTTCGTTTTGAGAAAAGTTCTTTCAAAATAAAAACGATATTACGATACAATTAATATCTCTTTTTTAAAAGCTGTTTTTACTTTGATGCAATTTAATTAATTTCGATGAAAAACGATATGAAAAATAAGAGGACTCACGACAAATGAAAGAACATTGCTCGCGTAATTCAATCGAATTTCATTTATGATTTCTGTCAACTGTTAATCCTGATCGTAATAGACTCGACGGAATACTTTGAGATGTATAGACAGCACATTTTGATTCGCACACTCCATTCGACAATATTCTGATCTAATCACACCTTTTTATCGCGAGTATCATCGGTGGTTGAAGGACTCAGAGAGACGTTGCCTCTTGTGATGATCATCGATGAATTGGCAAGTGCGCGCGTTTCTTACTCCTTCACCTTCTTTCTCACTTAAATTTCCACTATGTAGCACTTCAAAAATAATCGCGAGACTAACTTCCTAATGATAATCTTCGTGATTTTTCACTCGAATCTTTCCCTGCATTCCTGCGTGACCTTCTGATCTACTTTTCTTTCTCGTGGATGCGTTCAATTATACTCTCCGTTCGCGCGTACAAATTCTGTATCTGCTCAGACGTCAAATAACGTTCTTTGAACATTAAACATTGCTTTTTCAGAATCCATCAAACAAATATCTAACAGCTTTATTGAAAATAAAAATAAAAATTTGAGTAAGAGATATTTTTACAATTATTTCTACTATTTTCATGGTAGATTTAAATATTAGACGTGTGTGTAAAATGTATAATTAAATGCTATTGTCATCTGCAGAGATTTTTTAAAACCAATCTGAACAATAAATCTGTGAGTGTGTGCGCGTGTACGAAGTTTAAAATGTTTATTGTTTCGTTAATTTTTTTAAATAAACTTTGAAAGTGTATTCAAATTTAATTGTACATATTTTAAATAACATGCCCGCTGTAATTTTATAATTATTTTTCTATTGTACAATTAATAAATAAAATTTTAATGCAACGATTTTTTAGCTTGATTATTGTAATATTTATTTGCGTGTGCGTATTATTGGATATCATTTTTGTTGCCTAGAACGTCAAATCTAAGTGGTTCAGTTTTAATAAACGGAAAGGACAGAAATCTTCGAAGGTTTCGGAAAATGTCCTGCTACATTATGCAGGACGATCGTCTTTTGCCGCATTTGACCGTCTACGAAGCAATGACGGTTTCGGCAAATCTCAAGCTTGGCAAAGACATAAGCGCTGCCTCAAAAAAAATTGTGGTGAGTTTTGTTAATTTGACAAACTTTAATAGCTTGTAATAGCTCGTTATCTGTCACACGCGCGCGCGCGCGCGCGTGCAAAAGATATTTCATTTTTAACAGTATTTTATGTATACTGTAATACATTAAAAAAGAAATTTTGCTCGTTTACTTGCAATAAAGCAATTTTTAGTAACAAGTGTAAAACATTCGGTACCTAAAGAAATTGCTTTATGAATGATTAAAAACAAATGATCACAGTATTTTAAGTCCATCGGTAAGAAGTACCAGACTTATTAATACTATTATCTAGAATATAAAAAGTCTCGATTTGTTAAAATTTGAAATTCTCGGTTTATAAGCTAGTTGAATAGAAAGTGGACGAAAATTTATGTTGTTTTAATCGTATCAAAGTAGATGAAGAATATGTCCAGTAAAACGTTTGTTTTAAGTAAACTTTGATGAATTTTCCTTAGTTGTTCCATTTTTTTAACGAAATTCAAATGCTTTTACGTTTGCATTATAAAGTACAAAATTACATTATCTTACAATGAAATGTGATGTTTTAGTTATCCGTTGCTACAGTAAATATCTATTCAAAATGTATTATAATGGAAATGTTGGTTTTGACATAACCAGATTATTCAATTCGTAAGAAGAATTTTTAGATATATTCAAGTGAAAATATTTCATAATGACGCTCTATTCATAATTGCTCAGAATTTCATTCGCAATTGCACTTATGTATCTGAAGCAAGTATCTCAATAATATCGAAAGAATAAATTACATTTCTATTATTTCTTTTCAAAAAGTTAATTGAAAATAAATTAATTATATCCAATAAAATACGTTATATTTCTTGTAGGTACATAAATTAATGAGTTTACAATGTTTGAACAATAGATTGAAGAAATCATCGAAACGCTCGGCCTAAGCGACGCGAGTAATACGCAAACCCATTGTCTTAGTGGTGGCCAGAGAAAGAGACTGTCGATAGCTTTAGAGTTGGTGAACAATCCGCCAGTTATGTTCTTCGATGAACCTACTTCTGGTCTCGACAGTTCTTCCTGTTTCCAATGTCTCAACTTGCTTAAGTCTTTAAGCAGAGGAGGTAGGTCGCGGGTTCTTTTCCTATGACCTAATTTCGTTTGACCCAGATTTCTGATATTGGAAAAGAGTTCGATGCTATCTAAGAAAAAAGTGATTCTTATTGCGTGATTATATGTATTACCAATTTATTTTACCAAAAATATAGAAATGTTAAATCAAAATGAACACTTGATAGGAATCGATCGATCATACAAAAGAAATATCGTAATTAATACTTGTGCTATTGAATCACACGAGTTTCGATACAAATACAATTTATACTCTAATATTTTAGGATTTCGGATTTCCTTGCTTTCTTAAATATTTATTAAATTGATATTTATCGGATTTTTCTCAATAACATAAGGAAAAAGTGTTTGAAAAGTATTTAAAATTTCAGGAAGAACAATCATTTGCACAATCCATCAACCAAGCGCAAGACTATTCGAGATGTTCGATCACCTGTACATTTTAGCAGAAGGTCAGTGCATCTACCAAGGAAACGTGGGCGGACTCGTACCTTTCTTGTCATCAATGTGCCTAGACTGCCCTGGCTATCATAACCCTGCCGATTATGGTAAAATTACAATCACATTTTTCCTTTTATTTTTCACTTTTTATATGAAAATGAAAGACAGTAGATTCAATAGTTCATCATGTTTCGTTGTATGACCTAAATCGTACAAAAAATTTAAAATTTTTGAAAATCGGAATAGTAATGTACAATAAGAAGAGGTACATATTCAATTACCAATTTTATTATCCTTATTTGTTATTCGTGGGTTGTTCATTTTTACAATTACAATTCGTAAAATTCACTTTATTGTACAAGGAACAAAAAATATGCAACATACTGCTTCTGGTGTGGAAGGAATTATTAATATTTCATCACTATAATATTGGTTAGAAAAATAGAATTTAGTTTCGATAATGTTTAGATATAAAATTGTATAATTTGTATTTCATTAGCAAAAAGTAGGATAAATATTATTATATGAGAACTTTTGTATTTGATTACATCTCCTACCAATTTGAAATACTTTATAAAATAATTACAATTAATTTACGTAATCTTATTTGCGTAGTTATGGAGGTGGCGTGCGGCGAGCACGGCGAATGCGTGCACAAGCTCGTGTGCGCGGTGAATAACGGCAAGTGCAACAACTACCAGCACCACCAGACGACCCTTGCGGCCGCGCAGACGGTGTCGAACGACATTGCGAAGCAGTCACCGCCCCAGGAGCAGCAGACCAACAGCAGTAAGCCTCCAGAGATGGCGACGCTAATGTCGAACGGCGTGGCCAAGCCGACGTCCACGGGCGGAAACGGCACGACCGTCCTGAGCATGCCCGTGTCCTGCACGACCTCCCTACTCGACAGCGCCGAAAGCATCGAGCAGAAGGTTGGCTTTCCGACGAACGGCTGGATACAGTTCTGGATATTGCTCAAGAGGACCTTCCTCTCGCAAATCCGGGATATGGTCAGTGGCTGCATTGACTATTGAGTAGATGCTTGATTATCCGTTACCGAGCACAAAACATCGAAGAGATCCTTCTAAACCGGCCTTATATGAAAGGATACTTTTTTTAATTTCAACAAACTATCGCGAGGTATCGACCAATTCGTTATATTCATTTCATTAGTTGAAGTAATACGTCGTTACAAACGAATACTTCAGAAATACATAAAATCTTATAAAATTATGGCAGTGTTCTAGTAAGTGCTTTAAATATTAATGCTTAACATATTTTTTCAAGCTAATGATAAATAAAATTACTATAAAAAAAAAAACTAGTTTTGACATTTTTGTATAATAATAATTCAGTATTCTATTTTTTGAAAGACTATGTTAAAATTAATTCTTTTCAATTACCGATTCCTTAATAATTTAAAAAATAAATAGGATTTTTGTTGAATTACTTACGGGGTAATCAGTTAAAATGTACTATTTTCGTTGTAATTTTTATCAAATGTATGAAAGAATGAAGCATTCTTTATGAAACTCCGAAATGTTCGTTAGTATTATTATGAGCAATAGACAACAGCTACATAAAATATTAACTACGGCGATAAAATTCCTTTTGAATCTTACTACTCGATATTATCAATGATACTCGAAAATCATAAATGCTTTCTATAAATACTTAAAGAAATATGAATAAAAGAAATGATTTTATTTTTTATAGACATTAACGAGGGTAAGGCTGATTTCACATATTATAGTTGGTTTTCTTATTGGTGCAATATACTACGATATTGGCAACGATGCATCAAAGGCCATGAGCAATGCTGGTTGTGTATTCTTTACTGTCATGTTCATTATGTTTACCGCCATGATGCCGACGATTCTCACCTGTACGTAGGCATTTCAAATACATTGATCATAGGTAATGTTAAATGTACGAATATTTAGTATTATATTTTTAATTTTCAGTTCCAGTGGAAATGGCAGTTTTTGTCAGAGAACACTTGAATTATTGGTATTCTCTTAAAGCTTTTTATTTAGCAAGAACGTTAGCTGATATACCATTTCAAGTACGTATAATTAATCATTTCACTTTACTACGTAATGTAACAGAGTATAAAGTAATTAGTATCTTTTCTTTATTGTAGATCGTATATTCGATAGCCTATGTCATAATTGTTTATTTCATGACATCACAGCCATTAGAAACTGACAGGTTCTTAATGTATCTCAACATTTGCATTTTAACATCATTAGTCGCTCAATCAATTGGTTTGTTGATCGGAGCAGCAATGAGTGTAGAGGTATGATTTACCGGCTATAAAATTATCTCATTTCGTTGACTTAGCGAAACAGATTTTGTCCATTTATTGTTAAGAAATGACTATATATTAAATTTTCTAATTATACTACTTTCATAAATGTTATTCATTATCAAGTTAGTTCCATACTTTTTTTTAATGATTATAGTGCTTGAGTAATAATTATTATTATATATTAACTAAAAATAACAAATTTTAAATTAATAATTTTTTTTTATATTTACTTTCCAATTTAAAGTCATTTTTGAATTTGATCAATATAGAAAATAAATAATACAAAATACTATAGCAGATATATTTATTTCAAAGATTCTATAAACATATGTCTTAATCATTGATAATTATCCAAGTGTAATTTGTATTTTTAATTTTCAATTTTTAAATAAAAAACACGACGTTAAATTATGATCATCGCAATAACTTAATAGATGTGTATAATAATTTCAAACATTTGACACTTATTAAATATTCTAGGGAATAAGAATATATATATATATATATATATAACTATATTGATTCGTATTGATATGCATTGCTTGCTTGCTTAGAATTCAATAGTTCACATTATTTTCTATTTAAGAAGATTATGATATATTAATTTATTTGAAAACTGATAGAGTATTTGTCTAATGAGACTTAATTTTCATGCGATCAAGAATCGAAGTAAGTCATTATTTTTTATCGTTCAGTTAACCCTCAAAAAACAGTGAGTGATAGCTCTTGCGTATTAATAATAATAAAAAATTTTAAAAATAATAACTATTTATTAGTAACTATAAGGATTATTAGAAAAATGTTGAGTAGAAAAATGATATGAGAATATGCGAATCCTATGTACATTAAATTAAGAATAATAATCCTATTTGTTTGTCCGTAAACACAGACAGGCGTGTTCATCGGGCCGGTGACGTCGGTACCCATAGTTTTGTTCTCCGGTTTCTTTGTCAACTTCAACGCGATCCCGACCTACCTCAGGTTTCTCTCCTACGTTTCCTACATACGCTATGGCTTTGAGGGGGCAATGATCACCGTCTACGGGTACAACCGCCGCTCACTCAAGTGTTCCGAGGACTTTTGCCTGTACAAGTCACCCCGCAAGTTCCTTACCGACATGTCCATGGATAAGGCTGTCTACTGGATCGACGTTGTTGCCCTCATTGGCTTCCTCTTAGCCTTGCGCATCGTCGCTTACTTCGTGCTCAGGCTCAAACTGCGCTCTCTCCGTTAAGCAATTTACAAACATAAACATCAAAAAGAAAAACGGCAACGTAATATCATCTGCGCGATATATATACATGTGTATATATATACATATATATGTACGCGCGCGCGCGTGTGTGTGTGTGAGTGTGTGAGTGTGTGTACGCGCGCGCACGCACGCACTTGTGTCTATAGACAATAAAGGGACGGAAATAAAATCGCGCACTTTATTCATGTACACAGAACGTGTTCAGATGAAAGATAAATGATTTACAAATAAATAGGAAGAAATTTAGTCTCATAAGCGATGAGACGTTGTCGAATCGATTGTACGAGTTTTTTCTGTAAAAATATATCCAGGAAGGCATCTTTTCCAATAAGAATAACCCAAGCCATTTGATTCATTTGTTCCAGAAATATTGGTTTCTTTGAATAATTCAGAAAAACTGTTAAAAGATTTTTTTCTTGCAGAGTAACTTCTTGTTTCTCAGGCTTTCCTGGATATCAAAATACTGCGTTATTACTGGTGAACAGTAGAATCTATCAGTTATGATTCTCAGAACTGCCGAGTGTTTTTGTCATAGGTGTACAGTGCCAACGACTGAAACCGGTTAAAAACTAAGGAATTAATAACGTCGTTAAATGACGTTGCTGTTATAATTTTATAGCGTAATAAATTACTTGATTTTTTAAAACTATTTTAAGTGTTTTGCAATAATGAGCACATTTGCATAATTTAAAAACACGTATTATTTTTATAAATATCATAAACTTTTATATTATTAAAGGTAAAATATGAAACTAAAGCCTCATTTGATAGAGGATCATTAATAGGCTTGGTACGAACCAATTGTAGATGTTATAACTTCGGTAAATTGGTAGTGAATTCTTTCTGCTGACTGCGTGAATACGATCCTGCTTACCACTCATTCCTTGTTAAGGTATGCGTTTGCGCTCTCTAGACCGTGCTGATCGTCAGAAGACCGTTACAGCCTTACTTCAGTTGCTGTAGGTCTTCTACCTCTGACACGTTACGCTGCATGCTACTTATTATTATTTTGTAAATTATTGCGACGCCTCGTCGCTCCGACGTTCTCCTCGAATCTAACTCAATAAAATGAATGAGAATCATTGTTATAGTATAGAACGTTATTATTGACGGTATTTTAACGTACATACAACTTAAATTTATCGTAATGTTATTTTTCACCGATTCATTAACTATTATTATTATTATTATTATTATTATTATTATTATTATTATTATTATTATTTTACTAACAAATACTGTCTTGATTTAAAATACATGCTTTAATTAATGTATTTTCGTTTATAACTTCGAAAATCGAGAAGCTCCGTACAATCGATTTAACACTTTCTTAACAAATCCTTTTTTACTTAGAAAAAAATTAAATTAAACGAAAATGATCACGATAAAAATATAAATAATCGATCGTAATCGACTTCTTTCTCATATTTGAAACAAAGTGTATAAAAAATGAAGAAAAATACAGATATAACGGAATTCATACACGAGTACACACGTGTACAAACAGGCGCGCAATACCAATAGTTTGTACGCTAGTTTCCAAGTTGCTTCGTTGAAAAATCGAAGGTGGCATCAAGTTTTTATATAGAAAAAAAAATTAAAACTTAAAAATCGACTCGAAAGTAACGTAGGTTAAAGTTGCCTTAGTTTTTGTGGTCTATCGCTAATTACATATACATATTGTAAGTAAGTTAGGGATTCGTTGTGTATTCGAATTGTTTTTTTATACCATAGATAAGAGCATAATTTTAGCTATGTTTTATGTCTGAGTCTATCTTTGGACTTTTGTGCACCAAGTTCTTATATTTTTCTTGCTGCATGCGCACTAGTTATCTTTTTCCCAAGCGCGATACTCAATTAAGTAAGCCATGCAGTACCACTCATTACGATATTCTTTTATTATGAATCTTCTTTATCAATTATATTTTGTAGAGCAATAATATGTACAGTGAAAATGTATGATGTATCTGGTCTTCTATTTTTTATATTTTTAGTCATATCGAATAATTAATCAAAATCATGAGCAAAACAGACCAGAATGGTACCTCTGAGATTTTATATTTGGTACGGATATACATTTGATATATCTTTGCCTATTTAGAACATAATTTTCAGTTTTCAATTTTCATAAAAGTTTGGTCTTTCAAAGCAGTAATCATTATCGCTTAATTTTAATCAATTGGAACGTTCTTTTAATATTTGCCTTGTAAATTAAAAAAAATACTAGTAATATTTTTATAATTTATTTAAATATCTAATTAATATCGGACTTTTTAAATGAAATGATCAATAAAGTTATGATTGTTCCAAAATGTTCACAAAATTACGGGTAATTTTTAATTAATTATTGGATTAGATTTATGCTCTTTAGCAGTGAATAGCTTATTTTAAAAAGTCTTAGTTTTTAAAGTTAACTAAGAGATTCTATAACTTTAAGTTTTAACTTTAAAACCGTTTTATAATTTTTGGTAGGGTAAAAAATTTAGATTAAGTATTTATTTTCTGATTTCTTTTCAAAATGTTAACTGGTACGATTGTTTGTATAGAATATTCAATTTATTCAAAATTCTTTTTTTTGAAAAATATATTTTTGTATTATTGCTAAAATGTTGGTAAATTATCAATATAATGTACATTTTTTTTATAGAAATAGTTAGCAAACCTTATAATATTGAGTATAACTCAACAACTCATCAAATTACTAGAACGAGGAATTGTCGTTGGTGTTGGCGGAAGGTAAATTCATTATTTTTCTTGCTGCCATAGTATTGTAAGAAATCATTTTAAATACATAGACTTGACCAATAACAGATAATAAATTGACCTTCCGGAGCAGCTGTAGTTGAAAGTGGGATATTAACTCCAATTATGAATCGCGTCATTTTATAAATTTGAATCATTGCTTCAAGTTTTCTGAGAGTTGATTAATTTTTAAAGTTCTTTTTACCTTTACAAATTCTTTCATAAACCTTGAACAACATTCTTCAAAAATTCAACTAAATTAAAACAATCTTCATGTTCGGATTTAATAATAAAATCTGTTTTTTAAGGAAGATCAGATGCACAACATAACTCTTTAAATATTAATATTGTTATTGTGTTATATTTATATTTTAATAGGTATCTAAATTTTTTATCGAATTTAAATTTTGAAACGTTTGAAACTATCTTTATGGCTATGGTTAGTATAATTCTATTTAAAAGCTCAATTCTTTCTAAAATTAGGTGATTTTTAAGTTATTTCCACTGGAATAGACTAATTTGAAATTTATTTTAATCACGCTTAGACGAATAAAATAACTGCTTTGTATTCAAGATGAAATTTATTTTATATTTACTTTATATTTTTTTTAATATAAAATTTTTTGTTGAAAGATCATAATCCAGCCATGATCGACATAAGTATGCATGTAGCACAAATTTAAATGCATTTGGAAACAATTGTTGATGCAATACTTTGATATACTGAATTTTCGTATTGTTTGAGCTGCAGTTGGATTTTGAACACTGTAATTGTTGCATTTACATTTAAAATTGATTGGTTGTAGGAAAAACGATGATAAAATTAGAGTTTGAATTTAGGGTTCCGACTCCAATTAGTTTTCGAAATACTGTGTATATATTATAAAGGTGATGCTTGCCACGCATCGTTATACGTATACGTAGAGAGTCAAGAAAAAAATGTGATAATGACAAGTTTCTTTGTTCTGATCAGTGAACATCTAAAGTTGCGAATGCGTATTTTTCTTTTTCGCCGTATCATGTTTGTTAATGATATTACAAAGTTATGAAGTATGACAGTTACAAATATCTTATTACAAATATCTTATTGAATTTGTACGGAGATATATAATTTCTGCAAGCATATTACAATGAAAAATTATAAGTATGTACCGTCTCAATTTCCTGTACAGAACGAAGAAAAATCGTTTTTTGTCGTAGTCGAAATTTCTTATTAGAGTAATAGTATAAGTGATACATTTTTATGTTTTGGTACACCATTATTAATAAGCAGATAATCCATTATATGTATATATCAAGTTTTATCACTTTTTTCATACATACGTTTTACGCGTCTTTTCGACAATTGATGGTGAGTCATTTAAACAATTCCTTAATTGAAAATAAAAATCATTTCAACAAAATATAAGTATTAATTTTAATATTGTTCTTATTTTTACTCATGCAAATATGTCATACTTTAGTTTATTGAGGAACTAATGGGCTTATGAGCAAACGATTCTCTTTAATCTAATAAGTTAGATAAAATTATTTTACTGTAATTTTTTATTCTTTATTCATGCACGATATTCATATCTTATTAATATTTTTATCAATAAAATAAAAAGTCTATTACATTTTTATATTTTGTATATGTTTCGAATGTAATCAAACTAAAGAAAATATTTAGTCTTTAATCATTTAAGTTCGATATAGATTATAGCGAAATTTTGAATCGAGATAAATACTTTACTAAATATCATTTGTTTGTTACGTCGTACGAACCTAAGCTTATGTAGCTTTAATTATTAATTATCATCATATCAGTTTATACACAAATTAAATTGTCAAAAAAGAATTACAAATTTTCTAATAGTTACAAAATTTATCAATTTCAAAGTACACCAAAGTTCATCAGTATACAATAAATGCAAAAATATAATTAATAATACGTATAGTTTCTATAAGTAATATTTCTCTCTAGAGATTAGAGCATTTTTCTAACACAATCATTTTGATTAATATTTTTATTAATTAATAATGCACTTACTTATTATTTTATATTAGAATAATTTTTTGGATTAATTTTGAAAAATTTTGATAGTTATTAATATGAGAACAAATACATAGATAAGATTAAATACTTTAAAATTGAAATTTGTTGAATACGCTTCCTTATATAATAATTATGTTACTTAGTAATTAATATAGAACGCTTTAAAAGTATCTGTAAAAAAAGTAAAAAATATATTTTGTTACTCGTTGAAAATAGATTAATTAATCAGCTAATTATATTGATTTTAGATAATGCGAAAAAACAAAATAATCTAAATTATTAAAATAATGCTATATCTTTAGTTTCTTAATTCATATAATTTGTTTAAATATCTTAAAGCATAGAAAACTTGTGATTCAAATAATTTTTCTACATAATCAACGTGCTCTAAGAAGCGTATTTCTATTTGCTTATTCACTAGCGAGATTAATATAGTCCTTCAATTATAAATAAAATAAATAAAGCCTGAACGAATTATTGGTGATTGTAAAATCCTCAGTTAAGTTGTGTAGAAATGAAAAAGTTTAACAAAGACATAAGCTTATATATCTTCGAAATAAACACTTACAAAGCGATAGAAGGTGACATACCATTCACTTTAGAAAATTACCCGCTGCCAAAAGTCTCTTGAGCATTTATATTAAAATAAAACACTGGTCGATCTTCGATGAAGCAGATATATTTTTTACGCGAAAAACACTAACCGCTACATTCTTGTGATGCGTTTATGAAGCTCCATCTGTCTCTACTTTCTTTTTAAATCGCTAATTGAAACCAATTATTACTCATTAATAATTTGATTAGTTTAGCTGACCTTTTAAGAAATAGTGTTTAGCTTCTATGTTATTATTATTGTTTTGTATTTTATAAAAATGCTCCTAAATTTTGGAGTTTTTTTTATTTTTTAAAAGAAATAATGATTATTTGTTATTAAATATTGACGATAAATTTTAGTTACATGTATAATTAAGGATTAATCCCCAAAAAGTGCTTAAGCATTTTCAAAAGTAACAATTTCGAATATAAATTTAAATGTTAAGTCATGTATGTATGTATAGTAATCCGAAAGAGTTCAGCAATGTAAAAAAATGTTATTTCATTGAAACAGAAAATGATGAAGTCTATTGGAGACTTGTTGGTACTATCTTCTATTGATTTGTGATGATTTTTAATATAATTGCTTCAAATTTTATTATATTTTATTGTTTTAAGTTAACTTTATTTAATGCCTTTAAGCTAATAAGATAATTATTAAAGGAAAATGTGTATGATGAAAATAAATATTAGCAACAATTAAAATTATTTAGTAAAAAAAGTCGTTTGCTTATAATTTGATGTACACATAAAACGATTGTCAACCAAATTGAAGATTTTCCTGCTTAATAAAAGATACTTAATTATATACTTGATTGTATTACATGAATTCGTAATCAGTAAATTATTATTAAAAAATTAAAACAGACTTATATGAATTGCCTAAGTAAATTTTTTATATGAGATTCACGATATCTTAAGCAGTTAAATTTCTAAAGCGAACAAGCATTTAACTACATGTAATTAAAAACACAATGAGAAATATTGAAGTTTCTGAAATGATTGGTTTTCTTTTAAATATCTTAAAGCGTAATCGATAAACCGTGCGAAATAGTACGTTATTAAATGCAAAAGCAAATGAAAAAACTTTCTGTATCCTAAAATAAATGTGAATGTATTAAAAGACAAAAAAAGAGACAAAAAAAAAAAAAAAAACAGTTTAGCGACGAAGATGCTCAAGGAGAATTGCTTTACCAAAAAAAGCTTACTCTCGAGACCAATATCAAGCATCAAATACTGACTCATATAGAAACCAATATCACCAATCACTGGCTGCCTGAGCATTTGCTTTTATAAAATGTGAATAATAATTTTTCCTTAGTTTGTCAATGACGAAAGCGACTTGTATGCATCTACTATAAAACGGGTATGATGTTCGAAAAATGACACAATCACAAATGAAACAGAAACTAAACAATGAATACGTACAGGACAAGAAATAAACGACGATGCAGTTTTAAGCGCATTTGCAAAAAAAATTCATTATGACAAATGAAACATATGAATGAAACTTCGCTGAAAAAAGAACAAAAGGCTCACAATCGACTCGAATTTTCATGTTAACGAACAAAGATGGCACATTTAATAGCCCTAAGCATAAAGACTTACGAAGTTGGAAATCATGATGTTGAAAATTACATCAGCTACTCGAACCACAAGATAAAATATTTACCTGTTATAATTGTTGGTAAATTCCTCGGTCGCAAGGCGATTTCAATGAAAATCGTGTTCAATGTCTGACTGCTTAAACTATTCATCAGGATTCTTCTTTCCTTTTCTAAAATAACGTTGTCAATATTTTTACATTTGTATGAATTTCGAAAATGCTTTTTATTTTTTTATACGTGAAGAAAGAGAAACTGTCAATCGTCGGTGTTCATTTCCATTATCAACTTAACAAAGTTGCTGTGAATATTGTGTTGACTTTTCATAAGGGGTACGAAAAGATGTACATCTAAATTCGAATTTTTAGAAATAATCAAATTGAAGTGCATTTTTAAATTTTTTGCAACAATTATAGGCAATTAATTTTACTTCTAAACATGCTCCATTATTTAATATATGGATTAGGTAATATATTTTGTTATATTATCACTTGATTGTCATTAGTATGTTTATTTTAATATTAATAATTGTAATGTGTAAATAGTGATCATTTTAAGCAGCGTATAATTTTCTTTTACACTGTAAATATACTTCTACGATTATAATTTATGTGTAATAATTTTACTCACTTCGCTAGAAATTGAATAGTTACTTAACATGTTTAATTAATTAATCATATCGTACATTTACTACATAGAAATTATAATTACTTATAATTAAGCAGTTGTAACTATACTAAAACAATAATTTTAAATATATTGTACATTGCATTAAACATTAAATTACATTAAAAAGTTTCACATGTAAAAATTTATTAAAAATATTTAGAATAGTTTGTAAAGTTAATTTAAGTCTTTATTTACTTACCAGTAAATAAATAATTATTATAACAGTCAAAAGTGAACAAGATATTACAAGTGATAAAAAAATTTTAAAAATAACAAAACTAATGTTAAAGTTTGTTGTTTTTATGCAAAAAATTTAATGAAGTCGTAAGAAAAATTATGTAAATAAATTTTTTTGTATAAACAATTAGATATAATTATAAATAAAAGTATAAATAAAATTATCCAAATATACTATTTTAAAAAGTCAAATATATCTATGAAATAAGTTTTATCAGAATTAACATTGCGCAAATTTCATTGACACTGTATAAAGACTTTGCAAGTACCAAAAAATGCTCCTTCGCTAACCATATGAATAATTCATATTTCTACCCATTCAATATTAATTAAGAATTATTTTGTTAATTAACGAGTAAACCATAAAAAAAAAATCGAATTGGAATGCATTTGTTGCACATTTTGTAATACAATCGACAAATTGTAATGAAAGGAAGGGAAAATAAAGGAAAGCATTTGAAATCCACGAATTCGTAACGTCGCAATATTCTATTTAAACGTTACAATGGATCTACGACTATACATATAAAATTAAAATAAATATTAAAAAATACGAGTACTAATAATAAAAATATAAAAAAGTATTATAAAATTGATAGGGTATAATAATAAAACTATAATAATAATAATGATGATGATGATGATGACGATAGCAACAACAACAACAACAACAACAACAACATTAATAATAATAATAGTTTTTAATGTTAGGATTATCTGCTGATTGCGCGCTTGTAATAAACGTGCATACATCAATTTAATAGTTTATATTATTAAAATGGAAAATTTTTGTGTCAGTGTGTGTAGATGCGCATACGTTACTATTAGTTAAATAGAACAGATTAACAAGAAAAAGAGATAATAAAAAAAAAGTAATAATTAACATCGTTTTATATGCCGAATTTATAATCAGCAAGATGCGTGTGATCTTTCATTCTCTTTCTAAGAAATTCCACTACAGACGAATTTTGAACGAATGGGTAATATATAACTGATGTCTTAACGGCATATTTGTCGAAGCTTCCAGAGGTTGACAAAGTCATGACACATTTTTCTTTTTTCAAATGCACAGAAAAGAGGAAACGGCCAGAGATCATCTTGACATAAGACGCATATTAAATACATAATTTTTTCAAGTGATGTAATTTTATATAAAATCTATATTAAAAAGACAAGGACAAAAATTAAAAGAACAAATATATTGGTAAGATTATTGCGCTGTGAGGGGGAATTGATTGGATTTCGTTGTACATTGCGAAGCGAGTTAACGAATGTGGAAGCGCGTGATAATATATTGCGTACAGGCGTTACAGGCTGATGAGTAACGATACACGAAAGAATCTCACATGTGTTTGTATGAAATTAAGAAAGCACGAATGAATAAACGATATAAACTATAGTTATATTTCATGTTTTTATTATAACCGGTTTCACGTTTTATTGTCATTACCCTTCACCCTCTTATTGTCTAAAAAATATTTCTTGGGGAAATTGTCTTAACTTTTTTTTTAAGTTGCGTATTTCATCGTATTATCTTGTTGATTTAGCCGTGTAAAGTAGATTCTAAAGCACCAAAAATTGATTTAAAAACAAGTTATTTCAAAGTCAAACAAAATGCAGGGCAGAATAATCGACACAATCGATTCAAAATCCAGTCAAATAAATTTTCATATTACAGAATATATACCAAATGTATTCATAATAATAAGCCGTGATTTCCCATAATTAAAAAGTAAAAAATTCAATTGAAATATTTTGAGTTTGACGACTAATTTAGTTTTATTTTATTCTAATTTATCTAGATTTCATTTTTAAAAATAAATATAAAATTATAAGTACAAAACAGCATGCTGACATTTGGAAATTTAAATTTAGTAACCGAAATATGGCATTTTTTTATTGGCTAAACTACTCGCTTAATAGAATAGAAATCTCTATTTTACTTACAAAAATCATTTGTATGAACCGAATAATGAAATGTTTAGATTATTAATTCTAACCTACTGAAACAAATAATGTCATCCTTAAATTTTCTCATAAAGTTTGAATATGCAAGATGATTCAAACGCAAACATATTTACTTGTTGCATAAATGTCAAGTAATCAAGTTTAATTATCATTCACAAGCGTAAATGTATATGTATGTTTGCATAAACATGCAAAAGTTTTTAATTTTAAAGATGAATACTACGTTGAAATTCTCTTTTGCTTGAAACATTCGCTTTGATTGGTGAGGTTACATATTTTGTGATAGGAAATAAAAAATTATATCTTTTTCTTTATCTGAAACTAAATAAAATTTCTTTTAATAATACTTAATGATATTTACAAAACATATCAATATTTTTACTCATCTCTTAATTTATTTTCATCGTTTAAAATATGATGGATACAAGTTATGTATATTACATTGGGAAAATATACTTTAATATTAGGCGCTGACAATTAATGGTTACGTTTTTATTTTTTAATAAGATAGTAAGGACACTAAACGAAAAATACAGTTACAATGTCATACATTAAAGTATGATTGGATATAATATATTGCAAACATTTTTAAGGACAGATTTTAAAGTGAAACTATAAGATACTGATGTTTGTCAAATAAACTGTAACTTTAGTGAACATTATAATTATTTATAATTATTATTGTAACTGGACTCTCGATCAGAGGTAAATATTGCAATCGCGTGAGTTAATTTTACATTCTGCGCAGCCTAAAATAAACTATTAGGCCGGTTGATTGCCATGTCAATTCGTAAATACAAACTCCGTACTTTATTTGTGGTACTTTACAAAATTGTTCAAGTATTGACTAGCAAGTTCTTTTCTCCCTTTTTGTTTTAAGGTCACAGATAAAATGAAAATAATCGTAGCTCATTTCTCTACGCTTTTTTGCAATAGGCCGCGTGTGCCGAGGTTGATACCGTATATTAACATATGAGCGCTCTCATAAAGCTTGCGCACTTCTCAAATTTCAAAGCAAGCTTATATTCAACAAGGCAAAAATCGTTAAGTTTACTATTCAGCACCAATTTATTTCATTTTTCTTTTATACATGACTTAGATGCAACTCATTCAATTGCCTAAAGTAGTGCTACCATCGATTGGATTAACTTGTGATCTCTTTAGTTTAATTACTCTTTATGTCAAAATTATAATTATTTAACAAACTTAATTACTTTTCAATTCATAAAGAACATCGT
Organism: Wiebesia pumilae; assembly: GCA_018907045.1. Taxonomy (NCBI): domain Eukaryota; kingdom Metazoa; phylum Arthropoda; class Insecta; order Hymenoptera; family Agaonidae; genus Wiebesia; species Wiebesia pumilae. The sequence continues at coordinate 3,626,015 of JACCHZ010000107.1, forward strand.
AAGATTATTATATAAAAAATACAATTTATATTTTTCAGAAATTATTTCTCGGATAAATAATTTTTTTAAGTGGGGCAATATTATTCTTGAAGAAATATAGTTACCCTCAATGGAAATGCTACGTTATAGTCGAGTAGTTAACCTGTTTTCTTGCGTAGAAAAAATATAAAAAGTAAATTATTAATAATATCAATGATATTACTACATGAACATAAAAATGTTGATTAAAATATGCATAACACTTTCCACACACACACGCACACGCACACACACACACATTATGCAGCGTGAAATGAGTTTTATAGAATAAAATTTCAACAAATACTTAGATATCCTATTGAAAATAAACTTTAAGTAATATTCACTTGAACAATCGAAGCATATACATAAAAATTCTTTTGAAAAGGCAATTCAACTCGCAATATAAGAGTGTCTTTTAAAGATAAACAAAGGTAATTATGTTGGTACAGTAAGAGAAATATTTGCATCAACGAAAGCTGATAATTTATAATCCAATTTATAATCAACTATCACTTTAACACAACAAAATACCAATACTCATAAAAAATATCGTTTCTTTATTAATTATTAAGCATTCGATAAAACTTGCAAAAACAAGCACATAAACTTATGATTTCTTCAGTTTCCCTTTCAAGGATACATAAAATTTGCTTAAAAAAGCAGTGTGAGATTTTTACATAATAATCGAACGTTTTTTGAGCTACTAGTGTCAGTAAAAGTAGCAGCTGTACGAATAATAAAAAGTATAATATGACCCGATGAATAAATAAAAACAGTATTAATTTTTCTAAATATTAAGTAGACATAGATACTAAATAAGTTAGTTCAACGAACAATAAATATAAGCACGATTATTTTATGAATATTCAACATCGCGATCTTATCATGAAAGAAATAAAAAATGAATAAAAAATAACTCGAAAAGATAAAATACAGTGTTTAGAATATTAGTAGTATAACGTTCGAGCAATAAATGTCCTTATCAACTACGTACAATTTATATAAAATACCTCAATAAGTAAAAAATTACCAACTATTTTACGCTTTTTTACACATATTCAAGCTTATGTTCATATACGAATATACTCACTTGCTACTTTCATAGCGTATTTTAATGATCGAAATCTTTCAAGGCTTTAACACCTTGGATCAACTTATTGCACAACGTTACGAGGTACTTATGAAACATACTATTTGACACTATTTTAAGTACTTTTTTCTTATTCAAACTAAATGTTAAGCCAATGTTTTTGTTCGTTTGATTTTATTATAAGTTATTCTAATCAGTTATTAAAAGAAAGAATGTTTACACTCTCAAAAATGAAACTTGGAAGCATTAAAGTTTATCATCAATAAATACGTATAATCTTGTTCAAAATAAAAGTGTGACTAGCAATTTTTCATTTTATTCTTTAATTCTCAATCATTCATCATTTCTGTTCTCTAAATGTATTCATTAGCCAAAAACTTAAGATGTATTACATCTAAATCTATTCTTGATATTACAGCTTCATAATTTTAGTGGTACCTCGAACTCACATTTGAAAACTTCGTGCGCTAAATGCTATCGCTTTTAAAATAACTTTACATTATAACAATTATCAAAAAAAAGCCAAGCGCGGTTACAAAAAATATACGTACACTAGTATTTGAATTTATTCGGTAGCTTACGAATCCCAGCGATACATTAATTATCACAGTAGGTGAAAATTCAGTGAATCATAAAAAGCGGTATAGGACATAAAGTGCATTGTATAGCTACAAATTGACCATAATTATAGCGTCACAAGCCGCAAAAGTCGCTGTGTTTGCAATTTAATGTGACAAATGATTATCCGCTGTGTAAAAATACTACTCATCGACCGATAAAGTTTATCATGCATATTGAAAGCTGACAGATCACATATAATTTGATTTTTCTTAGGTCTAATTTTTATTTTAGACACTTAGCAAATTAATTAGCTCTACCAAATTAATTTTACTGTTTTACCATTTCACTAATTTATACAATTTAACAATAATAATTAAAAGTCGATATTTATAAATAGAAAATGAGTTACACATAATGTCAATTTTTAAAGCGGCTTTAACAAACGGGTGACATGTAAATGAAATCTAGATGGAATGAAGTGAAAGCCGATGATTTCCGTTCTGACGTCGCTAAATTGGTACCAGCCAATCAGCTATCAGTTATATTAGATATAACAGATTATATTATAAAGAAAAGAAAGTATGCAAAAATTTGCTTCCTTTACTTGTAAATTACGAAAGTGTGAGAAAATTCTTGTGCTGTAGAAGAGATGATTAAAAAATAAGTTTTATTATATTATAGATTCTTCGTTTCACTCATATAAAATCAGATAAGAAACCTAGTTTCTTTCTTAACTTAATTCAGCTTATTTTATAATAACAAAGTTGGTTAAGTTACCTGAGCTAATACAATAGTCCTTTATATAATATGTAACCTTATTATTCGCTTCTACAATTTGAAGTATAAGAATTTTGTTACTTAATTTTATAATGCGATCAAGTCTAAATATTTTATAAAGTACTAAGATAAAAGAGAATAACTAAGTACTCTGACATTTAATATATATTAAGCCCAAAAATTGTAAGTAGGAACGTTACTGAATATTTCGATTAATGAGAAAACGAAAAAATATAAACAAAGCTTAAATTTACAAAAATTTTTTTCTAATTCTTGGTGCTAGCTTCAAATTTAATATCAAAAACTAAAGTAAGCACTAATTAAATATATTAAAGTTTTAAAATTAGCCTAGATATATATTATAATATTATAAAAACACTAACCATAACAAAAAATTTAGTTTAAAAACTTATACGTAAAAAATTTCTACTTTGTGTAAGTTCATGCTATATCAGGTAATAAAATTCCAAAAATATTTTAACAGTTAAATTAAAATTATAATCCTTTGGTCGTGTTTAACTGCATATTTTTTCGAAATTCTAAACGCAATTTTAATTGCTATCACATAAAATTAAAAAAACTTGTTAAATAATGAAAGTTAATCAACTTAGTACATAAGTACGTTCAATCGCTCACAATTTCTCTTCTCTGACCAAAATTGACAAATGTATGAATGATCAAGGTATTGATAATCGTTGAACTATGTTCTAGGAGCTTTATTAAGACGATTGTTCAACTGATTGCATTTACACTGTTCCGAAATACTTGCATTAATGTGTACTCTTGAAGTGATATGTGGTAGCGAGCCTAGAAGATTAGATCCTCTAAGACTTCCTGCGAAACCGCTGCGCCCTAAGAAAGTATGAGCGCAATTGTACAACTTAGTTTGTAATATAAGTACATCATCAAGATCTTCTTCACTGTAAAAGAACAATGTATTTACCTTGTAATAGATAGTTAGAGGAGGTGCATCAGAAACATATATTATTTATTATTAATCCGGAGAAATTAAGATTACAAATTAATTCGTCTTTACAGATAAATTATTTTATGTCAATGGGACGATAAAAATTTAGATTTTATAAATTTATAAAATTTATAAAATTCATGTATTATACAATTTTAAGTAAAATTTTATTACATTATAATAGAAAGACAACTAATTTTTAATTGAAGGCATTTATTAATGCATAATTGGTTTACCAGGTTTCATTCTATTAAATACGTCAGTTTCTATTCAGATTAATCTTTGTGAAACGATAATATGGTAGTTTTATTAAATGCAATACATCAAAATCTGTTATATAAAGAGAAAAAAATGTATTTTTATAACAAAACTTTTCATTATTCACTTATTGGCAAAATCTTTAAAAGAACTCACATGCCTTGGCAATATTATCAGTCGTATCAAACTATTATTTATAAACTTAAAAATGACGATTTAAATATAATTTTTAATTTCTAGAATTAATCTTATGTTAAAAATTGTGATAAAGTAGATTAAAAAAAATAAATTTACAAATACATTTCTTAATAAATTTTATACATTTACCTAGCTGTTGAAAGGAATTTCTGAAAAAATCTGTTTGGGATTGTTCGCGGTCTGTCAATAGTATCTTCGTAAAGATCAGTTTCTCTATTATAAAGATGTAGAAAATCTGACAATTGCTTTGCTGTTATAGCTGCTCTATCCTTATCGCCCAATTTACTGCTTGGTAACTAGAATAATTCATCAGAAGTATTAGAATTTTAATTTTAGATAATGATCGAAAAGAAAGCAAATTATAATATGAAGCACTTACGGTAAATAAGAAAGGTGTTCTTAAATTACTGGCCGATTGCTGCAAAAATTTACTTACAAGATCGCAACATACGGGGTCAGGATTCTGTTGTGAGATTTTACGTAATATATGTCCTAAATATAAACCAAATGCCTTTCTGGCCTCTCCATGACTGAAAATTATTAGAATATTAATAAATAACTGCAAGCATCAAAATAATAATATAATAGACAAAACAACCTTAATTTATGCCCTTCGTGCATCAATTGCATCACTTGAACTTTGTACTTGTGCGTATCGATGTCCACGTTTTCTTTGCCATTGTTTCGATCCAAACTTTGTTTGTGACCCTTAAGCAAAGCTCTTTCATATCGTTCAAATCTAAATAATAATATTTATAATAGAATTACACTTCGTTTGGAGGTATAATTTTCGTTTGTCAAAAAAAAAATATTCGTTTAAGTTTTAATTTTAGCAACATTCTTTAGTAAATGAAATTTCAAAACGTAATAAAAAATGTAATTCTTAAAAATAATCGAAATCATTCTATAAAAAATTGATTTTTCGATTTGCCTTTCCTTGTATTATTAATATAAATTTTAATTGTAATATTATTGAAAGCTGATATTTTATAAAAAAAATTTAAATTTTTTTATCATATTGAATCACGCTTCTTACATAATAAGAAATTCAATTACCTTGACAGTCGATTCAGCTTTACTTCGGGCATTATAAAACCTGCCGTCCGACTTGCAGCCGGAAACAATTGTTCGTGTAACATTAAGTTATGATTTATGCTCGATGCGTGCTGTACCCGATTTGGACCAAGAGGATCAGTCTCGACTGGGATACCCGTTACAGGATCTGTACCGATTAAAATAATATTTTGACGTCAGACTGTAAATTCAAATTATAGTTTTTTATAATAGACGAGTAATATTTCAATAGCATTATCCCACATATTGAGGGTTTATCGAAATACAAATTGAGGATTTCAAAATTTTAGGTATATATATCATTTGAATTTATATTTTAAATTTACTGGATGATATAGTTCCATTCAAAATAAGAATAATTTTTTAAATTATTTTTTTACGTATTTTATTCAATTCATCATACGTATTCAACGAAACTGATATATTTTTGTTAAATATAAAATTCATTCTATTCATTTAAAAATATTTTACTTTTATGTTATTTTTTCTCGAATAACTATTAAATGTAAAAATTTTTTAATATAACATATAATAGTAATATTTTTATTACAGAAATCAATATACTTAAAATATTTTTAAACTGAGGGTATTATTTACTGAAAAAGTATTAATTATGTATGTATTTTAAAAAAGTTTTTTTAACAATCTGTTGAATGCGTTAAATAAAATACCGTAAAATAAGTATTATTTGAAACTTACAAAAATACATATGAAATATTCATAAATGCAGGCTAGGACTTTTTCATTAATTCAATATTTCTTTAAATTTACAAAAAATATTAGGTTTATGTAAATTATAAATAGCTTATGTGTACAATAATTAATTGAAAAAAACAAAGTATATTTTGAGTTTTTTTTAAGTATTTTTCTATTAATTAGAGTTTATTAATATTTTTATCAGAAAATTTTGGCTAATTTAAGACTGAATATTAAATTAATTACTCAGAGGACCCTTTGGGTTCTGTAGTTTCCTCTTTAAAATATCTATCTGACGTTTTACAATGTTGGAGAAATATATTAAAAAGTTCTTTTATAAAAGGAATAAAAATCTGACTACGTCGTTTAATTATGAAAATTCACTACAAAGAAATACAAATAAATTTTTAAAGTAACATTTATAAGTGTACCTAAATACTGTGAATATAACTCCCACGATTTAAGACTAGGAAAGATGAGTACAAATCCACCTCGACGTTCGAATTGAGCCTTAGCAGATGATAGAATGCGCTGCTGCTCAGAACTGAGATCGGATTTATTAATACTGGTTTGTGTAACAGTCTTCTTCTTCTGATTCAGAGTTTCTGCCGAATGCACTCGTCTGCACTAAAACACAAAATCAATAATAAGTTTTCAAACTGAACGAGATGCATTATTAGAAAATATTAAAATGTTCAATGAACAAAAGAATTCCATATTTTTAGACAATATGACATTATTTGAGTTTTCGATTGAGCGTGGATGAAGCTTTTTTCTACAGTACTATAAAATAAACCACAATAGCGATTTTAACAGGTAGCATTAGGCATTATTATTTTTTCAATTCAATTTGTGTTTTTGATGTTTTTATGCATGCATAAAACGTAAGATCCTTATTTTCTTAAATGTATATATTTTGCTTCGTAGATAATTTTATAAAGTAACATAAACGCATCATGAGTTAAAAAGAAATTTCTTCCTGCCTGAAGCAGACGTGATGACGGAATAAAAAATTTCATGAATCATAGATGAATCACATTGATATCGTCCGAGCTTATGCCGTTAAATCGAAAACGCAAACCTTTTATAGAAAAACAGGAAAAACGAAGGAAAGAGAAAAAGGAAACACCTCAAGCATACTCACGCTAGTCATTCTCTTAGCGGGATTGACATATCTATGTGCATTTACGTTTTTAGGTCGCAGGATGGGATCGACGGCTGGTACACCCACGAGGGTAAGCAAATCGGCTATGAGGGCGGATTTCAATCTGACGTCTAGTGGCGAGTCACAGCCTAACGACGGCGTAAGGTTTACCTCCAATAGCCAGGGTTTTAAGATATCATCGATCAAGATGTCAAATCCAAAGAGTTCTGCGTTAATGTAGATTTCATTATTATCACTTACGCTTTGGAAATGGCAAAAAGCATCTAGCTTCAAGCTATTCTGGCATTCGTAATTACATGGAACATTTGTTTTAATTTAGCTAATAAAGAAATGATTAAGAACAATTCATTAACATTCGGCAAATAAGGAAATTTACAAAAATATATTTAATTCTGAAAGTCAGATAAATTTGTTTAACTTTAACTTTTTCGCTTAATGAACTGCGCTTATTCTGCTACTTTGGAATTTTATATAGAAACATATTCTTACTAGAATTCTAAAATTGCAAACTCGTATACCAAGCTGCAACTTTTCTACTACAAAAATGAAGTTAGAATGATCATCGGATATAATTTTTTAGACGAATTCTTAACTGTGAGTTTTCCAACAAACGTTAATAGTTAACCTAAATTCAGATTTATGGTACGAATTAATATATTTCATTATTTACATTGGCTTGAGTTCTCTTAAGTAAAGTTCTTTCATTTTTTCCGCGTTCTATTAATTTTCCTCTCGAAAATAACATTGTATACAAAGTTATAAAGCAAATTTTCATGTCACGCTAAACCTCAATTATTTTCAACGTATTTCTCCATGTTTGTCGGGAAGAAAGGGTCGTATTTTTCGAAATATATTAATATTGAGTTTATGCTTTTTACTATTAATGTAACACCAATAACATAACATAATTAATAAAAATAATACTATTTTTAGAAATTAAAACCAGTTCATTAGATTTCATAAAATTTTAATTTAAAAATAACGATTAAATTCAATATCGTAGTATTACTGTCGTCGACACAATTGAATTTTAAGAACAATAAATTGTTCAGAAAAATGTTTCTGTTGAAGTTTTCACGATAATATTTTTCTATATCTATCGAAAGGATTCAAATTTATAATTCGTTTTTGAATCTACATTACGTATTGAATAGAATAAATAAGCCATAATTAAACGTGTTAACTCGGCTTTTAAATATCAAAACAAAATTGAGCAGTAATTGTCACGCAACTCTTAAGCACTCTTGTAAGTAAAAAGGAATTACCGAAGCAAGTATCAGGATGTTTGACAAATTGCTTAATGCCATTTATGATCCCAGACGCCGTAGCTAAAATAGATTTAATAATAATATCTTCGATTCGCTGCATCAGTAGCTCAGTGTCCTGGCCAATAGATCGTAAATGCCTGAGCAGCGCTGATAACGTCCACTTGTGACCAACATCTTCCGCATCCGGATCTTCGCTTCTAAATAATTAATAATAATAAATTAGTGCTGATTCTGGTTAGACCCGTATTTTTAAATGAGATAATTTTAAAGACAATTATCCTAATGGGAATATAAGTCATTATACTAACATTTTCTTTTATCTCAATTTTTATCGGATTTTATAATTTAGAGATACAATTCTACGCGAACGATTAAAGTTTAATTAAAACATTCTACTAGCGATACAATAAATTTACTATAATATCTGATATCAGAACTTTGGACACCGAAGTAAAATTACCTAATACTGATTTTATTGGGAAAAGGTATCAACGATTAAGAACATTTATTTTTTTCACAAGTACTATTATTATTTATCGAGAAAAGTTTTCGGAAACAATCATCAGCTGTCTTTTTCGAAATATGTTACAATATTTATCCTTCGCTTAATTTACTTTTCATATTACGGCTTGCGACAAACACATCTACAAGCCTATTTCTAAACGAAAAATGTTTCCTTCTTTGCACTTTAAACTTCAACCAAGTTTCTGAATTTTATGTCTACTTTTAAATATATCACTTACTTTAATAATAAGCTTTTTTAAATTATCGTTACATACTTACATAAGTAAGGAAAATAAGCAAAGCTAAGACTTTGCTACTAATCTTTAAACTTGAAAAAAATAAATAACTGAAAATTATAAATCAATATCCATTATTCATGCGCGTATTCTAGATATTTATGTAAGAAAATATACCGATGAAAAATAGAATTTGGCTTTCAAAAATATTTCAATATATATATATATATATATATATATATATAATATCTTCCATTACCTAGTATACGTCGAATTCTTTAAATAACTAATTAAAAATCGATAGATATATAAATTACTCGAGTCGATTAATTTTTTCAAATTTCCGAACCTATTTTCCGATATAATATTTCTTTACCTTTTTTTATAAAATCGATCTAAAGTCATTGAAAATATGATGCGAATCACTTTTCAGCATAAAAAATGCACCGAGTTCTTGTACGGTTGTTTGGTAATTTAAAAAAAAAGAGAAAAAACTCGCTGCATCTTTGAAAATCTCGTGCTAACGAGTAGGTGAAGTAAGCAACTGACTATTTATAATACAAACATTTTATATTTTATTTATTCGGAAAATTCACTTTTAAACTTTTATGCTTTCGAATTTATTTTCAACTTTTTTTCATAATGTACCTGCGCTATTGACATAATTTGGTTTTAAAGAAAATAAAGGAATCTGCTAAGTACGATAGATAGAAACTGAGAACAAAAAGCGGCGACAATTTAAGCCACACGAGAGGGTACTATAAATACTGAAAAAATTTCTTTTAGAAACAATTATAACATTATGTGCACCTTTTTTTTAAAATTATTACTTAGTTTCATAAGAATTTTGAAAAGCGTATTTTCAGAACTGTATATATTTGCTTTATTTTGTAAAAATATAGAGAACGTTTTACCTTTATATTATGATTTAATTCCATCTTTACCATATCACTTATAGCACATTTTGCAAAAAATGATTCGATCATTTTACAGTAAATAGTTAGTGGTTTGTATAGAAAAGTACATGATGTATACAAGTACAAAAAATTAATTAAATTGGTACTGTTGGTATTATTTAAATTGTGACAAAAAAAACTTCATTTGTAAACATTTAAAAATTTATTATTTTTTATGATAAAATTAACTTGCTAAAATTGAAAATATTTGATCCGGTTATTGGATACGAAGTTTCAGATATTGATAAATAACCGATGTATAACGAATGTCAAATCTGACAAAAAGATAATACCGATGGAAACCTTCTAAAAGAAACTCTACTATAGCCTAGATCCATTATAAATGTAATAAGGCCATAAATTCATCGAAGAAGTTGAAATTCCTTATTGATAAAATTTTTTCGTTTAAAAGTTATAGTTAGAAAAGAAGAAAAAAGAAAATCAAATTGCATTAAAATGGAATTGCATGAATGGAAAAAATACGAGCGCAAAATTATGTAACAATTCAACTTCCGAAACATTTAATAATGCGTGCATTATTAAATATGCAATATGCAATAAGAAAAACTCACTTGACATAGTCGACGTGAAACTTGTTGATACTGTAGTTGCAGAGATGCATGCATGGATTCCAGACGTATTGATTTCTGCCATCGTATTTCACTGTCGCAAATCTCACCAGTCCTTCTTCGTAAAGGTATATCAAGAGTGGATCGTAATTTGTTACAGCAACATATAATCGTAAATCACACTTGTGCCCATCCACCAGCAATGGATTGTTTATGTATTGGGCCACGATGACGGATTCATCGGTTAAGATTTTCTCCGGCTGCAAATTTCGAAACTAATTGTTAGCCCATGAATTTTTCAATGCAGAATTTTCATTCGATGCCATTTGTTTTCTCTCAATGTAGTTAGTTACAGAGCGTAAATATTATGCAAGCTTTATACTTATTTCTTTGAATACACATATTCATATTACGCAATTTTGCGAAAACGTCATTCGCTACGACTGTTTTCTATTTTGGAAATGCAGTTATGAATACTAAATAGTATTAAACTTAATACACTTAACTCTTCTGGAATCGAATTTTTTTATGTAGACTAAATCTTAAAAGAACAACCATTATGAGTTATACCGTTTGTATTGTTCAAATTATAAGTTATGTACCATAACCATTATATTGACTAATATAAGAAACTGTAATATAAACTTTGATGCTTTGTTATGAAGTACATTAAGTCAAGAGCGCGTGATCGCTTATTTTTTATTTCATGTAAAATCACACTAAGAACAAAACTCTTATTCAATCTTTAAGTAATAAATAAAAACGAAGCCTTCAGTTATAGATAATTTATGGTTACAAAGAGGAATAAAGATAATTTAAAAAATAATATTACGTACGTAGTCGAATGTTTGCACGTATAAAAGTACCAACTCATACTTCCGGAATGAAAAAACGTTATGTTATAGATCAGCAACCTCGAATATGTTAAAACTTACTGAAATTACCGAGGTCGGATATTATCTAAGAAATTATATAATTTCGCGCGTAAAAAGTTATAAAATTTTTTTTTTTTTAATTTTTTGTTTTTTCGTTTACATTAAATTACGACAAAGTCCAGTGATTATATTTTGCGCGATATTAAATAGAGAAAAGTTACAAATTCTTTGGTTTCGATAAAACTATTTTTCTTTCATGAATCTTCGTTAGAAGAAACAAGTTGGATTAACATACTATACGAGACATAGAAGGTCTCGAAAATAAAAGAAATACCGATTTCTATTCTCATTGACGAAAATGCTGAAAAAATTTGTTAACTCTTATATCAGAATCTCGTGTTATATTCATCAAAAATCTGTTTATGCCTATAAAGTATAATGAGAATAACATTTTTTTGAAAACAAGTCTCTCCAAAATGCTCTTCAAGAATGTCACATCGATATTAATCAGCTCCATTAAATGCTGCTTCACAGAATTATCAATAAGACAGAATAATAGAAGTCTGAAAAGAGATATAAATAAAATGATCGCTTAGAATATTACTAGGGAAATCGAAAACATACAAATACTTTTCGTACGTATCGAATAAGGAATACGCTGCTTTTCATTTGCTCCAATAAATAAATGACAACGCTACAAGCCGCGTGATAAGAGTATAAAAATTTTTCTATAAATAAAAAAATTCTACACCCGTGATAATCCGAGATAAACGTAGAATCTTGTAATATTAAGATAAGTCGAAAAATGTTGCTCGCTAGATTCGAAGAAAATAGTAGCGCTAGAGGGCTTGCTTACTTTCATAAGGAAGGAAAAAGCGATGTACAAGGAGCACTTAAAGTATCTGTAAAATAAAAGCGAGCAAGTTTGAGAAAGAAAAAACGAGCGAGGCCCGTAAGGAAGCTTACGCGCGAATCCTTTCACATCTCCGCGGCGTAGCTCGAGTGTCCAGTAAAACTGGTCGGTAATTGGCGACGATCTAGTGCAAGCATTGGTTGGAAACCAGCGAATTTCTCTTTTAATCGTTATTTTAAAAGGGGGCTCGTCGCTCATGGAAAGGAAAAGTGCTGGGACGCGCGAGACTTACGCTGTTGACGATGTAAATACCCCGACCACGGGAACTGGCCTTGGGCTTGACGATCCAGGGACCGCGGTACCTAAAGTGCGCGGTCAGCAGCTCCCGTGACTCGTTCGGCAGCAGGAAAGTCTGGGGTATGAAATCGAGGTTGCGCGCGCCCTTGCTACGCTGCATCGCCTCGATGTTCTTGTAGAGGCGGTCCTTCCTGGTGATCTCGTACGATCTGTCGAGAGAGAGAGAGAGAGAGAGAGAGAGAGAGAGAGAGAGAGAGAGAGAGAGAGAGAGAGAGAGAGAGGTGCATTTAGTAAAGTCGGCCTTTCGCGTCGCGTGCGACTTTGCCTCGAGTGGCTTGACGCTCTTTTTTCCTCCCGCAATGATACTTCCTCGTTAATTAACACGCGAGGCAAGTTATTTGCACATCGCGCTTACAAGTCTCCGCTCTATGACATCGGTAAAGGCTCAAATCTGCGATCGATGTACGATACGTAATGTAGATAAATTCGCAAAATAAAGACTTGTTTTTAACTTCGTTACCACGCGTCTCCTGCATTTGCATATCCTCTCGATCTCGCGGTCTACATCACAACAAACGTTAGCAACGCGAAATGAATCTGTTTACCTAGCGCACGTGTCGCAAAAAAACGCGTTAAAAAAACACTGCCTTTCACTAAATTATTACAAGCACATTCATTATCGTGGCGACCGAATAATGAAACATGTAAACAATTTAGTTTAACGATTTAAGAAACTAGTCAAAACTCGGCAGATTCCTCTTCACTTTTGGACTGTTTCAAAATTTTTACATAGCAATTAAACTGCGAAAAGGAACTGAAATTATGCCAAAATGCCAGAGATCAAAGTGATCAGATACTAAAAAACATTACTTCGCGAGAAAGCAGCTTTGTACCTTGGAAAGTGATTCACTTTTTGATAGGGTAGCAGATTACGAAGTACATCGGGTTTTGGATGGTTGCCCATCCATAAAATGTTGAACGTCGTCTGAGTCATGGAAACCTGAAATAAAAAAACAAGCTATTCTTAAATAACAATGGTATACCAGATTTTATAAAAGATTACAATATCATTGGACAGACTGTATTATAAAATTCATGTTTCTCCTTTAGTTCCTGGACTTAATGAGATAGTAAATGCCACGTAACTGCATTATTCCACAAGAGGCCGTAAAACCGTGCAATACAAAATATAAACCCACTACGACACGACCGATTCGACAAAATTGACAAAGTTGACAAGGTTGACAAGGTTGACAAGGTTGACAAAATCGAATAACATTGATAAATATACCATCTCGATGCGACTATTCCTTCTTTCGCGTAAATTATGATTTTTTTTTTATTTTCAACCGCTGTTTTCTGAGACGCACTATTCAACCGTGACGACTAACGAGTTGAGCGTGCGACCTTGCGACCACGTTTTTTAAAAACTTAATACGACTGCTGCATAAACGTTTGAAAAGAGACGCACTGTTTGCGAGGCGCATTAACATTAGCTTCTTCTAAGGACTATTTTGAAAATTAGTACTATTCGTATTTCTGAGAAAATAATTTGACAAACACAGTCTTGGAAGAGTATGTGCAACCGAATTGTTCCATTGCTTCGGCAATTTTATAAACATTATCAATTACCAGATCTTCGTTTTTTACTTTTCTTTTTTCCTGGTGTATTAATTTTTTCGAGCCTCCGAGCACATTTTTCTTTACTTTGAAAAGGAATATTGCAACCGGGTCATATTTAAAAAAGAAAAAGTTATGAATAATACAATACGCGTTATCCACAATATTTCAATGAATAAAATAATATATGCACATACCCTTTGCATTATATCTGCAATAATTAAATAATTAAATAATTATAAATGTAGCGGAGTTATTTTAATTTTAGAAATTCTTAACAACGAGTTCAAAGTTCTCCGTATTGTACATATTTTATATTAGATTTTAATTTTATTAATGGCTAAGCAGCAACAAATACGCAATAATGAATAACAATGATTCTAAGCGGATGGATATTCATTACATTACCACTTATACCGAATATTATGTATACAAATCAAATTAATTAAGTAATTCTTACTAATCGTCAATAGATACATAAATTCTCGTAACAATAAATGATTCCTCTTTTAATAATCACTTATACAAGAGAAACTTATTTCATAGATATTTTGTTTGTTGCTAGATCTGAATATTTTATTATTTAATTACTTAAAGAGTAAATTGAATGAATCTAATGAATAAAAAATCACGATAATGTGTGGAACTTACGTATACATTAGAGTGTAAAGATTATCTTTTAATAAATAATGAAAAATTTATAAAATGTTTAATCATTAACAGAAATGCAAAATTGCCTGGCATTTTGTTGTGGTATTTGTGAAAAAGTTGTTTGCAAGCATTAATAAATTATAAATAAGGCATACGGGTACACTGAAATTGAAATTTATTTTTGAAAACTGATGATAAATTTATGCAGGATGTTCGGTAGTTGATATACTACACCTAGAATAATAATAATGATAATAATAATAATAATAATAATAATGATAATGATAATAATAATAATAATAATAATAATAATAATAATAATAATAATAATAATAATAATAATAATAATGATAATGATAATGATAATAATGATAATGATGACGACAACAACAACAACAACAACAACAACAATATGATATTACATTTATACGATTCTATACTTTAAGCAGATAAAGAGTATTTGGAAATTAAAGGCACTTTACATGAATAAATTAAATTTTAGCAAATTTTTCGAGGGAAACAAACTCCATTAGGTTCACAATCAATCGTCGTAAATTGATAGTCTTCAAAAAGCATGACCAAAACCTTAAAGAAATATTAAAATTGAATTCTTAATAGGACTCGCAGTTTTAAAAGTTTATTTGATAATATAAACATATACCTGTTTAATAAATATAATTAGGAATTTAATTTAAAAAAAAAAAAAAAAACGATTTAGAAATGGTTTTCTGAACAATTTTGCAAAAGATATGGGAAAGCTCTCAAAGAAAGTAACATTGACTTGCACATTAGTAAATGTTTACAAAATTCTGTTTTTTAATTTATTTGTGCACTGTTACAGCGCTAAAAGGTAACAAAAATGAAGTTATCGTATGAAAATATTTGTGCGTTGAATAAATAATTTTTTAATAATATTCTTATGCAGGTGCTTTTATTTTTGGTAAGTTACTTATTGCGGAGATTTTTACGTGAAAATATGAAATTTTGCGTTTCAGAAATAAAAATGAAAAGGTACTGGAAGGAAGGAAGGAAGGAAGGAAAGAGATGTTTAAGAAGCATGTGGATTCGCAACGAGGGGCGCATGGTAATCAGTCTGGGGTAAAAAGTAATAATCGTAAAATAATAGCAGTATACTGTATAAGAAGGATGAGAAGCGAATGAAAAGCTTTGATTCGCGAAACGGATGGCAGCTACGCGTTTACAAATGGTTGCACGACCGAAGACATAAAACCGAATAAATTTCCAGCGTCGCGCTTACGTCAGGAAGTAAAGACACAAAGAGATCACATGGTAAAACAATTGAAAATCCGCACACTTCCCTATACCGCAAACAATGAACCCGGCACACGGTAATCCAAGGGCGATATTGCGCGTTCACTTTTTTTTCTTTTCCAAATAGGTTAATCGGTTGTCCGCCTTAGGCTCGCGATTTGCGAGCGTCACACGTCCATTATAACGGCTAACTTGTATTTCCGCAAACGCAAATTGTACACACGCGCGTGGAAACTCGAGCGCGTCACACCGAAGGCTGCGAGTCGACAAGCCTTCTTTATTTTACGCATACTCATTGCGTACTCTGACGTATTTCGCTTTTTCAATACGGTGGAATGCGCGAGGGCTTATCGCCTTTCTCTCCTAGTTTTTTTCCTTTTCTCGGCATCGCTTTTTTATCGATAAGTCTCTATTCTCCGCTTCTCGATTGACCCTTTCCTACCCTGCTTCTTACATTTCAATTGCTAGCGAAGCTGCTTTCATTCAATGATAACAATTACCGGCTAGTATTGCGCTTTGTCGTTTTTGCACGTTATGCAAAAACGACAACACGCATCAAACGGTATAAGTGACCCTATAAAATAATTTCGTTATTCATCGATGCATGTTAATCACGTTTATAAAAAAAAAAAAAAAAACACGTAATTCCTCGACGTGACGGCGATTTCTTTCATTTTCCTTTTCGTTATTAACGCGCACGCATAGAAGTAAGAAAATTATGCTTAAAACCACCGTTCTCAATTATACGAATAATAATATATAATATCCAAAAATGTTACAACGCAAATAAATGGACTACTTCGTTCTCTTAATATTTTCGTATTATCGTATCGATAAGTTTGTCTTCTATCTCGTTATCTATCTTCCTCTCGTGATTACAACTTTTCTACGAAGTAACAGATGACCTTCGTTAAAAGCGATAAGCAACCGATATTTTATCGATCAATCCTCCAAATGATCAATATATTTAAACATGAATTAATGCGCTTTTACTTCGTTTCTCTCTCATTTACGTTTGTAAAATCTAGAAACTATATATATTTTACTGGGGAATAAAGTTGCATTTCCTTATGATTTTTTTGCATCGATAAAGTATTAATTAATTTTATTTGTATCGGGGAACTCTTCCTTCTCCACGGCAACTCTTTTCCTATTTGAAAAAAGATGAAGTTATCAGCCAATTGACTGTAATAATGTTCGCAAACATGTATTCGCAAAATCGGTATAATAGTTAAACTTGAAATGATGCGTATAACGATATGAATGAATATTAAAGTATCGTTGGTATATCGCTAGAGTACGGCTATGTTTTTATTTTTAAAAAGCTCTTGGAGATCCACGTCAACATTTCCTTAACACATATCTTAACATACTCCCCGACTCTGGAAAGTTCCATTATTTTAGTACTCTTGTTGATCTATTTTATTCGCATAATTTATCCTAGTAAACTGCAATACAATACGCCTCATCTAAAGAGATTGTTTCTTATTATTTTTTTTTTTTTTTTTTTTTTAATTTTACACGTTCAGTGCGTTCTTTTAAATCTTACGAATTTCTCGATACATAAATGAGCTGGTTAAAATTTTGCTTATAATCATGACCGCTCCATTAAAATCTTTCGTTTCTTGTGCATTACTCTTGACAAAATTAAAATGCGCTTATTTACGTTAAACGTTGTATTTATGCTAGTTTTCTGAACAATAACTGAACAATCTCCTTCGATTAAGTATAATTTTGAATACAAGTGCTTAAATTGTGTTAAATGTCAGCCTGAGAACGTGTAATGATCGTACAGCAATCATAATGTCGCTTGAGCGGCGACATAATCCAAAGTTAACGATGAATAATCAAACGTTAACGTGCAATTTTATACGTCATAACTGTTATTTTATGCTGCTCCTCGAAAAATCTCATATTATCAATGATCGTCTAAGGACATACCGAAAGATAAATCATGTAAAAGGTCTATCCTGATATAAAAGAGAATCATTAATCATAGAAAATACGTAGGAATGAAGAATCACATCGATTTACGGTCTAGGTATGTATGAGGTAGTAAAAGAGGCTCGCGCGTAGGCAACCCAACGGTTTAGCTTTCTAAACGAAACAAAAATTCGTTTGCAGCAAAGCAAAGCACGCAAACAATTTCCTAAGGGTAAATGAGAGTTCTATCGGAGCTATAATGAAATAGATAGTCATCGGATTAAGACCTCCGCTAATTTGACCGTCGAACAGCTGAATTACTTAAAGGAGAAGTCGAACGGATCGACAAGCGCGAAATTCACGCGTGCGTTGAGCTTTGTTTTCTCGTTTCAACGGAAGCTGACCCCGTATGCGGTAATTCTTGAGTATCGGTTATCTCGGTAAGCAGTTATCCAAGCTTGATAATCGGCAATTGGTTTTACGATCGGAGGCATCGCGCGATTGCGCGTTACGCCCGCGACGATGGCGACGATGGCGACGATGGCGACGATGGCGACGACTAGTCAACGAGCCGTAAGCGACTCCGATTGACACCGTCTCGCGTATTTTACAGCGTCCGCGTTACCCGGTAATAATTTTATGCCCGTAATTGCGGTACTTAAGCGCCATTGCTTTATGATTGTCTTAAGTACACGATTTTCACAGGAAAGCCTGACGTCTTTTCAGCGCTGATACACGTATACTGTTATGCGTGATGGATGTTGAAAAAAGCAAGACTTTTTAATCGTGTATCGAGGCGCCGTTGATATACTTCATCGACATTTTTCTTTCGAAGCAGGCATTTTACTTTTAAAATGATCCCCTCATTCGATGTGATTAATCACCAGTTTAAGGAAGAGTATGTTTTGACTCGTTAAATTAAAAGTAATAGTTAATTTAACTATTAAGACGGTCAGAGCAGTTGAACATGAGTCGTTCACGCAGCAAAATATAAATGAGTCTGGGCAAAATTAACTAACGTTACGTCTTTTTACGAACAAATGGATATATTCAACAATTTCCAAGAATGTCACGTCAATATCAATTTATTATCAGTGCGAACGTAAATAATATTTGCTATTTATTGGTCACTCGCTTCGGATATTCAAATTTTTCTTTTTAGTATATAGTTCATGCTTCGACTTGGTTATTTATGCTGTTGCTCGACATAAATAGTGTGCTAAATGTATAAAAATTATTGAAAGATAAATATTATAAACTAAAATAAGATTAGCCTCGTTTGAAGCTTTTTTCTTTCAAGGCTCTTCCTAAAATTTAAGACTTAAATGTAAGACATAATAATTAAATGTGCTATAATTAAATCATCGATATTGTTGTATACCAATGACACCAAGAAGCAACGTTCAAATTCGCACGTATGCATTATAAGAGTAGACGTTATCGTTATCATTCCGGTCTCGGAGAAGTCTTTGTTATTCTTATGCACATACCATGACAAATTTTACTCCCCAAATTTTAGCTAGAAATAAAGTTTATGATACATTCATCGTAAAATGTAAATTATAAATGCACAAGTAATGCTAAGTGTGTTTAAGGAAATCCTATTGTTAAAATTCTATCTCGTATGTTTCGCATCTTATTATTAGTTACGATTAACGACGCTCAACTAATTTTAATCGATAAACCTAAAAAACTTTTTTCTTCTTTGATCCGAATTTAAGTGCGGTTTTCAAGTTATTATCCAACTTTTAATTCATACAGAAGTCACCGGGTCAATCAAACGATATAACGAGTTTAAAGTTTAAGATTATATTTTATCAATTAAACAATGTTTAAACGTTTCAGCATTACCGCATAATGGACGAAATTGTCCCGCTGTACTGCGATAAAACAATCTAAAGATAAAAATATTATGAAATTTTTGTGTGCAGTAAGTCTAAAGAAATGTGCCCGACGTTATGAATTTGCTCTTATTAATTAATCTTCGTGAATTTTTACAATGTATTACATTTAATATGAGCCGTTACTGCTTAAGCAATCCTCGTTAATAAATTTTTGCACGCCGGTACTTCATTTATCGAAGAAAAAGTACAAAAAGATATGCTTAAGATTGATTATAATCGGTTCAGTCAAGTTAGGTCATTAATCAAATTTGTAATTTCTCCAACGAATAACCAAGTATTTTTCACTTTAAACAAATGTCGATTCGAATGCAAAGCTGCTGTGAATACACGGATCATAGATCATTGTAATATGAGACAATGCTTGAAATAATGATACATTAAAGTGCAAAGTAGTAGTTGAAGAAAGTTTCGCTCTCAATGCTGCAAAGGTACCGAGAGAGAGAGAGAGAGAGAGAGAGAGAGAGAGAGAGAGAGAGAGAGAGAGAGAGAGAGAGTATGCGTTTATGTAAAAGTGTAGGAGAATTATCGCGTAAAAGGCTCGGACGACTGGCAGTAATACATTCTTTGGAGTTTCTCCAAGGCGCTATTTTTAAATATTCTTATTCGCACGAAGACGAATAATGTAGTCTTCGTGTGTTACTCGTCCGATAGAATTGTCCAGCGATAAAAGTCGAATACTTTCCCTTTCCCTTGAGTACTGTGAAATAGCTGTGAAGCCGCAACTCGTCGAGCCTGTTGTCATCCATCTCTCTTGGTTTTTCACGTGAAATTTAACGCGCCGACAAAAAGAAAATGAATTTTCGCTTAGAAAGTAAGCGCGCTCGAATATCAGCGTTTCTGAATGAGCGGCCTGGAATCAAGGATCGTTTCGGGCGCGTGAGAAAGGACACGCACTCGCTCGTCGATATCGCTCGTAACCTGGAGATGTCCCGAAGAGATGGCCAACCTCTAGGACTTACTCTAGGTTTATCACGAGCAGCAACAGCAGCGCTGCGTGGCCATGAACACGGAAGGCTCATTGACTTTTCATTTGATATCGATTCCCTGCGTGAACGTACGAGATATATCTTGTTTCGCTGCGTCAGAGGTACGCTTGTACGCTTGTGTGCAATTGTGTCTCGCGCGACCGCAGTCGATAACTCTTGGCTTTTTCTCGTCATTCGACGCAAGATCTTTCCTTTTTTGCTTTCGCTCTTAAGAACGGGGAAGCGCGAGTTATGTTTCTGACGTACTTACGTTTTCATTTTATTAGATGCTTCACGCTGAGTGAAGAACGGGGCCGGGTACCTTGATAATTACGTTTCCGAGAACCCTAGAGCTTCTCGTACATTGTAGCTTACTCCTGTTTCTGTGAATTAAGTATCAATGCTACGATGTCTTATTTTACTCGATTACGCTCGGGCTTTAGCGTCAAGTTTCTCGCGATACAATTTGTGAGCTAAATTGTTGAAATGAAGATGACCGTATCTGTAAATCGCGATTAATAATTAATGATATGTACTTACGATATTTGGGATTAACTTTAATTGATTATTACGAGAAGTACAAACGGCTTCCTTCAAATTTTTCTATATTTCTTTGTGAAAGTTTGCTCAATTATCTGATATGTGAGATCAAAATAATTAAAATAATTAAAATAATTAAAATAATTAATGTGCTTCTCCATTGAAATAATAGCAATTACTCGGATTCGCAATATTTACTGTAAATTGAAACAAGCTGGATCGGTTTTTTCTTTTACACAGACTTCTGGAAAAACACTTCCGAAAGTCAATTTTCAACGTTGTAAATGTGAATGGTGAAATACGTAAAAAGAAAATCGAGACAAAAGCAATTTGGAAGAGAAATTATAATCAAAATGTTTCTTCCTCGATAACTTGAATAAATAATATCCATTTATGTATATCTAACAAAAACAGAAGCTTTAAGCTTATTGTGATAAAAAATTATGGTTATTAATAAATGTGTCGGCATTAAATTAAATAACAATTCCTTTTTGTAATGTATCAAATGAGAAAACATCCTTACCTACTGAACGATGTTTATCCAAATTTTTTATCCACTGTGCAATATATGGTATAAAACATGAGATTTAGTTTTATACGTCGAATTTCTTGAAAAAGGCAGTCGCTAAGTTTTGTTCGCTAAGTTCAATAGGCTAATTCAGTAAATACCCTTTTAAAGTTTGCTAAAAATATAAACCAAGTTGTAAACCTTATTTACAGTTTATTATTTATTTATTTATTAAACATTGTAACTTATTTTTCTTATATGATATCCGAACATAACAATAAAGCACATAATTGAGTTCAGAATTTCTTCTCTATTTTATAAAAACGGTTCAAATACGTTGCTTTCAATCGCATATTTTTATGAAAAGCTGCGTTTTATTTTAATAGATAGTTTAATAGATAGTTCACTTTCATTCTGTCTATTTCTTTCAGATCTTGATCCGTTATTATCATGAAATATAAATATAATTAGGTAAGTGAAGAAAGTCAATATACAATGTTAATTTGCGCAAGATCTAGAAATGAAGATTAACAATTGGCTTACTGTTCTCGTGTCATCTCTACATCATTAATATTAAATAAAAAATTCCCAAGGATTATTGTTCTCCTAAGATTGAATCATCTCGATTCGTGAATAATATTAAGCCTAAGTTAAAAGAAAATTAAACGATGTAATTAAAATGAAAAATCGATAATAATTCTTTTGTCCTTAATGAATGTAAATAATCTATCATTAACTTTTATGATTCTGAAAACGAAATAGTATAATTTCAACAATTTTAAGGATGAAAGCCACTTACAATAAAACTATTACAAAAAACAAAAGTCTTATTTGTACAAATAATACATGTCCTTTTAATTTATGGTTTTAATTTGCATAGAATATAGCGTAATAAATGCATGTTTCAAAGATATAATCTATCAAATGGAATGTACGTGTCAAGGAAGATCGAGTATTCGGATGATATGTGCAAAAATTGTAAAACTTCGAAATTTTTATTTTCAATTGTCATAGAAAATATATGATAAATAAGAGATAAAATATTATTGATATATAAAGAAAATTTCTTATGTTAGATGGATATAGTTAATCTCACTTTGAGATTAAAAGTATCATTTGCAATAGATTCAAATTTTTTCTCCTAATTTATCTGAGTATTTCGATACTTATAAATTATTAAAATTTCGAATAAGACTGATTTCTGTATGGTTTAAAAAATCATTAGTAATTTACGATACATAAGACAAATAGTTTTTTAATTTCGATTTTCTATTACATAAACGTAAAAGTAAAAGGAATTGAAAAGAATTTTTTAAATTTTTGTTCCTATAAAACATGAAAAACAATAGATTGTATGCGATCAACATTATATTATAATAATAAACTCCCATTCAAACTAAAATAATAAAATACTTAAATATAAATTATATCATTTTTTCTGCAAATTAGGATAAATAGAAAAAACGTAAATTTTTTGTATACATTTCTATATGTTTATGTAATGAATTGTTTATTATATATATATATATATATATATATATATATATACACACACAACAGCAATATAATTTAAAAATAGAGTATTTGTTTTTAGTTCATAACAGTTTTTTCGGTAATACGAATAAAATTTAAAGCTCCTTCTGTGTTTCACGATTTCTTTAAATTAACTTTTGGCTTATTTAATGCTCAAATTTTAATCGTAACTACAATCAGCAACTATAAGAATATATAAAAACTTAATATATACCGCAATTAAATGATTTTTCTTTCTATGCCTGTGACGTGTTGGAAAAATATTTTCACGTGACGAGTGCTTTAAATGCGGATCTGTAATAACACATAACCCGTTGAGTACAATTGTCATCTATTTTATAAATTTGATTGCACCCCAATTAAAAAAAATCCTTGGTTTACAAACACAATGGCAAATATAATGCTAATACAAAGCGAATACTAGGCTTATATAATAGTATAAGTGATAGTTTAATCAGCTTCAATGTACTCTGATTAATGTACATTAGTAATACAAAGATTTATATGATTCATGCTTTTAAACGCGCATATGATTTCAGTCGAAAGTGTAATAATGAACGACATATCTACGTGAGTATCTGCACGATTCGTTTGACCCTAAGTTCATCAAAGCCAAACAAGTTTTTGTTTTCATTCTTTCTTTTTTCTCGAATCGTTGAAAAGAAAAAAGTTATTGGGTGCCTTCACGCCAATAAGATACCACCCGAACATTTATTTTGTTAAAAAGAAGTGCGTTTATATACTAAAATAAGCAGGCCAATCTTCCGACAGTTTCAATAAATAAATGGCACGCGTGTGTGACACTGTATGTAACTTATCTCCTTTCTTTTAGATAAAAAATTCACTTTTGTTTTCACACAATGAGCATTACCACCGAAAGATTGCATTATTGCAACTTATATATATATATATATATATATCTATTATCTTTCCTTAAACATTTTTTATGTGTATGTAATTTCTGTTTTTAACTTATTATTTTCTCTTTTATGTGTAATCAAAATATTGTTTATTACTGCTTTATGGAAAGTCAAAATAACGTCCGTGAACATATTTTCCTTTTATCTTCGGAGAAAGCAGAGTAAAATAAACGTCATATTAAAATTAATTTTTTTTTTTAAATTGTTCAGACATTTATTTCTATTTTAAAGTATACATTTTCTAACCAGCATGAATCATTTATTTACAATAATTATTTCTGCATTATCTGCTAAACTGAATAAAAAATCCTAATAATGCTATTAGTTTAATAATGATTTGTTACATTTTCTAATACTTTTAAGTATAATGCAGTTATCATTCTCGTGCTTTTATTTGAATAACAGTGGAAATATTCCGTATAATAAAAGAGTAAAACTTATCTGTGATAAATGTCTTCATTGAATAACCAAATTCGTTTGAAAATATAATAAACCGACTTCGATATAATTGTCAATTATTTATTTAATTGACGATTTAATAAATAATTGACTAAAATAAACGAACACAATATAATATTAAAATAATATTTCATTTATAAATAAACATAGACGTATGTTTTTTTTAAAGTGTGTTAGTTAACTTATTACATTAACGATTCGATGTCTATTAATCATCGCTTATGGCAAAAGCTAGACGCATAGGCTTGACAGGTTATACATTTTAATTATCTATCTTGAAACTAAATAAACGTATATATTAAACGATACTTTCAGACTTTGTGCACACCCTCCAATAAATTACCTTATTTTATAAATAATTGCAATCTCTAAAAATTTATTATAAATTCGCTTTTATATTTTATGCAATTGAAACTACGCTCAAAGCATATTGTACGTAATAGTGGTTATACACCAAATTTATGGTAAGATCGACCTCAAAATATCGTATTATCATATTTTAACACATAAAAAAATTATATTAACTATGTTTTAACAATAATTTCAATTTCCAATGAAAAATTCGAACCGAAAAACGTCTTCCGTGTACAATATGAAGCTAATTTGCATTTGAAAATTATCTAAGAAGCAATTGTTGATTGAAGTTATGTGTATTGAAGATAATTTAGAAGTTAAAACCTCGGTTTCCTTAGTTTCGCTACGACAACGTATCATTATGTGGAATGAAAGTAGCTAAGAAAGGTATGCGTTCCATCGACTACAACTTATCTGTTGTACAATTTAGTCTTTGAATTATTACTTAATTCGTTCGCCTCAACATAAACAAGTGCATTTGCAATGCAAAACTTTCTATGAAATCAATAATAACTAGAGTAACTTCGTCGACCGTCGTGTTTTTCAGATAACAGAAATCCAGCTAATAGAAGACGTATAAAATATAATTTTATAAAATATAATTTAAAAGATGATGGAATTTACTTGTAAGGCGAAAAATTTTTTTATCTCTGAATCAACGAGACTTATAAATAAGGGCGTCCAATCCATGCGTAATCAGTACAAAAGTAATGTTATTTAAATTATACCAATAATCTGTCTTACGGTGAAATTATAATTTATTACTTTATTTTATAAAGCAAGTCACTATAGTCACTCTAACTTTAGACTTTAGAAGAAATCTTCTTTATTTTATATGTCTTATTTTTTTATAAAAAAAATTTAATATTAATTAAATAGAATAGCTTTCTATTATTAAATATAATTCTATTCTAATTAAAAAGAATCCTTGTGAATTTTCTTATTAAATGCTCAAAGTTAATAAGAAAATCAATGAAATACATTGTGAACAAATATTTCGCCAACATTTCTATTTATTTCGTTTTTATTTAGTTTTGTTGAATAGTTTGTAATACATAGGTAATATTAGTAATATTTTTCAATACAATAGGTTACGTGATATTTGTTTATTTACTTTTTAACAACAACTTTTTTTCGTTTATAATAAGTTTGTTAGATTTGCATTTATAATAAATTTATAAGCGCAAACACGTACGGGCGCGTGCACGTAATATACGTTTATCTGATACATTTATCAATAAAAAAATAAAAAACTATTTTTAAACTCCTCAGTTTAAACACTCTGATTCAAATTTTTTACCGTATCAAAAAATACTAAAGTATGGAATGAAGTTTAAATTATTTTCTAATTTTTATATTTCAATTTCTTTTTTTGCCTATAAATTACACACACACGCACGCGCGCACACACACACGCACACACACACAAATGTATACGTATGTATGTACTTCAAACAATGTGCAAAAACGTTTGTAAATGTACAATTAAAATAACATTTTTCTACATTTTTATACTTAAATATTATTTTCAGTTGAAATTATAACTTTGCAGTAAAATACGTGATACAAGTAAAGAGTGAATAACGTTTGAATTATTAAAGTAAATTTGTACACTTTAGCTTGGAAATTACTAATGATTGTGATATATTAATTTATCTTTTAAAGAATTCATAAATTTTTTGATTTGTCACATGTGTTTTACAATTACAGATCTTTCATTCATAAAAAATCTGGTTAAATAATAATTAATAAAAAGTTTTAAATAATTACTTAATGTCTTATTTTTTTTTTTTATCAAACAAAGTATTATATAGTTCTCGTATTAAAAGAAACATATAATTGAATTAAACATTTTTTTCTACAAAACATAAAATATTAAATAAAATATGTATGTATATTCCAGTACTTTTTTACAAGTATCCGACTCAATCCTTACTCTGAACATGTAATTGTTCTTCTCCTATTAAATGTTGTGTCTACATATGTACTATTAAAATTATTTGAAATAGGTTAGAAGGCACTTTTTATAAATAATTATGAAGAATTGTTTTAATGCTAAAAAAATGTACATTTAAATTTTTAAAGAATGAATAAAATAATTTAATGCAACGTACATTTGAAAAACATATACATTGAAAATACCTAGAAAAACTCTTGGAATATGTTTAAAAAAAGCAGCAATGAAATTGATTGTTACGATAGAACAAAAATTAAAATCTTGATTTAGTCATATTTTGGTACATTATAATATCATAGAATTGTCACGAATAAATTTCTAACAATATAAGCATTATTTTTTCTACTTTTGCTTATATTCTTTTACTATATTCAAAATCTTGAAACAATAGTGAAATATAATATTGTATATTTGAAAAATGTAATATTATTTAGTATTACCCTTTGGTTGCCAGTTATTTATTAATGAGATGTATTCTTGTAACATCTGCATATTGAGATAAGAATCAATAATGGCTTAAGTGTTATTGGTGTAATTTTGCACCAATTATTATTATCATTACTGTCATTATCATAATAATTATTATTATCATTATCATTATCATTATCATTATGATTATCATTATTAATATTCACATATTAAACGATTACGATTATAGACATTGTAATAATTGAATTCGGTATTTATGCGATAGTGTGGAATACGAATAATACACGTTTAAATAGTTTATTTTGATATTTACTGTAAGCGGTGTTTGACATTGTATATTATAATGGGAAATCCGTTACATATCTTCCACATTCAACACGTTGTAATTACATTTTATTATATCTTCACTATATTTTAATAACTATACTTGTTGTTGTTGTTGTTGTTGTTGTTGTTGTTGTTGTTGTTGTTGTTGTTGTGTATAATATAACCGTGAAAGTTTTTGTGTAAGATAAATTTCTATGCGAGTGTAATGGTATAGACATATACGAGAAATTATCCAGCATTAGGTGTACAAGCCCATTATTAGCACTCAACCAATTAAGCGATCACTCGTCTGATAATAATCTTTTCTTTAAATAATAATGAAAGTAAGAAAGTACAGATGATATTTCGTTTGAAATTGCAAAGTATTTATAAAATAAGATAAAAGATCTAGCAGAAAGGGAAACGAATAGCATCACGTAAAATATTGCAAGTGAAAAACGTCTGACTTTCAGAGGCGCAAATGGAGTTTTTAATCGAAAATAAAGGAAGTTTCATTTGTCCGAAACAAAGTTACGTCCTTGGCAACGTAACGATCGTCCGCTAGATACGTGATCCCAGTATATAACGCGCAAGCGCAAACCACGGAAATTCCTCACCTCGAGTTCATCCTAATGGAAGCTGAGGTCGGCAAAGGTAAAAGTGGCGATGGCGAACGGTAACGGTAGTCCAGAATAGACGGGGAGAGGATCTTGCGCGGAAATCCTTCGGGTGTCCTAGCGGTTTCTCTCGCGTCCGGAAAGAGATCAGCGCAGGCGCAATGCGGAAACCGCGCGTGAGTAAGTATCCGAGGCTTTCCCGCGACATTTTTCCCAAGAGCCGGTCTCTCTGGCTTTGGCTTTTCAGTCACGGACCTCCTAAGGTCATCCGCTCCCCACCTGCGGTCAACGCGGCTCTCGCGTCTTCGCGTCGCCGTTCGCCGACCTTGTCTACGGCTTCGGACGCTCGTACGAGGATGCGCCCGAGCCCCGAATTTTCCCCACTGGAGGACGTAAAGTGCCGGATCCCCCTTCCGACATCGGTGTTCTGCCAATTTCGAAGGGCTAAAATTCAAAGCTTTGCGCAGGAGTTATCAGTTAAAACCCGAGGGCTGACGTGTGGAGGGATTCCCGAGGATTTCGCTTATCGAGGCAGACGCCGTAATCGCAGCACAGAACGGAGACGAAAAAAAAGGAGAAAGATGAGAGACCATTCGGAAGCTCTTTGTCTCGGATCTTAATGTACGTCCTTGGCGAGCCCAAAAGGACTCCCTTTCTTTTCACTTTTTGTTTCGGGGCCAATCGTTCTTTCGCTAGTCTTCTGCTTCTTTTGCTTGTTAATTAGTCGCTTTCTTGCGAGATAGCGAACGTCCGGAATTGTTATTCGTACTCGGTGCAGCTATAGTCTTGTATAATGTTTCTTTTTCGTTTGATTCGACTGATTTGCTTTGCAGGTTTCTTGAATTTGGAAAAAAAATGCTGTGGACGAGATGGACGAATGCGTTGCTTAAAGTGCATGGAGCATAAATATATTTTCTATGGTGCGACTTTACGTACATTATTTGCTTACCAATTTTGATATCACCTTGTACTTTTTTAATTGGAGGGTATACCCACGGACAGAAAATCTAAGATAATACGATGATGCAACAACGGAATAGATTAGAGTTAATTTTATTTTGGGTTTGTTTGTTTGTTTGTTTGTTTGTTTGTTTTTTTTTTTTTTTTTTTGAAAAAATGAAAAAAAGAAAAGCACATTTGGTAATTAAAATTGAAAAAAGGATTAACGTTATCGGATGCTACTCTTGCTAGTAAAACAATACTCACAACACTTTCAAATTCAAATGAATACCAACGTGAGAGCAATTTTATTGAAAAATGCTTGAAACTGCGGAGGCAATTACTCAGAGTAACAGTTTTCAGTCAACGGATAATTAAGTAACCGTGGTATCTATATTCTGTATAAGAAAGTGAAAAAACACGTGGTTATCGATGATTAAATAATATCACGAGTATCTGCATACGATAAATAGAAAAATTTCAACGAACTAAAACCAGTACTTTTAGTAATGTTTGCATACTATTTAACCAACATTAAATGCGTCTTATTCGAGTTTCATTGTAAATGGAAGAATCGGAATATTTCAAATTCCTAATTTATATTTTTGAATTAAAAGTATTATTATAATTAGAAAAATGAAGCGCAGTTCACATCAAGAATTATAAAAAGAACTGGTGTGCAGGACAGACGATTATATATCTTCAAGATATATTTGATTATAAAACAAGTATTATGGATAATAAATAGAAAATGAAATGTGCGGTAATGGTATATGTTTCAAATATTCAGAAAATCAATGTGTCAAAGAAGAAATACGTAACATTGACAAACTTTGCTTCGGAGTAAAAAATTTTATATTTTATATTTTACTTAAATTTTATTTAAAAAAAAAAAAAAAAAAAAAATTAATATATATATATATATAATAAAGTCGCCAACTATTAAAGTTTTTTCGAATTATAAGCTGTTGTGACACGCGTATAAGCAAGTTATTGATGTAACTTTCTTGTCCGCCATTAAGATAACGTTTTTAGTCTACATTAAGAAGACTGATCGATTAAAAGCGTGTGAAAGTTCTTCCCGGATCTTTATATAAAATTACTCGTGAATATTGTTTTAATCCCTTGAGTGTGAAATCTATTTTTACAGTTAGTTTCAGGTAATAAAATTCTCGTAATTGTTTAATTTATGAACTAATAGGTGAAAAATTGTCTGAAAAAATGAATACAGATACACAACGAGATTATCATAATTTATCGAATCATAATTTATTGCTTATTTAAATTTTTATCGTTTTCGCGAGCGTTGATGGTAATGGAGGTAATGGAAAAGCTAGTGTTAAACTCGTGAACATCTTGGAAAATTATGAGTCTGTCAATTATTCTCTTTCGTTTAAACATAAAGTTGTAATTACTCTTACACGAGACGCATATACTTTGGTGAATGTAAAATTTGAAAGCGACTATTAAGTTTTTAGCAACAAAAGCCTGCTCCACAACCTAAACCGAGCATCAGTTGCTTCGTTTCGAGTCAAGCCGAGCGCGATAATACTTACGAGACTGAGAACAGAAGAACGTTGAATTGCAATTAACGAAATCTATGAAAGGCATGAATTATTTACGTTATTCGCGCACTGACAGTCGGGAAAAACATCGCACGATCTTCGATTAAGGAAAAAAAAAAAGGAATATTAAAAGTTGTAACTAAAATGGAAATCAAAGTTGCAACTGCTTTAAAGAGGCAGATTCCGACGAGAAGGAAGCGATAAGCAATATTTGCGGAGAAAACCATTTGGTTGAGCGTTGAGAGCACGAAAGCCTGTAAAATGAGGTTTATTTTGGCCGCGTGGTGATGCGCGGCCACCAAAATATCCACGGCGAAAGCCTCAAAAATGATGAAATGTATTCTGGCGGGCTGATAATGAAAGCCCGGGATACGCAGGCGTGAAAAGTTGAAAAGTTGCCGTGCACACCTTCGAGGCTCGGCCTCCTACTCTCGGTGCACGCGGTACGACCGCAGCGAAGTTCGTCGACGCCGCGATACAGCGAGTCTCGCGCGCACACACACACAGCCGCAGCCGAGCCGTATTTATGCATACATTATTTTTCTTAGGATGGAAACGGGTTTCCGTAAAAAGCCGCGAGCCAGCCTAAGGAGGGACAGGTTACGCGCGCGTCGACTCTCGCGGAAGCGTAACCAGAGACGAACGCGCGCCCGAGGACTCGCGGGAAAATACATCCGGTATAATGCACCGATGCGCGCGGTCGGCGAACGCCGAGAAGGGCTGGGAAGGGGCTGGGAAGGGGCTGGGAAGGGGCTGGGAAGGGGCTGGGAAGGGGCAGAGTTGTCCGAGCCGTCGATTCGAAATTGTATCGAATGTGGGGACGCTCAGCTTTTGCCTCTGCGGTTTCTCTTTTTAGCGAGCGCGTCTTAGCGAGAGGGTACAACGCTGTTGTAGCCTGCAACAACATCTCTAACCTAAAAATATCGCTGATTGAGGGAATGTCTGTGACGTGCGTCTGCGCACGAGGTCGATGGGCGAGCTCGCGCACCTCGAGAATCATGGCTTTTAAGTAACTTTCCCGATGCGTCTCTATCCTCGAGACCCACGGAATCATTCGAAAAATCGATCTTGGGATCGTTTTATCGAAACAACTCTGTGCGATAAAATGCACTTGAGCAGGCAGTTTGGAATTTCATTCTTTTATACGGAATCCTGTTTTTATTATCCCGTAGTGCAATATTAAATGTAATTATTCCAGTGAATTTTCTTTTTACTTCCATGGAAATTGACTTTTGAATATTTACGTTACACTACCAAAACTCCCAAGTAAGAGCATTTTTAACTTCAAATTAGCGACGCACTCTTTGTCGCGATATTTAGAATATAATAAAAGAAGGAGAGAAAAAATTGTTAAAATGTGGTGAAATAAATATTGCATAGAGGAGAATAGAGAGCGGTACGTTTTTTTTTTTTCAAAATTTGTAATTAATTCGTATTCGTGAAATATGTTCATGTTAAAAAATACAACTATTATTCTACGTTAAATGAAATAAATCCTTAAATCCTTAAATTCTTATAGGACGAATGATAGTCTCCACTCATGATTTATCCACGCCACCGTATGTTTATCTAGCATCGCTTGTCCAGGCTCGCAAACTTTCTTTCGATTTCACGCTACTAAAAATTAATGTCTTGAAAAAGACCTATTTCTTAAGAATAATACGGTGTAATACTTAATAAATATTTACTTGTGGCGTGACATTATTTTTTACTTGTCAGAGGAAGCCATAACCGCATGCACGAATGCACTGTGATTTATTTCGATCGCAATTTGTTGAAAAATTGTAATTATCGTACGCGTTGGCGTTGTCGCTTAGCGAACTGTCATTCGAAAACTAAAGAAAACGGATTTTGAGTAAATTTTCACTCCGACGGGGGAACGACTTCAGTTGCGAGACAAGACGATTGCAAAATACGATTCCTAGTGACCTCGATAAGAATATTCAAACTCTCTAAATCTTTTCTTTTGATTTAGAAAAATCACGCGCCACAAGTACTATATATTTCAAATCAAATGTACGACATAAAATCGAGGCGCATCACAATTCTTAGTATTACTCGAATAGTACGAATAGTACGAATAATAGTACGAGGAAATAAAGAAATGAACAACTTCTTAAGTAATATACCTGTAGCAGTTTAAAAAAGAAATGCAAACCCGCGTGTATTATACGTTATTTATAAATGTTTTAAGAAAAAACGTAAAATTTAAAAACAAGAAGACGTCGCATCACTACCAGTATAAACAACGCAACTGCATCTTCAGAATGCATCTATTTTTAATTACGTGTGACTAATTTTCCATGAATAGTGAAAATCGTAATTCGTCTAATTCTCAAAATATATAAAAAGCGTTAGGAAAAGCGAATATTTCAGAAAAATATTTTCTTATTTATGCAGAAATAGAATTTACGAAAAAAGCATCTTCTTTCTACTTCATCAACGCCCATTGTGTACTACTTTCTACGGTGAATCTCGTGCAATACTGTAAAATTTTTTCGTGTAAAAAAGAATAATACGTTCACATGAATACTGGAGAAATAGTATAGCTAATATTGCAAACATTCTGTGAACATCGGCATTCATATTCGATATTCATATTCAAATGTTTGTACTGTTGTATCGAGGAAATACGCGATTTGAAATTGCTTGCTACAAAATTTGCAAAGAAAATTATTGGTTTTCTCTGAACTTCACATTATTACAGAGTAAAGTACGCGAGAGTTTATATAAAGGAATACAAACCGTTGCATTAATATGAATAATAATATTAATCAATATTAATAATCATGTAATCAATCGTATAATTTTTAATTTTACTTCGTAACAGTAGCTTGGGATGTAAAAATTTCTTTTTATCATTAATCACCGTGTATTACGGGCTATCAATTGCATTATTAAAAATTAAAAATTACGTGTTTAGTACGATTTTAACTTTCATTAATTCCAACAAGGATAATCAATGAAATCATACAATGAAAGACTAATTTTATTTTATATTTTAATGAATAACTATTCGTTCGCTGGAAAACTTATCAGTTTGTTGGGGAAAAATTAAATATTGTTATATCTGTGGAATTACGAAGCGTAAGTGATGTCCTTCAGAGTCAGGACAGAGTTTTAATTTTATAATTAAGAATAACATATCCAATATCCATTCAATTACTTTTTAGTTAAATTGATAAGGTAAAGAAAATATTCCTCATCCTTGGCCATTTTATCGATTAATGTAAAGAAGAGAGATCTTGTTTAGCTTCTATCGAGATACGAGAAATTTACGCACTTTTCAAAGGGCCGAATTTTCTTTTCCTTCAGTTACTAAGCGAAAGCGAGCAATTATTTATTTCGATATTGGCATACATAGAAAGCATTGTTTGAAAAAGTACTATAAATGTTGAATATTCAAGGACGCGAAAGTCGTCATCTTCCTCTTGAGTCAATTAATATGCCAATCGCGTCTTTCGAGTCAAAATGCCCGAACGGACGAAAAAGAATCACGAAACGTGGGTCTCGCTAATGTTGCCGTAACCTCGTAGCGTTCGATTAAGAAAATTTTTGATTAAGAAAAGAGACGCGTTGTGTAACAATTCTCGAGAGATAGGTCACAATACTCGCATAATAGCACGTGAAAGTCCGTCCGCATCGATCTCACGGAGCCGATTTCAGCCTCGAATCACAGTTTTGCGCTCGTACTCGTGCACTCGCGTGTAAGTTTTTATGGGATGCCGTCGTTGCGTTTACAGCGTCACAACAATCACGCGCACGGCGATGCGAAATTGCCTCTTCTTCCTTCCTCCTCTTACTTCGTCTTCTCCATCGCGCTGTTTTACGATCGTTTTTTTCTACCCGAGTACCCCGAGAGAGGGATAAAGGGAGAAAGAGCGAAGGCTCGTCCTCGAATTAATCTCCTGCAATACGGGGACATCGATATAAGGTTTTAATCATCGCAAAATTGAGCTTTTGTCACAGCCCCGTCCAGCAATTTCTTCTTTCTTCACTCTCATCTCAACGCATCTTCCGACTTGTTACAGAAATAAAGAAAAAAGGAAGAGGAAAGAAGAAGAAGAAGAAGAAGAAAAAATAGGAATAAGAGAGAGAGAAAAGGCAAGAGGAAAAGCTGCATCTCCTGCAAATATCTCAATGCCTTTTTATAGCAGTTGCGTCTTATTATTCCTGCTGGAAGTAAATTTAATCAATAAACTAGCATCTCTTGAACGGCATCACAATCTTTTAAAAAGTAAGTTTTCTATTAAATATGATATTTCGTTTAATACAGCTGTTTTTTCAATTTAGTTCTCGTGTGCGCGCGCGCGCGCGTGTGTGTTACACTAATCTGCTAAAGCATACATATCCAACACTGTACAGCCATACGATTCCCCTGAATTATTATCTGAACTTATTACGTGCGACTACAGCGTAAAATCGCAATCACGTCAGAGAGACGGAAAAAAACGAAGCAAACGTAGAATAACGAATTAGAGGAACGCATATCCCACTCAGTTAGAATTATAAATAATTTCTGACGCATCATTGCAAATGAAATGATTTCTTTGCTTGGTATATGTACGTGACCCTTATTATTTCTTATAACACACGGAACGCACACACACACAGAGAGAGAGAGAGAGAGAGAGAGAGAGAGAGAGAGAGAGAGAGAGAGAGAGAGAGAGAGAGAGAGATAGAGAAAGCGGAATAATAGCAATGAAATATCTTATCCATTTTTTTAATAAGATCATATTGAATCTTATTCCGTAACTTTCAAATCTTCGGAATGATGTAGTATATTTAGGTGGAATAATTTAGCGTGTTTTGTAGAAAGTATCATTATATATTTAAATTGAATAGGACTATAAAAAGTAATAAAATAATACATGTGCCATTTGAAATATATAGAATCTCGTAACTAGATTATTAGAACTGAATCATGGTAAATAATTTATTTAGAAAACAGAGTAAATTTTCGTATAGAAAGCACATTACGCTTTATAATAATTTAGCAACATTAAAATATCTGATAGTCTATTTAAATATATGGTATTATATATTATAATATGTATAATAGCTGACTAAATAATAATCGTGAACGTGAATCGTGAATATTGTAAAGAGCGTCATTTGATACTTAAAAGATGGAGAAAATGTTACGCTTACAATTAATAAAATGCACGTAGTGCAGCAGATTTCGTGAAAATCATAATTTAAAAAACTTCTTCCCTGTGTAAAATTAATTTAACGTTTCACAGCGGTAATTCTTATCCGAAAGAACGGATTGCAATCATTCGCGATAAAATACTTAGAGCACGAAACGTGTTTAGGACTTTTATAAAATGAACTCTAATATAATAAGAATTGTGTTAAAAATCGATATTTTTTGCATCGATAATTCTTGTAGTTACTCTTTTAGTCGCGATAAAATCCGTTATGAAGTAATAGCGGATATAACGAGCGGTAAGCAGTAAAAATACAAAGATGTAATACGTCCCTTTCGAATACCGAAAAGCGCTACGTTCTGTGATTTTATTATCCAAATAAGCATTACGTTTTCAAGGCGATCAATTTAAGAAACGAGGATAAATCTTGCGCGTAATTAGCACAGCAGAGCAGAAATGAATCGAACCTCAGCTGCCATTCGTTCTTTTCTTCTGTATTTATCAGTCGGTCTCTTTTTTCTCCATCGATGGCAGTCGAGCCGTCATCGCTCTA
This sequence comes from Wiebesia pumilae, assembly GCA_018907045.1. NCBI lineage: Eukaryota > Metazoa > Arthropoda > Insecta > Hymenoptera > Agaonidae > Wiebesia > Wiebesia pumilae. The sequence goes on from JACCHZ010000107.1 coordinate 3,662,545, forward strand.
CGAATTGGCAGAGGAATATCATCACGCGCCTTCGTACATAACTCGAATAACAGATTCGCAATCTGCGATTCTATCGAGCTCGATTGTGCGTGCACGGGGATCGAAGAAAGAAGATCGCGCGTGAAAGCCAGAGGGAACAAGTTTCTCGCGGAAGAGCAGGAGAGCAGGAGAGCAGGAGAGCAGGAGAGCAGGAGAGCAGGAAAAGTTTATCGATGGCTCGATAAACGTCATAACTCCAAGGATATAAACCACCAACCGACCTACTTAATTCTCGCTATGTCGATGTATATGCTTCGTGACGTTTTTCCAGCGTTGGGCACACTTCTGCCAGGGTAACAGTGGTAAATATTGTCATTGTGCAATGTTCACCCTCGTTTAACAGAGACTGTAATTAGGAAATGAGTCCCGAGGGTGGGCCTTACGCCCACGGTTAAGTAAGTACAGATCGAATCGTCAGCTCGAATGAACGAAGATCCGGGTGACAAAAATACAAAAATACAAAAATACCTGGGCATAAAATATTTATAACGCTAATGCAGGGATTACGAGCATAAATTTTAGTATGGACGCGACCTTCGTTGAGCACAGGCTTGTACGTGTTTGCGGTTACAAGGCACTAATTTAAATGGGTATTATACAGCAAAAAGGTTAGCCTTGACTCGAATTTGACTAAGAAATTTATCTCGACGTAGAAAATTATCATTTAATAAATACGAAGTTGCATTGGCATAAACATCATATTTTTTTCCCGTTCAAACGAGCTAAGGGTGCTGTCAAGGGCAACGCATAAGATAGAGAATAATTTCTCGCGTAATACTCTGCACATATCGCACGGATCTTACGCGGATGATACGTGTTTTTCACAGTCGACCTACATTAACTTCATTCCGAGCCATTTCCTCCCGAGTCTGGATGGCAATTCTCCGTGAATTTGGTGGCAATTTTCCTTTCACGGAAGCCGAGCGGTTTCTTACCCGAGCGTCGAGCACGAAAGCCAAGTGGTCGAAAGGCAAGATTTTGACGAGCGAGCGACTCCCGATCGGTGACCAAAATCTCATTAAGCCGCTCATTAAATCCATTGAAAAAAGCCGAAAGAGACGAAAGAAAGGAAAGGAAGATCGCATCGAAGCTAAGGGCGTACGCGAGCGAATCCGCGAGTCCGGGGCCTTTATTAGCAACTGCAAACTTTGTCGCAGTTTCGATGAAGCCAGCGAAACGAAAGACGTTAAATACGGCGCGCCCTATAAAACTAAGAGTGTGCCACGATAGAGGAGAGCCAACCGGCGAAGAATGAAAAGGTAGCGAGAGATACGAAGAGTGCAAACGACGACGCGGGAAACGAAGGAAGAAACCGCACACGCGTGCGAGTTACTCGCGTACGTCGCATTGCGAATCAAGGATAACGAGAGATCGAGGCGAGAGAGCGCGAGAGAGAGGGAGAGAGGAGGGCCTCGGGGGAATCGCTGGTTTGGCGCCCATTGACGAGGAATCGACGAGAGCCGTATCTCTCTGTCTCTTTCCTCCTTCGTTTGCTCGTTTCGCGTCGCCGAGAGTCGCCGAGAGTCGCCGAGAGTCGCCGAGAGTCGAGAGAGTCGAGAGTGTCGTGAGAGTTGACTCACTTCTGAGCGCCGACGGGGAGATGCGTCGATTTAACTCGCTTTGGCCTCTTTCGCGCGGGACGTACGTTTTATTTGGAAGGCGACTCGCGCGTACGAGTGAACGCGCTGCTCCTCCTCCTCCTCCTCCTCCTCCTCCTCCTCCTCCTCCTCCTCCTACGTCTTCCACCGGGAGATCCCGGGCTTTTTTTGGAGGAACGATCCTAGTGCCGCGGGCCATTGACCGGCGGGAACGTTGCTCTCGGATAATTGGCCGCGCTACGCTCGCGAAAGCTCATTTCGACCTTTTCTTGTTAATCGCACCTCACATACCCGATGCTCTTTCGTTGCTCGAGTCTCGGATCCTGTTGTTGCTCTGCGTCGTCGAATCGAGTGAATCGTCAATTGGACCAGTCATCTTCCTACGCTCTAAAATACGCTTTCAAATACGCTTTCAAATACGCTTTCAAATACGCTTTCAAATACGCTTTAATGCGAATGTCGTTGACTTGAGAGCAATTTATACTTTTCATTTCACCTATTCCTAATATTAATGAGAACTTTAGCTCTACTGTTGCTATCGCTGTTGAAATCGCTGTTATCGTTATCCTCTGAAAAACATAGAGCAGTGTGCGAAATTTAATTTATGTAATTCCAACGCCGATATTTTCACACGGTCTCCCCACTCGCAAACCTCTCGTGTCCAATTTATTCAATTTATTCAATTTATTCAATTTATTCAATTTACTCGTGCATTCGAACGAATGAAGAATATCTTTATCGACTGATATCGCACCGAAGTCGAGCAGCGATCAAATCGACAAACCCAAATCTGTATTGAGAAACGGCTACATTACTCGAGCGACTACTTGACCTTTTACCTTAGTCTTTTAGTCTTACTTAGCCGAACGATAACTTTCGGCATTAGTGCCGAATTTCTAGAATTAGCGTTTTGCAAGTACTTTTGCAAGCTTCGCTCATTCTCATATTGTTAAAAGGGTCATTTTAAAGGGTGAGAATGGAGGAACCTCCGATGCTCGCGATCGAACGTTTAAATTAACCGCTTTCTAATAATTTGCATCGCTCGTCATGGAGCTTTTATTGAAGCTGAGAACGGTAAAAGGCGTTTTCTACTGCTGATCGTCGGATTCTTCGAATGCAATATCCCTGACTCGTTAGCATAAACTCCTCTTTCTTGATATTTAATTTCCGAGCACGCTCCAGCACGATGTCAGAGCAAAGTGACTAAGCGAGCGAAAGGGTCGTAATCTTCTTATAACGCGATTATTCGGAGTCGCCCCTATCGTCATCTTCGTTTCGCGAAGGTTTCTTCGATGCAGCCTAGTGGGCCGAGCGTATATCTGCCGCGATAGCCTCAACTCATCGATACAATGGAAATAACCTCGACGAGTACACGCCTATTGATTCGTGTGGCGAGAACGCGATACGCGTCTTCGTGAGCGCCTTCGTGCGCGTCTTCGTGAGCGCCTTCGTGAGCGCCTTCGTGCGCGTCTTCGTGAGCGCCTTCGTGCGCGTCTTCGGCGCGTCTTCGTGAGCGTCTTCGTGAGCGTCTTCGTACGCGTCATCGACGATGAGCGGCGGCGCGCGAGTGAAATTGAAAATGAAGCGTCCCTCTCGCGACTTGGGATCCCCGGTCGGTATTTTCCTTCGCTGGTCGCTATCCAAGTGACCGATTCCGCAAAAGATAATGCCTAATGTTGTCACGCGTGCGCGCGATTCACCGCACCAATGCTAAAAAGATCCGAGACACCGCTAGAAGACGTTTTTCTATTGTGCGATTTAACCGTTGAACTTGAGATTGTGATACGCTATGCATTCTCAGCTAAATGACCGCCGTGTCGTAAAAAGACTTTTCTGCGTATCTTTCCACAACCGATGGAGTGTCATTTTACCTCAGAGGGGCGTTAAATTATCTCAATTTTACCGTACCGCGGACAAATATGCTTTTGTAACAACGTAATTACGTCATTACCGTAAACGGATTTCCTTCTGTTCCAATAGAACTTGGCTTTCCGTGGCATAAGAAATTACACTTGACGTTATTTTGAAAGAATGAATTCCTCTTACGACGAAAGCATTTCGCTCGTTATATGGGAATTATTTCCTTCTTTAATTTCGTTAGGGGAATTTCTTTTTTAAATACTTAGGACGTAGCATGAAATTTTAGTGGTAGTTTTAATATATTATGTTCGTTACTTTCGAGCTAAGACACATTTGCGTTGCGCGCGTAATTAGTGCAAGAAATACAATTACAAATGTAATCGTAGCATTAGTGCTACGATGGGTTACATACTTCGAATAGAACGTGCGCTTATAATAGAACGATTACTACCGGAAAAATAGCTTGAATTAATAACTCGTACCGAGAAATAATTTTGTCTTGGATTTTCTCGATGAAACGCAAATTAATGTAACGATATATAAATACGCTGTTAAAACAACCGCGTCACTAGGTACTGCACCCGACGCGATTAAATTGCAACATCATCGGAATTGCAAAAGAATAAAAAAAAAAAAAAAAAAAAAAAAAAAAAAAAAAAAAAAAAGCATAAAATTCAAAAGGGAAATAACTCTAGAACTTTTATTTCATTGAGAAGATAGAGAGTAACACCTCTGGTTATTTTAATTTGCATAATCTACAAGCTGGCTGTGTCTATCTACGGCTCGCACATTTATCATAATAACGATTATATTATCAAGGTAGCGATATAATTCTCAACGGATTGCAAATAATGCCTCGAGGTGGGGTCGACACTCCACTCAACTCGGTAATTTCGGTGCGGCCGTTCTGGATAACCGGGAGCATCCTCAAAATACTCGCATTGTCGCCCGGCGGCAAATAGATGAACTGGTATTTTAAGATCATCCGAGCGAAGCTTGACTATCGAACGCAGAACATCCAGGAACGTATTTGCATTTGCGTTCGCGCTCGCCATTGAAAAATCCACCGTTGGCTTTAACGTTGTCGCGGTCGACGACTACGACCGTTATATTAAATGATGGCGTTTCGAAAATTTGACGTACTCGCATGGAACCGAGTGAACGGATCGGATAACGATAACGGAAAAAATAGCTAAATTACGTATAATAGGCTTTTCGACGATAGCAAATTTTATGCGTCGCAATAAATTTAATTGCAAGGACAATTAATATCTACGCTTATTACATTTACCGCTAATGGTAAATGTAAGAAGGTTCATGCTATAATAATCTTTAGTATTCCCCAAAAGTAAGTAGTAAGTAAGATTGGAAAAGTGTAGATTACTGTTTAGATATTATGATTTTGGAATAGAAAATAGAACTTTTTATTCGTTATTAATATTGACTTTGATGCTGCGATGTTCTCTTTAGCGAATAATCATCGTTCCTCGTTCCTCGCGTATGAAAACATATTTTTCATTTTCCATATAAAGAAAATATTACCGTTACAAGAAATGTATACGTTTGTTATTATTCAGTTGAAGGTACACATATAAATGGTTACTAATTTCGATTTACCTATCTTGTCTATTAAGTTCTATTAAATAACAATAATAATAATAAAAAATAATATATGTAATTATGAAAGACTCGATAAATTAATAATTTATTATAAAGTTATTATATTATAATAACCGGATTCCTTTTCCAATCGAACAGGATTACTGTTTTTATCGATGCACTACATTCTGATCACGTATTATAAATAGAAGAAGCTGTTTGTTTTTTTTTTCTTCTTTTTTTCTTTTTTTCTTTTTTTCTTTTTTTCTTTTTTTTTCCCCCTTCAAAAGTTGCGTATACGTTCAGGACGTTTCCGAGGCAGAAATGGTCATGGAAAAATCGTTACAATACTTCACCGTGAAGAGAGAGATAAGCAGAGAATTTATGTTACGCTATCCATTCGATTTTCGTCAATTTAACAACTACTAAGTGATTAAAACATTTTCAACGAAATATCCAAGGCTTTAGTCGATATGGTTAACCCTGGAGCGTTATTTTCAATCTCTGCCCGATTGAACATTGTAGAAGCTTTCATACGTAAATCGGCGCAATTGCCGAACAATTGTCAGAATTTCGATTCGGTACTTATTATTCAGTTAGAACAAAAAGAAAGAGACAAGAAACGCGCAAGCGAGTTCATTTTAAGTCCAGTGCAATACCATTCCTTATGTCACGAATGTGCACGCATACGTATGCATAACCGAGGAATGTATGCGTGCCAGCTAGACAGATTAATCGATTTTACAACTATTTCGTAGCTTCGCTACCATTCGCGGAAAGGGCAGTACGTTGTTTCGTTGGCGTCGGTCGCGTTATCACGAACATATCGTTATTTTACATGTTAACAATTTCATTTTTATTGGCCATTTACATCGGGATAATTGGATGGTTGTAGAGTTACTCGTTATTCTGTTACATATGAAAAGTTGTTAACTTCGCTTTTGCTCGAGCTGCTTTAAAGAAAATGTTAATTTTATCAATTTACAACGAGTTTGTTGGCTTTAATTACACCCTACGGACAAATAAAAGCAAAAACGCAACCAAGCATAAACTTTGTACGAACATATTTGATATAAGCAGTGGATTCGAATCCTACGCAACAACAACGACAACGACGACGAATGATTTAATGGCACAATAATATTTGTCATTAATGATCTAAGATTTCGCGAATGTTTTTTATAAGACGGATAAATGGTGGATGTTAAAACGAAAAGTAAATTTAACGCGTATGGATAAATAAATAAATAAACACAGCGTTTCATAGTCTTCATTAGGAATAGTAAGCATCGCGTTATCAGTATTCTATTTATAAAAATTCTACTTAAATATGAATGTACTTTTGGTTAGGTATTATCGTACATTGCCAATCATATTTTAAGAAGCAATAAATTAAACTGTTTTTTAACACGAAGTGGTATCGTGGTGCTGCCAACTAATTCATGAATAAAAAAGCGAATTCAAGCATTCGTTACTAGCAATGAAGGAACACCGGATTTCCTTCTTTAGTTCGTTAGATTTTCGTCAAGTACCAAAGACAAATGATTCGTCCTCGATGCAGCTTTTGAAAGCCCGTTGTTTTAACGTTGAACAAGTGCAAACTGCTATTCTCCTGACACGATTTCAGTCTCCTTAATACGTCTCGGAACAACCAATTAAAAACTCGTTCCGCGTTTGCAATCCGATACAAAAAGGCGAAAAAAACAGAGAAAAAGAAAGAAAGACAACGAAGGAAAAAAATACTTTGAACATACGGAGACTATGCAGCTCGAAAAAGTTTTCAGTCGAGCGATTCTCTCTTCGAGACATCTAACCCTGTTACTCGAAAACTCCAACGATTTCTACGTTATTTCTTCTCATAGAGGCGTCCGTCAAATTATCTTCGAGCCAAATTATTACAATTTAATACAATTATTACATATTAGGCACACGCGCCTTATACAATTAGTTGCGCATAATCGCTAATTCATTCGACAAATAAATACGAATTCTGTTCCCAAGCATTACAAAGTCTACGAGATAACTTTATTATCGGCGGAGTTTAAATTCAAAATCGGTTTCTTTTCAACCCGACCAAAAATCAAAAATCAAAATAACTTCATAGGCAACGTTCGCGCAATCGGTGGAAAATTAGTAAAGCGGCTGAATCCCGAGGTGAATCTTTGGATAATCCTACTCGCATCCGCCGAGTAAGTACAAGGATGGAAATATACGGGATGCTTCCTTTGTTTCGGCACGTGATTTTCGTTGGCGGGTGCTAACGCTAATTGTCCGTCGGAAATATTAATCGCTTTAGTCGCTTTAATTAGAAGCGTCGAATAGGCGGAGACGCGAGCAAAGGAATAAAAGAGAAAAGCAGCCGTCGCTTATTGCTGCCTCGAAGGGCGCGGGTTAAGAGGATCATCGGCTCGGCTCGACATCGACGGCAGCATCATCAGTCTCGCGAGAAAGAGAAGGCAGAGCGCGGCCACGGCGAATGGGCGCGTGAGAGCACGAGATCGCCTCTACACACCTCCTCGACGACGACGACGTCGCTGTTACCGCTGCCGCCGCCGCCGCCGCCGCCGCCGCCGCCACGGCTGCTGCTGCCGGCACGACGACGACGTGCCCTCTCTCGCTCTCTCTCTCTCTCTCGCTCTCGCTCTCGCTCTCTCTCGCTCTCTCTTGCTCTCTCTCTCGGTCTCTCTCTCGGTCTCTCTCTCGGTCTCTCTCTCTTGACGGGCGCGCGCGCACGCACGCACGCGAGGAGGAGAACTCGGGCGAGAGCGAGTCGCGGTAGTCAGTCTAGCACGAGCCGCCGCTCAGGAGACAACCGAAGAGGACTTGCCTCTGGCCGCTCGCAAGGTACGTTCACACGCTGCGCCGTGCGAATCTACGACGACGACGACGGCGACGACGACGGCGACGACGACGCGACGACGACGGCGACGACGGCGACGACGGCGGCGACGGCGACGGCGGCGACGGCGACGACTTCCTTCCTCGCCCTCCCACGCCCGGCTTTCTCCGCTTTTCCAGCCTCTCCCGGTCGGGCCGCGCGTGGGTGTCCGCGGACCGTCGCGCCAGGTCGATGCGCCGGATCCCGAGAGAAAGGGAGGGAGTGGGCTTTTGTTTACGAGTGCTCGCTGCTATAGCGGCGCGGGAAAAGAAAGTGCGGGAGCCGACGGAGCCGCGGAGGGTCCCATGTAAACAGTGCGCGCGCTTAGCGGCGTCCCCAGGGGCAACCTTGAGCCGTCGATAAACGCGTTACAAGCTGCACATGCACCTATTCTCCTGAAATAAAAGTCGCGTTCGGCGCGCTCAAAGTACTCCTCTGGTCCTTTACGTAACGCGCGCGCGCACACACACTCTAATTACATAACCCGCGACGCGGACGAGGACCAAGGAACGCGCCGTCGAGGGACGCGTTATATGGGCAAAAGGTGATCGAGTCCCGTCGTCGACGTCGAGTTGTTTGTTTCGCTGTTGTATCGGTCGAGTATGTATCGTATCGATACGGATGCGCGCGAACGCGATCTTGCCGCGGTCCGTCGGACGTCTCGTGCTAAGCGATCGTTCACGCGAGTACGTTATCGAACACGCCTCGCAGCTCGGAAGAGCAGCTTTCACGCGAGATGGTCGGACAAATAGGCAAAGGGCCGTTCGGAGTGATACCGGAGTCGAAACGGAGTTGAGAGCGAACTCAAGCGGTACTCGACCTCTCCTAGGTAGTACCGCTCCTAGGAATCCTGCTTCGGTTTTTCGCTCTTCACGGTTACGGACACGGTTACGAAGATCCGAAAGGCTCGCGCATGCAGAAGCCGCCACCCGATGCACGATGCGATAAATCGTCGGCGTGCTTGCGTGCAAAAGTGGCGCGCGTCGCGTCCTGTGTACGTGCCTTCGCGCAGTTGTCAAGGACGCGGCGAGGAATTTTGGGCGGCTTCCAAAGTTCCCGAGCGCGATTGACCCGAAACTCGATTTCGTTGCGGCAAAACACGAGGTACCGTTGCACTTTTACGAGAGGTTCGTGAAAATCATACGAAGGAACGGGCTTTTCTCCTTGGAAACTCGCGGGACCGGCGACTCGCGCTTACGAAGCCGGACGAACGGCGAGTAGTAGTACTTTGTTGGGGATTAGCACTTTTTGATAGCGCTGATACAAATGATTTAGAAGCTTCGGCTAATTTCTTTTTATCGCGAAAATTTATCGCGGTGTAATTTTCAGCAAAGGGGGAGTAGTGCTACTTCTCGTCGTCCAGCTGCGATTGCTCATATTAGATTTACAATTGCTTGGCATGTACCGAAGCAGCTCATTTAATAGAATGGAATAATTACCTTTTCCCAAAGTGACTACGGAATATCAAATTTCTTGCAAGAAACCAAGCTTTCCAAACGCTTACTACTTTTAACGCTGGAGAAGAAAGGCCAGAGGAACAGATTTTACCTAATTAAATAGCGCGTATTTGATATAACACATCGAGTAAAAATAGTCATAACTTTCTGGCATGTGTAAATAGCCGCACTAATATTACAGATTCATCTTGAAATATACAATTGATCAATTTCTCTTGATATCGAAGACACGGATTTCGTTATCAAAAAATGAATTAAAACTCGCAAGTCTTCTCCCCTTGTACCGCCGCACATCATCCGAATTAAAATAGTTTAAGATGCCGATAATATTAATATTTCGTAACTCGTGCATTAACTTGACATCGTGCTGATTATTTTGGAAAACTTCGTTTTATTTACATTCTCATTTAACGTATTTCGTCGTTAACGAAATCAAAGGAAATGTAGATTTATTAACTGATCTAAAATAGGGATTTAAAAATTGTCCAAGATTAGATTCGCAATTATTTGAAACAACGCCGTCTGTAAATTCCAATTGAAGTAAAGAAAGAAAATTTCTAAAAATTTACATTTTTAGTTAATTTAAACTATTGAGTTTATTCGAAGCTCAACATCTTTAAACTTTAGTAAAGCAGTCTATTCGAGGTTCTTCGCGAGGTTCTATCGAGGGTATTTATTCGGCTTTTGAAAAAATAATTGGAGACAAAAAAAAAGGAAAAAACTCGTACATTAAATATTTAAAATTACTTTTTCGAGGTAAAGATTCTTGAATGAAATATTTTTCATTCCATTTCCAGAGACTTTGTCGTTATTTCATTATATTTATGAACTCGTTATATTTTTCACATACTTTTAAACATAAATATTTGTATATTTTATTTCGGTATTGGGGTTTTTAATATTAACTTTAGTAATTATATCAGTCAGATCTATTTAGGTACGAATAATAATATTTTGACAATCAGTATTGTGCCGAATGAGAAAATATTTACTTTCAATTCGATAATAATAAATAAAAGTCAGCACAATTACGCATGCAAATAAATGTCGTGTATTAGTAATGTTCTAATTTCGTAATATTTCGATAATTTTGCAAGTTAATATAACAAATTGATGGAATACAAATACAAAAGTACTTTGCGGAGTTTGCGTATATTTGAATTTCTAGTACCAGACGTGAAAGAACACGACGGTGAAAATGAAAAAAAAAAAAAAAAAAAAAAAATGAACGAGTTGCATCAAAGATAAGAGCGAACGCACGTCCGAGAGAGTTACATTAACGTTGTAAGGAGTCGCTTTAGCTTGCGAAGTACGTTAAAAATTTGTAAATTTATCAAAAGCTGTTCGAAAGCCAACAAGACTTGTCGCGAAATCAAACGACGGAGTTTACGAGTGACAAAAAGGCCGGTCCAATACAGCCACCGCAGCGAATAAAGAAAATATCGAAGTACGTAAGTAACGAATAAGGAAGTGCGTGTATTACCTTCGACACTCGCCAAAATACCATAAAGAGCATTCAAGCTAGGCCTCGCACCTGACGAGTGAAGTACAAAAGCGCGGACTATGCCAGACAAATAATCCGCTCGAGTTCTCTCGAATTCTGGAGCATTAACGCGCGCACGACCGTCGTCGGCACCTCCGGAGAAAAGAGGGTCGAGAGACGCTCGTCGAGATACATCGACGGCTCTCACGAGAAGAAGTGAAAGTGAAGCCGCGCGCGGAGCCGAGCGCCTGAGAAATAGATCTCGCTCTTATCGACGTGGGATCGTCGATCGAGTAGCGCGTCCCCGTTCCTCTGTCACTCGTTCGCGGGCACGTGGACGGCGTCGTTTTCGAGGATAAATTGTACACGAAGCGAGACCCGACGACCCAGAATCTCTCGCGCCTCTTCCCCTCGGCCAATGAAACTCGGTGCGACTTTCGAGCCGCGCGAAATAAGCTGCTAAAAGCGATTAAATTTGGAAAGGATGAAATAATAATAATAATAATAATAATAATAATAATAATAATAATAACAACAACAACAACAACAACAACAACAACAACAACAACGACGACGACGAACGTTAATCGAGGATCGCTTGTCTCCATTCGTACCGATCGCACCTAATTGCATACTATTTTTACAATCGTCTCCAATTAGCATTTACGAGCGCTACAGGATATAATTATAATTGCAAACAAAACTAGCAGATCAGTGTTGTCAAATTTGAAACGTTAATACTACCGCATAAATTCAAGACGTTTTCTAATAATCCATTATAACAGCTTGATAACGCATTTACTTACAAACTAATGTATTTCTTTATGAGAGTTTTAACGAAAACGTTGATACAGTCGCCGCCGTCGTCACCTTCCTCACCTTCCTCACCTTCGTCACCTTCGTCACCTTCGTCACCTTCGTCTAGCCTCGTTTCCATTCGCAGCTTCCATCGACTCTCACAATCGATGCATTCCTGAACATATTAACTTATTCACAATGTACATCGACTAAATTCTTGTCGTACGCATTTCATGCAAACGGAACTTTTACGAAATACGTGCAGTCTTGGCAGTGCACCGCTATCGTCACGCTTCACCCGACGACACGAAAATTCGATGAAACGATATTATCAATACTTCTCGTACGATCATTGACAGCCGAAATAGCGACAAATTTTATTCAATAGTCAATATTTCGTGTAAGAGGCCTTTCGTCGTAAAAGAGCTCCTGTAAAAAGTTTTTCCGTGGAACAGGAACGCGAACGCGTCTACATACCGAATTGCTAGTTTGACAAAAAAAAAAAAAAAAAAAAAAAAAAAACTAGTTTTCTCGATGAAGCATGCTTTGATCAATTTGCGAAAACGTTATTTATATACGACAATCTGTTTTTCCAAACATTCTCATTCAAATGTCATCTAAAAACACGAGTAGCTATTGTCATCCAATGGCTCTCGTTGCTCGGCAATTCCCTCGGTAATTGTAAATCATTCATTGTACGCAATGTGAAAATCATAGTAATAGCGATCGGGTGATAATGATCTTCAATGAGTAGCCGAACGCTCAGTTATTAACAACCAGAAAATGGTGCAAGTTTGAATAATAATTGTTTTTAATTTGACTCAACGCTTTGTCTGTGTAATGATTAAAAAAAAAATTGCGTTTATTGATGAAAACTATCGAGCTGTTGAAAAAATAATTCATGCTTTCGAGTTACGAACTGAATTGAGTACGAGTCAAAATAAATAAAAATGAGCCGAATGCAAGGACGTTTCACGTAACAAATACCTTAATATTTTATACGAGTGTACGCAGGGGAGAGAAGATGAACGTTCTACTTTAACATCTTCTTTTGCGATGCAAAAAACGGAATTGTGCATAACGCTTTTATCCAAATGATTTAGCTTGCGCGTGCAAGTAACGTATACAAATAAGAGTAACCGATAATTATCTCAACGCAATATCTATAATATTCAACGCGTAATCAATCGTCTGCATGCGTACTATCCTAATCAACCCAACACGCGCATAATGTTAATAAACTGAAAAGGTAAACGCGCGCATACAGAGACGTACAGAGACGAGTGAGACTTATGAAAGTGGCCAATGAGGCGTAAAATCTATCACGGTTCGTGCGGAAAAGCTCGCTTACCAAAGTGCGCACGGACGAAAAAGCAAAAACCAGCGCAGGACGAGGCGCTGAAACCTATCGACGCACGAACGACTCACCCTGAGCCAGCGACGTCGCTGCGCCGGTCATCTGCTTGGAAACGAAAGGAGGCGCACGTGTACCAGCGTACGTGCGTCGCGTGCTACGACGAGTCCCCCACGGCGTCACTTCCTTATTTTCGTTTACGCTCGGGCTCGTCTCCCTTCGAGCTTGCGCAACCCGTTCCACGCCGATTTCGTAATGCCCAAGAGTCGCGCTCTAAACGACTTCCCGACCCCTTCCCGACCCCCTCCCGACCCCTTCGCAGCCCCGCGCAACGCGCGACGTGTCCTTTTCCTCGATGTCCACGGATCGTGTGATTTTCCGTGATGCCGTTATCCACGCCGTTAACCGCGAGCCGACGTTATCTGGAATCACGCGCACGACTTCTCGAGACTCCTCCTCCCTCGACGAATGCCTAATTGACCGTTGCAAAATCCTCCTCTTTCCTATTTCTTTCTCATCTGTGTTCCCTTAACGGCGGCCAAGTCTTAACTGGACCAAAAGTCAGAATAATTCGCGTTGTCGAGAGCTCCAGCTAAACGAGTCATCGTTCCCGGTACTGCAAGCGTAACTCTGACGGTTAGCTTACTTAACTTACTTACTTACTTACTTACTTACTTACTTACTTACTTACTTACTTACTTACTTACTTACTTACTTACTTACTTACTTACTTACTTACTTACCGGTGTCTAGAGCTGCAACGCGCTTTTTCCTCATTTAGTTTGCTTTTTGTATCGTAGACATTAAAACAATAAGATGTTAACGAAGAGAACAGACGTCTCCTGAGAACGTAACTATACTTCTCTCTTTACGACGTTTTTCCTTAAACCAACAGCGAATCATAAGCACATAAACACATCCAATAGGTGAGGGTAGGCTGGTAATTTTTACAATTACGCTTGCAAACGCAGCGATCAATGACCAACGAGTACTCGTAACGCACTAAATTATAAGTAACCAAAAATTAAAGCGAGTAATAAGGAGCCAGCCTGAATTTTCTATTTTCTCCAACTCGAAATCTGCCTTAGAATGCTTTCTTTTTTTGTCTCTTTTACTTTCTTTTTCGTGCAGTTTAAATGAAGCCAGTTGCGTGGCAACTTTATCCTCGACGTAGGGAGACTCGAGGGAACCTCTAGAAATGCCATTGAAAAATTATTCGCCAGTTCAGTCCTTGAACGTCTCGCCTTTTCTGCGTTCGATATTCCATAATTTTCTAGCAAATGCGCCGTTGATTTATAACGCAAGGCGCGTAAAATTTAGTCTGTTTACGCATTTACGTCCATTTGCTCGGACGGCGGAATTTTTCTACGTAACGTAAGCCTTTGCGTCTTTAATTTTCCGCGCCCGAAGATCGTTGCATATTAAATAAGAAAAAATAAGAAAAAATCTTTATGGATTCCTCGTCATCCGTAGATTTATTAGCGGAGAAGTAGAAAAATGCAAATTAGTCGCACGACGGAGAGAAGGAAGGATATCCTGTGGCTGCGCGTGACAAAAAGAGGTGAACGTTCTGCTGATCGATTCTTCGCAGACGAATGTCTACGAACGCTCGTAAAAATCTAAAAAAATGATGAATAATTCATCGGGCTACTAATTAAGCTCGAGAATAAAGCAAAGCGGTAATTTATATTTTTGTCGTACCGACGGTGATCGTTTTGAGTAAAAAGAAAAGAAATACTTTGTCTTTGCAATATGCATCGAGCATCCGTAATAATAATTAAGGACATCTTTTGTTTTCTTTTGCGTAAGATCGTAATGAACGTTAATTGTTACTTGCGGGCACTTGCGTTTTACGAGACGATCGTTTGCCTCAAACGGCATGAAAGTTGCTTTCATTTATGGATTATAGATAGAGTATAAATTCTAATTAATAACCGAGGGCACTTAAATTACTCACAAACGCGTATCTGTGAAAATAATCGTGCAACTAATTAACAATAATTTTAAACGTAAATTTTGCTCGCAACGTACCTTACGTATGAAACTCGAGAAATTAAAATATTTTCAAACGAGCAATCGCTGCATGCCGAAAACGAACACACGATCCAAAATTCATAAATTGATAAAATTAAAAGCTTGGCAATCGTTGCGATACGTAGCCGTTCGTTCGCCACGTCAGCAGACTACCACACGCGTACGTCGCGAAATCACTCCATTTAAGCGACACGTACGCCCGAGCAGAGCTAACTAACGCAGAACTCGCCCAGAACTCGCCCAGAACTCGCCCAGAACTCGCGCGATGGAAATCTTATCGTCTACAATTTCATCCGCCACGCCAAGGAAAACATAACTCGAGAGCATTTCGCGGAAGTTGCGCGGTCTCGTAAAAGAAAAATGTATCATCAAACGACACGTCCAGCGGTAGAGAACTCGCGAGCAGATAGCGATTATTGTCATTACTGCGTATCGCATACCTCTCGGCACATTTGAAACGAGCTGAGTAGAGATGATGACGCTCGAAGGAGTCAGCCTCCAATGTGTACGAGGCATTTCTCACGTTGCCGATCCATGCGAACGAGGTCGAGAGTAATCGCGGACTTGGGCCGCAAACGTTCGCGTTTGTGTGTAAATAGCGGGTTGCGGGAGGGGGGGGGGGTGTGTGTGGGGCTTCAAAGGTGAGGGTCTCGGAGGCTGAGGATCGCACTTTCGGAAGATGCAGCGGCGAGTTTGGAAAGTCGCGATCGCGAATGAATCCTCCTCGTCGAGGTATCGCGACATATATCGCTATCGTTCAAAATCAGGAAGCGGCAGTGCGAAGTTCTTGAAGGACAATGGAAAGTTTTTGTACGAGTTCGTTGAATCGATAAAATACTCGCTAAAGATTAACTCGACTAAATTATTCAAGTCCTATCAATTGACCTAATAAGCTGCAAAAGAAATTTTTGTCATTTATAATATTAACCTTTCGAACTTACATCGCTTATATTTCAATTTTATTTATTCCTTGCACGAGTATTTTCTTTTGGACGTTCATTGTTATAGTACATTTAATGACTCGGTTGAAGTATTGAAGTAATTTTCATCAACGCGTATTTAAATTATGCCACACGAGCATTTAAATTTAAAAGATGTCAACCTGGTAAATGTCAATTCTCAAGTAATATCAATTTTTAATTTCTTGTAATTATTTATTAATATTTAATGCTAATTAATGCATTGAAACGTGTAGCGTGTACAGGATATTTGTAAGACATTATCTGACAATTTCTAATAACTAAAACTTCTATACATCGTTCAGTGCCTATTATTTAATTATTTATATATTACTTTTGTCCATATTATTATAGTACCTCTTTATCACCATTGTAAGCTTACATCGAATTAACTATAAATATAAATATTAAATAATACATGCTACTGCTGCCAATCCCAGAAATGCTACCATTATGGTTAGGTTGACAATTTCACTGTATTACTAGTAAATGGTAAATGCTTCTAGTTGAACGTAATTATTTTTCATCGTTACGCTCAGACGGTAGAATATTACCGTCATTACCGCTGTCATTAACGTGATATCTAATTTGGATTAATTACACAACGATAGATTTTTCTATTTAATTACATCGGATTCATAATTTATAGTTCGTTTTCACGTCTTATTCAAGGATTTGAATTTCACATATTTAATCGTATCACAATTTTAAGCCGTTTTATAATAATCGGTATGCAAGTCTTATCCATTAAAACCAGTACGAATCTAAGGATCAAATAAAAAGTGAATCGAGTAAAGTAAAAGGTATTAACGCATTTTTAAGAGTATTTTTAAGAGCGAAACATTCGAAATCTCTGATGAGTGAAAAAAAAGAACTTTTAGATTTCTATTAAATTAGTAGTTTCATTAACATTGTTATATGAAAATTCACACTTCGTTCATTATTCCGTGTAGGAATTTACGCGTCTCGTTCACCAATTTAAATATTAAACATTGTCAGCTATTTGAAATATTTTATGATAATTTATGAAAATGTTTTAAATTGGCTATTATTAAAATTGAATAAGTGCTGATAATCGAAAATATGTAGCCAGCACACGTCAAAAGTATAAAATGCCTTAAAAGTGATCACAAATTACTTAAGAATTACAAATATTGAACATAGATCACTCTGATATTAAAAAAGAGAAATTGAAAATTATAATAATATCGTAGCTATAAGAATGACTGATTTTAAAAATTTGCTTCCTTTCTACGGAACGTTTTTATAAACATAGAATATATCACGAAGCGTGAAAAAGTCCTGTCAAGTCTGCACATGTACGAAAATTCTTATACAATATTCAAAATATGAAGAAATGCTTCAATCAGGTGTAATAATGTAATAATCAAATCGCCAGAACGGATGGTGGTTTGAAAGTTCTTGAGCGAAATCCTCTTACAATACACACGCGCGCGCGCACTTGTAGAAATTCCTTAACACGAAAGAGAATAAGGCAGTACTATTTGCATGAAGTGCTTACTCTCTGGAGAATAATAATACTCGAGTATAAAGATAACAGGTCAAATAAAGTTAGTATCTTTCAAATTTTTCAGCGAATGAACAGAGTGAACAAGATGCCTGGTCATCGTCAGCCTAATTCCCTGGAGGGTCTTAGCTTGGGACGAGTATGTCAATTGCTAGATGGAACGTGCAGACGCTTGCAGGTTTTGTCACAGGAATCCTCTGCGAGCCAGATACTTGCCTATGCTAAGCAGACGATACGACCTTACTATGCAAACTCCCTGACGGCCCGACTGCGCTCACAAGTGATCGAAGAGACATCAAGGATGTTGTACGGACCCTCGACCGACGGATCAAACCTCATCTCGGGGCCCGCGCCTCTCTATTTGCTGGCGTTGTTACTTGGCCACGATATTAAAAAGCTCAAGGTTAATCTTTGCTGCTACTACGGCTGCAGCCACCAGACCTCGTTGCTCAAACTTTTGGCGACAGAAGGCGTCGGCTTGGAGTCTCTAGAATTGGCAAGATCAGCGCTATTGCGCTTGGACTGTAAATTGCTGAGATCATCTCTGATCAACATGAAGAACCTCCAAAGACTGACGTTGCGTAATATCGCGAGTGACGCGGTACTACAGGTAGTAGGAAAAGCCTGTCCTAAACTCGTTATCCTGGACGTCGCTTGTTCGAGACAGGTGACAGACGCTGGACTTAAGCAGTTACTGTTGCACGTCGAGTTCCGCGACAGAGTAGCTCAGCAAGCGAACCAGGAGAAAACAAGCTGGT
The DNA here is from genome assembly GCA_018907045.1 of Wiebesia pumilae. Classification (NCBI taxonomy): domain Eukaryota; kingdom Metazoa; phylum Arthropoda; class Insecta; order Hymenoptera; family Agaonidae; genus Wiebesia; species Wiebesia pumilae. Next base: position 3,680,890 of record JACCHZ010000107.1, read on the forward strand.
CGCGCTTAAAGAGTTTGCTAACAAAACTAAAACTACGCAGACCGAAGTCGGAGAAAAGAGATAAACAGGTATTACTAGATCATTGCGAAAGCCGCAATTACTTGTGCGACACCCTCAGAGTTTTGAACGTGGCTAACACTGGCGTGACGAGCGCTGGTGTTTTACTGGCACTTATGAACGTACCGCAACTGGAATCGCTGGCGGAATACAGTCATATGGGTCGCGTGGTAGAGATCATGAACCGTGGTGTGATCGATTTTAAGACGCCTTTTAGTTTGACGCAGGCGCGCAGCTGTCGCACGACACCAGCGCGTTTAGAGCTACTGGCGCAAGCCTGCCCGCGAGTAGAAAAATTGCACATAGCCGAGCCTCATCATCCACCCGAGGCACTGAGGCTCTTCCCCTACGTCACGTCGCTCAGTGTCCACGGTATACCGGTGCAGAAGGAATGGCTCGATGGCTTTTACGGTTATTTAAAAACGAACGGTCTCGCTCTGAGGGAATTGGACATGCGTATAGCCCAGAGTGAGATACCACTGGACATCGATCTTAAAGAGATCTTCTTCTGTTGTCCGAATCTGCGCAGCTTCACCAAGGATGGTTCGAATGTTATCTGGTCGACTGGTCCAGATCCACCCACGCTCAAGTACCTCAAAAGAGTTCAAGTTGGAAGGACGGTCAGTGCCCTTACGATCACGAAGATTCTGTCCCTCGCCCCAGGACTAACCGCACTGCACGTGCACAGCTGTTTCGACTTGACCAACGAACATTTAGAAGGACTATTGAACGAGTCACCCAAAGCCAAATCGTGTGGCCTTACGCTCAAGCGCTCAGAGGCAGTTGCGCAGAACAATAGCCTAGTCCGAAATCTCGAGTGCTTCTATATATACGAGGCGAGCAAGGTCTCAGCTTCCACTGTCTTGAGCATGTTCAAGAGCTGTGGAAAGCTCAAGAGGATTGGCAACCTCGCTAATTGGGGCCTCGATTGCGAGGGCGTGAGGACTCTGAGAAACACACTGGCCAAGGCGAACCTTGACGTTGATCTGTGCCCCGGCTCACATTGGTTCTGGAGCGACTGTATACAATAGCGATAAATTCACTCGTCCGAGAAAACGCGTCAGGATCAAAGAACCTTGAGGTTGCGCAATGTTTTACGATTGATTTAGTTTTCTTACGCTTAGAAACTATAGACAATTTTGATAAACTACAGTGAGACTTTTTTATTCGGAGGAATAAAAAAGGACAATGTATAGGAAGAGCAACATGTCGTTAAAAGTTAATTTTTTAAACGGAAACTTGTAGCGATCGCTTAGCATTCGCTAAATGTTCGTTCGTACCCGGTAAATGTAAGAAAATTGTAATAACTTGAATTTAAAATAGCGCTAGACTTTTTCTATGAACGTTTGAGTACAGATATAAGAAAATAAGCGGCCAATTCGTTGTCTTGCGATTACATACGTGCTACTCGACTTAACTCTATCTTTCCTTTCATACAGCAGACTGCAAATTTATCAGTATTAACGAGTTTGTTTGGTGAAATCCTACGTGCGTTCGTATACAGTAAGGAGCGCTACGCGCAAGGAATTGTAATTCTACAATTACAACGTTGAGCACAATGCCATTCGAGTAGAAAAATTAATGTCGATAACTCGCACTTGCCATCGATGAAACGGAAATTTGTGCCTGCGCTAAAAACGATTGCAGTCAGAAAAGTGAATTCGAGCATATGAAAGACGCCTCCAGCATGTCATTATTAAAGAATAACGTGAATTCTGTCGTGACGAAAAACTATACCGGCATTAAAATTGTCAAGTAAATAATACTATTTAAGGCGAATCCTTTAACATGCGACAAAGTATGCTTCGGACGATTTAATATAATATGCTAGTTCATTAATACCTAATAATAATTCTAAGTATACATCTACGTAATTGCATGTTGTTACGTAGAAACTAGGTTCTGCATTTATAAATTGAACTGTAAACCTAATATTTACATCCTAATATTTGCTTTTACAACAAGAAGTACTTGTAACAATTACTACCGTTTGATGCTGTCAATTGCTGTTCTTCGAAAATCATTTTTAAATTACAATCATCGCATTGCAATTTTTCTTGTAAAATACTATAAACAATAAAATCTTGTAGAAACATACTTAAGCTTATTTCTATTTGTATTCGTAAAAGAAAATTCAGTACCCCGAGATCTTAATGCAAAAAAAATTCATAAAAATGTTTTATTGGACCTCGTAAATGAAAACGAACTTACCTCTATTAGACCGTGGGACTGAAGGAGTACGTTGATTAATTTGGTGTCTGTCTGGAAGATTTTGTACGTCATATGCAGCTGTTTTGCTGGCGGGTTTTCGGGAGGCTCTGCGAGCGCTGAACATCTACAATAAAACATACTTTAAATATCTCGTTTTATACGTTGGATAATAAAGAAAAGAGAGAAGTACACACTTGAAACGTAATATCGATGTTTTATTGCCATTTGAACTGCTCAGCAGCCATTCATTCGTTTGCGCGTTTCTATCCTTTGCCACGCTGTAAACAAACGATAGAGTTTATTTATGATGCAGAAAGGCATCGAGTGCACAAGCGTAAGTAGAAAATAAATTTTGTTTATTTTTCATCAAATAGGTAAGTAATATATATATATACACACACACACGCGCGCGCGTATTTATACATTTTGTTAACCCTAGCGTAAATATATTGCGCTGTTTGAAATATGATAATAAATTCAAACGTTGATCAGTTTGTAAAAGTTAAGAAAAATGAAAACGTAATACTTAATAGTCACGGCTCAGTATAAAAGAAAATACAAATACGAATTTAAATTTAAATTTAATTAACCAACGCATTTAGATTTATTTTAAAGTATTCTTGCTTAAGAAAATCCAAAAAATATCGTATTTTAATAATGCATAGTACATTATTAGACTTAATTTATTTAAATTGGATGTAATAAGTTTTTTTAATTATGTTAAAACTGTTGGACAGATGCACGTTTGCCTGAAAACATATTTACGTAAGATTTTTGAGGACGGAATTAATAGTTATCCAATTAACATCAGGTATAGAATATCATTTATTTATTTATTTACGATAATCCAAGGGTTCTGATGCAAAAAAAAAAAATTAATCGCAATACTCGGTGTTCTACGGCAATCAATTTCCTCAGTGTTATATAACTGAGTATGTCCAGGTAACATGCGTGTATTTTTTGGTCAAAATAAAAATAAAAAGCACCGAAAAATGTACGGGAGTATACAGAAATGCATTGGAATCAAATACAATAAAGATATACGCTATGCACAAGTAATAAACTATCAGTTATTAATTAATTAGCAATTCATTTTTATATAAAAAAAAGAAAGATCGTAGCGTGTTTGGAGAACAATGAGAGAAACGGGTCGATTCGCGAGATAATTCATAAGTGTTCTTTTGTTCTTTTAAGTTGTTTTGTCCATTATTGCAAATTACGCTTTCTAGAAATGAGAAGAAGGAAGGGGCAGTCGAAACATAAAAAGGAAGAAATGCTTTTACGGAAGCAAAAGCTGGAGTATTTTACATACGTCGAAGGCCTTTGTGCGTGTTGAAACGCGGAAAGAATAACGCGCACGAAATGTTAAGAAATGTTAATAGTCCGGCAATGGCAAGAGCGTTGAAAAGTTGAAAAGCGTAAGCGAGCGAATTTACGGCGACTCCTTACTAATCGGCATTTAGCGACCTGCGACCTTTATCCTTGCTAAACTACTTGCCAAATAATTTTACGATATGCCCGAGCCGATTCTTCTTCCGTTTCATTCGCAGTCCTCGTTTCTTTACGAACAACGCTTCAACGACTTGTCGAAAATTTAAATTGGTTCGACATTGGTTCGACATTGGTTCGACATTGGTTCGACACTTTTTTCGCTCGGACAATCTTGGCGTGTTATAAAATTGTCGACACTCGGATTCGTTAATTATTAGTTTTCGAATATTTCTTCGAATCACGTTTTTTGTACTCACTTTCATTCGTCATTCGTGTTTCCTCGCATACCTTTATCATTTCAATAAGCGTATTTATTTAATTTGCCACTTTATTGATATACCACGGATAGTTTTGGCTCATAAACTTATAAAACTAGTTTACAGAATCTCGACGAATAATGTTACATAAAATATGAAAAAGGTAATTTGAAAAATCGCAGATATCATCTGTATTTCTAATTAAAATATACGATATTTAAGCACGTTCGGTAATAAATAAATAAAGGCCCGTTTCATAAAATATTAAGCACTGCTTAATGCCTTTTCTTCGAATATCATCAAGATTATATTATTTTAATTATCTTTCCGTGGGTGTTCGGAATCAAAGATCGTGTCACTTAGGTATCGTGACAATGAGATACGAATATTTCTATGCGACCTTAGCAGAGTTATTTTCCAAAAAGGAATAGAAAAGAAAAGAAAGGAAGAAGAAGAAGAAGAAGAAGAAGAAGAAGAAGAAGAAGAAGAAGAAGAAGAAGAAGAAGGAGAAGGAGAAGAAGAAGAAGGAGAAGGAGACAAAACAAAGATTGTTCATTCAATTAGTTTGTTATGTATATTGTAAAGTTCGTAAATTGGAAGGGAACAAAAATTAAAGTACCAATGCAACGTAATTAGTTTTTATGAGATATTCGATGTGATAGAAGAACCTTTTATTATGTTATGCATCCAGTAGTTATATATACTTTTTATAAGATAAAACAAAGGCCAAGTTCCATATAGTTATTCCGGCAAATTGCTGCGTAATTAATAGAAATTATTTTTCATTTTCAACATTCTAATGATACACTCGTATAAGTAAATTCATTTTTGTTTTATGTTGCGATCATATCATTGCTCAAAAACTTGAAATCGCTAAAGAATAATAAATTTACAACGTCTTTTATTTAATTTTATTTATTCGCTTTTACAAATATATAAGTAGCTTCGATAAGAGGTTCAATAGCACAGAATATAATTTTTACATAAAGGAGTCGCTTTGATTGTACACTATCAAGTTTATCAGAATCCATTGTTATTAATAAATGCAAGGGTTCAAGAATTTATTGTTATCGCAATGGAAGCGATGACCTTGAGTGCATTTGACGAAAAGAGAGATCGCAGTTTTTCTAATATACAAGAAAACCAAGTCTCCGCTGGACCTGACTTTACGTAAATTTACACTTTACAATGTAATGTTCTATACTAGGAGGGCTAAGCCCTTAAGATAATTTGTTCGCATATGCTATTTAATTAACGCAACTGATTACGAGCTTGCGTTCATAGCATTGTATTGTATTGTATCGTGTAGTGACGCAAAGCCTAGACTGCCGGAGTGCATTCGAGCTTTAAACCGCAAGCATTTGCACAAGTACTATAAGTGCATATAAATGAAACATACTGACACGCCTCAATGATAAATATGTCGTTTCATCCTTGTGCGTGTGTGCGTGTGTGCGTGTGTGGGCGCGCGAAGGCACGAATACGAGCTACAACGAGTAAATGAAAATGAAAATGAAATGAAAATGAAAATGAAAATGAAAATGAAAATGAAAATGAAAATGAAAATGAAGAGTCGAGCGTACTTTTCCAAGAGTTTTTTGTAGCGCGTCGCGTATGATTTCCTGCGTGTGGAAGCGTCCGGGAAAAAGACATCAAAAGAGATCCGTAATCGCTGCGCAATAAGCATCTCCACTTTCTAAAGTGGAGACAGCAACCCTCTTGCCTTTCGAGCGAAAAAGTCTGCTGCGCTCGGCGGATCTGCTAAGCGAGGTAACGCAGGGATCGGTCGAGAAGGTCTGCGAGTGACCGACAGAGCACCGCCACCGGGAACTAGCGCCGCTCCGTTCGGCCGGTAACGACGGCGTCTAAGAAAAGCGCGCGAACGTTCCAAGTCCATTACCCATTACCGATTACCGATTTTCTCGAGTCTCGCCGCTATTCTCGTTCATTGCATAACGCGGGCACACGTGTGTCACGCGTTCATGCCTGATTACAAACGACCCGTTTGTAATCAACCGACGACCGTCCCGACAGCTCGAGCTGCCTTTGTTTTTCTTTCGATCGTCCATCCTTTTCCCTCGTTAGCTCTGGGCATTCGTTACGCTGCTTTCATGCGCTACGTTCGTTTGCCAGACTATTAAGCGGTGTCACCTTCGTTCGGTGTCTTTCACTTAATCGACTACACTTTTGCCTCTAATGAACGGTACTTATGTTCTCAAATATCTTCAGACATGTTTCAATATATCATTCAGATTCAAATGAAATTTAGTCGGCAAGTTGAGAAAAATGTGTTAAAAAACGGAATTTTTCGTTGCATCTAATAAAAGTGATTAAATGTTGCGGCTCGTATTCGATCGTCGTAAATCAAAAAACATTTCACATTCATTTTTAAACGTGCAACTCTTGCAGGAATCAATCGCAGAGAGAGAGATATCGCATACGGCAAATTAGAAATAACTACAAGCAAATGCTAAATACATTCGTCAAGCAAATGCGCTACGTACATTTTTCGTTAGATGCATTCAAAATTACATTTAAAATATATAAATTACGTAAACACCGAAACATAATTTGCTTCACTGATTTTACGAATTACTTGCTAAACAATGCTAAACGTAAATGTGTAGTAAAATGTAAAATTACTCTAAACCGTATGAAATGGAAAAGAGCTCTTTATTGGAAATACAATAAAATTTGAATTTTCCAGTTACGATTAAACATTTTGCGTGTCGCCATAAGCCTTAAAGAATTAGTGTCAACGGTCTTAAAAATAACGATTGGATTCGTTCGATTTTTTAGAATGAAAATCGAATCTCTTATAATTTATGGAAGAATATAACTATTTAAGCTCTTCAAACGGTAGTTTCTATTATTACTACAGAAGTAAGAGGCGCACAAGCAACGTTAAATAAATGAGATACAAGAATCGTGTCAGATCAAGTGTAAATGATAAAAAAAAAACGTATATAAATAAGAGCAACGGACACAAGAAAACGGAACAACTTTCTAGTTACCTGTCAGATTTGTCGATATTGTGCGGTTTATGGACAAATGGCTCAAGAGCTTCTTCGCTGCTGTTCGATAATTGCGACATGCCGGAGAGGCTGGACGATGACATCAGTTGCTTCGAGCGCTTACCCTCCAATTTTCCGACAGTGACGTTTTTCATCTGCGACAACATTTTGCACCTGCAATCATCACCGAGATAAGGGAGAGTTGAGACCTACGGTATTACAGCAGCCAAGCCACTTGCAGCTTTTCTTTGCGTAATTTTTTTCAATTTCCAATATTCAAATACGCATTATTTTCCAATTATCACAAATTTTATTACACGCATTTTTAATAATAAACATTTGATAAATAATGATAAGCGTACGATTGTTGATTTCGAATGATTGCTATTATTATTTAAGTAAGCTATTCTTTTACTTATCGTAATGTATCACGTAATTGATTTTTTTCATGAAATATGTATATGTATATGTATATATATATAACAGTTTAAGAGTAAACGCTTGATTGCCTAAAAGATCTAGCTATTTAAGAATTCAATTTTTGTAACTTTTATAAATATTTTGCTCGCAAGAAGAAAACAAACGTATTTTAACGCGAGTGATACTTCTCGAACGACTCTGCAAAAAATAACGAGTAAGAAACCAAACTGCAAATTGAGGTTATGACACAATTAGTACGCATGTTTATTAACATTTTAAAACGTTCAAAAGAAATCTAAACAAGTTGATCATTGACTTATTATTTAGATTGCCCTTTTTGTCCAATACGAGTACATCAATATATAGCCTTGAATTCATCAGACAATACTTAGATAATCCAACATACATGATTTTGATAATTCCACCTAATGCTCCTGCGTGTGTTATATAATTTATAAACGTAACATTAATGCAGTACCTTGATGCATCCTAAATCAGACGTGTCTCGGACAAATGATTTTTAAGTATTTCAAATATATTTCTTTCAGTAGTTGATTCATTTCTCACTTGTTGGATTGTAATGCCTTCCCTAAAACAATATTTTGTTAAATGTCTAAAAATCTTTTAGAATAATAATTAAAAAAAGGTGTAAATTTATGTCACGTCAACCTAACCTATTTACCAGATAATTTTAAGTCATAAAAATATGAAATGTAATAAAAAACAATAGTAATTTGAGAATCGATGCAAGAAATTAGGTAAAAAATATTTCAATTTGAAGATGTTTACATATTTTTTGGGCGTGTATCAGGTAAATATTCACTTAAACTTTGAAGTTTGGTCAACAGAAATTGCGATGATAAGGATTAAGCATCCATATTTTGTTTTTCTTTTTTTCTTTTTACATCGTGATTGTGTGAGTCCAATAAGGGAACAATCTTTATCAAATCTAATGGCAAATTTTAGACTTATATATACGAACAAACCTTGACATTTGTAAAATGAAATATTTAATTAGTCAGCGAAACGTAGTCTAAAAGGAGTACGAAATTGAGTTTGCTTGTATTACCAATTAAATTTACCAATTAAAAATATAAATAAAGTCTTCGGATAAAAAAATATACAATAAAATGCATGCTATAAAATGAATAATTTACATTTCTAAATTAGGTATTAAATTATCGCTCACCAAACTTTTACGAACGCCTTTTACTAACAAAAAAGGGGTTGACTACTTGCAGTAGTACTAAGTTCCTTTTTTTATGGAAGTGACTCTGTGCAATATCTAGGTCGAAAGTAGGAGCATAAAGAAATTACCTGCACGTGAAACAATACCCTTATTTTCTTGGCAAATCTTACTCCAAATTTGTTGAAAAATAAAAATATAGAGAAAAGGTTTCAAGCGAATGATTGAAAACAATTGAAAGTACATCTTGTACATTGGTCGTATAATGACAAAGCATTGTCAATGATTTTATTCCTGTAATTTGTAGAGGAAATTATTTTTAAATATAAATTTTCTAAATGTAAAAATGAATTTCAAAAATATTCAAGGCCTAAAATATTTTCTTAATCAGAATTAATAATAATCGTGCTTTTGCTGCGCTAATTCTTGAATATTCTTAAAGAGAAAGTTCACACTCCAAAAAATTTCTAGGCACTTCATCTTCATTTTGGCTTGATTCTGATAAATCTTGAAGACTCATTAATTTGCATTGATTGAATACCATAAACTCTTTCATGAAACTATTATCTACGATAATAGTTCTCACAATTTCTTCTTGTCACTTTAAGGTAATATTTATTTTTTTTTTACATCAGAGTTGTGACGCATTAATTTCAGAAAAATATGCCAATTTTGCAGCCAGAAGTGTTGCAGAAAATATTTATTTGTATTTTAAATGAAAAATGAAAGCATCGTATGATCGTAACGAATATTATAAAATAAATATAATGATGATGATGATCATGATGATATTACATAAGATTAAAATGAAAACTTCTTATGTACGAGTGAGCTCTCCAAGAACGAAAAAAATATTCTGCGCAATGATAATATCATTATTGGGAGCTAAAGAGGTTATGACATTCAATTTTTTTCTACTTTTTCGAGGTGACGTGATACCAATCGTGAAATCTGGCTACGTGATTAAGCAATAAAAGAGTGCGCTTCGTAGATGTCCACCCACGTAAAGGTCCGCCGCGTTTCACGACAGCAGTACTGCTTTGCATTTTGCTCCGCACTAGTACGTATCGGACACCAAGGCCGATATACTTCGTATTTTCTTTTTTTATGTTCTCGCGCATTACGTAAATCTACCTCTCAATTCAATATTATTATAGATTAAAAGACCGCAAATACGCAAAACTCTACTTCTATTTGTGGTGTATATTTCGATTGCAGTCACCGCGTCTTTAATGGAATCAAGGCTTTTCTTTTCTTTTTCGATAATTGTCCACAGTTACACGAGGAAAAGCTCTTTACCCCGAGAAAAATTAATATTTTAAATAACATATTAGGTTTGGTATTTTTAAAAACTGGTTTGTATGCGTTATGTATGTAACTATTATTGATTAGTTTCAAGAAGCGTAAAAGAATTCAGTACCTCTAATTATAATGTTTAAAGCATTATTATAAATAATAAAATAAAATAAGAATTTTTATTATAGTTCTAATATGACCACAATAAGAGATTTAAACGTAATAATTAATGATCGTGATGATTGGTATTTTTATGTCATTCATGTGTACTTTTACATGAGACTTTGTTCGTTGAAACCTCAATTATTTTACCAAAATAAAACATTTATCTTGAAATTTTATTTAATGAAAATTAACTTTAGGCTCCATACATTTTTTATTCGTTATATTCCATGAAAGATTAAAACGATATTTGAAATCCAACCAATTTTAAAATGGTGTAATTTGTTAATACAGACTAGAAATTAAATATTTGAGTGTTGCAAAATATTGAAGTTGGAGTAATCGCTATTGATAGTTTTTAAACAAACTTAATTCACTTAATAATGAAGAAATACTCGAACGAGCATCTTCGGTTAGCTTAGCTGAAATGAAGTACGTGTGAAATCTTGTATAATGTTCAACAAAATGTTCAACAAAAGCACAGTTATTATATTACTACAAACGCCACAATGCCCTAATTTTAGAAAATAAAGTGATGCATTCATTCAAAATAAATTGATGCATAAATGCGAGCGCTGAAAGTCTTAAAAGAAAAAATCTAACGCCATAATAGTATCCCAAGATTAATCGACACTTAGTAATCTATTAATATATCTCCACAGTTAAGGAATTATTTAATTAATGATATAGATATATAATATAGCTTACTAGAAAGTACGAAAAACGTTTTTTGGGTAACTTTTTATCAAGCGCTTAACACTAAGAAAATCGCAACATCAGCATTATGTTTAATAATAAAAAGCTTGTATTCTGTTACCGATGTAATCATACTGGCTGGACCATGAGCATGATTGCAGTGTGACGCTCTTAAATAAAGTACCAGAAACAATAAAAATAATCAATGGAGGTTACCGAATACAATTTATTAGTAAGATGTTTTAGTGGGAAACTCGTAGGAAAATGGTAAAAGTTTCAACTGCTCGTTTTAAAGAGTTGGCTCCGAAATATCTATTCTGTCGGCTAGAAATGGTCGAGAAGTTGCCTATCTAATCAACAGACTATAATTCAATTGAAAAGATATTCAAAGAGTTCAATGTAACGAATCGCTAAGTAATCAAAGACTTTATTGAAAATTTAAGCGATCAGCTAACAAAAGTCCGTGGTGGCGTGAATATAGGAATGAATCAATCGTAAATTCCGCTTTTCAGATAAACAATTTGGTTTCTTAACAAAAATTTCATCGCATATTTGTCTCGCCTATTCGTTAGAAGAATTTTGGATAAAATTCTGTTACGTAGAGAGGACACAGTTATCGGAAAATCGTTTTAAATTTTTGCAAACGTATGTTTCGTTTTCATTTGAGATTCGAATTTAATGGGAAATGACAGGGGGTTAGCTTTCTTTTTTCATTTTTTTCAACGCATTATTATTTACGTACACGTCATGTACTTAGAAAATCTGATGTTAAGTCAACGTCATCGATGTGTCTACGCTATCGTGTTCGAACATGCACATAACATCAAGTAGAAATGTAAATCTTGGCTAATGTCGGTAACATTGATACAGGTTAAAGGGTTGGTAAGCAACTCGTACCGTTTATATTAATCGTTATCCAAAAGAATGAAAATTCTGACGTAACGAATGGCATTAATTGGTATAACTTATATCGTTGGAACACATTTATTTATCAAAAAATTTCATCAAAAAGTAATAAATTGAAGGTTACTGTATCTCTTATTTGATCTAGGCTCAGCTCGTGCACTTTCTGCAATTCACGTTCTTGTTTACACTTTTACCGATGCAATAAAAGTATTGAAATGCATTAAAATCGTAACGATTTGAAAACATTATTAAAATCTGTGTTACATATCCTTATAAAAAGTCGACCCGAATTCATTACAACAATTATATTAAAATTTAATCACAACGCGGTCTTTTCTCGATATGGATTTTAATATTTTTTGTAAAATAATTGTATTACGAATATCACGATGTACTTTACTATAATATAAAAAGAAGATGAAACTGAAAGGAATAATTGTGATTGAAAATCAGTGCTGTGGGCTTAAATTGATTGAAATATAAAATCCGAGAGTACACTTTTGAAAGCGGATGGTCTTAATGTTCGTGTCTAAAGAGGATAGTAGCCAGCGTTTATTTCTTCTCTTTTCAACAAAAAGGCACTTGATAAGACCGGGACCATCCGACCATGGAACTCAAACACGGTCGGCCAAGTTGGAGATCGAAGGGCCTCTCGTGGCTCTCGTTGCTTGTGCTCGAGGCAAAAGGCACGGCCCTAAGCTCCGAGACGAGTCTAATTCCTCGTCTTCTCGTAAACATAATAATAATCACGCGACAGAGTCATTATAGCTTCCTTCTCGCGAGGAGGAGCAAGGAGCAAGGAGCAAGGAGCAAGGAGCAAGGAGCAAGGAGCAAGGAGCATTGAGGAAAGAGCAAGAAAGCGCGAGGCGCTACGAGCAGGAATCTTTTGTGGAAATTACGACCGATCGATATGTGCAGTGAGAGGGTTGCGTGTTTACGATTTTTCTCTTTCTCTTTTCTTTTTATTCCTGGCTTTCTGTCTTATCTTAATCGTAAGGCGGATAACCTTACTTACGAACGACACAACTTAAGGGAGAAAAAAAAAAAAAAAAAAAAAAAAAAAAAAAAAAAAAAAAAAAAAAACATAATAGGCGGATCAAGCTTTATTTAAATAACGTTAAAATTTGCGAGTGGAAATTCTTTTTAAATACAAAATTAGATACTCGTAGTCATAAAACATTAATTCGCCATACGGATTAATTCGAGGTACGATAATTAATTAAGTCTTCCATGCCAAGAAAAACTTGTAGATTAGGCTTGTTTCTTTGCTTCAATTTCGGTTAATTCGAGTTAAGTCAAGTTAAGCAACAGAGCGTTCTTTCGGCAGCTTACTAATAATATTTCTTACACAACTAAATGCGTGTTTCTTTCCGTGTATTTCCATATTCCATAATACAACATTCGTTCTCTATTCACTTTTCGAACATTAAAAAAAAGAAAAAACCTAACGAACACATTACATTATTTATCAATAGCAATGTTTATATATCTTTATGTTATTATTCTTCACATATTGCAGATGTAATGGTATAAAAATTTATTCTTTTTTAGTTCCTTCGCATAAGAAGTATTTCCAGAAGAACTTTTCCATTTTAGAGAAAAGAAACATTATAATCTTCTTAATAATGATATAATTGATTGTTTAATTTACGTACCGAGTTTCAAACAAAATAACGTGCCTTTAGTTCACTCGTATATTACATTTTTCATGAGTTTGGGCTTTTATTCCAGCATGTAGGTGCATGTAGGTGCATGTAGGTGCAGTATAGGCATTGAATAAAAGAAATGGAAATTGTTTCAACAATGACATTGAATTCATTTGTACTACTTCTAGCGAAGTCAATTTTTCTAAAAACGCAAAGTAATGTTTTCAATGAGATTATATTTAAAGAAAATGTATTTCAATTTGTTTTGTACCGTAGCTTTTAATATTATAAATTACGATACAATTAAATGTATAAATGTTACGTAAAACAACAATACCCGCATGCAAAGCACTTTGGTTATTGCACTGATAATATAGTTTATGACAATTTTTTATAATCGTTGAATTTACCCTTATACAGACTGAACACATTTATTTAAATTCCACAAAAAAGTACACGTACGGTGACTGATTAAGACTAATTGAGACCATTTGTAAATGGATCAGCGATAATCCGTGTTTTGTGAAAAAAATTGCATCGAGTGAAACGTTGGCTGCAACGATTAATCATAGAAATAACGTAAAGTAAATAAGCGGACGATAAATAGAAAAATCGTAGGGCCGATTCCAATTTCAGCGTCGAAGCTGAATAAATGCTTTGATCGTGCAACGATTTAATAAGTACGCGTAAAACTTTTCGCAAAGGTACTTAATCGCTACTGGTTCCATCGCACGAGCATCAACTGCATTAGAGAGTTATGTACGAAACGTGCTCGGTTAGATAATAATAAAAACTGCTGCTTAGAAAAATGTTCGGGGATAGTGTTCCTCGGCTGAGCAGCAACCCAAGCTCGGAGCAATCGATTTTTAGCGTATAGCACGATATGTACCTAATGTGCCTCGCGACAATAACTTGCTCCTTCGCTATAGTTGGCGGTGCCTACGGTAGACCGTTACCTCTTGGTGATCGACGCAATACGATTCTCTCCTCGAGAGCTTCCGGAAATATCCGACCGCATGCGACTCGCGATCCGCAACCGCAAATTGGTGCACCAGCCAAACAAGCCTCATGGCCAATTGCTTACGTCGCAATGAGCCACTGAACCGTAGTTACATTACGCACTGGCGCGCGTACTGTACTGACTGACGGCTCTCGCGCGAAACACGCAGCGCAACATCGGCCGTAATTGCGCGCACTCGCGCCTGCCAAATGAATAAGACGGAGCGCTTCCGTGAATGCTAATCGATCTCAGGAAGCGTCGGCATGCGTCGGCAACGTAATACGGCGAGTCGGAGCTGCCGCACGATCCTTCTGCGGCAGACTTGCCGGCCTCAATGAAGATGATCTATGAATTGGAATATTAAATAGGACGCGCTCCACATCGCCGTAAGTAAGAAGTAAGAGACGCTTCGACCGCGCCGGACGCCTCTGGCACCCCTCTGGCATCCCTCTGGCATCCCTTCGGGTGCGCCAATCGAATCTCTCTAGCGAATGAAAAAGTGCAGGCCGCTCGCCAACTTTTCCGCTTGGCGACTTGCGGCTCATTTCAGCTTCCTGCCAAAATCCAAGCGTCCGCGCTCGCAGTCGAAAGCAACCTCAAAGCGTCGAGGTGGCCCTCGGCAGAACCCGCCACCCATCAAGCCCCCAAAATTCGCCGTCGACGGGTCGCGGCTAGCCGACCGCGAGAGAGTCGCGAGGTGCGCGAGAGCCGAGGACACCGAGGAGAAGATGCGCGATGCCGTGCTGACGCGCAGGACCAGCCGGAGAGATGGAGAGCCTACGGAAGCAGGAGCGCAGGACGACGAACCGCGAACAGAAGCGGCTCCGTCGGTGGCCTCTCGCGGTTGACGCGGCCCAGGCGCCCTCGAACTGGTCGGGGCTGCTCTCGCTGCCACGCGAGATACACCTCGCGATTTTGAGTCACCTCGGGCCCCGCGACCTCCACGCCGTGCGCCGCGTGTCCACGTACTTCGAGACGGTCGCGAGCGACCCGAGCCTCTGGAGGGATTACGAGGTTGGCGATCGGGACACTCTTTATCATCATTCGGCTTAGGCTTATCGCATCGGAATGGTTTTGGTTTTACCCCCCCCCCCCCACCTCCCCCCACCCGCCCCCAAGGAACTAGGCGCTGCTCCACGCGATCCCTTAACGTTCGCCGAGCTTTCGAGTTCGAGCACGAGGGGGGAAGCTTACGCTCGAGAGCTCGTCTTCGTCGCCTATCGCCTTCTTAGTTATCGCGCCAACATCCGCCACCTGTTCCACATATGAGTTTTCCCTTTTTTTTTTTAAAATTTTAAAACTACGGATAACTACGCGATTGAATGGTTAAATGGTTTTCTTGAATAACAGGATGTGCTCCGAGTGTCTATTGAAAGCACCTTTAAGGTTAGAAACGAATGAGATCATTAAGTAGAGGTGTGCACGATCATTTTTAAATCAACCAATGATGCGCGTTACAGAAAACTTAACTGACGTGCTCTCTCTCTCTCTCTCTCTCTCTCTCTCTCTCTCTCTCTCAAATTACACGCAATTACGCGA
This sequence comes from Wiebesia pumilae, assembly GCA_018907045.1. Lineage (NCBI taxonomy): Eukaryota > Metazoa > Arthropoda > Insecta > Hymenoptera > Agaonidae > Wiebesia > Wiebesia pumilae. Next base: position 3,696,771 of record JACCHZ010000107.1, read on the forward strand.
TATAGTAAATAAAGGACATCTTGCACTTGCTATAAATTTCAATTTACAATTATCTCCCCAATAATTACAATCTATTCCTTGCACGCTGTTTTCTCTTTGCTTTCTTTTTTTGTTACTTTTTTTGAACTTTCATTCTCGTTTACATTTATTCATTTGTACTGGCTTTTATTGTTTTGTACCGGTGTCATGTACCGGTAACGGTTCTCAATCTACATCGCTTCTCGAATAACATATTGAAAATAAGGTAAACGTATCGAGCAGCATCTATCTTATTATTACTTGCAGCTACGTAATTATTATTTGCTTCGAGTCTTCTCTAAGCTGAATGCAATTTCGATACGTTTGCTGAAAACTTCATGAATAGGCGGCAACTAACTTTCTGGCCTTTATCTATAAATGTATTAAAATGTAATTTCGAAAGTAAGAATCGTTCGTATTTTCAAATTCTCGTGTCGACGTCATTGATGAAATCGTCAATGTTGATATTCTCTGATATTTCTTCGTTAAGCTTTATGCAAGAAAATTATTTTGTTGAATTACCATCTCGGACCTAATAATATTCGATTTTTCAGAAAGTGAATCTAGCGTATTTACGATCCTTCTAAAATATTGATTATCTAGTAACGCTTTGTTACACGGTGATTTTAAACCAAAGATGTTTTTCCACATTTCTTTTTCATGAACCATTATACATTTCATTACAAGAATATTATAATATTTTTAATCGGGGCATAGCACCCGTAAAGCCCTTTCAATTTCAAATGTGTCTTGCAATTGTAAACGGTCATCGTTTACTACTAATAAATAAATAGATGGACAAATTGGAAATTTGTCTATTTTATCACGTTCTAGATCTCTCATAGGTTTTGTAAATAATAAAATGTAAGATTATTAGAAAAACGTTTTTTGTATATTTGTAATTTTTGTAGGTTTGGAACGATGACATGACTACGTCAGATGTAATCAATGATTTAAAACGGATGCCACTTCTAAAGAAGATACATATAAATAGCAGAGTCGATTCTGATGATATTTTAAGGCAGATCTCATTGTCAAATAAAAAACTGGAACAACTTTACGTATCAAACTGTACAGGTACAGCGACAGTCCGTTCAAATATCGGTATACAATACGTATTCTACATCCTAAATAAGTCATTAGTTGCAAAAATGTCCTATTTTAACATAAAACTTACTTTGAAAATATTTTTTAGCTACAAGTTTCTTTATCATATGCTCATTTATATCAGTGCAAACATTTTTACAAAGCTACTTGCAGATTCTCATATTAATCGTTTTATTCGATACTTAATGGTTAGTTACATTTTGATTCGTGACTCGTCTTTTTCTATCCAAACTTGAAAAATATAGGAACACATACAAATCGGATCGAAGACCACAATATTTCAAATTCTGACTTCTTAAGTATTTTATTTTTTGTCAAATTTTGTATCAAATCTTTGCACATAGTATGCCTACCAATTGACATTTCATTATCTTTTAAATAATGCAGTACATTTAGCTCAAATAGAAAGGATTTATACGTGTGCATCTAAGTATTCGTACAGACTGTGTATAATTATGTATGCCTGCATTAATATTTTTCTGGATATACCAATTTTAAAATGTTACTTTGAGGAATTAACTTTTTAAATTTGTACGTCTTAAAATTTTCTCATTCGGACTTTCGGTACAAAGGCTTACGAGCTTTTCCGTATCTTTATTTTATTTAGTCCTTTAATAGCCATGTACTTTAATTCACATTTCTTCGCTTTTATGAGATCGCTTGAAGAGAATCAATCGAAATACACTATTATAGAATTTATTATTTGAATTCGTGTAGTCGCAATCTGCTGGTTGTAATTATTGATAACACGATTAAAGTTAAATACCGTAAAATACAACGTTTGTTTCAAAATTGTTGAGTGAAAGAAATTGTTGAAATGTTGAAATGTTGAAATGTTCTATTAAATCAATAATAAGTTTACAATAAAAACTGACGCGTTCGATCGGCTTTGCTATCAGATTCGAAAGTGCGAAAAACTGATTACGAAACGATTACATCGGGTAAAGATACTAGATAATATCGTATTAATAATGTCGAGCGATCTTTCGTAGCTGTAAATATTTCAAAAATGCTCTGATGGTCTACATTAGACCGTAGGTGAGGGGAAACTTTACACGAGTATGAGCTGGCCATACTAATTACAGTGATTCGTAAAAGCTCTTCGCGAATCGAGGACATGCCGATATTAACACGATACAATTAATAATTATCCAATTAATAATTCGAGTCGTTAAAAGACGGAGGCAAGCGCAAAAGCGCACAAAAGTACCCTCTCGCTCTTCGCCAACTTTCACCAACTATCACCAACTATCACCGACAGGCTCGACATTCAACCTGTATCTGCGTCCGGCCTACCTGACGCGAATCCTCGAACGGTGTCGTCGGCTGCACACGGTGAGCGTCTTCGGCACCCGCTTCCGCGGCCTCAAGTTCTACCGGCTCCTGGGTAAAGTCGGTGCCCGGTTGCGCGCCGTCTCGGCCACGGCGACGCGTTCCCAGTTCGAGACGTTCGCGCGACACGCGAGCCACATCGCCGAGAAGGATCGGGACCTCATCTGCATCCTGAGCGGCGCCGCGGCCAGGAACAGTTGGGGCCCCATGCAGTACCATGTAACCGAGAGGAAAGGCCAGCCCAACACGATTCTGATCAGCTACTCCATCGACGCGACCAACTTGGCCTGCCTCCAACTGCAGACGTTACCCGCGACAACGAGGACGACCGCATAGCGACGTCCGGCCTCCGCCTTTGACGCGACACTGGCAATATTACTACGTGGCCCGGGACTTCCGGATGCCATCGCCTGATGTCATTTTGTGATGTGACTTTGTTACTGCTATACGTGTTCTCTGACACTGAGATTTCGCTCGGGTCAAGCATTCAAATTTTGACACTGACGCCCGGTGATTTTGTTCGAGTCTTTTTAATGATTGCGTTCGATCATTGCGTGGAGTTAATCCTTGTCTTTTATTTGCAAATTTTCATTGTGAAGTGCGTACTGTGTGCGAAAGTTGTGTTCGACATTTCGTTGATTTTTGTGGATGCAGGCCTCGACCGAGCAACGCTGTGGCTGTTTGGCTTGTAGATCTATAAGATCTATAAGCGCGAAAGAGAGAAAGAGAAAGAGAAAGAGAAAGAGAAAGAGAAAGAGAGAAGTAAAGCCCTAGTAAAGATATCGTCGACTACGGTTAGGAGACGATGGCATTCTATTTAAAAGAAGTTCAATTGTAATTTTAAATTAAATTTTATTCGCTTACTTAGATAACATTAATTTCTTTTACAGCGGTTAACAATCTTATTTCCTCGAACGAATTTTTCACATTTATTTTTCAAATTGTCGAACTTTAAGAAAATGGTACGCGATTTGACAGCCTAAAGACCTTTTAACCACTAGGAAAATTATTTCATCGGTGAATACGGTTCCGAAATTGTTCTAACTTTACGGATAATCACATTTTGATCGATTTTAATGAGATCTTTTAAAGGTCACAGTTAGCTTAGTTATAGGCGAAGCTTTGCTTCGACTTTGATTTATTCGCGATTCAATGTTATTCGACGACTGTCATGTAGACTTCGAGAGAGTCTTGAGTGTAAGGCAAAAGTCGAATCGTTAAACTTCGATGGTCGGACTAAATCTAAATAATTAGCACCATTTTCTTAAAGTTAATAAGCCAATATTTTACATTTATAAATTCTTAATAATTTAATCGAACGTTCACTGGAAATAACATTGCACCGGATTAGTATTATTTGATAAATCAACGTGTGTTATCACTGCCGCGCGAGGATTTAATTAACGTGAAAACAGAATATTCCCACTTATTTGAGCATTATCATTGTTGACATTTATAAACTCAAACTCAAACTCAAACTCAAACTCAAGTGTATTAAATTTGTTTTGCGAGCCACGAAGAAAGTAAATACCGTAAATAATACTCGAAACCTCGGAATCGTTGATTGCACTCATCAAAGCTGTATGTCGTTTATTTTACGAAGAACCGTTCGAGCTCTTTGGACGAATATTTGGACGAATACGCTTTATAAAAATTCCTTTCGTCGCGCGGCATTAAAGACTCTTGAAGGTTTAAATCTCATGCGTTTGACGACCGCCGTGCGAAACATTTAGAATTCAATTTTTATCCCATTACGTTATAATTGAACTTAGGCATGGTAAGACAGAATCGAACGGCCTAAGTAACGGCAGCAGTTGACAAATCGATGTTTTATTTATGCTTCCTGTTAAGTGTACGGAACTTTCAACTCTTTCAACCGAACGCCCGTATTTACTATTTCAATAATTCGATAATTTAAGTTTATGATTATTATAAGGTTCCTTCGTTTATAAATTGTTTGAAAAATTGTACGTTGAAGCGGTATTGCGTGTGCGCGCGTGTATATAATTGCTTGTATCTTTGGAATATGTCAATTATTCGTCGTTAATAATTATTATAAAATATAAAGTGTGGAAAAATTGTTTTGGAAAATACTGTTCCGAATGACCGCCTAATGAAACGCCCTCCTTAAAAATATCATTTCCACCCCCCGTTTATTAAGCTTTGTATTTGAATAACACATAGCTGAGTGTGTTACACCAACCTTCTGTGTTTGCTCCTATTGCCATAAATTATCGAGTACAAGCATGAGCAGTTCAAACGCTTAGACAGAGGGAGAAGAAACACGGGCGAATTCAACAGCTTTCACAGTGACCGACCACGGTGACCGTATCACCTCTTAAAGCCATAAAACACGTAAGCGGGCACTAATAAGATGAGAAAAGCGAACAAACGCGAGCGCGTGCCGACGAAATGTTAAAACCCGCTCGGATCGCTCTCACCTCGCGTACTAATTTCATCGGCACCTTGAAAAAGGAAAAGCCAAGCGTCGGTAGCCTCGTGGTAGTAGCCGCCGACGTGCGATGTAGAAAAATCCAGCGTCGACGACTCGACGAAGGCACGCGCTTGCGTAGGAGGAAGCGAAAGAGCGTGGAAGGACGGAGACTGTGCGGGTATTGACGCGTAACGAGTCTCGCAAGACCCAAGCCAAGTGGCGCAAAAATTAATGGGCCTGTGAAAGGGACGAATTTCAAGAGCCCCATTATATCCTACCTATCCAACCTTTCGATCTGTGAAATTTATCGCTTGAAATCGAGGACTGCTTCTCTCAACCTCTACCAAGCACTTCGCGCTCCGGTCATTTCAATGTCCTCGTGTCTAGCTCACGAGCGACTTACGCTAGCCTCCAATCCAAGTACCTCTTGCTTCTGCTTGCCCTTTTCCAAAGTAATTCATCTCTAATACTTCTAATGTGATAAACTTGCGGACCATCCTACTTTCGACATCCTACTTTGCATTTCTACATTTTAATCTAGAATTCAGGACATTACGTAAGCTCGCTTCCCCGGCAGAATTCATTTTCAATGCCGCCACTTTCACACAAGCTAGGCTTGCATCTAATCACGGGTATCGGTTCGAATTGTACCGTCAATTTGTCGTTGCCCAAAGTTCAATAATTCGCATGAAGTAGCATCTTGGCGGTGGCTGGCATTAACAAAATATGACTTTTTAATGTTTCGCGAAGTCGGTCGTTGTTTATTTGGCGAGCAATCGGACGGATCCGTGGCTGTTACCGAGGATGATAAATTTGGCGCTGAATCAATCGTTGCTAGTGTTCTAAAGTAAAAAATGAAAAGTTGCGGATGCTCGCTTTGGCGATCAGTAGACATTGTTTATGCTTCGTACGAGGTGAATATTTAAAATACCAAGAGATGCCATACGACGCAAAATGCCTCGAACTTCTTCCGAATTACCAATTCAAAGGAGAGTATTTTTAAATATTCGGCCATTGACTCGACGATTGCTTTTATTTTTCTACGTAAGTGACTACGAAAAAGTAAAAAAGAATAATGTAAACAAGTTTTTGCGATACCTATAAGCATTAGCATTCCAATAAACGAAAATAATAAAATCGACATTGTGTAATTTCAATAATGGGGTAAAGTAAAATTAAGTCTAATGTTAATGAGCACCGTTCTACATTCTCAAATGTACCGACACGAAAACAACGACAGATCTTATCGAATCACTTTTCACCCCGAAAATTTGCCAAACTTAAAATTAATTATGGAAGGCCGTCACGAACGGCCGCGAATCCTCGGTCTAAAAAGTATCTCGATACTCCTGCAATCTAGTGCATGAACTGCCCCTACGTCCTTCAAACCTTCGTCGACGATTTTCATATCCTTCCCGTTTTCTACTAGTCGTACACCTGCTGTAAAGCTTGTACATTGAAGGCGATGAGTGCCTTTTCAAGAGCACAAACATAAGTTGGAGGTAAACTCGTCGGCTGGCACAATTCGCGAACGCCTTGCTGAATTTAAATATCTAACAAAAGAGATGAAAATAATTTTTAATAATTTTTGCCGCAACAACTTTTATTACAAGCGTCTTATGTGTAGACGCATGGTTCGTCCTCGTTGCTGAAATCATTTCAGATTATCAGAACACCACTGACAGAAAGAAAACTTCCTTGCCGACAAAGAGAACACGCTCATTCGTTGGTCACGCTAAAAACAATTTTAACCGTTAATAAACTCGAGACATGCTTAAGAAAATACTTTTAGGCGTGATTAATTATATGCTTTAAAATTTCTCGACTTCGCTTCGTGAAGTGAATTTGTCGGTCCGAGGATTAAGTCGTCCTATGCAAATTAAGTTTGCATAGGACGACTATATATACCCATCAAAAAAATGTTTGCAGTAATAGGACAGTGATTCTTCGATAAACGTCGTACATTCCATGATAATTAAATAAATAACTTAAAAGAACAAATTATTCGAGTACATTTCCAAAATGAAAATTTACGCTAAAAAGTTGGACGTAGTAGCAAGTAAATTTATGGAAATATCAAATGTACTAGAAAAACTTCGATGCTTTAAAGTCGGGATTAAATAGTACTCTTTACGTATAAGAATGTTACTGATAAACATTACGCATTGAATACTTCAGAAACTTATTATTTAATTTATTGTAAAATGATAATAATAAATTGACGTAGTGGTGTGTTGATAATTTTTTCCAAAATAGTCAAAAATTTGTATCGTATTTTAATTACTATAGTTTTAAATTTTTATAAGCCTGTCGAGTATTATACGAAAAGGAAATAACGTTACAATTATTTATGTACAATAGCCCGTAGTAGACAGTAACGAAGCTAAGAGCACTTCCCTCAACGTTTACGATATACTAAAGATTACTCGAATCCAGCTATTGTATGTGTATTAAAACATTAATTACATTTTCATAAGATTTCCACTTATGTGGAAGCCTAAGAGGAAAATTAGTATTTTCGTTAATGCAAATTGCTTAACAAATTTGGCGTTTAAATTAAAGCTAAAGAAGTTTGTATTAACGCACAGACACAAAGTTTGATATTTCGAAAATATTGTTTTCAAGACATCTTTTGTACGATAACTTATGCAACGAAAGAATACTCAGAAAATATTTACTATAAATCAAACCCATATTGTAAATAATAGGTAGCAAAACAAGCGACCAGTTTGTAGTTCAGAACTAGTCAACCAAAAAATTTTTACCACATATTTTCCTTAGGTACTTTCAAAATTTTGTTAGTATAAAGTATTTTATAAAAATTATATTTTAATCAATATTTTATATAAATTTTATTTTACATTGTAATAATTTTAATAAAGAACAGAATTTCTTCTAAACACAATGTACGTAAATATATTCAATTTCTTTTGCACTAACTTAAAATTAAATTTTACAGTTCTTCGTTATTTATTTATATATTTAAATTTAACAAATAAAGAGAAATTGATCAGAGAGTTGATGAACGCTTAGGACGATTTTTATTGAAATGATGAGCTCGAATACCCGAGCGTAAGTCGTAGAAATAACGAAGACGGTCTTACTCGATGTAATAAACGTCAATCATTTATTCGAAAGTGCCAAATTTACAATACAAAATTAATAAATAAAATTAATAAAATCCATATTTCAATTGTGAAAAGTAATCTATTTACGCAACGCGTTCGATGCGCTTCGATGCATAGAAGCAAAAATACAATGTAACTATTTATTTATTAGCGTTTGCGCAATAGAAATTCTTTTATTGCGTTAATAATACGGTAAATGTTAACTCGGATCATTCTCCAATAAATTCAAAAATTAACTATTGTATTGCGAATAAGAAAAAATCCATTGTTTCGTGAGCATAAAAATGGAAAATGTGAAAATTTCCGATTCCCCCTTCTTGAAACGCTAAGGTTTTAATTAAAAGTCAATGCAGTCTGAAGCACGCGACAATAGCAAACGTAAGTCGCGACCATTATCTCCTCGTTATTACATAAACTCAAGCTTAACGACTTAAATAGTTAAACTTTCTAAACGATCATCTCCCCGTCGCATATTGATAAATCGGATATGGTTTTGTGAGTCTATTTTCGGTATAATTCGACCGTAATAACCATTTCACATGTAATTTCAAAATGATAAGTCCAACTCTTGGGCAGCATGAGTCTCCTCAAACGCTTCTTTTCTTAGTGCAATGCTTCAAGAACAATAATCCCCATGTTGTAACCACACGCTTTTTACACGTTTGCATACGAAGCACTTTACTTCGTTAGATCACCCCAGCATGGGAAAGTCTGACAATTATATGTTTTATTGCTTATGATCTATTATAATCGAGGCATGTTCTATATTGATTAATTGATTCGTTACGGGCTCCAAGTTTGAAATATACTTTTATTATTCCGGCTAGGTCGAATAAATCGAATAAATCGAATAAATCGAATAAATCGAATAAATCGAATAAATCGAATAAATCGAATAAATCGAATAAATCGAATAAATCGAATAAATCGAATAAATCGAATAAATCGAATAAATGTGATGTGAGAGCCCGAGTGAGAGCTTCCGATGATGATTTAGAAAACGAGATAATCCATATTAGGTTATGAGGGTTACGTTATTAACAAGCACATGCGAACTAAAATTTCCATACTAATGTTATTATGCAATTATTTTTTAGCGTTGTTCAATATTATTGCAATACATTTCCAATCAGATTGAACAATGAAACTTCTAATATTGCTTCGAGATAGACTGAAATGAAACGAACCATTGCAGAACATTTGCAATTCTCTATTAATGTATTTAATTTTTTTCTTATAATAATCCACGTTTCAATTTAATGACATCTCTTGACAGTGCAACATTTATATTCTCTTTTGAGTCGTTTAATTTCAAAAATAAAAATGGTGCACAAATAAAACTTAACGAGTAATTTGAATAAAACGAAAGAAAAAATGTGAGCTCCTTAACGTTTTACCAGTAGTAATCAAACTATATTTTTCAAACGTAATAAATTAACGTCAATATTGAGAATCCTCTATTTAATTAAATCACACTTTCATCTAATAAATTTAGTATAGTAAACGTTGAGTGACCGATAAAAAAAAAAAAAAAAAAAAAAAGTTTCTTTTTGATATCTTAGTACTAATCGCAATCAAAGTTCTGCGTCAATCTTAATAAATACATAGTGTGTTTCATAACGCAGTTTTTCTTTAAATTAATACAGTACAATTGTGAAAACTATGCGACATAAAATAATTATTACTTTTCAGTAAGTAAGAGCCGTGAATTACTTTAACTTTTACTCTTTCACAATTGATATTTTAGCATGACTTTGACTAGTATTCTTTTCTAAATTAAATCCCAATATAAAGAATTGCGATTTATTTGTAATAATTTAGTTTAATCATCGGCTAAGAGCGTGTCTAATTGAGTATTTGTAAACTCAACGAAACCGTGAATGTTACAATTAAACAACGATAAAACAAATTTGACGAATTTAAATACAGGTAATGTAATAAGCTTAGTAATAACACGTAAAAAAATCCAATACTTTGTTTATTTTTTTCATAATAATTATTCTCAAATATATACGATAGAAGTATTTACGATTATTGCTTATCGAAAAATTTCATTTCATTCGGCATTAAATACTTTCTAAAATCGCACCAACATTAATTTCCATACTTGTTGGAAAGAAGTAATACGGCTTTGCACGATTACGAAACGCACCGCGTATAAATAGAATATTTTGTTTCTATCTGAAAACTAGTTCGCGTTAATTCGCATGACCTAGGAAAGTTAGAATGTTATAAAAGACTATATAACAGCTATAATAGCTGTATAACTTTTACCAGTTAATTAATCAAAACTTGAAATGGTTTAAGGTAGAATTACAGTCTATGAAGGATAGAAATATTTAAAGCGAATTATTGTGATAATGCACGAGTAAAAGCAGTTAGCGACAGATAGCCGATCGCATAAATTTATCGGGCTAATCCCTATTCCTTACGCGATAAAAGACTCTACTGCAATGTGCGGTAAAAGCAGTAGCTCGGGTGAAAAACCAAGCCTACGTCATCTGCTCGACGATTTCGTTTTGGAATGCATAACGCACACAACCCACAAAGTAACAAAAAATTGAATAACGCACGACAGTTCGCTCGTAAAGTCGGAAAGTCATAAAGTCGGAAAGTCGAAAGGTCGGAGAGGAAGAAAATGAGCTTTCGAGGGGCGAAATAACGTCTCGTCGCCGTTAGCCGTTCTTTTTCGCAGCTAATTAAAGCAAGGTAACGAAGTAAAGGGCCACGCGCAATTAAGCCAATCCTGGGCTCTCTTATCACTAGGCAATGATCGCCCTCACGCGAAACCGCCAAGTCCAGTGATAAAGCCAGTCGACGTGGTGATCACGAACGGCTTTGGTAGAACGCGACCGCGACTGATAATCAACGCCGTTAAGCTCCGCTCCAATGCCGGCGAATCTCGTGCGCGATCCGCGAGCAGATTTCCTCCTGGGCGAATCCTTTATCGAGTTCGTCTCACCTGCTCCTTCGAGCGAGATATAGTCTAATTGCGTTTGTTAAGTGGCGTTAATCGTACGTTTCGGATTTTGCTCAAAAACTAACCGATTTTGCCAAGAGAAAGTAGCGAGTCCTTGAGGTTCGAAAGCTGAGAAGATAGCGATCATTCACCAGCGAACTCCATTGGCGATTTTTTCATCGCGATTAATCTTACTTCTAGCGTTAAGCGAGAGGAAAACTTCACTAATGTGGGCAAAAGGACGGGAATGAAGAGCACAATTACGAAACTTTGAGTTTGCTCGGTCAAGAATTTTGGAGCAAGCGTGTGTAAATGCTCGGTGCTCCTACATTATCAAGATAAGCCTTGATAAACCTTGATAATGTACAATTGCAGGCACGAATAGTGCCACGGTAGTTGGCAATTGGAAGAAGTAGTCGAGTCGTTGCGATGTTATGAGTTATGTTGAAGTAACGTTCTTTAAAAGTAACGATAATGTGCTCCGATGGATCGGAAAGCGTCAGCAGTGCCAGACCGACAAAGATTCACCACGCATCGCCAGAGTAAATCGAACGAGCGGCTCGAGAGAGAGCGAGAGAGAGCGAGAGAGAGAGCGAGAGAGAGAGAGAGAGAGAGAGAGCGAGAGAGAGAGAGCGAGAGAGAGGGAGAGAGGCTTTGCGATCGCGGTGGTGCGCGCACTCTCTCCCGTTCTCTTCTTCCGGCCGCGTTGCAACACGGAGATCCCGGGCGCTCTCGAGGAACTCCGCCCACGGTGCAGCGCGTCTAAAATGAAAACGGGGGGCCACGCAACCGCGGCGCTCACGAAAGCGAGCGGAAACAATGACCGCGACACGCGAGATACTTGCACCCACCCACCCACGTCTCTGTGTAGGTAAGCTATTTATTTGCATGCCCGGAGGATGGGAGTTAGGGTACGCCCTCGATGGGAATCCGCATTATCGTCTATTGTCAGCGTCGTTTGCTTCGTCGGTTTCGCGCTCTGTGTCACTTTTATCGGACGTATCGGTATACGTCATGTAGGTGAACGGAAGTAAACCAAAGGCAAGAGAATCGAGAGGACGATATTCCATCCGACCGTCGTCCAATTACATTTCCAGGTTCAGCTGATCCTCTCCTTAATTATAAGCGGAGCAAATAAAGCATCAATTATACGCCAGGGCAATCCTCATCTCAAGCAAGTTTTATAATATAATAAGATTCGTCGGTATTCCTTGTAATGAAAACGAACGAGGTCCGATAAATCCGATAAATTTCAAAGTGCTATTGGTCTAACGATTTAGGATTTTGCACAATGATGTATAATTACATTTTCTTTTCTGTTTTCTTGACATGTACACCGTAGCATTTGTTTTATAAGAAGTAAGGCATCGGCACACAAGAGTCGCATTCAGGAGTTACGTGGTAATCAGCATTATTACGCACACTAAAAACCCGCGAATTAAAATAGCACGTATTATTAGCGTATCAAAAGAACATTCAGCGATACCCGCGATAATTATTCCATCATTTTCATTTGATTATACGTAGAGTTACCGATGCATGCCGATTAAATATTAACGCTGCTATTAAGCACGTGCGTAGCAAACACCTACCACTGACCATCAATCTCTAATACTCTGAACATTTTATATTAACAATATTAATAATATTTTCAGTGAGAGACCCAAGCGACACTCTCGACATAATTGGAGAATATTATTGAAAAATAGCCAGAGTGAGAGTGAGTCGAGCAGCGACGCAATAAGCTACAGCGAGGCTTCTTCAAATCGCCCGTTTCAATGCCTACAATTAATGTCTTACAATGTCTCGCGTATTCGGGTTATCCATTGCTGGGAGCAATGTTTGTAACAACGTAAACGCGAGAACCGAGAGGCGAGAAGCGATAATACCATCGGGGTAACGGGGCTCTTAAACGCCAGCCGAGATAAATGCTCGCATCTCGTTGCCCGAATTTAGCGAATTTAGCATCTCTCACGTGCCTGCAGGACTTCCGCGATATCCGTCGTCGGCGGAGGTGGAGAAGCAGCGATGAAGGTTTTTGCCTTCGCCAGAGGCGCGGAGCCGCAAAAAGCATCTGCGTTGGCATTTACAGGCGTCGACCGAATCGATTGCTCGCGCGTAAGGCGCCGTAAATCGTGACCGTTGACTTACGCGCACGCGAGACCGACGTTTACGTGCACAAGACCGGGGACATTTGTGCTTACGTTTTTTGTTTACTTTTCGACCGATTTCGCATTCAATTTTCAACGCTAAGAATAAGTATTTCTTTAGCATTTTCCTCGCGGCTACGTGGCACTCTAAATTTAAAAGTACGGTACACCAAAGTACCGAGCCCAATTATTCTTACCGAACAATCGTGCCCTGCATACGGAACTCTCCCCACAATCGTAATACAAGAATACCAAGTTCGATTGTCGAATCAATTTATAACTCTAGTAATAACGTTAAAGAAAATAATCTCCGAGAAGTTCATAAAAATTAAATACGACTTTTAAGTATTAATGAAGCTTTTTACATTTCATTGGTTGGAGAAAAATACAAAATACAAAATACAAAATACATCCTTCATCTCTTTCGTCTTTTTATTTCATAATTTTCTCGCTTACTTCACACGGATCAAGGGCTAATATACCGATATTTCAGATGATTTACAGATATGCGTAATATTATTAACTACGATAAAATGAATTTATATTATAAATTTAACGACTCGTCTTTTAGAAAATAAATCATTTATCGATTCTAATAGGATATTAGATTAAAGCTGCATCAATTGCTTCAAGAACATACGTTCTTTATCAACAACTGATTCGGCATTTTAATTAATGAAATGCACTTGACTCATTGTTCGTTTCAAAACTATGAAAACATTGAATTAAATTGGAAAATACCAATTGATTAATGATATCTTCGAAGCACATATGTCTTGGAAATAAGAATTACTTTTGAAAATCTTTTATTGAATATTTATTACAATGAGAGCTATTTATACAAAACATTCCCATTTTCATGGGAATGTTTCCCATTTTCAAAACGCGCGCGAGAGAGACAGAGAGACAGAGGGAGAGAGGGAGAGAGGGAGAGAGAGAGAGAGAGAGAGAGAGACGCAATTATTGACCTGAAAATGAGATTGGAATAAATTATTTAAATTAATAAAACATAAATCACTACGATTAACAATCTTAGTTTCAAGATTTACACTTACAACTATCGCGTCATTGAAATACGAAACCCCTGGAGGCTAAACAAGAATATAATTAATAAAAGTCATAAACATAAATCTAATTACATGCTTAGTAATTCGTTATCATTCGAAGAAATGGAAAAATCAATCGCTTGATCGATATCTCGAAGAAATATAAATTATATGTTATTTTAACTTTTAATTACTTTTTAGCGTCATTAATTTTTTGTTTGTTCGAAGCTACATTTTTAGCTAGCGATTTCTATTAAAAATATAATGAAGTATAACGACGAACAATGACGTATCGTAGTTATGACTTAGTGAAAAACACTTTTCAATTAAACGAAAATTCAAGGCAGACATTGGGCATTGAAATATTCCTCGGAGTTACTTGGTAATCTTCGCGCGATTAACATTATACCTTCCGTTCAATTATTCTTTGCGCAGCTGGATTTTCATTTTGTTCAGCGGTGACTTGCATTCCTGAAAGAATTTGCTCGGAAGCAACACAGAGAAAAGAAAGAAGCAACGAGGGAATTTCTTAAATGAAAAAATCGAGTTTCCAGTATCCGCTCCTCGTGCTCTCGGGACGATAAATTCGTCGTTCTCCGATGTCGGCTTTTGATGAAGCAGTGGCTTGTCCGTCAGCAACGATGTCCATAATCGCGGACATTATGCAACTCCATCGATGCGGCGCAGCTTTTGGCACGAACGCCTCCGAGGGCTCAGGACCTTGGGCCGCTTATCCGAGGAAATGTCCTTTCGTTCGCGAACAACAGGTCTTTTTCCTTCGTCTTGCTCTTTCTTGCCTTAAGCGACTCTTTATTCCGCCCATTGTCGGACAATTTGTCAACGCGCTTGCATGCGATAGTACAGGCCTTATGCGCGAGGTTCGCGATGATCGCGTGACGCTGCGCGCGGACTTCTAACTTCCGCTTTGACGCTAATCGATTTTAAGCGCGAATCATCTCTCCTCGTGCACGCCAGAACGAAAGGAATTCACCTGGATTCTTGGCTAAACACGAGCGAAGTAAACCGGATCAGGCTTAAGTGTGCCCAGATCTGCTCACACCGACGACTCGTCGGTTACCAAAATGCGCGCAAACCCCTTCGTTACCGAACTATTAATTGCTTTCATTGACCCTCGAAGACTCTCTGGAGCGCCTACAGTCAGTCACTGCCTTTATGTAAATTTACTCTACGTATAAGGCATGGACTGATTGTACTGCATGTGAACGATTGCTGCATTACGTTCAGTCTGGGTTACGTTCAGTCGAGGAATTAAAATAGCTCTAGCGCAATTAATTCCATTATCAATCAGTCCCACTATAAAGTGATCGCTTTTTGACGCAAATCGGTACATTAATCAACGTCGTTGATTACTGGCCATTGCAACACAGACATATTGCAGGTATAATTTAGCGTTTTAGAAATATTTTTCAAAATTTATCGATGCTGTTTGTATTATGAAATGTTTGGGTGCCGTATGTAACATTTCATGCTGCATATTTTCGCACACATGTAATATATTTAACATTAGGATTCGGATGCGTATCGGATTAAGGGTTCGAATCGTGGTTGTTTCGTCAAAATGTAATTTTTCTACAACATCTATGATCCGCCGGAAAAAGTGTAGCACAAGAAAGTTAATTATTTCGCTAAACACGTCAGACTTAAATTTATTGTAAATTTGTTAAGAAGGAAGGAACATTTTGCAACGCAACGAGCAACACCAATTTCTTTTCGTAGAACTATCGTTAACGTTATATAAGCACTAATTGGCGAATAAATGTGAGAGAGAGCGAGAGAGAGAGAGAGAGAGAGTAAGAGAATTTGAGAAAAAGTAAAATTGAAATAAGTACTTTAATTTTTAATAAATATTGTATAAACTATATATTAGTTGTTGATGACTCGATGCCGATAATAGCATTTTCGTCTCGCGTATAAAATCAATACTGGTGTGATCAATTATCGATAATAATCGATTTTAAAATTGATCTGAAAATAGCCGATGGCTGATGACCCAGTTTTCATCTTGGGATACATTTCAGCTGAATTCAGCGAAGCTTAAGGTGCTAGCGATTGACTTTTTAAATAGTTTTGATTCGTCCAAATTCAATGTACCCAAACCGTTGATAAGACCTGTCGTGTAATTACTTACTTCTTTTACTATTGTAGAATTACTATTCGAGAAAGCACTTTTCAACGACATACAAGGGTATTTGACCACGAAAAAGGTATTAAAATATTAATAATGAATAATACCGATTACAGAGGAAATGTTTGTTCAGATTTTTAAAGTATTTAAACTGGAAGAGAAAACAATGCTTACATTAAGAAGTGCAGCAAAATAAAGCTAAAAGAGGTAAAAGTTTATGATCTTAGCATTCGATTTGGTATTTAGATAATACCAAGGTATTAAAAGAGGTTTAAGCGTTACTTATGATTGCATCGAATAGCGCTCGATACTTACATGCCTAAATGCTTATCACATTTTGGCAAGAAACTTTCTCGTGCAAAGTTTCAGTGGCATAAATTATTATAATGTTCCGTAGTTCGTACTTGTGAAAGAAGTTGACGACGAATACTTCTTTACTTTATACCCTGTGCATGTACGATTAATAAAACGTATTAATACACCTGCACTGCTTCGTTGCAACCCAGTGATGTGAATGGAAAAAATAGTCGAACCAGAACGATTATTCTGAGGCTTTGATCTTGTAATATTTAGAGTAGAAAAAACGTTTTCTACTCTAAAGGACACAAAAGTAAAAGACGAGTAAGAGACGATAATGTGCCATCTGACCTTTATTTTTTGTGAAGATGGTAGGATAATGTAATCGAAATATTTCAAAAAGTTTAATGTTCCAAATTATTAAGAATTTCACAATACAATATGACGATAAAAAGTTTAACTTATCAGTAATATTTTAACGCGAGGAGCATTTTATTCTGATAGTTGTAGGTGAGAAACTGTTCGAGAGTCTAAACTAATTTTATTGCGATAACGATAATTATGTATTTTAAATATTTAATATTATTCTAAATGGTGAATAAACATCGCCCACTCATTGCTACAGATCTGGTTTGGCAGTTTGTTAAGATCAGGCATGAATAAAACGATTCGATGATTGAAACAAGGTACGGTAACTTTTATTTACTTTCTAAATTATTTTCTATTATGACATGTTTTCGAATATTTTTTCTCTCTGTTACACCTTTGTAATTTGTATTATAACGAGTAATCGTTATAAATTCTATTATTTATAATAAAATTTGTTGTAATGTTATAAGAATATCGAATGCGATACCTTAAAGACTGTATTCTTGTTAAATCGTACAAAAAAAAAAAAAAAAAAAAAAAAAAAAAAAAAAAATATATATATATATATATATATATATATATATATATATATATATAATCTAAAATCATGTACGATAAGAGATGCTTTGTGTATATTAATTGAAAGTGAATCGATAAGATTACGTCACGACGTTCTCGCGATGTACCCCGCGAATTACAATTCAAAGGTCAAACTGAAATTCGATATGAATTGTTATCCATTCTTCCGAATAACTGATAAACTCAGATATAGAAGTGAATTTATTGGAAAACGAGTGTGATATGTATTTCCTTCATTTGATTTTGAATTCCTGATAATCATGAACGTGGCAATAAAAACTTTATAAGCAGTATTTTAAAATTCGTCTTGTTGATTTTGATTCATTTTCTGCTTCACACGTTCACGACAATCTTTCATTCAACTAGTTTATAAAAACTCATTTAATTTAGACGCTGATATTAGCCACATTATCCAAATGCACCATTATACATACATAAATGTATATAAGCTCTGTAAAAATATCTGTAAATTATAAATTAACGTTAAAATGAAAATATTTAACTCCTAAAACCATCGTATCTATAAGTATTCATAGATTATTGATTAACCGAAATGAAAGATTGCGTTTCATCAGCGTGATCTCTGAAGAAAATTAAGCTTTTCGTACTATCGATCATAATACTTTATAATTTTCAAATATCTCTGAAAATTTCAGATATTGTGCCTCGAAGAGAATCGAATTATGACAACAAATTTTGTTTAGTCTCATAAGAACTTTTTTATATTTCTATGATTTCTGTTTTTTAAACAGTTTCTTAAGCTTAACGAGCAAACTCAAACTAAGCCAAAAAAAATATATCTAAAACTAAAAACATATTGCAATAATATATATATATATATATATATATATATATATATATATATATATATATATATATATAAAATTATATTTATAAGACACGTGTAATGCGAAATTTTAGCTATAAATTTTGTAATGGAATAATGGAAAAATAAAATACGAATATCTTAATTTTTAATTCTTCTTTATGTTAAAACACTTTTTTCACTTGCTATTAGTATTTTTAACATAATTGCTAGATTATCGACAAATATAATTCAAATGCTCTGGTTTTATCGTATTAAAATTGTTGTTCTACATGTAGTAAACTAAAAGAGTTTAGTAATTACTCGAGTAACATTTATCAAAGACTTTTATGGTATTAATTGTCAGAAAAAGTTTCTTCTGGAGACTATAAGTTAAAGTATTCCTCGCTTTATCATTTATTCTGATTTTACATCGAAGAGACGAGCATCGCGGTCGAAGTAACGCAATAAAGGTTATAAAAGAAGCTACATAATAAACAGGGAATAGTCGATGAACATTATTTATACATTGGCATGTAAACGCACGAGTATAAAACTCTTTATATTAAAAAAAAGTTTCTCTACGTCACATTTTACATACTCTAATCTAATTTTATATTATGCACAAATATATGAAAAATATTGTCAAAAAGACATTGTCAAAATTGCACAAAGTAAATTAAGATTGACTTTGAGGTGTAATGGCAAATACAAATAATGAATTAAAACTTTTCATTTTAAACAGCACAACAATGTTTTCATAAGAAGACCAAAAGGGTCAAAAAATGAAGTATCGCTGTATCGCAAAAAAATGCAATTCTGCATATTGTTGTACCATTTGTGTAAAGTGATCAAAGCCTCGGTGAAGGAGTACAAAAAATCCGCGATCCGACTAAGCTCGAACTAACAGTCATTTATAAGACGCAAAATAATTCAGTCTTTTATAATAATGATCTTTGCGCATCTTCATTGATTGAAATATTTTATCAAAGTTTACCTTGACAATTATTTATACAGAATGAACAGGTGGAATCGGTAAGATTTTGGTCTAAACGGCACATTCTATTCGTATTCTATTTGCCAAGCTTTCGACAACAAAAATTATTTATTTTAATAATTTTGAAACAGCAGGAAGAGTACAGTTTGAAAAATACTGTGGTTTCCTACGGCAATTAACAAGACCAAGGCATTACTGCAAGTAAATGTCCAAGGCAAAAAGTACATTTGTACAAGAGCTGGGATACGGAATATTTCTCTTTCCAGCGCGAACTTTCTCTATTTTTTTAGCAGTGCAATAGCCTTTTTAGGAGCGCTAGGCCACAGCTACGATCCTCGCGAAAAAATTTCTCCGTTTTCTCGCAAATGATAAAATGAGAAATAAAAAAGCAATATAGTCCTTTTAAGATTCATGCTCTCTATGTCCCGTCCAGATATCCTACGAGCCGTTACGTTTTACGGGCTCAAATTCGAGTTCGAATTAACGTTAAACTTACAGTTTGACTCGAGACTCGTTTCGAAGGGCACGAAGGACTAAGCTTTGCATCGGAGTATCTAGAATATTCCAACGCTGGTTATCGAAGGAAGAACGTTATACGTTTGAAAATTTACAGCTGAGGGTAATGTAGAAGAAGAAGTAGAGAAAAATGATGACGACTTACGACAACTTTGATTTTGATTGTCTTCGAAGGTGGGCCCCGCATACCTGCTTATGGGAACTGGCGAGTGGCCTTAGCTCAATCTTCGACGACGTCATGTCGAACGCAATTATCCGAATTCATTGTTACCCCAAGCAATGGAAATGATGGGACGCGCGCCGGCGTTCGGCAAAGTCGTTCCGCACCGCGACGATCGAGGAAGTTTATCGAATTCAGTTGACCGGGACCCGAGCAGCGCGGCGATTCTAATACTGAAATGCCGAGCCTCGGGGACGTTCCGTATTTAACGCGTTTAACGTTCCACGGGGGCCTTTTCACAGGCAACCTGACTAGCCGGGCGCGTTGCTCGAGAACAAGTGCGGCCGACTCGCGGCCTCGGAGACGCGTCTCCTTTTACCCTGTGAAGTGTCGCGCGGGGGATGCGTTCGACCGCGGCCGTAAACTTGACGGAAATAATGACGCGCTTGCGAGTTATTCATGGACGGACGGCCGCGATCGGAGCTTTTACTTTAGTCTTGAGCGCTTGCGCTTGCGCTCGCACCAACAATACTCGCTTCTCACGAGTCCCTGAGACAAGTCCTCAATTGATCGACCGACCACCTCTCGTCTGAATTTCTGAACGAAGTTGAGACTATTGAAAAAACTGCAGAGCTTTGTGATTACGGGGACAGGTGGTTTTGGCTTATTGGATTATTATTCATTTACGAGGCGGTTGCGTATTATTCATGCTACGCGGAAGCATGCGTGCTCTTATCGTATTCGTGGGGGGTAGCCTTTTAAATTTAAAAATTAATGGAATAATAATATCAATATCGAGCTTTGTTCGTGTCATCGAGTGAACTTATGCGTAGAGTACTTGTTTCACAATTTTAAATTAGATCATTTAAATTATTATTTAATTAAATTTACTTATCGACGTGTACAGATATTTATCTATTATTGTTAAATCGTGTATTTTAATACAACCAATCAATCGCCCATTTTGACAATGATACAAGCGAATGACCAAGCTTTTTGAAGGATTACCGAATGGTAATCCTAATAAGCTTATGATAAATATACGTATTAGCAGTTCGGAGTTGCATTGTAGGAGTAAATATACAGGAGTAAAATTTGAAAGCTCAAAAAATAATCATCGCACGCGTTAAATATTTTAAAGCTTCCACTTTAAAATACCCCATCTCTTGTTGGAATTGATGAGTATTGGTCGGTCGTTTTTCGATTATCGTGAATATTTTCAATTTAAGTTAGAGTAACATTGTTCGTTATGCGAATGCAAACGCGTTTACGGTGAGTAAATATGTATTGTTAATCCACTATCACTTTTTTTCTCTAAAATTCACGTAATATTATTTTTACACGGTCCGAAAATGGTTTATGTGAAAATTGTTATCAACGACGAAATGACAGAAAAATAACAGTAAACGTTTGGTAAAAACTTATCGACAAGATAATTATGGAGGCTCATTTCTACGCAATAAAAAAGATTTTTGCTTCTAAATTTTAAATAAAAGAAGAACTTTGGAAGATAGATGATGAAAAAAAAAGTCGTAATTTCATGAGAGGTTTGATTGAGTTCTTTGTGGTCATTGCAAGGAATTGTTCTTATTTTTAATACGACTATTCCTTTGCATCCAAAATAAATCGAAGAACAATTTACCATGAAAAAGCACAGACTACGAATAGATCATTTTTACAATATTTACCTTTGCATTCAAGGCAACAATAAAAGCAAAAATGAGGTCGTCGTGACAACGTCCTCCCTTCCACCCTCTTCTAATGCTAAGTGTATTAACGTTTTCCGTGTAGCACGGGTCTCGAGTCAAACGAGAAACAGACAATGTCATAGGAGCACCACCCTCTTTATAATCTTAATAATAGAACATAAAGCTTGTAAGTTAATGTCCTAAAAGTTATGGATATTATTTTTGAGGTTTCAAAAGTTCAAAGCCAACGATTTTTACGTCGCACGCAAATTGATGCTTAATAATAGTTTTAGAAAATGAATGAATTATGATTATGAACCAAACGTGTCGCTGCCATTTTAAAATGTTTCATATTAATTATCTCGTTTTTAACTAAAGCTACGTATACCTTTGTTATATTTTCTTTTTTTTTTAAGCGAATAGTTATTGACAATTAATTAATTTATCCTAGTTAATTTCTAATTAGTTAGTAGGTGTACATCCTAACAACGCTAATATTTTTTAAAATTTTATATTTAACATTTATTTTATTGCAAATATCAAATTCGTTTTATACAAGAATCCGTTTAATTGGTGCATTATTTATCTTTTATCAATTGAAGCCATCATATAGTACACATTATATTAAGAAAAATACTAATTCTTATAATTTTTAAGTGCATTAGGCTCTCGCCTTTGAAATTATTGCACAATTAGATATAAAATATTTTTTATACCATTTTCATTTTATATGAGATTATTCAAGCAGAATTTCAAAAGTTAGTGCGCGCACACACACACACACACACACACACACACACATATTTTATAAATCTGCGAAAAACAGGCAAACATTTCGAAGCAAACTTACAATTACGTACACTGATGTTTTATTTATAATCTGGAAAGAATCTACAGAAATAAATAGTTATAAGTTGAAGTACTACAAATCTTTAAGATTTATTAAAGAAAAAAATCAATTTGTTTATTTATAAATTTAAACTCTAAAAAATGACGCTTGTCGCTTTAAATCGATGAAATAAAACTTGGTAGATCTTTAGATTTAAACGTTTCATTACCGATGCAAATGCTTTTTTGTTTTTACGAATTCGCATTTACGATAAGTGAGCAGGTATCTGATTAACGAGTGAAAAAGAAAGTCTAAGTTGATGTATTTTATTTCAGTGCAAAATTGTGTAATTATCGAACGCCTTCGATTATGAAATAGCGTAAGTAAATCATTCCCGTTACGCAATATTTACAATTTTTTTAAAACGTCGACTGCGTACGAATACGTACTACCGCATGCAAATACTTCTAAATAATCATTTATAATATTAAGTAACAAATTTGGTGCTATAATAACCAATCAATTATAAAAAAAATCCATCGATTTTTTTTTTTTTTTTAATTAATACCGACGAAATTCCTTAAAAGCATTAGAATCAGCTTTCGAAATAAGTCGTAAAAACTTATACATCATCTTGTTACCTTGCGCTCACATTTTTCAAGGTGTAAAATTTACATGACATTATATTTTGAAACATAATTCCATTAATATTCAACAAATTTTAATAGCGATGATCATTTGCAGTATATTTTTAAACGAAAGCTGCATTCATAACTAGTTTCAGCACTTGTCATTTCTAGAGAGGAACGATAATATCACCTGTTGACATTAAAAAATATTCATACAGATTTTCTTTCAGTGTAACCTGCAATATTAATATTCCTGGCTGAAAATTCGACTTAATTGGAGCTTGTAAGCTTACCGATGATCATGTTAGCTTAACCGTAAGCGAAGTTCAATATCTATTATGTGAAGTCTTACTCTCGAGTTTATAGATACAGTAGCTTTCCATGTCATTAATAGCGACGGTGCTTTAGTGTTTTGAAATAACAAAAATTGTTTTCTGTTACAGCGCTTCGCCTTAGTCAAGGATTGCTCATTTGTTTTAAATATTTAAAATCTCTTAAACGTTAAAAATAGACATTTAAGGAAATAAAACCGTGAAAGTAAAACCGTGATCTAGCTTTCTTCATTATTGATATAATTTTAAGATATAATCAGTCTTAAACCACTTTGTGCTGTACACACGTTGAATCATAATTGTATTAATGCGAATAGAGATTTATAATATTTTGAATTCACAGTTCAACTCTAATTTGATAATTTTATTTCTCAGATATTATTGGAATATCAGACACTACTGAGTCTATTATATTGCATTAAATTTATGCCTCGTAGGCTGTAACTAATGCTAATGGCATAGTCATTTTCTTATTTAATTTATATACGTAGACGTTGCACGTGATTTATAATTGCTTTCATGTACAATACAAAGCAATGAAGCGATTTGATTTAAAGAAATACTTCGAAGGAGCTGATCTTAAAACCGTTAAATATGTCGTTTAATTCCATCTTGGTCAACTTTACTTTTAAACAACAGAGACTCAG
Organism: Wiebesia pumilae; assembly: GCA_018907045.1. NCBI lineage: Eukaryota > Metazoa > Arthropoda > Insecta > Hymenoptera > Agaonidae > Wiebesia > Wiebesia pumilae. The sequence continues at coordinate 3,720,939 of JACCHZ010000107.1, forward strand.
CGTCAGAAGCAAAAAAACTCGATCATCCAACAGTGGTTTTAACCTTAGAGGTATTTAAATTATAATTAATTGTTAAATATTAAAATAAAGTGTTGCGTGTAGGCTGTATGAGCGCTGCCATTAACCATTCGCTAATGTAAAAACGTAGACTCCTACATATCGTAGCATTGAGTAATGATTCCAATAATAATTAGCTCGATACTTTCTTCGTTATCGGGTGTTCCACACATGGATACTATTTTAACCTAAGTACACAAATGAATAAGTTTAAATAGTAAACATTATTCAATGAATAAATGATTAAACAATGTAATATTCAATTATGTCCGTCTAATGTAATAAGTCCTATTGAACTTTTATGTTTTATTGTGATCTTAGCGTTAAACCGACTGGCAGAAACGCGTAAGACACCATCCATCTTCAACTTCGAGGTTATAGTTAAAGTCGGTTCTTATCCTTGAAAAATATGTACGTAGTTTTTGTAATTGTAATTCTGGAATATCGTTAATATTTCAGGATTTAACCTCGATACCTCAGGCCCACTGGGTTTAAAATCTATTTTTACATATTTGTCCTATTAAACTATTAAAATTATCCATTTGATATTTATAATAACGTATGGATAATTACACAATAAATATCATAAAGTATCAAGTTACAACACAGAATTCGTTGTACATGGACGAGCAAAACGGACTGAACCTTCACGTCATGCCAAAATAGGTGAAGCGTGAGGCAGAAAACTTATCTGTGTAGCCTACTTCAAACAAGTAATATTATTTCTGCTAATGTGTCGTAACGCCACTTTAGACGTAACACTAGTAGTTTTTAAGTTTCTTGAATTTTTTCTTTTATGACAAATCGATCGAGTACATTGAAAATATACAAGATAAAATTAAGTCGAGATTATCAACTTGCGATTCAATTAAAAGTTACGGTTGACTTATTATGGTTACAAATATAATTTTTCCGTAGGGATGTCATTTGTTGTTTTAATGTCTTCATGGAGGCCACAAGATTCTTAATATCTCTTCTGTCTTTGAGGTGGAAATCGAATTAATTCATACGAGTCTGCTTATTCGTCTATTATAATGAAAAGTTAACAAAAATAAACAAGCAAGGCGCTATAAGACTACTTATCATTTCACGTGATTTGAAGAAAAAATAAAAAGATATTGTAAATGCATTCTTACGAATAAAGTGTAAGATATAATTTAAATGTATGGGACATATATTGGAGAAGTAAAGCGAAGACTCATAAATCTGTTGTTAGTTACAATAGCTAAATTTAATAATTGAAACTTTTAAGAATCATTAGTTTGCGCTGGCATTTAAGTGAAATTGTTCAACGTACAAGTCAAAATGTTCCATCCTAACTTCTAAATAAGCCTAAAATATAAAAATCAACTTGGTATCAACATGGTAATATAACAATCAATTTGGTAGAAAAGATACGATACTTTGTTAAATTTATTTTAACAAAAACTCTCACCAATGTGGCAACCCTGTATATTATTCTTTTATGCTCACGATGAAAATTATGCTTCGAAATTTAAATATGATCTATGAAATTTAAATATGATATATTATTCTAGATTGACTAGCGAAAGAAGAAAGAAGACAAAATAAGACAATCTGTCCAAATAGGGCGATTCAGTGACAAAAGTAGCCAATGTGATTAAAGGGATATGAAGGACAATAAGGAATGAGAGTGAAAAAGAAAGGAAGAGCGATATAAAAAGGTCAGGGCGTAATAGTTTCATTTAACGGAGCGAATCGTGAAAGGCCCGCTCCAGTGACACAGTTAATATCATTGAACACATTGAACATTTGGTTTTCGCGTAAAGAGATCGAGCGCTCGTTGCTCTTCCGTTCGAGCAATCGCTGTCGTATACGAGAAAAAAAAGTAGCTCGTCCGTCGATACCACGTAATCCATCATAATCGAGTCAGAGTGCGATCAACCAGCGAGCTAATGGAAAAAAATGTAGTCCTCACTTCCCGTCAAACTTCCCTAAGACCGCCTACACCGACGCTATTTAAATTACCCGCGCCATCTAACAATGACTACGTCTTTTCCATAACATTACTTTTTTTAATTAATTAAGTAGCTGACACATTATAATCTACTTATTGTTATTGTGGTCGCCGAAAATGTTACGTTGTAAGTCCAACAAACAGCATTCGACATTTTTCTCGGTCTTGTTCCGTCATCGTTTGCTTCGCATCTCCTTAAATTTCTAAGTAAATTCTCTTGGCGTTATTGTCTATTTAAGATCTGTTCAAGCGATATGAGTTGAAGCTTAAACGCGCGATGCAAAAGATTTTTAAATTTTATTTACGGAAGATTTGTGCAGCAATGACATATTGTAATTCAGGTTAAAGAATTTCCAAAGACTTGTTTTAGTTCCTTGTTCGATTATGCATTAAATGAAGTTAAACCAGAGTTTACTTTTAAACAAGATGCTCGTATCGGCTTTAATTGTGATTCTAAATTAATTTTATTTTAGCAAAACACTATTATATAAATATATTGATATTTTACGTGGTAATTTAAAGAGGTGTTTTTCTTTATCGTCTCCTACAAGATTAGAGGCTACCAGCAGGTATTTTATCGTTCGCGAGTGATCTTTCGCGTTATAAGCGCAGATGTTCGCGATCGAAGATAAAAAAAGAAAACTGGAAAATTATTCAACCGTGATGTCGAAGTCAGAAACGTCAAACTTAAAACATTCCCGATCGATAGATTGTGAATTGATATTTGGATTTAATAATATTGAGCGCGATTGAACACCTGAGTCAATTAAATTAGTCATCGAATCAACTAATCTTATATTAAACTACAAGTATATAAGAAATAAGTATTTCAAATTTAATCCATAGTTCATTTATTTATTTTTGAAATTCATTGCTTGATATTTTTAATTCATTTCCGAATCATTCCTTTTTAAACCATAGTTTTTAAGACATTTAGGCGATATGAATATTAACGATTTTCGACTCGTATTTGCGTACAATTTTAATGTTATATCCTACGCATGGTAGTCAGTATTAATAAAGAAATTAGGGTGCGCAATGTAAATTAAAAGTATTCATCTTGAATATTAAAATTTAATAGTACGTTGTATTTATTACTACATTTTCGTATCATTGATTCGAGTTGTATTCAAATATGAAATATTTGAATTTTTTGAACATTTTTTATTTCCACAAGTAAGTTATTTAAATAAACGATGTGAATACATGAGATTTTACAATAAGAATATTAGATGTAACTTAACTGCAAATTACGTCATACGCATACATTGGATATAAGAAATAAAAGTGTGTGACGTGATACAATTTTTGACACTGGAGAGCGAATCATTTATTTAATCATTCAAGTGGCAATTATGTAAAAGTCATCAAAATTAGCATACGATACACACAGTTATCGGAAAATAATGAAATCTCGTATCAAATTATAATAAAAAAATACCTATAGATTGTTTGGAGTATTTTTATATTTGATTTAATCATTAATCCGAACATTTCTTCCTGGTAATTTTTTCAATAAACGTTTCATCTATTGCGTTCGTTATCTCATTATGTTCTTGTTGAATTTAACTCGATTATTAAATAATAAACGCCATATAAAATATTAACTAATTTATTTTATTCAAATTCTTAATACAGACATCATTCTTAAACTGTATTACTAAGTAATTCTTGTTCTTACTCGTTTCCGAGTAAAAAAATATAGTATCCTGAATATCTGCTAAGTAACGCAAAGTCTTCAATTATTGATAGAAATTTCAAAAATATATCATTATGGTCCAAATTAATTAAATCGATGAACAATTTTCAAATTAATTTTTTGAAGTATAGTTTCTCAGACTTTCAACGACCAATATTAACTTCTTATTATGTTTTTATATTTCATAGCACTGTGTTCCATAAATTATAATCGTCGAAGTAAAACATACATCCGTCATTTTAATAAGCACTTCTCTACACTTGTAGGAATATTCTCCGATATGCTCCGAAAAATGGATTAATTATTCGCTTTTAAAAGTATAATCATCAAATAACTGTATAAATCAAAGTAAATAAATATATTTAATGCGTGTATGCAATCATTGAGTATTGAATAAGCGTATTTTAATATATTTTCAATTATATAATAATAATTTTTCAAAAACACCTACTTACACGACGTGCAAGCTCATAAGAATATTATCTATTTGTCGTGTAAGTGAGTCTAAAAATATTTTACAAGTCGTATAATTACTTTTTGTTGTCGGATTTCCAATTATATAAAATTAATAGTTAAGAATAGCTTATTATAATAAAATAATTTAAATTATTTATAATACATGACACGAGTAAGTCACAAAGTTAAGCATACACAATTAATTCATGGTAAGAAACTAATATCATTTAAATCCTGACCTTCTACGATATATTGAAAATCGGCAAGTTCTTTAAAACGATTTGAATTTTTTATCATTTTTTTAATTTTATAATAACTCGTACGTCGTATTTAAACGAGAATTTAATTGTACTATTAATGAGCTTTGTTTTTTCAATTCTATCAAAGGTTTAGCGAAAATTAATTGGATAAAGCTTTCAGATAAGTTTTTATTTACTATTAAAAAATGTCTTTAGTGATATTAGATAAGTTCTCATAAATAATATAAGCTTCAAGACCCAGTATGTACTATTAGTGAATGTTATTGAATACAAAATGAAAAAAAAAAAATAAAAAGCGGTTAGCATTTTATTTTAAAACTAAGAATACTTTAAAGGTACTGAGTTATGTCTTGTTGACATAAAGTCTGAAAGCACATTTTATTTATAACATGAAAATAGATATTTTTAAAGCGTACAATTTAATATTGTGGGCAGTCGCCGACTACCCATCAGGTGGTTCGCTGCTGCTTTGGTGAGGTAACGCGTTTTTCTCCAAAATGTCAGGAATACCGTACGAATAGCAAACTTATAGCGAATGAGTACCGAGTCTTTCATTTCAGCATCTAAGGCGGGAATGATATACACAGCCGCACCGGTGAATCCAGTAAACAACGACCCATGACAAAACCTAGTTATTACAAGCAACAATGACTCATTCCCATAATATTCTTTACATTCGTGTAATAAATACACAATTACCATCTGAAACTATTTACTAAATTATCTACTTATGTGCTACTTAGGAGATTTTAATAATTTTTATTAAGTTTTTTATAGTTCAGCAAATAGAGAAAGATATATCTTTAAAAATTTTATAGACTTTGAAAGAAAAAGATTCTTACCATTGCTAAATCGACTAAAGATTGTAAAGTTAATTTTTATCGTTTTAGAATAAAATTATATTTGAAATAAATTGAATAATAAACAATAATAATCATTTTTAGAAAAAAATATTGACTTTTACGTGTGCATTTAAAAATAAAAGAAAAAATTTATCTAAATCTAGATAATCGATTGAGCCTTCATTTCTTTTATTTAAAAGAATCGTATACAGAATCTTTGTTTATTTATATTTTAGTAATGTCAATAAATTTAGAAAATATACCTTTTTTTTTCAGATAAAGTTTTTATTTTAATTCAGTGTAATGATTAAGATTAACTATCCGCGCGTAAAAACGTTTTCAGATGCTTAACCAGTGATATACATGTGTAGATTTTTAACTTTATTACAAAGATAAAACTTGTTTTGAAAATTCATCGTTCAAATCATATATAAATCGAATCTATATTATATGCCATCGACGTTATTTACCGTAAACTAAAACGTTTGAAAAAAAATTCACATGTTTATTTTATTAGAGCCGTTGCTTAGTTACTTATTGCCGAAATTGTATCTACTTTTAGAGTTGGACCATCTCTTTCCATTCGCTTGTAATTTAATTTTAAAATGGGTAAAAATAGCGCTTTCCATGTTTTTGTGTTCTGTATATCTGAAACACGATACGTAATTTTTGCAGTCACAATCGCCGTTAACACTAACATTTCTTTAAAGTACTTCATAAGTTTTAAAAAGCAATTTATTTTTAAGCATGAAATATATTTTTTAATTATATTAGATGGTATATTTTTATTAATAATTTCATTAACTGCTTAGATTTTGTTTAAAACGCTGTTTATAAAGATCATTAAATAATTGGTAAAAATGAAAGAATTAAGGTATTTAAAATTTTTACAATATAATTCAATAATAGATTTTAAAAATAAATTTCAACTATTTTTCTTTACAATTATCATTACAAGAAAGGCTAGATTTGCCAATCACTTTTCTCTTAATTTGTATTGCATCGTGTATATTAAACTTATATTAAATAAAGGATAAATGATATTATTATAATATCAATAATTAGCTCGTTTTTACCTGAACATAGTTAATCTCGTGAATTATGCACCCGTCGTTCAAATTTAGGCAGCTACTCGATTGATATTTATTTGATTAGAACTACTTCTTGATGATATTCTTTTGTAATACTTGTACATGAATTTCCACCAATACATCTGTTTGTTTTATCATCTTTCATCTTTATTGTTGACACATTATTAGAGGAGTAAAGTCGAATATAAATTACAAGAGCTTAATAATTTTTATATGTTAAACAATGTTTTAAAAATTAAATTTTTATAAATAACCAACGAGGAATCTTTTCATAATCTCTATGAGGAGTTTTAACAATATCGAGAGAGAGAGAAAAAAAAAGGATAACGCAATTAATTAAAAAACTAACGTATTATCAATTCCGCGTTAAAAAATTAATTTGTTTAATATGATGTGCCTATTTAATAAATAAAAATATTAAACGGATATTGATAATCCAATAATACGGATTAGTTAAGAAAGAGTAGAAGTGGTTTCTAGGATTCTTAATTTATTTTTTATGATAAAACTTATATTCAGGCAAATAATAGTTACCATTTCAGTCTTCAAACAAAATCTAAAAAAAAAGTTTTAAAAAAATTTCTTAATAACTAAGAGCAAACCAAAATTGAGGTAAGAAAAGATCGAAAATCCCATATCTTTATCACAGATGAACTCTACGCTTTAACTGAAAGTTGATGGGAAGTTAAGAAAGTAAACCAAGTTAAAGTAATTGATAAACTAAGATTTGAGTTTGAAATTGTAATATTAAATAAGTTGTGCTAGTAGAATATGAATTAAAGTTCGAATAAAGTTTGCGTATAGCAGAAAAAATGACATTGTATCGACAAGGTAATAAAGTTACCTTTAGAATTTTTAATATCCATTAATCATGCTAGAACTTAAAATATACTGATACGTGTAATTTTATGATTTTTAATTAAAATTCATAGTTATGAAAAATTAATTTTTTCAAGTTGCACATAATACCATACATAGTTTTTCAATTATGATAATGTAAGTAATATTGCAAATTACAAAAATATGTCAGTTATTTTGAAATTTTACCAAATACCTTAAAAGACTAATTGGCAATTGTTCATGCAATTGTGAACATCAGGATGTTAAATATTTGTGATTAACATTTATTTCGTCTTTAATAAAGATTGTAATGGGTATCCGCCAGGAAATTTTTTTAAATACAAATAACAAGCAACAGAAATGTATGCTTACAGAATGTAAAAATTGAAATAATGCAACCTTGAAAATTCGTTTTACTAAATAATTTATAAAATGTCAATTAATAGATAATATTTATTGATATTATTAAAAAATTATACAATTTTAATTGTGATTCATTCTTAATTAAATGTATATTATTTATAGCAGTGTTTTTAACTGAAATGACTGAAAAATATTTCAAAGATTTTGGAAACCTATATTATAATGCTTAGGAAAGTGGCTTGAAATTTCAAAGAAAATCAAGTTAAAACTCGATTGACCTTGTTTTAAAATATACTACATACTTTTAACATTTTGTATAATGTAAGACCGTAATACTAATTATAAGTTTAAGCCTAGTATTAATACTTAATTCGAAGTGTAAGGTCGAAAAAGTGTCTTAAAGAAAATAGAGTAATTTGATTAAAAAAAAAAAAAAAAAAAAAAATCATAAATTACTAAATGAATATTTACGATCGGAATTTTTGATAATTTGTATTTAACGAACAGACAAAATTTCTGAGATACTTCTTCTTGTAACAATAATCAAAAATAGCGTATACATTTTTCTTTATTTTATTTTGTGCAAAATATAAGATGAAATTGTCCTAAAAATCTGAAAATAATTCGCTATACTAAACATAGATGAAAATTCGTGTAACAATATGAAAGGATGCCACCCCCCCCCTTCCGCAGATATAAAGTAATAGCCTTTTCAATCCTGCTTCTCACCACTAGAATAAAATCTATACATACTAACACCTTGTACCACGATACTTCAGTTCCAATCACCTCATTCACCTCAAATTACTTAAACGCATAAAAAGTATGCTCGAAATTCTTCAAAAATGCGAAAATGTCTTCATTAAACGAAAAATTCAGATTTACCAAGAGGAAAAAAACATGGATATTCAATCTAACGTTTTTAATTAAGCGTTTCCTGGTACATAGAAGTACACGTTGAAAATGCGCATCTCTCCTTGACTTTCATCGCTCATATTTACAAGTCGTAATGTACCAATTTTCAAGTAGGAATCTTGAAAATTCCATACGATTCTGCGAGGCCTACATCCGTGACGAAAGAAAAAAAAAAACCAACAGGCCTGCACCAGCCAACAGCTTCGTAGTCAGTTTGCTTTTATTTCCAAGACGTACGGCTGAAACCTTTATAAGATTCTCATTCGTAAATGCAAAAATAGACAAGGGAATATATTTGAGAGAGAACTTGAACGTATAAAAATATATGCAGAGCGACCGATGCCCCCTACGTGCGTTTATTTTCAAAGCTTAACAATTTAAACCGTAACAATTTTCTTTGGCCTGAGATGTTTGAATAAGAATTAAAATGTATCACCATTATTAAAGATAACAGCTAATAATAATAAAGTCGAAGTAAAGCTCAGTGAGATTTACCCACGTATTAAAATAAATTAAAATTGTATTTTTCTCTTAATATGCATGTGCACGAAAAATTAGCATTGCAGTGGTTGACGATGGCCACAACGCTACACACGAGTGTGATTGCGAGGTAATAAGATTTCACAGTTGTCGCGTAAAAATGGCTATTGTATATTAGAGCAGCTTAAAAATTTGCAGTACACGTGGAAACATAATATAAAGGTATAGCCGGAAATCTTTTAAGTAGTACCCCATTTTTCTGCGTAATAATTTTAATAAAAATGCATTTACTTACGGTCAAATGTCGAAATACTCTAGGTACATACTTCATAAAATATAAATATATTTCTTAAAATAGCCTATTTAAAATGCCAACTTTTTAAATATGCTTGTTTTACATTTTATAATTACTACATCCGCAATATCACTAAACTTGGTTATTTTTCAAATATTACGAACTTTTCTTAACGAATTTCGGATCGTTCTTAGTCTTCTTTCGTATCTTGAACGTATATTTGTAACGTAATATTTATTAAATTATATATATATATATATATATATATATATATATATAAAAGTCATTAATCTTTAACTTATAGAAATTCATTAAAATTAAGCATAAATAAATATAATTATATGAAAAACTAGAAAAGTATACTAAATCTCTTATAAAAACAAGAAAGAATGTGATCTTGTTATTATTTCACTTTTAAATTTTTATAAAAATATTGCGTCTAAATACAATTTATACGTCGTTTAATACGTTGTTTCTTAAATACAAAGGTAAAAGTAACAATAGTCTTTCAAATTATAGAGAACTGCAGAGAAGTTATAATAATTTGAAATGAGCAATAAGTAGTTTATAATAAATAAAGAAGACAAATTGTCTAATAATTTCTCAAATAAAGAAGGCAATTGCAAACCGATTCGAAATTATATTTCAATGTTATAATTTGGAGATAAAAAGCTCTACTAGTGATAGAGCTGAACTTAGGCGAAGTAGCTCCGTTGGCATGTATCATTTATCATGCGTTTCAATATACGTACGTATTATATTTATTCATAATGTAGGAGGGCTTTATGAGAATTATCCGAACACGGTAAATAAAGAGCTCATCGATAACAAAATTACTTCATTAATGTATAGAGAAGTACATTACAAAACACAACCATTGCGGCTTGGTCCGGTTCCCCTAACCTTACCTTCTCAGATCAACGGTAAGACGGTAATTTTAAGGTTAAAGGTTTTAGCTTTTAATGCAAGTACAAGTACAGATGTATTTTTGCAATTCCTTATTCCTGTTCAATAATCGTACCGAGTCCGGATCTAATTTCAGATTTTCCATCGGTTTTCTTCCCATAAGTTAGCCCTTGCGCTCTGGATCGTACTTGTATATGCATAAAATATCTACAGTATATGTTGCATTCGAACATGGGTGGACATGCTTCGCCACGTACATATTTAGATATGCTTTTGCTTATGCAAACGTGTAAATGCACACTTGAATATTTACACACAGCGAATATGTAATATATAATAAAAGTTAACGAAATACGAAGCAAGACTAAAGTGACTATATACACGACCGGCGGACCCCGATTTACCTCACGTGGTTGCAGCCACGGACTTATCGTATAAGTGTGTTCACGATTTCCGTGCATTGTCAGTTTATACATCAGGGAAAAGCAAAGTACTGCGCGATTGTAACGTGCGAGATGTCAGGGTTGCAGGCTGAAAACACTCAAGATCACGATATCGGAATAATTTTTCTTTTCAAAGAAATACGTGCCACATGGCAGAAGAGCAGACCGAAATCCGTAGTGCGACGAAGATGCGCGCACACGCAATATTACCAACTATAGGTAATGCGCATGCGTATAAGTGAAACTGCATATGCACAACACCTGACAACAGCTCGCTGACTTGGCAATTATCTTAGTATCACCGGCCAAAGAGAATTTAGTCGCCACATAATCAAACTATTCGCATGTGTACACTCGTGCATAAACGTGAAGTGTGCCTCTCTCTCTCTCTCTCTCTCTCTCTCTCTCTCTCTCTCTCTCTGTGTGTGTACCCGCCCGTTCGTGCGTATACTTATCTAAGCAGGCTTAAGACGTACTGCATTATTACGCATAAGCATGCATGATATGCACACACACACACACACACACACACACACACACACACACACACACACAAAGTGCATAAGTTACGTGTAGAATCAATCAAACTTTTAAATCTTTGTTACGATCAGTTTTAAAGAAAAAATTATTCCATCATTTTCGCTCTATTAAGAGCAGTTGTAGTTTCTGCAAAATTTTCTTAAGTCTATTATTGATCTCTCAAGTCAACTAATAATTTCCAGGAAATAATACCAAAACAAAACGAAGAACGGGTTCGAATTATATTTTCTGACCATGGAATTAATCTTATTTAGCGTTTCAAGTCTTTCTTATGCATATATTTATTCTCGAAAGTAAAACTAAATCAACGACTATTAATGGAAAGACTGGAGGTTGGTCACCAACCACGTACGCGCGCGCGCACACACACACGCGCGCGCGCGTGTCTTTATATCGATGAGATTTGATTAGAGATCAACTGCATCAAGAATAGCCACATAAAAGAAACTACAAGATCAATGGTAAACATTATTAAATATACGTATTAGAAAATGTATTATTTTGAGTTCACGCTTAACATTAAAGTGAAAATTCAAATTTAGTAATCTTTAACAAGTTGTCCTTGAAGAATTTAAGTAACAACTGATAATCATTTCAAAATTGTTTATTTGTGTAGTATGTCCGGTTCGCTTAGCAAACGTTCTAATTTCTTCTCTATTATTCCTTTCAACTGGCAAAATATTAGTGCGCATTGCAGCTTTTGAAACACACGTGAAAAAAGCAATTTGTTAAAAAAATTATTAAATACTTTTTTTAAATCGGATCAATACTTCTCTCGAATGAAAATGTGCCAAGTTCTTTAAAGTTTTATCAAAAAGAAGAGTTTAAATGTATTTCGAACAATACTATCCGTGAGATAAAACGATCGATTGTCGTTTTTCATAACGAATTTTTTCTTCTCGACCTGGAGTTCCAAGTTTTATTATGCGAACGAGCTAAAATAAAAGAATTTTTCTGTAACATGTATAGTTTTCATAAACGGAAAGAGATTGCATACTTACGTTGCGCTCTAATAAAAATGAAGAAAATCAAGTGCCCCTACTTGTTATTGCGTAAATAGATATAATTTTTTTTTAAGTATGATTGACTTTCTGCATTAAATATAAGCTAGTTTTGTAACATTTAATCCAAACATTGCATTTTCTCAAACACTATGAAAAGTGAGTTTCGGTCTGGGTCTGAATTATAAAATAATAGATACAATGCAAATAACCGATGGTCAATGTATATTGCGACTACAAAGAAATATTTATTTGGCTACGATGTTCGACCTGATATTTGTAATTAAATTGCTTAGACACATTATTTTTCAAAGCGTAAGGTAATTACACTTGCCCTTTACTCCTGTCTATTTTTAATCTGAAGGGCCTGATGGTGATTGATTTCAAAACATATAATTGCTTTGATCTTTTAATTTAATTACGACTGCACTAATGTCATTATAAAACAAAAAGATTCAAGACTTTGTAAGTGAACATTAGCTCATTAACAATTACCACTACACACGTTATTTATATTATTTTTCGTTTTTCCTCGATAATATCCCATTTGCGTAATTAGAATATTTGTTGATTCGACTATACATTCCAATATTCTGCTGGACCTTAGATATTCCAATAGCGCGTTATTTTAAGTCGCAGCGTTCTTAAGGGAACTGAGATTAGTACAAATTGTCCTACGTGCAAGAGTGCGTAAATAATCGGGTCTCGAGTTAACGCGCACGACAAATATTTGAAAAATACAAAACCGGTACAAATAATTAGAGAAAAATTGTAAATTAAAGTACGTAGAATTTATTAATGTATTTTCAATAAACTTTTTTTTTTTTTATTATTATCAAAATTTTTTAATATCAAAATCGGAAAAGGAAGAAAAAGGATAGAAAATCATTGCTTTTGAATTTCGTCGGCTTTAGAAGGTATGCCCTTCCCAACTTCGAGCGTTACTTAAAATAATAAAGCTTAGTTATCGGTTATCACGCTTAGTTAACGAGAAGTAGGTGTATGCAGATGCGTTCAAGGTAGGCAGATAAATTACAATTCATTTTTAAATGAGCTGAAGCTCCATCGATTATATAAATAAGGCACATCGCGTATTTTACCGTGACGTAATTTTGCAATGATCTACATCGAAATAGAATCTCGACCTTGGGGCTGCATTGCGAGGAAAATTGTAGGAAAGGGGTCTCGATTCGAATTGCCCCGAATTGCCCCGAATTGCCCCGAATTGCCCCTTTAGCCGACACTCGACAGCCAGGGATTCCCGATTCTTGACGCATAATTTCTTTTGCGTTGCGTTGCGTTGCGTTGGATACGACGAAACAAGCTGATTAATCATCGTGGCGGGAAAAATATGGAGGGAGAGGGTGACGCTACATCGGTAATCCGCTACACTTCCTCTGTGGCAATTAGACTTGGGGAGCGATAAACGCGTGCACTGAAATATGATGCGAGAAACATGGACACGCTTAGCGGACTGACATCGAAAGTCCACTGAATTTACGAGTTAATTCTGAAGGTGAGTTAGCGGTTACGTTCACGCGGCGTTGCAGATGTGGGCTTAGGTACAGTGTTACGTGCAGTGTTACGACACGTGAAAAGAAGTCCGCTTTTACCGGCAGTAACTTGTTTGTACGTTATGTATTGGGAACGTGAATCCCAAGGAACATCAACCCTTACGTGGGACGTAAATCAACTAGAATCCGCGATTCTCCTCTAGACGGCAACGATCGGAGATATTTTTTTTATGCCTAAAATGGAAGCAGCTCGAATGTATAAATTTGAATGAGAGAAGGGCGTTTTGAATCTCGAACCCTCATTCTTTTATACTATCTCCAAGGAATTGATGCACATTCGCACATTCGCGTGTACGTAAAATTCGAGGCGCTATTCGCAATTTTCAAAATTAATATATCGTGCACTCTTATCTTCTTCCTTGACGACGACAATTACGCTAATTTTGCCTTAATTTCCATTTATTAGACACGCGTTCCATTGCACTCGTTATCAACGTACAAAAATAGTTAAAACTTCGATAGGCCTTTAAAACATTTGGTTAATTTTCTTGAATATCTGTTAAATAGGTAAGGTTGCTTTTTCAACTCAATGACGAAAAATGTACAACCGTACTATTTTTCATTTAACGTTCTTGTGCGTTTGCGTTCGAACGCAGTAATATTTAACGAGAGTCGTATCGTCGCATTAAGAATAATTTCACGATAAATCGATAACGCGTAGACGAGCGAGAGCGACCTCAAGGCTTAAAGCTACTTAAAGTCAATACAGTCGTTCGATCGTAGTCGCGTGTTCTACCTCGACAACGTTGCACTGATCAAAATAAACGAAGACCTTAATACTGGGAGTATTTCAACTGGGAGCGCGTTCGATTGAAAAGCAAAAACGAGCGCTAACGCGCATTTATCCCTCGCGAACAAAGGAAAGAGAATTCGAGCTAAATACTAGATTCAGGAACAACCAAATTCCACGATAAATAAAATGTGAAAGTGCTTAAGGGGCGAAACAACGAAACCTGGATGCATGGACGCGACGGATGTCGTTTTTCATTTTTGAAGATAATGGAAGATGTCGGAGGGAAGTAAGATAGTATGCACCGGTGATGCTCGGGTCACTCGAATCGTAAGAGCGCGGAGAGGAGGAAGAAGCAGCCGGCGAAAGTACCGTACCTATTTTTACCGGGAGTCGTGAACATGGGAGGCATTTTTCTTCCGGAAGAGAGATGCGCAGCCCGTCCAAGCCGGAGCTCTACCGAGTCCAATTTTACAGGCGGAACTGTCGAAAATTCGCGGCTGGCGAAGGGGTTAGGCCGAGGTCGCGCGGTGGTCCGCGTGCCTCCTGCCCACCCCGGCGACGGCGCACGCGTACAGTTCGTCTTCGATCAAGGTTAGAGATGCCGTGTGTGTGCGCGAGCGCGGCGAGCGCGGCGTGGACGTCCGGGGGCTGCGGACGTTCGCTTATGTCTCCAAGCGGAGATCCGCAACGGCAGCATCCGCAACGCGCTCACTCACCTCCTCGGGCTCCCTCCGCTGGCCTGGGCTCCCTCCAGCGCGGCTAGAGGCGCGACTTCTCAGGGCGCGGAACTTGGCCGGACTCCACCGGCGCCGGGGAGCGGGGCGGCGATCACGGGTGTCGGCAAGCCGCCGCAGCCATACCGTATGGCGGCGCGACGCGGACTGCCGTCTAGACGCCGAGGCGTGAACTAAGCGCGACGCACCGAGCGCCTTCCGTTCGGCGCCGCCACGAGCCGCGGACCCGCGGTGTCCACTGCACCGGGGCACCGAGCACGTGGAGCGCGGCCCCGGGGTCAGGGTCAAGGGTGACGGCGAAGCCGAGCAACACGTGACCTCGCCTCCACTCGCGGGCGAGGGATCAGATTTCTCTACGAAATCTGACTTGGTGGATAGTGGTGTGGGTCTGTCCTACAAGAGTCCGCTCCGGCTTGTCTCCGGCCGACATTTTCGGCAAACAGAGCGACATTTTTCGACCGGTTGTACCGAGGCTCCTTCGTCACTTCTTCCAGATTGATCAGATGATCGACGCGGGAGTCAGTTTAACAAACTTATCCAAGCAATAAATGATAAATGATAAAAAACGTGGGGGCCGTTGATGAAAGAGATCGTTCGACGGTCCATTCCGTTACTTGGAATATATAAGATTTTCCAAAATTTGCCCACCTTATGTGGGCAAATTATTCCCTTTTATATGTGCTTCTTACGTAGAATAATGTCCCTTATGTTATGTTATAAATTCAATTGCCTATTATTAATTGTCTATCATTTAAGGGCAATTTACTCGTTGAACCATTACTTCGACGATCCTACCGTAATGCTATCAAAGCCTCCTTCGCTTTGATGTCTACGATTTCACCGTTTTTTCTATCACGTCTCACCCACGCGTTGAAATAGTTATCGACCAATTGTATAGAACGCATTAGAATACATAAATGCAAATATAGCGGCCTACAAATTTGTCGCGCACGTACGTCGGTTACTATTGTTGCCGAATGTTGCAGTTTACCGAAGGAAAAATAATCAAAAGGTAGATTATTAAATTAACGAATATTAAGCGTGTTAAAGCTGAAAGGATTGTGTGCGAATTTACGTAAGAAAGGATTGATTTCCCATACTTCATTCGGAGCTGAAAGTATATTTTTAGCTTGAAGAAGCAACATGTTTAATTATATTTCAGCCTTAATCGATCTTTCTATAATACTGCCTATCGGTGCTCCTGGAGATGATGGTTTCGTAAATGGGATTTTTAATAAAAATTAATGAATAAAAGAACCAATTATCATTGGCATTTGGTTTTAAGTTTATTGCAATTTCTTAAAACTAATTGTAGTAAATCAATTAATTCAAATGGATCAAGTAAGAAGTGGGATTTACGTTTTAATTTATAGTCGTGTACTTCCTGTTTCAAAGATGTGCACAAAAATTTACTAATTGTATAAAAATGTACACAACAATTTGTTAAAGTAATACTCAGGAATACATGCTTGAGTTCAGATGGAAGGTGAATTAATGAAATCTCAATTAAAGCAAATATGTTTTAGTATTATTTTCAATTACAATTGTTGTTTGGTTTTCAACCAAATCGGTATTGACCGATGAATTAACATTCAACTTTAATAACCTCGAAAATATCAATGGAGATCCATATTTATTTTGAAAATTTATTTATTAGATTAATTTCGGATGCATGAATATTCCTCTAATATTCCGTCCACCATCGAGTCTAAGAGTTCAAAATTAAAAACTGAAGAGAATCGGTATTTCTGGGAGATAAATCTTAAGATTCCAAATGAACAACTGATTGAGAATCTGCACCTTTTTGAAATACGAATAGCCTTCGTAATGTTTTTTTAAGACAATTATTTTATAGAAATATGGTTGAAATTTTGCCTTTATTATTTAGAAAAGGAAATCAACAACAAAGGTAAAAAAAGGAAGGTTTACCAAATGTATTAACTGAAGTTTTATTTTGTGATAATTTGTTGATAATAATTTGTACTATTATCCTAAGTGCTAACACGACTGCAAATAGTTCTGAAATTTAGATTCGTACAAAGATAATACGTTTAATAATTTATTTACCAAAGAATACTGATAATTTCTTTGTGCTTCGTGCTTCTTTCAAGAAAATATACCGTATATGATATTTATGCAGCATTATACATTACGTGCATTAAGAAGAAAACATAGTAATTATAATTACACGCTTAATGAATTCTCATTAAATCTGTGAGTTGCCATCTTTGAAATTCACTTAACTTTGCTTTTATACGATTATTATACGATTAACATTCGTCGTATTATTGCACATGTTTTGTTATCGTATAAACTGACTTTCTGCCATTATTTATGTGTCTCTTGACTAGAGTTCCTTTTACTAGAATCCGTATTCATCACCTTCTTCAATTAACCGCCGCAGTTTTTACCATTCGAACTAATAGCAAAAGGTGCAAACTTTGAACAAACACATCACTCGTAATATTTGGTAAATTGAAATAAAATTTAATACAAACGTTATTCATTTATAAAAAGGATTAATTTTCATAAAATCATACTAATACGTCTTAAAACGTTGATTTCTAATTAAATATTGACTATTTTTCACGAGAAGCTAAGGTTGCTGTCTTAAACGACAACGCAATAAGTACTTTTTAATGCATAGAATGGCTTGTATTAAAATTACATTAAGAATTTTATCTTATGTACTTTTTATACAAGTACGAAAGATAAGGAGTCTCTGTTGATTATAAATGTTATTAATCTTATAATTTCGATTTTATAGTTTACGATTAATTAATATTTAAAAATCTTGAATATTTTATATTTTTACATTTAAGGTAAAATTATTAATAAAATTCAATTTCTCAATTTATTTTCAAGGCAATACTTTTCCCCCCCGTCTTTTTTTTTATGATTAAATCTATTTTTAAGGTATACTATCATGAATAAAGTGCATGTTATTTAGGGTAATTGGTCAGGATTACATTTATTGCATGGTAATAACTTTAGAGGCCTCATCACCATTTGAAACAATACTAAAATTGGTGAAAATACTGAAACACGTAGTAACGGACAACTTGTATCGCGCTGTTGAATGAGCAAACATACTGTTTGCTCATTTCATATACCTGCATTAGAATTTTGCCTTATTGACTCATGCATATGATTTTGCGTATGTATTTTACACAGCAATTGAAGCTTTTTTAAATAAATAATTATAATAAACAATAAATAAAATAAACAATACTAAAATTGGTGAAAATACTGAAACACATAGTAACGGACAACTTGTATCGCGCTGTTGAATGAGCAAACATACTGTTTGCTCATTTCATATACCTGCATTAGAATTTTGCCTTATTGACTCATGCATATGATTTTGCGTATGTATTTTACACAGCAATTGAAGCTTTTTTAAATAAATAATTATAATAAACAATAATTAAAATAAACAATACTAAAATTGGTGAAAATACTGAAACACGTAGTAACGGACAACTTGTATCGCGCTGTTGAATGAGCAAACATACTGTTTGCTCATTTCATATACCTGCATTAGAATTTTGCCTTATTGACTCATGCATATGATTTTGCGTATGTATTTTACACAGCAATTGAAGCTTTTTTAAATAAATAATTATAATAAACAATAATTAAAATAAACAATACTAAAATTGGTGAAAATACTGAAACACGTAGTAACGGACAACTTGTATCGCGCTGTTGAATGAGCAAACATACTGTTTGCTCATTTCATATACCTGCATTAGAATTTTGCCTTATTGACTCATGCATATGATTTTGCGTATGTATTTTACACAGCAATTGAAGCTTTTTTAAATAAATAATTATAATAAACAATAATTAAAATAAACAATACTAAAATTGGTGAAAATACTGAAACACGTAGTAACGGACAACTTGTATCGCGCTGTTGAATGAGCAAACATACTGTTTGCTCATTTCATATACCTGCATTAGAATTTTGCCTTATTGACTCATGCATATGATTTTGCATATGTATTTTACACAGCAATTGAAGCTTTTTTAAATAAATAATTATAATAAACAATAATTAAAATAAACAATACTAAAATTGGTGAAAATACTGAAACACATAGTAACGGACAACTTGTATCGCGCTGTTGAATGAGCAAACATACTGTTTGCTCATTTCATATACCTGCATTAGAATTTTGCCTTATTGACTCATGCATATGATTTTGCGTATGTATTTTACACAGCAATTGAAGCTTTTTTAAATAAATAATTTATAAATTCCAAATACAAAGTAAGGCTATAAATGTACTAATGATGTATAATACAAGTGTTCGTATAAAAATATTGTATTTTTAGATTTAGCTCTTAATTTCCTTGTATCGTCTTGATATGGACTTTTGGACAAACTGCTCCTCCAGATCTTTATATTTTACACGTTAGAAAATGTGCCTTTGGTGTCGAAAGAAAATTTCTCATTACATTAGTAACATTAAAATTCGATTCTTTTTTAAGTAAAATGACGTATATAATAAATAATTAAAAATTCTCTGTTATTTAAACAGAAGAAATGAACATACTTTTTCTTGTTAAACTGCATGCACAGTTCTTATACATCTTAATTTTAACATTAAATCTTAGATTTAACATTGAAAAGTTTGAAAGATTTGAATTTGTGTTAATCCATTAGATGATAAAGATATACTGCACGTATTAGATTTTGTTTTAGAAGAAAAGTAGGAAAATACTTTTAAAGACGAAATTAATAATACAGACAGTGTGAACGTGTTATTGTAATTTTTCAACTTTTTACTTGATACATCGTGGAAGTTTTTCTCCGACATTCTTTAATTACATTAAACATCAACCATTGTTATTATTAAATACAGTTATTTCAAAACAGGCTTGAATGATTTAAAATTTGTTTGAATTGTGCTTTTTACTTATAAAAATATTTAAAAAATGAATCTTCTTAAATTCGATTAATCTTCTAATTTTAAATATTACGATGCAACTTATATATTATTTATTTTGCTCGTTTTTCAGAGAAATTAATCCCTTTACTAAAGATTACATACATTTAAAAACGTTTTATAGTTATATAATTCTAATAATGCTATATTATTATATGTTTTAAATGAATGCAGGAAAAGCATAATTTACGAATGAACTGATTATGCGATGATAATCGAAACAATTATACCAAAATTCATAATGATATATGCTATGTTCTTTTTCTTTTTTTTCTAAAAAGTCATTTTAATCGTAATACTTTTGATACATAAAATGATCATATAACTAATCATAAGAAATTACATTATTCTCATTTTCATCCTTGTTGTTATGATTTATTCATTACTAATAATAATGATAGCTATTACTATTACTATTACTATTACTATTACTATTACTATTGTTATTATTACTATTATTATTGTTATTGTTGTTATCATTATCATTATCATTATCATTATTGTCATTATTGTCATTATTGTCATTATTATCATCATTATCATCATTATCATCATTATCATTGTTATCATTATTATTATTATCATTATCGTCGTCGTCGTCACCGTCGTCATTATTTGGTATTGTTATTATGTTTCGTTGCGTTAAAGTTCAGGCGATGATTTTGTTAAAGGGTAAAGCCCTGCTCATCCTTGTTATCTTATCACTTGTTATCTTATTCCGAGCAAAGAAACCGACGATTTATTTCGTTGAATCAATTTTGTAAACTAGAAGATGCAATACGGTACAGTCAGGCTGCATCCATAGTGACCGATGACTCGACTGCCAAAGCTACGGAAAGTTGAAAAAATATATAAAGTAGATAAAATAGAACTCCGTGGGATGACGAAGCAAGAATATAATGGATCAGCTTGATATCAAGCGCTAGAGAGAAACTGCAATAGAAATTCCTCTGCGTATGTCCTTGCGTATATTGCAGTTAAATTTATTTATCATCCTCCAAATATGTTGTAACAAATAGTTTCGTTTAAAAAGGATGGGTTCCTAAATGGAAAATCAATAAAATTAATACAGACGTATTTTGAGTGGAAATATTGAAAGCCGCAATTTCGAGTCAATCGCATCTCTTATTCCAGGCCTTTCGTGTCAATTTTAGTAACGGTTATTCTAGTTCTGCTTGAAGGTATGATAGTTCCCTCAAATACGGACAGAGTATTATTCACAAGGAGCGCGTTGTTTCTTGATTACAATTAGGTGAGAAATACGAATTTGAAACAAACGAGGCTATTAAGTACTCGAGGGTAACGCGTGGCTGGAAAGTAACTTCTTGAAACATTTGAGTAGAGTAATAGATGAAGCGGCGATTGTGGCGATTATTCCGATCAAGATTGTAATCGATATCAAAGAGCCATGACTATCTAAGAATTATTCGTGCACACTGCGCTACATCGATTAAGCCTTAAACGAAAAGTTTGAAGATTCTCGGTTATTCCGACCGAACGCAAAGGTTATATACTCAGTAGTTGGTCTAAGAAACATATTTAGTCGATAACAAGAAGATTAGTCTGAGGAAAGCAGAGGTCGCAGAAACGGTTAAAACATGCGTAATACATGCCTGGTAGAGCGCTTCGCAATAAGACTCACAGAGGCCATGAAATATTAATTGATTTATTAAGTGGTAACTTCGATCAAGTGCCAATGTGGACGGTTAAGCTCGCCTTTTACACGAGGCTTTTTATTGATCTTTTTATTATTATAGTTTCCATTCTATATAAAAGAAAAAAGGTGTAAAGCTGCTAGTTGGCACGCACTAGGAAAGCCTAATATACACAATATCACACACAAGCGTCGAAGGTCGATCAAATATCTTTCATCTGAAAAAAAGAAAGAAATAAAGAAATTATTGCAATACGGTAGAGGTTAACGTATAAAAATGCAAAGGGGACATTTTTTATAGTGCATTTTCCAATGCGACGTTATTACGGTTAATTGCTTCTTCAAATTAAGAAGCTTTATAGTCTTTGGCGCATAAAGCTTACGCTCTTACACGAGTTAATATCGGACATATTATTTTGCCATGACATATGATTCATTAAAGGGATGACATTGCCCTTTCGCGTGCAACTATATCATAAACATTTGCGCAGCGTCGCGAATTAAGCATGTCGTATTTCGCATAAAAAATCAATTAACAATACGCGTACTCGACGTGAACGTAACTTCTTAAAAAGCGCCTAGTCCGTTATAAACGGGGGTCGAAATTGCGCACGCAACTAAAACCGCCCCTCGGCTTCTCGGGGAGCGAGCGATGCACTTTCGGTTAAGACTGTACCGCTGTTAGGTCAATACCAGTGAAACATCAAGGCCCTCGCATATAAATGAGCCTCGTTCTCTCGCGTAAACCCTTCACGCGGTAATCGCCTGTTCTCCTCTTGCATGCTAAATGTAACCCTCAGGGTGAGAAGGCGGGTTCCGCCTCGTGTTCCCCGCTTGTATGACAGCCGCTTTTGTAGTGCCAGACGTGCTCGCGACACTTGCACATTAGCGATACCGATAAATGAACTTTACCCGCAATAACAATCTTTTGTTTCGGCTCATGCGATCGCGCTTATTTGCAGATACCTTGAATGCTCTCGATGAATCCTAAAATCATAAAAATGATACTCGCTTAGGGTAGCTTAAACAGCTAGTTTTGGTTGGCATAGGGTCTAAAATAGGGGCTGAGATTCGTTTCAAATTTAATTGAACGTTTAATCGGGTGTTTTCAGCGAGGTTTTTTGAGATATGTTACGATAATGTGTCTAAGATTATTCGACAACGTAATTTTAATCTTACGTCTGTCATGCGATAAGTGCGATCTTGAGTATCTTGACGTATTGCATGGCCACTAAAATAATTATAAAGTACCTATTTATCATGCGTTTATTGAAGGAGTTGCAAAAGCACGGTAGCTTTTATGATATTTGAACGAGCTGCTTCAACGTTACTGTTAATAATAGCAGTATTTTTGTTTGTTTTTCGTTTTCAGAAACCTTAAGTGCAATTAGCTTTCGCTCGTTAATTATTATTAAATTTGAAAATATAAATATGACTTATTGATAATAAAAAATTTAATTATGATTTATCGAATGACCGCGATCTAAAAATTACGGTAAGCTGTTGATTACTTATTTTTTATATTTTATTAAACTGATATTATAAAGTACATTCGAAAATTCATTATTTGGCTTTTATTTGGGAAATTTTTTTTTCAAAACTGATAGAAGAAATATATAAGAAAACATAGAGCTACAGTGGCTAACAAATGTATTTTTTTCACACAAATGAAATGCAGAGCCTTGATTAACTCTCCTAAATCAATAACAGCGTTAAGACTGATCATTTTCTAAATAATATAAATTCACGATATTATTAATATTGAATGCAAATAATTTTTATTTTATTTGAACCTTGCCTAAACATCAAAATACTCGTATAAACTAATGAAAATTCTAGTTTGGTAAAACATCAATGAAATGAAAACCACTTATATAATAATGAATGCTTTATCAAGAAAATACAGAATATTTTCAGCTGTATAAAATTTAAATACACATTTTTTGATAATAGTGAATTTCGTTTAGTAATCTCTAAATTTATTTTATGTTTAAGAAAAATATACTCCTGAATATATACAACTCAATAGTCATTCGTATAAGCAACTGAAGTACATGAATTAAAAATTCATATCCGTTACATGATTTACTTCCGATTCATTTTCTTATATTTAAGTAAAGAAATAAAAATATCGTCAGCTAAAATACTGTCGAATGTTAACTAATGCTAACTAAAAGATTCGAATATAATAGAATATAAACTACGGGAGTTATTCGGTTACTCGTTAGACTCGAAGAGTTCTGTTTACTTGTCAAATATTTAATGTAAACAAGTATTTTTTATTGCGTTGTTTATAGCTAAAATGCAATACTTCCCTGAAATAATGCATAAAAATTATTTTAAAGAAATATATATTTAGGAAAAATAAACACAAAGTATGTGCTTTATACTTAACAAATCTTTAATTTTATTTTGCCAAATTTATTTTATTTGGTAACACCCTTTGAGATCCTGATTATAATAGAATTATATTCAATTTTAAGAACATCATGACCAATTATGCATGTAAATTTATCTTACATTATTCACCTAATAAAGTAAGATAAATTTTGATGTAATTATAATTTATTTTAAGTTAGTTTGTTTTTAATCTTATAACATATTTATTTCAATATTGTTACAGAGGCAGATATCCTGTGTATTATTTTTATTTTTAAAATTGTCTTTTATAATCGTAATGTTTGTTTAGCATTTGTGTTTAGCAACGAAACCAATATGAAGTTATAATTAAGATGTCGTAACTTCTTAAGTTACCAGATTTTTCTTTACTTGAAAAAACATTATTTATAAGCTAAAATAGATGAATCTGTTTTTTATTATTCAATGCTTATGTATTTAAATCAATTGTAATTAAAATTATTTCATTGAACCTTATATGGATGTTCTTTTATCTTCTCTTGCATTATACATAATTATAAATTTTATTACCTACTGGTAAACGATTATTGTAGGTTAATGTTTTGATGAATCCTAATTTTCTAAATTACAATGTATAATCATCGCTTCTATAACTTCCGATGATAGTAATGACCATTGCTGAATCTTTTTCCTTAAACATTATGTACATAGCATATACTATTCCGTAATAATAATATAAATATATTCAAAATAATTTTAAAAGTCAAATTTATTAAAGTTTTTTTTATAAAACTTTTTACTTTTAATATGATTCTTTTTATTATTATTAGCATGTATAAAAATCCAAATAAATATTTGTGTACTTCATATTCGAAAAGTTATTATAATCATTATATACAATCATTTCAAGAAAAACTATTCCTACAGAAAATTTTAGTATTATATGTACAAAGAAGTAGAAAAAAATAAAATATTAATGACTTGTATGAGCTTTAGTTAAATGTGCTTTAAACGTATTTTTATTAAAAATTACCATTTCATATGGTTTTAATAATTTCATTTTATGCAAGAAATAATAATTTAATCTGCTCCTAGAAAACAGTGACTATATTAGGAATGATATAACTTAAGTTTGCAAGCATTTGCAGTGCTACATGACGAATTTGCTTGATGAAGCATTATTTAGCTGTCTTGTCATACTTATCATTTAAGTCGTGTAAATTTGAATCAAGTTCGGCTAACGAGTGCGTCTGAAAATGGTAAAGTGAAAAATTTTAAAATAAATTATTTTTCTTAAAATATTAAAATAAAAGTTAATGTTAAATGTTGAGCAAAGGTAAAATCTCAAGTATTGTAATTAAAGGCATTTAATAAGTCGATATTTAAACATTGTCCATTAAGATATATAACAACTGATTGTTACTATAAACATAATATTTAAATGATTAATATAAGTAATTAATACCGATTAATTCTTTTTGAGCGAAAATGTAATTTCTTATTATATATTAAACTTACTCTTTTTCTTATCGACTTGCTATTGACGTTGTGGTTCAGTTTTTCATTGATATTGGCATCAAAGCTCTTAATGCTATCACAA
This sequence comes from Wiebesia pumilae, assembly GCA_018907045.1. Lineage (NCBI taxonomy): Eukaryota > Metazoa > Arthropoda > Insecta > Hymenoptera > Agaonidae > Wiebesia > Wiebesia pumilae. The sequence goes on from JACCHZ010000107.1 coordinate 3,746,713, forward strand.
TTATCAATGTCCTGAAATAGTTAAGAATTATAAATAAATAAAAATATAACTTTTTAGTTTAATAAAATATTTTTTAAAACTAACCCATAAATCCTTATATTCTGGTGAAATACTTTCTAAGAATAACAGGCGATTTTCTATTTTTTTTATTCTTTTATATACATCTCGTGGCACTGGTTTATTAATTCCCAATATCTTTTCAGCTGTAGAAAATCTTTCTTCAAGGGCAGATTCATATTTCGGTGATTTATATTCAAGTGTGTCTGGAGTATTAAGCTTAATGTTTTGATGACTCCATTGATTATATACCCTGTGCACTACAATTTAAAGAAATCTAATATAGACTTATTATTATTTTTTTTTTCTTATAAAAATTACCTTTTACATGACCTTTAGAACCTTTACATCTAATTAAAACTGCATTGACTCGAGCACAATGACATGTACTGTCATCGCTATCATCGTGAATTTGATTACTTTAAAAATGAAATAAATTAACATTTTATTTTTGTAAGTTGTTACACTTTAAAAGTTTAAACTAAATCTAACCTGTAAGTACAAAAGCCTTGGACATTTAATATATTTATTTGTTCCCGTTTACGTAAAATAAAAGATTCTATTCTACGATTAAGTTCTTGAGAATCTGCTTTGATTTGAATTTCATCTGGATTGATTACTAAATCTCCAATGCAATCGTCATAATCGTGGTCATCGTTATTTTCAATTACATGTTCAGACTTTACCTCTACTGTTTCATAAATATTATCAATATCTAATTCTAAATTATCGATAATGTTAGCATTATTGATTTTTAAAGTATTACTCTCTTCCTTTACATTATCATTGTTCTCCAATTTAATTTCTGTACCATCTAAACAAATTTAAAACATGGAAAGGTTATGAAATTCATTAGAATTATTCTATCAAATCATTTATTTGTCTTATAAATTTATTGTATTGAACATTTATAGAAATTAAGTAAACTAAATAAATTGAACATATAATAATCTGAAACATATTTGACAACGATAACAAAAATAACAAATTTTAAATTAACCATTTCAAACATAAAAGTTTCCAAAATAAAAGAATATAATTTTCTTTTTACATAATTTTTTCAAATAAATATTCTTAATAAAACAAGCAAATAAATTTATTTACTTGTTGCCCAAAAGCATTCCTTGTTTTCCTTCCATTGGGGCTGATCATTTTCATATACTTCTTTTTTCCATATAGGCACTGAAGACTTTAATGCATCGATAGCAAATTCTACAGCTCGCAATGATTCTTGGCGGTGAGTCGAGGAAATGGCAATCACAATACTCGCTTCCATAACAGGAACTTCTCCCAAGCGGTGGTATATTGCTATTTTCTCAACATCCCATCGCGAACGGACTTTATTACAAACAGCTTGCATTTCCTTGATTGCCATTGGTTCGTAAGCCTCGTATTCCAATTTTATTACCTACGTTTGCAATTACTTTTATCATTATTTATTAAGTTATTAGAATTAAATAAAGATTAAAAAAAATTGAAAATCTTATTTGGCATCGAAGACATTTATAATCTTCTTGTTCATAATTTTCTACTCCAAAATATACATTAAATTATTATTCAACAGTTGGATCTTAAAATTTGATCTTGATATTTGTTAAAGAAAGGAACAATATTAATTACATATACCTTTTTGTTTTCGAAATTATCCCTAGTAGTTCCAATAAAAGTAGACAGAGCTCCACAATTTGACGATATAACAGTTTCGATTATGTCCTTGATGTTTAGCTTTTTTGCTTCAAGAGCAACAAAATCCTTTATATTTTCCATTTTATCCTACGATATAATATAAGATTTACCCATGAATGATGACAACATTAATGAAACTGATAATGTTAACGTTCTTGGTGATAAAATGAAACAGTTGTTATTACATTTAGATTCTCTAAGCATAGGAGTTGAGTACGGTATAATGAAATTACAGTATACTTCTAATAATTATTTTTTCCCCTATATATAGATATACATATACATATACATATGTATATATGCGTATGCATATAAATGGATATAACTTGGGAGAAAAATTTACCTCCACTGAGCGGTGGAATAACCGCAATCTCGTCCTTTTCGTTTAAGATGAGACAAGCGTCTGGCTCGACAAACTCTTCGTTTACAGCTAATATCAGAATATCACGTATTGCTTCCAAATTAAAATTCTTGATTACACGAGCCTTTAGTTCGGTAAGTGAGATGACGACGGGAACGGTAACCTCGGACTCCTTAAATCCGGATAACTCACGTGCTTTTGCAAAAAATAAAACTTTCACACGAGCGCTTTCGCCAATGATGTTCTCGTTCATCTCGGCCCTTGTCTGCAAGACAGTACCGCCGATTTAAAGAGTAGTTAGTCGACATCGTTATCGATTTATTCTCTTTCTTTGGAGGGAACGCTTATTACGCGAGGTTATATAACGACTAACGATTTCACTAAGCTCAACGAGGAACGAACTATGATAATGATAGCGTTGAGTGCATAGACCAATGCTTATCTAAAACCATCAATTTCTCATACGTATTTTTGATTAGGTTATTTCTATTCCCATCATGAACCGACCCACGAACCGACCTGTAATCTCACACTGTGTACTATGCAATTGCGTACTATTGTATATCATGAACTGTGAGTTGCGAGTGTGAATCGTGACCTTTCTTTTATAGCGTTAGCACATGTGATTTATTAGAAGCAACTTCAGGTTGCACAATACGAGGAAAAGTTTACATTTACTTTTAAACTACATTATCATCGATGAATTTGAATTATTGTTTATAAATTATCATTTTGTATAAACTTTATGTAAAAGTGAATTTATGACGAAGTCAACCGAGATCGATCTATTCTTATTATTTATCAATTAGTCTTTGAATTGCAATACTTTTCATTAAACGGTACTACGGTAAATGTATCATTTGTGCATTAGTAGTAGAAAATAAGTTGTAGATTGAAAATAATTGAATAAATGCAGTGGTAACATTTCAAACATATCTTTATGATTATGATAAGAAAGTCAATATTGGAATTATACTTTTACAATTTTCTTTTGAAATAACGTATTACGTTTAATAAATATTTATTTAAACGAGATAAATAAAACTTTCTGACGTTATCAGCGAATAAAGTCCGATGATAAAGTATTGATTGTACTATCCTTTTGTAATGCCATTGCAGTAACATTAAATGTAACACAATGCAAGGTGAAATAATCAAAAGGCTAAAGCTAAAATTCGATAAAATTCTACTCTATTAAAGAAAATATACGAATATTACGAATTTCCAATATGTAGTTTTCACACCGTAGTTTTCACGAATTCATATTACATTAAAATTATAAAAATTTTGCAAATAAAATTTCAAAATTCTGTCTGCTTGACTATTTATAAAATTTACTTAAAAACAAATATTATTATTTTCTATAAATGTATAAAAAATCTGTATATGCATAACAATAGATTTTATAAATATATGAAAGTAAAACATAAATTATTAGGTTTTTACATTTTATATCGTTTATAAATTCAATATTAAGTATATTTCTATTTGTACGTATATTTCTATTTTGAAACGGTACTTTATTGAGAAGAATGAGGGGAAAAAAGTTTCTGCTGATCGCCTGTGTAGGTTTCGTATTGTGATACGGATTGAAAATCTGTACATTATGAATATTACAGAAAGATGGTAATGATTATGTGAACATTGTTATTAACACGTTACTGTATTTTCTATCGTAGATTTTTTAAATGGTAACTTTTAGAAACTTTTATTGATACTTGTACATTCGTAAAAGTTTTTCAAAATTTTATTACGGTTTGAATATTTATGCAATATTGCATTTCAAATGATTCAGGTGTAATGCTCTCGAGGAGTTGCCTAACTTCAATAAAGTTATACAAAAATGCTTTCGTAATATACGGTAAATCATTATTGTAATTCGTCGACTCAATTACGCTATTAACAATTACTAACTATTTCAAAAAGCTTGAACTTAATAACGTTTTTTAAACAAATGAATATTTAGATGATATTTCATGTATTTAGATTACATATCGTATTGAATATTAATAACGATATTTCATCGAGATAATCGTATGACGCTCTTTAAATAATACTAAAATGTTATATTTATTAAATGTAAAAATATACGTAATATTAAGTTTAAATTTAAATTTCTACAAAATTAGCGATTAATATATTTTTAGTCAAGGCTTTACATGATTACGCGAATCTAATGTTTTCTATTGGTAACATTATTTTACGTGCGTTTGAAAGTATAAAAATAACGTATAACTCTCGAACATCACAGAAATAATTGTATTATTGTGGTGATTATAATATTAATATTATAGTAAAACATTTCTAATTGTACGCGTTTCTAAAATGAATAGTGTATAAAATATTTGAGTCGCTTTATGTCGTAAACAGTACCGATTCGAATGCCACGAACATTGTAAGAATTTTAATAAATTTTTAACTTGTACACATTAGTATCTCTATATCTTTTCTTTCTAAATAAACTATGACAAATGTAATCGTTTTATCCTTGGTATAATTATCTTAGCCGATAATGTCGCTAATGCCTCAAGCAGACTCATTAAAAATATAATATTTACAAAGGTAAAGATAAGAAAAATTATTATTTTTGTTGTACAAATTCCATTTATGTATTAGCTATCATGTTCAACAATTAAAATACATTTCGTCAAAAAGTCACACATTATATTGTACTTAATTTCAATGTCTCATAATAGGCAATAAATACGACGATTAACTTTTTTAATTTTCTTAGGTATTTAAAATACTATATAAAAATGAAGTTTGGAATTTCCATACCAATTACAAGACTAGCTTTATTAATCGATCAATAAGAAATATCTTTGAATCAATTTTTAATGCAATTGCATATTTGCGAAGAGATTACGTAACATTGAAATTTGTTTGTATTGTTAGCCACAAGTCATTTGCAATAAAATACATTCATTTCTTGATTAAAATCCTCTTGAACGAGGATACATTATTGCTATAATAACAATTATTATTTTGCATTACCAGTTTATTCAAGGAGTACTCTAAATATGATATATGAATCCATAATGCTTATAAGAATTATCATTATCTGTACGATATTCATTATTTACGAAAGCATAAAAAGTGCAATATACAAAAAAATTTAAATATTTCATTTTTATATACGAAAGAGCTATTTTTAATCAACGATAATCAACAAAATTACGGAGATTTTCTCTGAATTGGATTTCGACTACAGTAATAATTGAAAATATTACGTATTGAAATGTAACGTAACGTAACATATTAATTAGGTTCAAGTTTTTTTTCAAAATTTCTCCGAATTTGCTCGAACCGACGTTTTGTAATATTAAAAAATGCTCAATCGGCATTCTTTACATAAACTTAAACATAAACGTATTTCTGTATATGTAGAAACTATGTTTCTTTTATCAATTACTATTTTATTGAGTTTAGTTGAATTTCTTGAGTAAGAATTCAATAACGAAGGCCAGCGTAAATTTTTTAAAGTAATTATTTTATCAAATGTCTTATATTACAAATATGCAAATATTTAATTAATTCATATTAATTAAAATCTCAACCTACTCTTCTAATATCAATTAAAGTGTAAAAGATTATTACTTAAATTAAAGTAAATTAAATTATAAAAAGTAAAAAAATGCTGTAAAGTTTGGTAAGTTCAGATATTAGTTTTAATCCAATGACTTATTTTATATTAAGGTTCTATTATCGATAAAAAAAATGAAAAAATAAAAAATACAATTTTCAGAAATATTCTTTTATTATAGTCAATCTTGACTTGTGTGTTATTATCTCACATGTATGCTTCTGTACGTAATGCAGACATAATTCAAAATTTTACAATTATCAGTCAGATATTAATTCAGATCGTAAACATACTGCTATATTGCACTAGGTGATTTATTCTTTATCATAAAGTCTTTAAAAAACCACTTGAGAATAAATTTCATTACATATAAATTCCTTAAAATAATCATAAAGATAGTACCAAACGATCATATCTTAAAATCGATAAATAATTGAGGAAAATTAATTCAGAAATGAGAGCAAATAATAAAAAATACTGCTCACGTCTCATTGAATTGCCTTCGCCATTGAGGACTATACAAAAATTCGATTGATAACATAATATCCATTTTTTATGTCAGACGTTCAGCTGATTGAAGAAATACCAATAAATAGTATACAAGTTTCTTGTGCAATAATTTCAGCTCCTTTCCGCAAGTAATTGTACGCATTTAAAAAGCTGACTCGCATTCGTAACTGTGTCCTAATTTTACGCAGATTGTAGATTCGACGGACGATACTCGAACGGTATTCGTAAACTCGTATAAATTTATACGTAAAAAAGGTGGTATTACAAATGGTAATACAAATTTATAATCTATCAGAACAAGTTTTTTTATATTAATTTAAAAATTGAATTAAATCCGTAGTACAACTTCTGTCGTAAATAATTCAATTTACATGCTCGCGGTTGATAAATGTATAACTTTATATACATATAAGAAACTTTTTACAGTGAGTTCGTGTAAAGCATTTTTCATTCCGAATAGAAGAATATAATCAAAGAATATAATCAAAGCGAGCATTTATTCGATCGTGCTAAGCATTATTCTTTTAGCCATCCTTTGAATAAATAAGCCCGTTAAATGTAATCGACATTAAGCGATGGATAGCGAGGATTACGAGGCAGAAACATTCATCCTCGCTTTTTGGCGGCGTCGCGTCGGTCAGGGCATCGCTTCCAGTAGACATCTCATGTCCCGCGCGTCCAGGTAGCCGAGTACGCAGTCCAGAGGGACATTGGGCAGCCGGGCACCGAAGAGCTCCGACAGCCGCTCGCTCGCCTCCTCGAGCAAAGGCTCGTACAGCACGCCTACGTCCAGGTTTCTCTCGAGCATGTCCGCGTAAAGTGGAAAGGTGCTCCGCTGTCGCTGCTGTTCAAAAGCCTCCGCGACCTCGGGCTTCCTCACCAGCATCACTAGGCTCCTCCGACTGGCCCTCAAGAATCCAAAGTACGTCGTCTCCTCGCACAGTCTGCTCCTCGCCATTCTCTCGACCTCCTCGGCGCAGGCCCGCCCGTACTCCGGCCCGGCCTCGATCTCCGGTGAGCGTAGGTTGGGGCTGACCGCGAGTCCAGCGGCCCTCGACCTGGCCGCGTGTCTGCCGAAGACGCGGATCATCGCAGGCTCCGCGGTCAACTCCAGCGCCGTGCGTCCGTCCGCGTCGAGTCGGGCGGCGTCCGCCCCGAAGACGAGGAGCTGCTCCGCGCACTCGGCGTCCCCGTTCTCCGCGGCGAGGTGGAGCGGCGTCCTGCGACGGGCCGCATCCTCGGCGTCGACCTCGGCGCCGCGGCGCAAGAGGCCCCGGGCGAAGGCTCCGCAGCGGCGACGCACGGCGAGGTGGAGCGCGGTCTCGCCGTCGGAGCGCGTGCGGCCGCGAACGTCGGCGCCGTGGCGCAGCAGCCGCGCGAAAAAGGTGTGGTCGGGTCGAAGGTAGAGGAGCTTGGCGTGCTCGGAAGCGACGGCCAGGTGAAGGGCCGTGCGACCCTCGGCGTCCGCGGCGTCGACGTTAGCCCGGTGGCTCGCCAGGGGCTCGAACAGTTCCAGGTGGCCGAGACGAGCCGCCAGATGCAGGGGCGTCTGGCGGGTGGCATCGGCCGCGTCGACCTCGGCGCCGTGGCGCAGGAGGATGCGCACGCTCGGGAGGCAGCCCTGCTTCACGGCTGCGTGGAGGGGCGTCTGGAGCGCGGCGTCCCGGGCGTTGGCGTCTGCGCCGTGCCGCAGAAGGAGCTCGAACGCTTCGGTGCGACGCGCTTCCACGGCCGAGTGTAGGGGAGTCTTGCCGAGGGCCTCGGCGCGGTTCGGGTCGGCCCCACCCCGCAGCAGAAGCTCGAGCGCGCACCAGTTCTTCTCGGCGACGGCGTAGTGGAGCGCCGTCTTACCGAAGCGCGTCGCCGCGTTAACGTCGACGCCCTGTCGCAGCAGCGCTCCGAGGAACTCCAGGTCGCCCCGTTTGACCGCCAGATGGAGGAGGCTCGCGCCGGCGGGTCCGCGGTCCTCCGGATCCGCCCCGTGTCGCAGCAGCAGCCGAAAGAGCGCCTCGTGACCGGCGTCCACGGCCAGGAAGAGCGCCGTCAGCTGGCTGCGGTCGCGCTCGTTGACGCGCGCGCCCCCGTCGAGGAGGAGTCGCGCAATGTCGAGGCGGCCCTCCCGGGATGCCAGGTGCAAGGCTGTGCTCCCGTAGCTGTCGCGCATGTTCACCTCGGCGCCGCACCGGAGCAGAGACTCCACCATCTGAAAGGAACGAAGGGAACCGGGTATTAGTTGTTGCTCGATTAGTCGTGCTCCTGCGACTCGAACGAACGAATACTCCGTTAAAATGCTCTCTTACGGTAATCGCGCGTCTCCGACAGGTGAGGTTCAGGACAGGTACGTTCGAAACCAATTCTCTCGATTATCCAATCTTCCCGTAGCCTTATTTTTTTTTCTTTTTCTTTTTTTTTTCTTTTTTTTTTTTATCGAATTTTATTAAGCTTTGAAGAGCACGTTTGTATTAAAAATATTTCCAATGGGGGGTACAGCGCGGTAAAAGGTATAAAAATAAGCCTCGTAAGCTACCGGTGTATTATCAGAGATTTTCGAGCGGATTTGCAGGTGTTACTGTTAAAAAAAGCTTTGAAGGAAGAGTTTGCCAACCTCCCCTGGGGACGTAGGTAATCCCCAGGCGACACTCTCAACACTCACCTTTGCGTGATTCCTCTCAACGGCCCTGTGCAGGTGCGAATACTGTCGGTTGAGATCGCGATCGACGACCGACTCGTTGACGTCACAGCCGTGGTTCGCGAGCAGCTCGACCATGATGGTGCAGCCCGACTGCACCGCGAAGAACATCGGGCTCAGACCCTCGTGGGTCTTGGCGCGGGGGTTGGCACCATACTTGAGGAGCAGTTCGACCGCAGCTGTATTCCTGTGGAAGACGGCCACGTGTAGCGCCGTCCTCCCATTGGGATCTGGACCTTCGACGCAAACGCCCCGATGCACCAGCAGGTACTGGAGCATCTTCGTGTGGTCGTGCATCGCCGCCAAGTGCAGCGACGTCCGCTCCAAAGGACTCGACTCGACGCTCGTCTCCACGTCGTTACGCGTAACGTTTCTGACTAGCTCGGCATATTTGGCGTCGTGCTGACAATAATCACCTGTCTCGAAGAAATCAAATAATCAATATGTCTCGGTGTAGTATTATTATTTATATAAAATTGTAAAATTGTACCTATTACTTATTATTAATAACTGCGACTGAGTTCAGGGAAATTATATAAACTCATGTTATTTGACTTTAATGAATTTACATATAGGGGAATGAAATACGGTATTAAGCCACTTTAATCTCCATTGAATTCGTTATCGTCCAATTTGTCAATGGATTTTTAATAAATAAATCAGTTTGAATTATTTATCAGTTATTAGGGGATAATGATGAATACTAGATTTGATAATAAAAGCGGGCAATGTACATTCATAATTAAAATAATGTTCGAAAAAGCAATTTCATTTTCAATCAACAAAATAGTAAACCGCTTCTATAATTGTCCCAAACTATAATCTAACGCTGATTGATTACTCAAGCGCCTATAAAATTAACTTATATACTGACAAAGCATTAATATTAATACATACGAAATTGTTCTTTTGCAGCAACGCACAAACTCGATAGATGTCGGTGATCGTTGAAATCTTGAGGTAACAACGAGTTTATCATATATTCCTCTTGGTCAAGCTCCATCTTTTGAAAAGTAAAGGATTCTTCATACTTCATACCGAGCCTTTGCTTCTTTGCGCACATTTTGTATTCCAAACATGCGGAACAATTAGGAAGAAACATCGCTTCGTTATCTTCCTCGATGCGCTTTATAAAAGGAACGTATCGAAGATTCGACGCCCTTTCAACTTTCAGCTTTTTGTTGACCATCGTTTAATTTTGTGCGAAATTCAATAACATTCTACACTTTTGATGCTTCGTGCGACATCTTACCGATGGTACATCTCTTTTTACATATTAACGTTGGAAGACCTGCAAAATTACAAGTTATTTTTCATTGTTAGAGTGCCACATATCATCGAGTAACGTTCGTACTCGTTGAATTTGAAATTATATAAAACGCAACAACCAACTTTATTCTGTTTCTTTCTCTATTGCATATGTATTAAAAGAAACAAAAACTTAAATATATGTATAATGTTGTCATGTAAAAAAGCACTAGTGTTCAATGTGTACCGAATTCCATAAAAATCCAATAAAAGCTATTTAAATAAAATATCTTTGTAAAATTTACTTTAACATTGACCAAAAGCTAAATATTACTTACCAAGTACTTCTCGATGCTGCCAATAAATAATCGAGAACAAATTAAATTGTAAATTATAGACTTATGCATTAAACACTGTTGCGCTTCGATTGCCATGTACCTCAAAACTTTATGACCACTAGATCCCACGTACTGGGCTAAACTAATGCAGATCGCCAAAATCTGGATACTTATATAGTCTACGACTACCCCTAAATGTAGTGTTGGGATAACGATTTTGAAATGTGGCGGGGGAAAAAGGTAATAATAACTACCTTATAAGAGTTTGGAAAACGATTGATTAATGGGTCACCGCAAAACTGTTATTTCGAGTTATTCGATTCATACAAATCACTGTCTCTGTTTACGATTACAAATAAGAGTACTACTTTTACATAGATTTTCTCGTCTATTATGATAACTAAGTCAACAAAACTTGATAAAAGGTTTAACAAACGTTTACGATGTCATGTCTTTCGATTATGTTATTTTAAATAAATTTAAATGGCAACTTTAATAACATTCCAAATGATAAATGATAATAACGGGAAGAAAATGCCATCAGTCGTAAGAGTGAATTCATTGTTATTGTACAAGAAGACGCTCTCCAGAGAAAATCGATCCTTCTCATTGCAAAATTGTTTCTCTAAAATTTCTCATTCGATTGGTTTTTATTTGTAAAACAGTTGTAAGTTCCTTGATATACTGCATAAAAGTTGCGGTGATCGAGTTTGATAACTCCTCGCTAGACAATTCCGAAACATTGTAACATTTTTAATTACCACGCCTTTGACAACCTCGCCAAGTTTCCCCACGTAATGATCATTCCGATCGAGTGATCCCCGTCACTTTCCTCGACGAATGAAAACGCAACTTTCCTATGCCTCAAGAAAACGGACTTTTAAAGCTCGGTTTTAAGCCGCGCTTCGTATGGATTCGCGATTATGCAAATTCCATCATTAACTTTCTCCTCGGAGTTTCGAAATTTCGCGTGGAAACCCGTTGCTGCTCGCAACTACTCGAGGCATTAGCGTCGAAAGTCTAAGATCCCGCTTAGACCGGGAGCTCCCCGGTCTTCGATCAAAAGCAAAACAAGGTTAAACGCGGCGAAAGCTGAAATGCGTAACAGGGATGCGTAACACTAATTGGCGAGCGCCTTACGGAAGGACGCGCGGATAAAAAATTCGTAATGCATAATGCTGCCTCGTTATCAGGAAATGCGGGTCCCTTCGCTTCCGGGAAGCGCAATTCTGCGCTTCCACGCAATTCTCGGCTTTTCTATTTTTTTAGCGATAGCGATCGCCGCGCTCGATCATCGACGCACAGTCGCACATATGGGCATCGGGCATTAGGCAAATAAATTAAGGATGCGCAGGACGAGGCGCGCCGGCCGACTGCCGCCCGTCTGGCTAATTGCATTTTAATCAGCTTACGAGCGGCACACACAGGTTCGCAGGCGCGCATTCCCCATGGTCCTGGCTTTCGCTGTTTTATCCTTTGTCCGTGCGTGCGAAAATTCCAGCTAACTTAATGCGTCTTTCCAGCGTCTGTCTGGGAGATTACGATTTTTCGTACCTAATGTTACGGCGGCAACGTGAGGCCCAGACCGTGGCAGGTATGCTCGATGCGGCGGAATGACGACCCCCCCCCCACCCACCCACCCCCGTCCCACCGTCGCCCTTCCGCCGCTGCCCCTCCGGCCGAAATAAAGACGAGCTAATCGCCTTGTGATTTTTCGAGACACACGAGTTTATCACGATGCCGTGTCTGCGGACTCCCATCCTGGGCTCGAGCGCGTGGGAATTTTCGGCCCCTTCCGGGAACAACCTTGCGTCATGATTGCGCAACACCTCCCCGTAGTTCGTTGGTCGATCATTCGCATCGCCGAACCACCTGGAGCTGTTTGCACCCTCAACTCGTCGACGGTCTTTCGCGGAAGTGGAAAAACGGACTCTCGATGCGCTGGCGGTGATGCCGCAGCGCGGAAAATTAAGTTTCTTCTTAAGTCTACGCGTGTACCGTAGAGACGACATTTTTCAGTGACGCCTGAAAATATAAATTCATTCTAAACGCGATTCGACGCTCGTGAAATAAAAATACGTTAGTCGTTAAAATTTCGTGGTAAGGAAATGTATTATTTTCCATGTTTTAATTGCTTTAATGCAACATACTGATAAACGATATAAACACGTTTAATGTAATGTGTTGATTTTGACTGGAACGTACTTCGGAAGCGCAATTTTTGATCGAGCATTATTTCAAGCTCATATTGATCATTTTGAAGTAGGCCTTCTGCAAATAGCAGAACAGAAAATATAAAAAGAATTCAAATTTAGAGGTTAATGTATTTTCCGCAATAGAAAATGCATTAACTGAAAATTTTCTTATTAGCCTGTTAGCCTTATTCTGAAACACGATACAGAGCCTATCTTCGTTACAAAAACAGCTTTTCCCGCGATATACTCGCACACTGTGAACAATAACAATTTCGCCTGTTATGCATAAAATATTGTAAACGCGCGTAAATACACAGTATTTAAAAACTATATATATTTCAAACGGCAGAATTAGTCAGTCATAAGCAACGTGCTTTAACCGTAAGGCGTACGCGGAATTGTTTGAATAAATAAGGATTTATAATTGCAAGCGATGTAAAGCTATTTTTGCCAGAGCACAACCTATCGTGGAAAGCAAAAACAATATTAATAAAAAACAACATAATTATAAATTTTTATATAAGTAAATGTTTATACATGTCTGTTGATGTGAAAGAATATTTCTTTTTAGAAGTAAATCGAACAAGTATATTTACATAATTAAAATTATTATTTTACAAGAGCTGCTGCAAAATATTAATTAAAAATATTATTAACCAACCGTACGTAAATAATTCCTTTTATTTCGAATAGTTTGACTTAGCCTAAATGTTTTGATTCGGTGTTCTTGCGTTGTAATGGGTATTATTACAATATAGAACCACAGTCAAACGCAACTTCGTAAGTTGAATTACAACGTTCGTTTAGAAAACGTCATTTTCAAAAAATTACTACGCATGACGTATCGTTAGACCAAGTGCGGATATAACCTGATATTGTAACGAGAGCCAAATGCTTCTAACGATTAAAAGATCAATTAGACATAATGATCAATTTTAAGTCTTCAGTAGTACATTACAAGTCGAGCATTACATTCAAATTACAAAGTACACATTAGTACCTCATTTATGCCTTCTGAACGTACTAGGAAGGTGCAATATTTGTTTTTCGACTTTTAAAAATGTGAAACAAAGGTTTGACCGAATAATTTTAAACATTTACAGTATTATTCGTCATAAATATTTATTTTGGATATAAAAGAATATTTGTGACAAAATTAATTACCACTTAGGAGACGTATATATGAATGTTATACATATAATTAGATTAAAATAAATTATATATAAAATATGCATTTTATATGAATTTTTCTTTCATATTTTAAAGCAAAGTTTTTAATCGACATCTATCAAATTATAAATTAACAAGGGTTTAAGATGATTTCTCTAATTATTTATGGCTCTTAAAATCTTGCCCAAAAAGGAAGATAAATGAAAAGCCTTTTATCTTATTTTTAGGGAAAAGTAAGCGACTTGTGATAAGAAATATGAAATACTTTTTTACTAATAATCACCCGGGAATTAAAATCAATTCATGAATTTTAATATTTTAATGCTTACGCAAAGAATATCATACACATTTGAATTTTCTAAAATTACAATGTGTATATCGTGTACACGAATTTGAAAGATATTTCTTTACTGTTACTTAGAAAGCCTTTTTGTACAGCTTCAAATCATATTGAACTATATATGTAGCCTGGACCTTAAATAAAATTTTCAGTGTCTAAATAATAACGGATGAAAAAAATAAACAATTATATTAAAAATCAGAATGAGGATATTAAAGTAAAATAATGTAAAAGAAAATTTAATTCAAACTTTCTCTTAATTACGTATTCAAATTGCTTCAAATGATTTCAAACTGCTATTTATTTTAATAAAACTGTTAATTATTATATTTGAATTATAATATATATTTTAAAAATTTGCATTGTCATCTAATATAATAATTATTGTTTTTATGTAAGAAATTGGCGAATTTGAAAAGAAGTTTAAATTTCTAAAACTCTCTAATTCGTATTTGACATGTATCGTGTATTATCTGTTTGGTAACAATTATTATCATTGAAACTATCATTAAAATTCATATCTTAAATTTAAAAATGAAATAACCTTAGCTTCGATTCGAATTTTCGCGCGTTTTAAAGCTCGATTAATCTCGCACATAAAAATAGAGAATAATCGAAAAGCAACTTTAATCACTCTACGTATACCAACTACGTAGCATGACTTGCGTAGTGCAATATGCGGGAATTCAAACCGTGCTGTTACATTTCTTTAACATCAGAAAGCTAAAAACGGCGTTATACAAAACACCCTCGCAGATCTTCCGCGAATCGTCATGTGTATACGCATACGTACGTGTGCGCGTATGTATGCATATACATATACATATACATATACATATACATATATCGTTACACGTAAAACATTCAATTTTAAAATATCATTGCGAACATTTTCTTGGCTCACCTTTTATTCGTCACCAGTTCACGTAACATAACAGTAACACCATAAGTGAGTAAAGAAAAGCCAGGAAGGCAATCGAAAGGATAACTTGGAGTACTAACGAAAGGGAGAAAGAGAAAGGACTGATCGAAGGCGGAAGTTGGGCTGAGTCCGGCGGTGATGACGCAGTCACCTGTTGGCAATCCGTAGCAGCAGCATTGATATCGTCGTCTGCGCGACGCCACGGCGCAGAACGTAATCGGGTCAGCAGTGGAAATAGGGTCACGTCGACGTGCGGTGCAGGGTGTTGAAGGGTCGAGAGAGCCGCCTTTTTTCTCTCCTTCTATTGGACTTACGCATGCGGTTGGGACTGGGAACGATGTCGACGGACATCCCGGAGCCAGTGAGAGAGAGAGAGAGAGAGAGAGAGAGAGAGAGAGAGAGAGAAGCACAGTGTAGTTTTGCGATTTGCTCGTGACTCACTTTTTGGCATTCGATCCAAGTTTCCTCGTTTGTGTATCAACTTCTGTACTTTCGGGACTCGTCGCTGTTACGAGAGGCGTTGAAAGTTTCGCAACTATGAGCGACTTATAGACCTCCCGTATATTTTTCTTTTGATGCACGTGGCGGATGTTTCGATGGCTTGTTTCGAGTCGACTGTATATATAATTGGTCTTTGTAGAGTGTATCCTCGTGAATTGCAAAGAAACGGCACGAAGAATCGTCGGTGACATTAACTTAAAACGCTCGAGTCAATAGTACGAGCTTGAATACCATTCGCATGACGTTCGAGTAGATTCTGCTCGACGCACTACTTTTGTATGGAGTGAAATTTGCTAAAATTCTGGAGTAATGTTCAGTCCTTTGTAACATTTCTTTGCCTAAACTGCCTATTACCTAGTACTTCCTAGAGGGTTACCGACCTTTTTCTCAAATGTACGATAGATACATTTCGCGTTACCGCGCGAATAACAATTATTTGATATTTTGTTCAAGGATTATTTTAATTTTGTAGTTTCACCGGTTAAATTCTGATCAAAAGTTAATTGTTAACGCTATCAAGAATAATGAAAGTAAACGTAAACCACACCAGTCCAATTAACCAATTGAACATATTAAAGAACTGTTTATGACTGAAAATGACGGGAATGTACAAAATTTCTTTTATATCAACTGTTAGTTGACCAGTTAAACTCCAAAGCTTTTATACGAGTTCTAGAAAACCATTTTTATAAAATTAATTAGCGATTTGGACATTATAATAATAGAATTAAATAACGTACAAAGAAAATGCCTTAGGGTTGTATGTCGTCGATTGAAATGTTCAATTAATTTTCTGTTCTAATATAAATAAAACTCTTAGAATAAAGCTCGAGATAAGCAATGCGTTACGACTCTCACAGTTTAATCATCGTGCAGTGATAATATTACGACGCCTGATAATCACGTAATACGGACATATCGTAGTTGAATATTAATATGCGCAATAATATTCTTCAATTTTACCTGACCATTTATGTATTTATTATATAATGTATTGTTTTCCGTTACTTTACAATAAAATTAACTTTTTTTCCTTTTCCATCTGAAACGAAAAATAATTTGAAAACAAGTTGTAAAATACTTCAACGTGTAATATTTTTCTATGTTTTACATTAAAAGAAACTTAATATCCATAATTTTTAACTTCGTTAAAAAAAAGAAACAATGTTTTTAATGCGTTATTTTAAAGTAGATTCCATAATAATTGGATTAACGTGTAACTTGAAGTAACAGTTATAAACGCATAATAGATTTTGTTTAAAACTGGAACCGTTTTATTGCTTCGAGAAAAATATTTAATAGCGCAAGAGCATCGTACTTGTATGTTATAAAAAAAAAAAAAAAAAAAAAAAAAAAAAAAAAAAAAAAAGAAGAAGAAGAAGAAGAAGAAGAATTATGTTGCTAGTCTTAAGAAATAGTAGTATGCTTAACAGAAATAGAAATTATCGATTGCAGTTAACACATGCTAGGCAATTAATTAGAAATCTCGCGTCTACAGCAATATATTCGTTAAATGCTTGAGTCTTCGTTTTAAAAGACTCGTTGTAAATAAAGAACACTTACAAATTCTCAGGATTAATCTCGAATACTTTTAAGAAAGTAAAGAATATGCTGACAATTTCATTAAAATATGCGAATAACTTGGAAACTATTATAAGATATTTTGCTACGTAGATAAGTATGAGAATATTATAGAGGAGTATAAATAGCTGTATCTTTAAAAAGTGACGAGTATTTGGAACAGAAAATAATTGACATTGCGAGCAGACGTTGCGAGGGAACATTTTTCATATTTCGTAGAGCGAATAAACGAAAACAGAAGCAATAAACAAGCATAAAATAGGAATGTCTTGTTGTTTTTAACGGTATCCAGCAGCTGTACAGCCTTTGCCTTTTTTTGGATTTTTTTTCTCAATCCAAGTGCCCAGTAGAAAGTGAGAGTGAGCGAGCTAGGAAAAAAATCCATTTAAAAACGTCGGAGTGACTCGATTGGTGCACTGGTCATTAACTCGTGTTGCAAGAGGCATATGCGTGGATGTAGGAGAGATGCAGAAAAGCGTATCGCGCGGCTACGAGGAAAGTCGCGTATCGAGGGAGCTTTCGTATCCGCCCCATTAGCAAAGAGCAGCGCAAGCTCGAGGCGCCGACTGATCGGCAACCAAATGGCTGATTATCAAGGCTCTTTGTAAGAAGGAGACTATGGGCTAATTTACGAATAATCAATAGACGATCGAGCGATTTGCTTGTTCGGGCGGTGACAATGTAGCATTCTCTCTCTCTCTCTCTCTCTCTCTCTCTCTCTCTGTATCGATCTCTCCCACTTTCTGTTTTCTCTTCTTTCTCTTCAATGCGATTCAATGTGGTATACCAATGTTCTTCATTTTGTAGATCTTTTTATGTAGAAATAAATATGTAAGTAGGATTCCAATGACTCACAGGAAATGAAACACTTATATACACGTTGTTTGAATGTGTTCCAGATATACAGAATATGCGAATGATTAGTTTTCCGCATACGCGTTAATTACTGCAGCGAACTCTCGGGCAAATATTTTTTAATTTGAATATTTTTTCGCTTTTTATTTCACTAAATATTTTTAATGAGCATGCAAACGGTCATAACTTCTCAGTTCTGCGAAAAAGCAATTTCACTTTTTTGCGACTTTTGAGGTAACTTAAAAAAAGTAGATTATAAGAGACGAAGCCTTGTCAGTCACATTGACATTTCACTGGATCAAAGAGTTTAACCTTGCGATTAAACTCTTTTTATTTCAAGAAGTAAAATTGATCATTACTCAAATTACAAATCTCTTTTTTAAATTCTACTTCCATTTTTTATTCATAATTAAAAAGCTTTTCAGGAGTTCTTCTTTTGTGATTAAGATGATTGTTAAGTGTTTAGATAATTTTTTATGATAATTTTTTTCCGAAATGCCGAGTATTCCAAATGTTCTATTAGATACGTAAGTGCATTAGATCTTCATTGATCAAGTTCATTAAATGTTAGTATGAAAGATGGAAGATTGAAATTACCGGAAATTACGAAGGCGAAATTACGATATGCGAATCTTAAATGAGCGTCTATATAATATTTAGGTGAAAATTGTCTAATGCTAAAAATTGCTGCACGATTGACGCTGCCTTAAAAAACAGCCAACTGATTAAAATGTAAAAGAATGGCTACTTCAAAGTATGGTTTAAAACCTCTTAATGGGGACGGGCTTGATTTACGCTTTTCTTAATAATACTCTATGAAATGGGCATCTACTTGTACCAACCTGAAAAGTTGAAAACAAAATTGAAATTGTACGTCTCAAGCCGGAAAAACAGACAAAAAAGTCTAAACAGTTCCTTCATCCGCGAAGATAATAACCATTGTCTTTTAAGAAACTCGTGGTATAATAATAACTGTCGGGTAAATTTAGGTAACAAAAATTACTTAAACAATCAAATAAAAAGAATGCAATCACAATTAACGAAATCTCTTTCCAACGGCAATACGCAAGCTTGCTAATTCGTGCTTGTGATTGGAAAAGTATTTCTCAACTAAAAAATATCCTCTTTCTTCATATTTAGCGTCTGTTCTGCAATCCATTACACCTGGACTCTTAATTACGTGTCTCATACACAAACAATTCGTGCACTGATTTTGGTCCCGGTAGAAAGACGTATCAACATTACGCTTATGGGAGTCCGGACGCTCATAGTCGTCTCATTATTTTGCGGCCACCGTGAGCGGGATGCAGTTGCCAGCCACCCTCTACATTAATTTACTCGGACTAATCTGCTCGCGCACGACGCACATGACAAGGGAGGCAGGATCCCTATGCATCTTTACCTAAACATTTTCTGCTTTTGCGAGCAAATCTCTTCGAAGCTTTCGATGGCACGACCATGAATATGAATGAAATACCGACTTTTTCATTTTTTCAAGCAATAACGAACAATGAACTAAAGCTCGGATATGCAAAATTCGAAATTACAACGATACTCTTCAAGTCTCTGCTTCAAGTACTATTTACCGTGCTCTAGTTGTTTTGCAACATTATCGTCGCTCCCATTCCTCGTTTTCCTGCATGTAGATTTATTCGGATGCGTTGATAATAGACTTGCTGTAATGAGAAATGCAGATATTTCCGAACATTACCGTGCTTATTTATGAAATCCTTCTATTGTTTACTTTGAAAAATTTATTCGCTTTTATGCAATTCTTTAATGCTCTGCGGAGAAGTACAAATTGAATATAGCATGAAGTTCCGATTGATATTTCATAAACGAAGGGCGAACTAGTAAAAAGTTCAAACCACGGAGCAAAGAGAATAAACGAATAATAAAGTATACTGGTGCAGAATTCCAATCCAAAATAAAAATCTTGAACCCTGTGTCTTCCTAGCCCGATTGGAAGGTCACCTGGTCTAGAGTTCAGTATGCACGCATAAATTATTGCAGGATTGCGATAGGCAATTTGGCAAATCCGTCAGTATCAAGCGGCGTAATTTCGAAGCACGAAAGCTGCCGTCGACAGCGAATGGAAGAAAAATCGTCAATCGCTGGGGTGGAAAACGCATGGACTATTTTACTTTCTTTCTTTCTAATTCTCTTTGTGTATCATTCTCACCGATAGTGGCAAAGCCTTATATATTACTTCCAAATGAATTACGTTTTTATTTTTTCTTATTTGATCGTAATAGATCTCTGTTGAAGTTAGCGACACAACTAATGTCACTTTCGACTTATATTCAAATATTAATATTTCGACTAATACGTCATAATTAAAATGCACGATAGACTTGACGCGTATTTGTATTAATATCCACTGACTGATTGGAGTTTTTTTTACAAAAATGCATTTATGTTTATAAGTACATATGCATAACTTACCAGAGCAGAGAAAGTTAACACGAATTATAATGCAATGTTTTTCTAGTAAGTTTTAATTAATATTACACAACCATCTCGTGAAATTATTTATATTCTAAAGAAGGAAATAAAGAATGTAATATTTTGTATCGCAAGTTTGAGTTATTCGGGATGAAATAATCAAATTTGAAAAATTATTTCTTATCCTTGCTCGTGGCATTTTTTAACTTCTGTTATCAATAGTGTTGCTCGATGCACCACATAATTGTATAAGGCAATTTCTTATCAAACTTCCCGGAATATATTTCTAAACAGCAATACGAGATATTTATGAAAATAATTACTTTTACGATTACGGAATATCGTACGATGCATTCTGGTATCTCTTAATCCACGTTCCGCTATGCTTAAATTTCAAAAATAATTCGGATGTAGGCGATTAGTTGCACGTGAAAATGTACCAATTTCAATAAATAATAAATTTAAACGCCAGCTATTTTCAATATTCTTGGAATTAAGAATACAAGGAATGTCTTTTAAACGTTTATACTTACGCAATAAAGTGCATATAAAATATTAATTGTTTATGAACCTAATGAAATAATTGTGCTAAACGAAATACTATCTGAAAAAGAAGTCTAACAAGTCAAAAATTTTCATAACAAATTTTAGTGCAAGACAAGTGTTCGACGCGTACATCGAAATGAAATTTATTGAGATTTGTACTTCTTGAAGTCAACGATACTGTTTTAGAATACAAAATATATTAGATATTCTAATTTAATTTATTGGCGCAAATTCTGAAGATCAAAAAATTGCTGAGTTACACCGTTATGCGAATGCGCTCGATAAAGTTAAAATTGGCCATTTTATAAATAGTATCTGGATACGACGTAATACTTCTTAAGGCAATTTCCCATCTTTGATATGCATTTAAATGCTATCGTTAGTTATAAATAACAATTACCAATGAAAAATATTTCATAAATTAATTTAAAATACGGGAATGATAAAGAATATTTAACTGAACTATACATCTAAATTTGAAAAAGAAAAGAACAATGTATTTGAATTGACAGGGTCGTGACTATATCAACGATTCCCACGAGAAAACGCACATGTTAATTGAAAATACTTATTTAACATGCAAAATGTTAATACGAAAAGCATGTAAATCATCTTGTTAGTTTTCATTGCTATTGAGTCGTATATTCTTATTCTCGTACGAATTAATTCGAAAATAACGGAACCTAATTGACAGTTAATTTACGAATTAAACGTAATTTAAAAAAAAAAAAAAATGTGTATTGAAATAATATTCAACGATATTAGTTGATGTTAATTTTATTATTTACTATATATCATTATATTTTATTATTGTACGAGTAAAATCTGCTAACCAACGGAAGAAGTAAATCTGATCGTGTTTGACCTTATGACTTTTGCGATTATACGAAGCGATGCAATTTTTTAATCTTTTTCCCACACTTTACCTCAAGTTTATTTAGTTTTATGCGTATAGTAGTTTTATTCGTTCTCGGATTTGAGATGTGCTTAATTAGAACATTGGAAAGTATGTTGTAAAGTGAATTACTTTCGTAAAAAAAAAGAGTGGAAGCTAATACGTGATAAATTTTCGAGCCGTATTCCTTTTAATAGCTCGTAATTAACGAATAAAATGACAAATAGGGTTTGAATTATGCGTTATTCTATGTAGAATGTACTTGTAAACGACGATTTACATCTGTCATGAAACCTAAGCGCGTGCATTTACCTGAATATTGTAATATTCGAAAAAATATACATTCTCCGAATTAATAATTATTTATAACTTTTAAATGTCGTTCTGTAAGTATAATTGTAGAGTCTTATTGGATACTGAACGAAAGTTATGTATCGCGTAACGATAATCGCATTCGATAAATTTTTTCTTCTTCTCTAAGATAAGAAAGATTTACATTTTCTTAAATACTACGCATAACGCCGACCATAAGTTTTAAGAAGACTCGTGAAAATACATATTATCTGATGAGGGAATCCTCCGAAGTTCTTTAAATTTGTATAAAGCTTTGTATTCGTGTATACGTGTATAATTGCATATTTCAGAGATAAACATCGTCTTCGAAACTAGAATATAAATAATATTTGCTTTTCTTATTTATATAATTTAGAATCTCTTAGGTCTAATTCGAAGCGTTAAACGATAAAATTGCGCATTTTTATTGAAGTACAGTTTATTCAAATATCATAATCTTCAAACAATGGAAACTCGAGGAAAGTATTTATTTTGTGAACAGTATCTCATTTTTAGTCACGAAAATCATAACTCAAATCGCAACAAATGTAATAAAACAATGCAATATTAACAACAAATGTTAATTACTTTTATCTTCCGGTACCATTGTTCCAAAGTATTTAGAAATTGTACTTTTGGAAGGCGTTAGATTCTCAATATGAAACGAAGTCACGTACAACTTTAATGAAAAAAAATGCTGTCGTTATAACGAGAATAAGCGCGTATATTATGTTTTAGAGTAGACGGTGTCCCGAACATGAAAAGTCTACGACTATTCGTAAATCTACAGTACAGAGTAAAGAGCTATTTAAAAAAAAAAAAAAAAAAAAAAAAAAAAAAAAACATGTTCAGAGCTCCGACAATAACCGAAATTTAAATAACAAGAATAACTTATTTATCGCTTCACGAGTACTTGGTATAATATCGATAGATAAAATTTCTCTGTGTTCCTACACGTGACCCAATAAGTCATTCAAGTTATGAAACGCACATTTCACTTCCGTTTCTCTGGATACATAGAGGGAGGAAAGAGCAACGGTAACTAATTTTAGCATGCATCCTGCAATCGAACGTTTTGGTTGGCGACCCCCCAGCAGCGTACACTTTGCTCCTGTGCGTAGTACGTTCCATGGGTTGGAAATTACTGTCACTTCTGCGTATCGTAAACATAAAAGACGAAGTTATTTTCCGGCAAACGTGGCAACGCTTGCGATGCAGCGAGAACTTTGCTGCACCGCACGATCACGGTATAATTATCTGCCCATTTTATGAAAATTTGCTTGGAGATGTAAATAGATGAGATCGGTGACATTATGAAGTAAAGTTCATAGTTGATCCTGATTTTCAGGATCAACTATTCCATTGCATAAACACTAATCACGCTTGTAAGCATCTTAACTCGAATCTTAACTCGTGTCGGCTATTTTGTTTTACGTTAATCGCGCGTGCAGCGATTCACAAGTTATGCGAGAGTTCGCGTGTCGTGCAGCACCCGATAGAAAATATTATTTTATTAAGTTGCGTTGAAATTGACATTAATTTTCCGCTAAAGCAACGCCGATCGGCCCTTTAAAATTTCATTCGCTCGTCAAGATGGCAACGAATTTCTTCGCTATTAAATTATAAAGAGTAAACGACCAACAACCGGCTTCGGTCCTTTCACCTAAAGCGATGACGACATTGCGATATCGTGCGCCCATCATTAATAAGACGATGATTTAGCTGCGTACAATCATTAATCACCTGCAATGTTTACGTACAAATTTACGCTTTAAATTTACGCTTGAGATTTTACTACAATAAGCCAAACCACGGTAATCCGAAGCCTGGGCGACAACTGACAACTTACGATTAGAAGTTAAGTTACCAAGAAAGAAGATAACAGTTACGTACGATCCAATTAAGCTCTTTGATTCAAGTTATATATAAAGAAACACGAAAATCAGTAGTTGCCGCTTGGCAGATTAGGCAGTGAAATTTAAATCGAGCACGTATTCCGATAGAATGCAGATAGTTCGGTAAGGCAGTATCGTAAGTACCGCAAGCGATAAGTAATTAATGATACAGCTGAACGATGTAGTGGAGAGTAAGTAGTGAAAGAAAAGCAGTGAAGAATTTCAGTTTGATCGAGTTGCGGCCAAGCCTGAAAATCTGGATGCGAGAATGAGAAGAAAGCAGGAGTTCGCTGACGACAATCGCACTGGGAAAAATCCCGGGGCGCAGCGATTGCTCCCGAACGCGTCGTTGACGCCGGCGTCGGATGATTTCGCTTCGGCTCTAGTGCTGGCGACGTCGCGACGACTGCCACGAGCCGCTGAGACATCCGTGTCTCTCTTTGTCTCTCACTGTGGACGGGTTGGTGTGCGATTCTTCTTGCAGTTTATAAGTACTGTAATGAGTGGGTGTGCCCGGGAAAGTGCGAAAGTAGAGGCCTATCTGCTGGAATAAAGGAGAATAAAGGAGAATAAAGGAGAATAAAGGAGAATAAAGGAGAATAAAGGAGAATAAAGGAGAATAAAGGAGAATAAAGGAGCCTTTGAAATTGGAATGATCGACGACGTAACTCTTTCTTGGCCGTTGGCTCGATAAAATGTCCAATGGCGAATGTCATTTTTTTCCGTGGGCCTCTTTCTGTCTAGCGTATCGGTAACGAATTACAAAGCTTGAGAAAAATTCACTTCGTTAAAGCTTGTGGATCAAAAGTGCTTGGGAAATATTGTACGGCTTGCTTTCGATGCTTTCGATAATGTTGACAATTTTTTAACTAAACGCGCGAGATAACAATTTCGAAACAAGATAAAGGAATCTAGAGCAAATTATAAATACAATGCAACTGTCGGAATAATCGTTGTTATTTGAGTAACTGATACAAGTGTCAAGTGTCGCATCACTTTTGACCGTTATTTTGGCGGAATTGAACGAAATCGAGGTTTCGCTGAAAATCCTTGATTCACTTGAAACAATTTATTTTCGAACCTTCAAACTCAGAGATTATTTTCTTAATATCATAATTATGGATTTTAGATTATTAATCGCTTGAGTTGATTGTTTTAATAGATGTTTACGTGAATAGAGACTTCACTGATTTCTCTTGCCTTCTTAGCAAATAAGAAAATAGATAAGAAAAGTGAAAAAATAACCGCAAAGTCGCATGATGCGTTTAAAGGTATACACGAGTATACGCGTGAATTGTTTAACTAAACGAATTGTTTAACTTGAGAAACTTACTTAAAATATTAAAAGTGAATAAAGTAAATGAATTAATGTAAAGTAAGAATTTAGCCGAGTCCTTTGAAAATTGAAAAATCTTACCGATGATCGGCCGTAAGAAGGACATTTTCTTTTTTCATCTCAGTTTATTCTCCGTTGCCGCATCGATATAAATTTGCTTATTTCAATTAACGCGCGTATTTTTAATCGCGAATACGTTGGTAAATATTATTTCCTCGTTGCTGTTTTAAATATTGAATTATGTAAAATAACGTAAGAATCGAAGAACGGAGAATATCGAGTGAAACGATATAGTAGCGCATCGTTGTAAGGAAAAATGCAAAGTGACTAAGAAGTTGCGATTACGCTTTTATAGAATTCTTTTAAGTTTTTGTATTATCCTTAGCATATCATTAGCAGCCAAATTGAAATCGTCCACATCGGGGATAAAAAATGCCTCGGAATCAATGTTCGTTGAATATATGATGTTTGTTGTTAAATATGATTTGAGGTTGGTGCGATCGAGTGGACATTTAATGGCATTTAAGCGAATTTAAATGTAAAATCTAAAAATGTTATCGCCCCGCGTTTCGGCAAAGAAATGCGCGCCTTCGGAAAATCAGGTTAATTGCGCTGATAAGCCACGCCGCAACAGCTTCCGCGCCATTGCAGGAGAGCTAAAATTGGCAACAAAGTGATATCAGGATTCGAAGAAATGCTTTTAAAGTGCAGCACCGCCAACCTGGTGTGCTTTAAGAAGACCTCGAGGTTCTCGAGGTCTATTTTCTCGCGGATGTGGCGTGCACTAGTCACAGTATCACGGTATCACGGTATCACGGTATCACTAGTCGGACAAGGACGTTGGCTCTGATCCCGTCGTCGGCATCCAAGGCATTTTTTCAAAGGATATTCCCAAGCTGCTCAAAGGAGCCAACTTTGCCGAGCGCGTGCATCCAAGCTGTGCTTGTTTTCAAGTACGCGCGTATATTTTGTTTGGCCTGGATACTTTGCTTTGTACATAACTCATTGAGATAGCGTTCGCTACGTGCTCGTAACATTCAGAGATATGATACGAATATAAGCCAAAGAACTATTTCAAGTCACATTTTAATGTTTAGATGTGAGCTTAAGTCGGACTGATCGATTAACTTTTATTTAATTTACCGATCAACAATTCGGATGGAGATACTTGGTACGCGAAAGGAAATGGTTAGAAATAGTGCGCGTGTGTGCGAATGAATAATAATTATGAATCATCGTTAAGAAAATAACTGTATTTTTAATTTTCATTATCAGGCATACCTTTAATACACCTCGCACGATAATCCACGTATAAAAATTTGTCGACCGTTGATATCTGCAAATTTCACCTCGTCTAACTATTAATAACGTGTTTTTGTTAACCGATCGATTCTTATCTATATCTAAAACACTGCTTGAAGCATGAAATTTGAAAAATCATCGTACTTTTAAAAAATAAATTCGTTTCGTGATTTTACTTTTAAAGTAAACAACTGTCCCAGATGTCACTGGAAACTTTGCAAATTTCTTCCTTTACAAACGCTCGTGAATATTTGTACAGCGAATGCAGAATACGTTGAAAAGGAAAAGCATTCGTTCGTATTTTTCTATTTAATTTTTAACAGCAAATTTTTAAGAATACTATGAAAAATCTACTTACAAAGTCTGTTTTGTTGATAATTCTTTTAATTCGAACTTCCTTAAATTATATGATTTCATAATTTTTACTAACTTCGGAAACTAATGCAAACGCATACGTATACTTTGGTAACACGTATCCGTAGAGGGTATGTTCGTTTGTTTTAAACTTCGTACGGAGTATGACAGTCAATGAGGAAGAATAATATTGCGCACAATTAAAAGCGGTGTCGAGTAATTATGCAACCTTGTAATATACCTTTGTAAACATTGTCGTTACGTGGTCGTGTACATCATCGGGTAATAATGTAACGGTTAATATTACATTGTGAAGATGTACAATCGAACCCGTGTTACAATTCATTTTATTCTTTCGAGACTACCGAATCAAGTAACATTAATTATAAAAAGCTAAACAATGTTAATTGTACGCTTGGTCTGTTCCTTACCTCGTGTAAACGTTATTACATTTCATTTTATCCTATCTTATTCTAATCATTTTATCTGCAATTTTAGAAATAAAAATACATTTTACGTTCTACCAATTACTTTATACTTCTTATAAAATTGTGTACAATAGCACGATCTAAATATTATTATCATTGTTCTCTAAAATGATCGATTGCCGTTTTAAAATGAGCATTATCGTATTAAATGTTTTACCATATTTTATCGTATTTGCGTACGGTATTATTCCTCGAAGTACTTTGTAATATTCGACGGACTCCTCGTACCATTCGATTATACAGATCGATTCAGGTAAACGAGACGCTGTTTATATAATTTTAGCATCGAGTTTAGTGAAGGTTTTATGTCAAAGTATGCCTTAATTTGTTACACTAACCGTCTTAACGACAACACGATTGAATTACAAGCAAAACTTAAAATAACACTTCCTCGATACGTAATTCTATATCGTTTACATTTGAAGATAAATATGTTCATTAGCTTTTATCCGTGGCATGAACATCTATATTATTCTATGATGAGTATCATAGAAAATCTTTACCGCGTTAGTAAAAATGTCGAGGACATGGTATTTATTACTAGATTCGATTTAAAGAGATAAATATTTCCAAAATACTTATGATCACCGATAATTAGCATTAAATGCAATGTTCAGCAATTATTGCTGTGTTGGCTGAATTTTGTCGTAACTGAAATCCGTCGTGCATGCCATGGTAACGAGTGTATCCCGTATGCAGACAATTTCCTGTCCTTGAAAGGCCTTTTGTCACGGCTGCCTTTCATCTGTCACATAGAAATCGCGTCATTTCTTTAACAGAGAGCCACAATTACAATAAGAATTCAAATAATTTCAGGCGTTAACGCGCAGACGACAAATCTACTTAAATGCAAGCTACACATTTCAGTCACCCTATAAAAGTCACCTCACTTGCTTTCGAAGTAATTTCACATGTTATTTTCATGGAGTATCCTATATTTTAATATGTTTTAAAATTCATCCACTTTAATTATATTTTAAGTCGATCACTTTCACTTGGTTTGCTTATTAATACAATCTTGAAATTTCCCAATTCTCATCTAATCGCACATATATTTATAAAATGCGGAAGGTGCTTTCGTGAATTAATACGACGTGTGCTTGCGGTAAGTTGAACATTATTTAATAATCAAGATTTTGTATTTTTCAACGGTAATATTTTAATAGCAATATTATCGCAAAGAAAAATGATTTTTAAATAAAAAATGAAAATTAATTTAACGTATCGTCCGCTCGAAAATATTCTTATTCGACAGCTTTTGGTCTCGTCGAGTATATTCGAGAGATTAAAGTTATCGAGGCAAATAACAATCGACACACCTTCTTTCACAAGGTATTATAAACGTAATTCATGCCTGGATTTTGCGAAATGAACTGCGCTACAAAACGAACTACTAATTACAGATAGAAATCGTGCACAGTTTCTGCGTATGTTATAAATTAAATTCACTTCGCTTTTCACGGTAAGATAATGAAACTTTAGCGAGCGTAGAAGAAACGTAAGAGTTTCAATTTCTTTATTTTTACCAGTTTAAATCAAATATTTAAAAAAAAGAACTATTAAGGTCAGCAGAGATCGATAATATTGATTTCTTGGCACATTTCAGCAAATACCACAGTAGCTTATATTATCATAGGTGGTTTCTATGCAGTTTGAACATGCAACGCTTTTCTAATCACGACGAGAAATCACGATGAAAAAATTGATAAAGTGTTTATATCGCGTTAAGATCCAAAATAATGGAATGAAAAAAGAATTAACTATGTACGAAATGCTAACGGTAAGTAGGGTATATTTATTTTTCTCTTTAACAAATCAGCGAATAATTAATTATAAAGATTGTTGTTTTTATATAAAAACTAGCCATATCGTTATATTCGCCTTACGATAAATGCGTATTATTATATTGCGTCTAATACGTAAATTAATTCGTTTAAAAATTGTTTTACAAAAATTATTTTAAACGCGTTCTTCTTTATTTTATTCTTCGTGTACGACGTAATCGCTCGTTGATATTGTAATTAATAATCAGTAGCCCATTTAATCTCTTACAAAATATTTTAAGATTTTCATATTTTTCAATGAATAGAAACCTCTGTAAGTAATTCATTAGCCTTAAATAATCTTATATTAGTGTACATTTATGATATTACCAATGCACATATTTTAATGCTTGTTAAATTAGACGTTATATTTTATAGCAAAATCAGTTTTTAAATATCGCATTTAAAAGAAGAAGCATACCATTCAACAATAACATATTACTTATATTAATGCAACTGTAAACTTACTTGTAGCATTTACGAGTGAGAAAAAAATAAATATTTTATGTACAAAATACAACAATTTAAAATAATAATTTCAATTTATTCAAAGTACTTTATAATGAAAAATGTTAATCGGTTTCTAAAAGCAGGGAAGCTGTTCGCATATTTTGAAGAAAAGGTTTTTACAGTTGCCCCATCAAGAAGATTTTACCTTCAAAGAAGATTATTTATGTCAGGGAAGCGGTGAAAGTGTTGTTTCGAGGAGGAGTACACGAACCACGAACAGCAGCGAAACTATATTAAAATAGTAAAAAACGAAGCATCACTGGAGCGTTAAATATTTTGCAAAATAATTTTTTGAAAGTTAAATAAGTGCAATGGTTGAGTTAGCGGTGTAGCAGCTTCTGGACAATTATGTTACGATTTTCCAATCTTACTATTGAACGGCTCGTGTAATAAACAACGAAAGAAAGGAAAATATTCAGTTTTTCTTTCGTTTAAAACTTTCTGATTTCTTCGCGCGA
This sequence comes from Wiebesia pumilae, assembly GCA_018907045.1. Classification (NCBI taxonomy): domain Eukaryota; kingdom Metazoa; phylum Arthropoda; class Insecta; order Hymenoptera; family Agaonidae; genus Wiebesia; species Wiebesia pumilae. The sequence goes on from JACCHZ010000107.1 coordinate 3,777,134, forward strand.
CTTTTTTTTTATCGCTTGGCAATTGCTATTAAAAATAACGAACACATTATTTGGTTAAAAGTTCACGAAATTAAGTAGCTTATCTTTAATTACGATTAATTTTCCCACTATTATTACTAATATTGTTACTATTCCTTCGGATTAATAAAAATTTTTAAACGAATCCATACGTTAAATAAACGACGTATTATTAAAAAAATGTTCGTACCGCTAAGTTTCGCGAGGGTGTATATAATAACGCATGGCGATTAATCGAATCCTTAGAGAGGTCTCATGAACCAAGCGAGTTATTTATAAGTCTAAACAGTCGGCGAATCTCATTATTAATATCAGAATTATTTCGCGGAATAATTGTTGGAATATTTCGTCATTTGAGTAAAGCAACGATTCTCTAGGACATTTGTCTACTTGGAATTGCAGAAATTGATGTGGGTAGGCTGCTAAGTTTGCATATTACACATGATTACACATTCAAGATAGTCGAGTGAGCAATTTTTCGCAAAATATTAGCTAATTGTCTGCTTTCTCAGAATCGATAAGTAATGCACAAATATAGTTTAGACTTTTTACGCTGTCCCTCCTTATATATATATATATATATATATATATATAGATGAGAGCAGTCTTATATATTTAATATTTACTTTCATCGAGCATGAGTTTGCAGCTAATCTTTGTACAATCGAAGACTATCGAGATCGAGGCTGTTTGTCCTCGTGAGAATTGGGACTACAAACCCTAGACTGGCGAGGCGGCAAACTGTCGAAGCAATTCCATAGATGGGCGCCTCGGCCATCATCGTGGATTCATCGTGGATTCATCGTGGATTCATCGCGGATTCATCGCGGATTCATCGCGGATTCATCGCGGACTCGATGGTTAACTACCAGAGACTATCAGAGTGAAGCCTGGGCCAATTTAGCGGGCGCACTTTCGGATGAAGCTCCCGATCAAGAGGAGACTTCCCAGTGGGGGAGTCAAGCCGAGTAGTAGGAAGAGCGGCCCCGCAGGAGGGCCAAGGACGCGCGTGCGGCGAGGATCGCGATCGCGGGCATGCGTGCGCACTTGTCGCGGTAGCCGGAGCGGCGCGAAAACGGACTCGCGACCGACAGTCTTCGAGTGCGAGGCCCGCGTGCGGCTCCGGGTACCCGTTGCATCATCCTCGAGGAGCTGGAGCGCAGTATGGAAGGTGCGAGTGGCGCTGCTCGCACGTCGACTGGTCGCGGTGAAGGTGAGAAGAGCCTTGAGCGCCGGGATATATAAGCGTGCATTTATGTGCATCGTGCGTTCCCGATTCTGGAACTTTGTGCGCGTGTCGTCATTTTTACACGGTTGATGCAATCGCTTCTCTTTTGACGCGGTTGCTGTTATCGCCTCGGGGAATAATTTTGAATATCATTAGAGTCGATGTCAAAGTGACTTTGCCGTTAATTTTCCTTGTATTGAGTCATTCGAGGGGTTCCTACGAGTTCTTCCATGTTAATATTTTTAAATTTACGTACGAGTGTTCATTTGCTACAATTATTATTGATTACCAGAGTACGTGTACTTTACTTAATTATACGAATATTGTATAATCGAACGAAAAAAACGACTTTTGCGTGTATGCGTGACTCGTCGTATTAAGCCCGTTAATTAAGCCTTTATTTATTATAATAATCATTATAATTATTCGTATCGTAGTCGTCGCCGTTGTCGCCGTCGCCGTTGTCGCCGCCGTCGTCGTCGTCGTCGTCGTCGTCGTCGTCGTCGTCGTCGTCGTCGTAATCTTCCTCGTTATTATTATGATTATTTTCTTATTGTTTTTAATCTCGGACGGGACCTCCGATTAGTAAGCTTTTAGCGTGTAAGTAATGCTCATTATGACCTTGGTTATCGGTCTATACAAACATAAATTAGAGGCTTCGTCTATAATGGAGAACCGTATTAGTGTAGCGATCAGCGTTTTAGCGAGATGCCACTTTTTTATGCTGAATTCTTAGCTAGTCATTGTTTGATTTCTCAAGCGATTTTCATTGACAGCCAGACTATTAAATGTTGCAAATATCAATAATTTTACAGACCTTTGCTGGGAAAATGTGTATTTTAAGCTATTTTTAAAACTATCTAGTTAATAGTCGTATTGTTGTAATAATTTAGTAGTAGGTTTAATTGGGTTGTATAAAGATCGATTGTGTATTTGATGTTAGTAGATGTTCTATATAAGGCAACGAATCAAATTCATCGGAATAATAAGAATTGTAGCGCAATTCTTGGACAGGAAAGAAATGTAAATTTCAGATAAGTTGCTCCGATAATGTCAATTGTCGGAGGAAATAAGCACGAAACGCGTATAACGATCTTCCGAAAAAGGTAAGACTGCCATCGCCAGGAAAATGAGGAATCGATGTGCAAGGATATCGCTAAATGTTTTCCTTTTAAGCTAACTCAGTTTACCAGCAGTTATAGAAAAAGTTTTTTTTTTTTTTTCCCCTTTTTTTTTTTCCCCTTTTTTTCCAATTAGATTAAAACTGCAAAATCATAACTACCGAAGATACGGTATTTCAAATAGTAAATACTTGAGTTATTAAAGTGCGCAATGAATTTCGAAATTAAATTTGCATGATTCTTCAGCTTTTGTAAATTGAAAATTATAATTTTATTGTTTCCTATGAGTGCAGCAGAGTTATTCTCTAGCGTTTCACATCGCGCGAAATTCTTAACGCGCCAGAATTGTGATCTCGGGTTTTTTACGGACATCGGAGTGTTATCGTTGACTCGGCTTGTGGAACCTTGTCATGAATTTCACAATTGGACCATGAAACCCGTTTCTGTATTTCTACGATAAGTGCAGTCCTCTTTTTGAAATGCTCTTGATATGGTCTGTAAACCACCTAACCACGTCATCCGACATCGTTCGAATTTCAATCCTTTTCGATAATGTTAATAATGTCACCTTGTTGGCGTTCGTTAATAGAATACGTCTCTTTATTCAATTTGATTTTTTTCCTCGGTATAATCATTTTATATGCCTGGTTATTTAATAGTTGTAATCACGTGGTTACATCTGTTCCAGTGTCATTCGATCGATACATATGCAGGTGATCGCGTGTGAATCTGTGTACGTATGTCACAAGTAGCTTAAACGGTTGTAGCGGTATTATAAATCGACGAATAACTTAATTATTCTAAAGAACCGTACAAACTGTAATAACATACTCGTTTTCACGTCTCGTAAACGTACTCATTAATGGCATAATGGGTTGTTACACAAATTGTACAGTATCACGATATTTCTAAAAAAATTACTCATTATTTTCTACAAATAATAAGAATAATTATTTAATATTATATCGTATATTAAATAAAACGAAAAAGGCTGGCGTGCTTAAAAAATGCACCATAGCATAATGTAATACTCATTCTCTCTTTCTATTTGAAAAAATTCAGTTTAAAACTCGTTCATTTTGTTCGAAATGTACGAGAAGTTCTACTTTGATAAAACATGCCAAACAATTTGAATTTTAATATAAATATATTATAAATCTGTTTATTGTTCCTTCCCCAATTATACTGGAATTATATTCCGGTTAAAGAAGGATTATACCTTAAGTAACTTGTTGCAACTTGTTGGAGCACTGACTTTTGTTCGTCGTGTAAACCTCCTTGTAATGAGAAAACCTTCATATGCTCTTGTGATTATGCATGTTCTTATAATTGAAAAATTGCAGACAATCTTTTAAAATTAATATATTCACCTTTCTTAAATTTTATTTACATTCGTATTTTCTGAAAGTTGATTTTTAAATGCAAATAATTTGGAAAAGCCTATAATAAGTTATTTAAAAAATTGAGAACTTTGAAACTTTTGAGCGATTGGTACTGATATTACTTATAAATTGTGTTTTAATCTTATCAATCAAACGTGTACTTAAAAGTTTCAAGCGTTCTATTTATATATTAGGCATGAAGGAATGATTTTTTTCCATTTTATTACAATAATAAGGACCTGTATTTTATATCTTTCGTCTAATCGAACGAATAAAAATAATTTATATATATATATATATATATATATATGTTAATTTTTAATCGTAACATTACAAGCATTCCTATAAAGAATATTTACGTTGATAGGAATAGTTTTATAATCCACGCCCTACATCCGATAAAAGTATTAAAATTCTTCTCTTGATGTACTAGCTAACGGCTTACCAAGGTGTTCTATTTGTAATCTTAAGAATCTAAGCATTTGTAAATATTTATAATGGCTTTTACGTATAGATCATACCGTTTTTTAACGGAAGTATAGGTACGTTTCTTCGTACACTAAATAATTGTTTTTTTATTCGTGTTTTAATATCCGGAATTTCTACACAACATACTTCAATAGATGAACTTGGCTTTTTTCAAAGTTAATAGTTTCAAATCATTATTATTCTAAAACTTTATAAACGTAGATTATAAGAGTACCGCTTTGTTAAAAAGATATAGATTTAATGAATATTTTAGGAGAAGAACGAGGACCATCGCAGTTTACCAAAAAAGTCTAACAAAGACAAATTACCAAGCTTCGTTTATACATTCTAATCAATGTTTCACATTGTCAGTTATACGTATGTCGATATTTATCGAATTAGCATGCCGAACAAAATGCCGCATGAATAAATTAATTCTTTTTTTCGTCGAAAAACAACTAAACTGAAAATAAAAGTTTCACGAAACTAAATTTCAAGAGTTATAACGTGAATTGAATACAAATGCAATGACCTCTTCTGTACCTTTGAAAGCACACTGCGCTTTAAAACCACCTAGGTTATTTTCTTTAAATTAATTATCAATAAGAGTGGAGTAAAGTAATGAGTAACTTTAATTGACACCATTAAAGGTATCAATGTGATGAGCCGTTACGCTTGACCTACTTTCGTTAAACTACGATCTTCATGGTCTTTGGATAAATAATCAATTAAAATTCTAGAGAATATAAAATGTTTTTGCAGGGGCAATTTAATGATCCGCCACGCACCACGAGGCATACCATTGTATGATACAGCGATCTCCCGTAACTCTTCACCGTTATTTTCGAATTCCATCGATCGCGATCGGAGTTTCCTTATGCTATGCACATGAACCGGTGCCCCGCGTTTCATAAACAATCCTCATTTAATATTAGCGCGTATGCGATCGAACAAGCCGAAAGTGCCGAAAGTGCTTCACGCCGATTCCCGGCGTGAATCGGTCGTCGCTCGTTCTCTTCCAACAAACACACGCGCGTTCATGCAAAAGCAGGGGATCGCGTTGCGACATCGCGACGCATCGCCATGCCGCGAGCGACCCAAAAATACTCGCCCGCGATATTTGGCCGCTGGCTCGTGGGCACCGGAGGATCGTCCCGACGAACGCGCGATTCGCGAAATTTTTATCTACGCAGACGCGTCGGCGATCATATTCTGGGGAATTTCGAAAAGCACGACGTCGAAGGTGGCGACCAGGGCCGTGTCAATATCAGAGGCCTCTCACGGGCTCTTCGAACTTTCCGAAGTTTCTGTCCTTTCTAACTGGGCGATCATCGATTTTCCGTTCGAATGCACCGTCTCGCGTCTCCGCGTAGTTTTGCCGTGAAGTTTTTGCATTATGCCGGTGATTTCTAGTGTACCGATTAGGCCTCGTATGACAAGCCTAGCTTATCCGACGATCTTAATCAAATGAAAATGTTGTTGTTCCTTTTGAATATTTTCTTCCATGCGTACTCGGCGATGGTCATATTTTACCATATTTTACCTCGCAACGATGTCGCGTCTCTTTGTTCGAATTTAGTCTATGTACCTAATAGGTTATACGTTATATTTATTTTTTAAAAGCATTTTAACGCTGCGTTTTTTCTTTAATCCACTTTAATTTGAAAGACGATTAAATTATGTTGTCGCATTAAAACTTATCATTCATTATCATTCATTATGCAATATCAGCGACATGAATACCATCTTTAGTTGTTTACTTAGTAATGGCAATAGACTTAAGGAATTAATTATGTTAAATTAATTAAATAGGGGCGAAAGTTTTCATATTTTAATTCCTACACACATCTGCTATTTCAATAATGCTGCAGGAATCGGTATGTAAGGTATTACTGTAAAAGGGGTAGGCCATATAAGGGTCGGAGTAGTTTGATGGTTATGCAACGATTCCACTCTCGTCGACGTCCTAATTAATGCAATAGACTATTGCATTGTAGTCTCAAATTAGGATTTAAGTGGGATTTCGCTGTGATCTTATATTTCCCAAGTTTACCGAATCCATATTTGTGTATCATTATCGTTCACTCGTGTGTTTTCAAAACTTTTAATGCCTTTTTAACGATGAACTAAAATCCCATAAATTATTTTCTTAATTCTAGGCGTCACTTAACTTGTAAGATAATATCAATATTAATCAATTATTTTTATTTTGCAATTTGATGATTTCATTCTTAAATAAAGTTTCCACGTTATTATTCGATTTTATTCGCAAGCGAAGATATTGCGACGCATAATTGATTTTAAGTGAGAATCACAAACATAAAAATTAAGCACTTAAAATTCTCGAATGTATAAATATATGTTACGGGTCAGCGTAACTTTTATCAACCGAATATTTAATTTTAGTCGAATTAACCGGATCATGTAATAATCATATCCAATGATTAAATCAGTATTAAAGAAACGTTTAAATTAATTATGAATTCAACGGCTTATCTTTTTTTTTTTTTTTTTTTTTTTTTTTTTTTTTTTTTTTTTTTGTATATCACAAATGAATCTCAACGAAAACGCGAGTTCAAACATTGAGAAAACAACCTCATCGGACATGAAACTTTGCAGAATAATAGTAACGTTCGACAGTGTCTACTATTTGCTTTTTGCGTCAGCCTTACTAAGGGGTATTAAGGGCTAAAATTAGGAAACCTGTAATAATACACCGAAATAAGTTGTTAAATTTGTGAGAGATGCAAGTATTTTTGCGAAAGCCAGAAATAGAAAAAGAAAGCGCGAGTCAACGCGAGCGAACGAGTTGAAAATACACAAGTGCACATATACGATTGCGCGGTGCGTGTATGCATGCGTGCGTATACAAGTTCTCAATTCTTATTCAAATAACTTTTTCTCGTAATAACTGCGACTACGGGCTCTTGACACCCTAATACTGCGTTATTGGCATTTGTATCGCTAAGATCAACAGCTATTATCCACAGTTAGCGGTGGAATGTATGAGCGTATTTCAGTAGCAACGATATTAGTACCCACTTTCAGCAGCAGAGAAGAAAAGTTGTAAATTTACAAGAATTGAATTGACATAATCATAAACGAAATCCTACAGATCGAGAGTCGTACATTTTATCGATATTTCAACAAGTATTTCAACGAGACGTCATTGGTACGCGCAAGGAAAAAGCGCCACATGATTTTTTGCCATTATCCGACACCTTGGAATCCGAATACGCACCATAAGAATTATGGCGTAAAAGTAAAGCGTTTCCCCCCTCGGCCGTTAAACGTGGCTCTTTAGGTGAGCGCAAATAGGCGGAGGATTGTAAAAGGCCAGGAATCATGGTAAAGAAGCACACCTCGAGGCAAAAGTGCAAGTTCGAAGGCAGAATTTCACATTGAAGGAGGTCAACGACTAAGCGCATTAAATTTTACCGATCTCTCTGGCGCAAACAACACGGGAGCCTGAAATATCGGCAATTTCCCGCAATTTCCCGAGCTTCGGTGGCCGCGCAAGCACCCACGCGTATTAAAGCTCGCGCGAATGAATCGATTCTCTTAAATAGAGCGAGACGAAGGTGAGAAGACACGTGCGGCCAACTAAGAAGAATTCAACTAAGAAGTACGACGGCGAATCGACATTTATACGGCTCTGGCCTTTGCTTCTTCCTCACGCGTTGTGCAATTATATTGTGCGCATTGCGTGCGCACGGCCCTCGAAGCGCGGACCGCGACATCTACCGAAACTCCAAATTCGCATAGGCAGATGCACGCACACGCACTCGCGCTCCCGTTTGCCGCGTGCGAGCTTTTCGTCGTTGCGGTAAATATAAATATACCTTGTACCTCCGCTGCTGCATTAATGCGGCTCAAGGTCAAGTGCTGCAGGAAACTCTAGTTCTCTGCGCCTCTCTCGTTTTCTCCCACTCTCGGCGTGAGCTCATTAGCCTGCATAAATATTGCATTCATCGGGAGATATCGTCGGACTCTTGACAACGCGACTCTTGACAACTTGAAAGGGACGAGGATTCGCCGATAATGCCGAATACAAATATTCTCTTCCGTCCTGGAGCGGCCACTTTTCTACGCGAATGAGCGCGTAGAAAAGAAAAGAAAATTCCAACGCTCCACTCGCGTGCTTAGCTCGCGTAACATCGAACGCGTAACAAGTTTACGCGTACACGGAGCTGTTGGGGAGATGTTGGGGTCATTACGCAGCAGACGCGAGAGTTCCCTCACAAATGTTTCATCGATTGGAATTTACAGAGGGAAACAGATGAATTTACAGTAAAAAGCTGCATTGATTCGGCTTAATACAGGTCGAAATAATTAATAATCTTTTATATGCGGACGTGGGCAATATGTTTAAGAAAAATATTTTGCCTACACTCTAAGCATATTTCCCGTTGCTTCTTGCAATACTTACAAAAATTACAAGATCTACGTTGCACTGCATTGACGTACAACGTGCAACATACAATTGACATTTTTTCGTAGTCTGGCCTCGATGAACGGATCGTACTTGTGTACTCGTTCCAATGCCGACAACTATTTTGCCCGACGTACTAATCCGGAGGAGATTCAGTCGCTTGTGAATGATTAATTATGCTATCGAACGACGCGTAAAACGACGAGTTGGCATTCATCAAAGAACTATTTTTCTTTTATAAAATTAGATTCGACGATTCGTCAGATATTTCTCCCTATTAAACTTAATTCCGATGATAATTATGTCGCTGATATAAAATACGTGCATTCATAATTTAATTAGATTCTTTCTTGATACATTTCCTTTTTAATGCTTGATTACATTGTCGAGTTCTTCGGGTTAAAAAAATAACAATTTGTGCAATTAGGCTAGAAGTGTGCGAGTGTGTTACATTGTGTTACATTAAAAATTTGTTACATTGTATGTGTTGCGCTACTTCTTTCTTCGCGTGACTCGCATTTATTTAGGCAAATAATTATATCTAGACATTATGGTCTATAGAGCATTGAATAATGTAAAAATATAAAACAAACAATGCGATAAGCTCGAGAAACGAGAACGATTCCTTTTTATAGCTTAAAGCTAATCAAATTGTCACAACATATTCAAGGCAATTTTAATAATAAATCTAACAGCAGAACATAATTTACGAGTAATATTATATTAGAATATTATCAGCAAAAGCAAATTAAAAGAATGAATACATTTAGGCTAAGAAATATTGATAAGTATTACTAATGTTGAATCGTCGAAACTCAAATCTTTCTGTGGTTTATTTTTGTTTAAGTGTGATTTAATACTCGGTTTTTCGCTTGTAATTTAATACCTTCTTCGATCAATTTCTTTTACATCATATAAAATCAGATTACCTATTTATTTATTTCAAAATGAATACCTATTCTTTTTTTTTTCTTTTTTTTTTTTTTTTTTTTTTTATCGAGTAATTCACATTTTTATATCTTATAATCTCTTGGAATTGGAGTCCATTATATATTTATTTTATGCAATTATAAACAAGAAAAGCAAATAATATAGATGCAGTTAGATTGCGACGATTAATGACGATAAACGAATAAAACCATCAGAAAACATTCTGCATCGCATTCTCAACCAATAGGACGTCTATTTAAGGATTATAACATTTACAAATAATGAAATATAATCTTGCTTTCAATCAGAAGCATATCGAAAAATTCATTTGATAATCTGGCGAAGTTGCCGGCAACAGCTTTATAATAAAATAAATGAATCTTATAGAAAGAAAAACTATCTAATAAAACCTGTATATAAGCAAGATGCAAATAATTGAAGTTAATTGGAGTATAACAACAAACTGACAATTTCTTTTAAATTCTAAGTAAAAAATCCTAACTAATCTTTGAGATTTAATCTAATGAGATGTTAATCTTATAATATTGTTATGCTTTTCAGCCAGTGATTAATTTCTGGAAGTGTGAATGTTGAATATGTTCGGAAGATTATTGTACTGATGACTATTGGATAAGAGACACCGTATTTAATTATTAATTGCTTTGAAAGAAGCTCTTGCGATATTTTTTCTTATGCTTATTAAAATAAAAATGTAACGTAATTTTAATATTTAGATAGATAAAAAAGGGGCATTTGTAAACGGATTTTTATATTAATGTTGAGGGTACGTTATTACGTAAATATAATATTTTATCGCGAACGCCTGAAAGCACGATCTTCGGTAACGAGAAATTATCAGTAATAATGCGAAAATTTCCTTTGACTGATGAAATAAAGCCAACTGAAACGGACGTATATATACGCACACTTAACAAGCACTCATACCTAACAAGCATACAAAAGTCTTGTGTATTATTAGTAGATTAGCAGTCAAATGAATTTATCTTAAATAATTTTTATATTGCTATAATGAAAAAATGATTGTTTGAACATTAAATCAAAATTTTTAAATATTCTACGCATAATTATTTCTACAATTAAGAGCATTATTTCCAAATCGCAATAGTAAAATAATTAATGGTCAAATAGTAATAATAAATAGTAAATGGAAGTATAATAATAATGCTTCCTGTTTTTTAATATTTTTTTTTTTTTTTTATATTGACCGAACTGGCGGTATATTTATCGAAATACTGAGATTTTGTGGTTTGAACAATAATTCATTTTACTGCCTGAAATCGGTGTTAAACTGTATTTTTCATCAAGAACTCATTTCCTTTGCGAATAATATTATTAAAGGTAAGTGCTGCATTACGTTGCTATCTAAATTACAGTTTAAGCAGCTTTTAATTTAAGCAATTTCCACTTTATACGACATAAGCTTGCAGAAAATTAGATTTCTATATTAAAATCAGTTTATCGATCAATCAAAAGTCCAACAGTCGTTCCATAAAATTCACAGTACAGGCTGATTTTACAATAAATTTTAATAATAAAAACTCTTGTAGTTATATTATTGGCGTTTGTACTTTGAGTAATGAGAGTGGCAGTTTTCAATATAAAAAATTGACATTGCTTTCATAAGCTAACCTTAAGGAAGTAGATATATGGAACAAAGATATATTCATAAATGTTGAAATACATTCTTATATTTTCTCTTATATTTTAATAAGGCAAAAATTCAAAAGAGAGCTGAAGTTTATTTTTAATTAGATAGATCATGAGAAAGATCCAATCGTATTTAGAAAACGCTATATGTTAGCTTTTAACTTAATTATACTTATTTCTATCGATAAATCAGTCTATTTTCATAAAAAACATTCAGTGCAGTCATACGATTTGAATAAAGCAACTTTAAATTCGACAAAAATTCGCGTTCAAAAAATAGCAGACATAATGTGCTCTAATATATTACTTAGCATATTCGACAGTACATTAGTTTCCGAATGCGCAACAGCGTCAATTTTTTATGTTAATCGTTTGATTGAATAACAGCAAGCCTTATAAATAGGAATTATTTCAATGCCTTGGGATATAAAGAAAATATTTTCATATTACAAAGTAAATTTAAAGTAAATTCACTTTATAATACGTTAAAAATGTACGATAAATTCAGTCGAAGATATCTCTGAAGAGTAAGGATCTTGAAAAACTTTATTGGGCATTACTTATGCCAATACAAATGCTTAACTTGTTGTCAGACATTACACGTTGTCTATTACATTTAGAACTAACTAACAATAAACAGCAATGAATCTAATTAATATCAATAGATCGTATAAGTAAGAACTGAAATGAAAGATATGTAGTAACGATTGCAAAGGTTTGCAGGATCTTCTCCATGGCAATTTTAAAATTTAATCGACATCGGTTTTAATGGCCTTGCAATATACAACAGCTAACCTATTATTTTCATTATTCAAAAATAAACGTTAAAAATATTCCGTCCGGTCGTTTGGCATCGTGAATAACGTAAAATTCAAAGCTAGTTTTTCAACCTCGTATCTTTAGTATTTAGAATATAAAAAGTAGCCAAGTGCTCGAAAAAAAATGGGAGGAAAAAAATGAGCAAGTTTTTGATGTCTTGGAAAGATTAATTTATCAATTAAATTGATTGCGACTCGAAGTCGTGCACACAATCTTTTTAAAATGGAAACGCATGGGCAGCAAACTACAATATACTAAAGTACGCTAAATATACCTACTGCCTTCGCTACAGGCTCATTAACTTTGAAATGTAGCTTTACATTAAAGCAACGCACACGAGTGTTGAACAAAACAAAGCGATGGTAAATACGCTTTTCAAAAAATCTCTCTAAGATATGCCAGTCGCAAGTGGAGTATACATTTCAACTTAAACAGAGTACGAGGTCCACTGCAACAATGTTTTTGTAAAAGAAGACTCATGCTCTTTGCATGAATTGCTCGGGTCGCGTTACGCGGACAGAAATCGACTCAACGATCCGAAGATCGTAGAGGCGTTCGGGAGAAAGTAAAAGCGCGAAGGAGCGCGAAGGAGCGCGAAGGAGCGCGAAGGAGCGCGAAGGAGCGCGAAGAGTTTGCTCAGCGACATTATCGGCAAAGGAATGGGAACGCGCGAGTGGTTCCGGGACACCTTGGAATCTCCGGTTGCGACTGGTAGAGTAGACCTGCCGTGGAGCGCACGAACCAGGCGCAGTCCGCGAGATCCGCGACTCTCTTTCTCCTTATCCTAAGCCCCTGATATCTCGGCATTACACAAAAGAAACTTGATCGGCGTCAAGGACGCGCATTTTCGCAAAAAAATAAATTCGCCAGTTGCCTCGTTGGGCTGATTTATCTGGCCAACGGGTAGTGCGCGACTTGCGCCGTCGCATCCGGAAATTCGTCCGATACCTAGAGCGCAAAACGCGACGCGAAGATCCGCGCTGAGGCTTCTTCTATCGCTAGCCGACGGATGATATCGCGGGTGCGCCGACCGCTCCACTCAGTTTCTTCCGTTCGAGTTCGAATTTAGGTCCCGTTCCAAGAATCGTGGCTTCGCGTGCAGTCCTGTTCCGGTCCTGTTCCGGTCCTGTTCCGGTCCTGTTCTGGAATCGAGAGCGCTTCGACTCCAAAGTCGTTTGTAAACTACTTGTCGTCGCATCTCGCGCGCGTTAACCGACACTAGAATTCGTTGCCACGTCCTGATTAAGAAAAGCGGTTCCATTTTACAGCAACATTCGATCGGATGCAGTTGTTCGTCGGGATGACTTTGCGATTAAAATAATTCACGGCGTCTTAACGATCCCCATCGGTTTCAAACATTAGAGCCGACTTTCGACGACTCTCGTAGTAAACTTTTTCGTCCGATTGATATATTTCAGAAGCATAGGAGTCGCCCATGCACGAATTACTCCCATTTGGCATTTAAGCGTATGGGAGACTTTATAATCAGACGGAGATATTATAGGTACGGAGATATTATTTTTTAAATGGTAGTAAAATTTAATAAATTTTAATAATCCCTGCGTCCTTTCGGAATATTTTTAAGCACTATATGTCAATTGTCAATAGTAAGGTATTTAATGTGCAGGGGAGAAATTATTATTATCTAAAAAAAGTGAATAATTGTTTTATAATTTCTAATCGTATTTTATTTCAATGAATATTATTTCTCATTAAGTATTCGTGTTACCTTGAGCGTGTAGAGCGATTATAAATTTCGCTTTGGCGACCGTTGCTCAAGTCTTCTAATTCAACTTCGAAAAAACAATGAAAAAATAAAAGTTGTACTAAGTGCACGTAAACTCCTCACGATATATTCACGAACTTGTTTCCTAACTCTCATCCAATATATTATCATTCCCGAATTTATTATGCTTGAAATTTAACGCGGCATATTATAAATTTCCCATTCAAGATATTAAATTAAGTTATTAAATTAATAAATGCTGATAAAATTTTTGAAAAAATTAATATTCCTCTTTTGTTTTTAGTTACTTTCACGGTAAGTTCTTATATTGAGAAAATTTTAAGCAAGTACATATTTGGTTGTTTCGCTCTACTTTCAGCCAAAAGCTTGATCTAAAAAATATTTCCTCGTAAGATAATAACGCAATATAATCTTAAATAATAGACGTGCTTAAATATTATGCATTGCACTAACGTATTTTTATATACACGATATTCATTTTTCATAAAAAATGAATATGAAAATATAAAAGAGTTAGATCGTACGTTTATTTTGTATTTTAATATTGTTACAATAAAGTCTGAATTTATTTCATTTTAGTTTATTTGAAATAATAAAAAGAAATCTAATTAAATTCCTATAAGTCTCTAATTAAATTATTTATAAGCTAATTGGACGATACTACTTTTATTATAATTGAGATTCATTTTTGGCATTTATAATGTCGGTAAAATCTTCAAGCTTTGGAAAATAAAATATTCGTATGAATAATCATACATGGAAATATATATATATATATATATATATATATATATATTTGTGAATTTTTCTTTATTGTAAATACATGACTTTTTTTATCGGTAAACCAATATTAGCAATATTACAGTCAATTATAACGAACAGTAAGGTGCATAATATGTTTTTGCTTAAATTTCTGTCACATCGTATGGTTTAAAGAATTTTGAACCACAAATTTGGAATCATGGTGAATTTGGTGAATTTGTTTTTAAAATGACTTCCCACATTAGACTTTTAAAACAAATTTCTATTTTATTTAAATAATAATTTAAATTTTTTACTATAATCGAAATTAATATTCGGACGAATATACAGTTACAGAAACTCAAGTATCAAATATATCAAGTAAATTAATTATTATGGAGGAAATGAATTCAGAGGAATTCCAGAAAATTTTTTATATCATTAAAAAAAGTAATACTTCCGTTTAATAAATATCCAACATTGATTGATAATAAAATATGAGAAAAGCCAGATAGCGAGAGAATGGAAACTATACCGTTGAGTGAAATGTTTTTTCCGTGCGTCGGCTTTTGAACAACACCTATGCACACATGCCCACGTGTTGTCATGCAATTCGACAATCTAGTTCTTCTTTTATTTGGACTTGGTAAAACTCAATTTTTTTTTTAATCAATACTCTAATATTATATGCTTTCTTTGGTTGAACGCTATTTTCGAACAGATCTTGATTCTACTTCATAAATGAATAGTTTGCATTTTTGATGGCTTAATACTTCTTAAATACCGCTAGCGAAAGAATTAAAAATAACTGTCTTGAAATCTATTAATAAAAAATTCATTTTTTGCTCAGATAACAGCTAATACGGATCATCGATTTGAAGTGAATTATAAAATGAAATTTCAATTCAATTTACTTTCCTTTGTCTAATAATCCTTAACTTAAGAATATAATAAAGTTCGTTAAATTATTTAAATTGATGGAGAATGGATAAAGTTGACACGATTGTCAGTACATACGACAATAGATAATAAAAACAACCTAATGAAGTTCTAAGATACATTTACTTATTAATTAACAAAAATTGCGTTTAATTTTTACAAACGAATTTTGAACCATTTTTTAATGAGCGTTTTTTTCTTTAGGAAGTAATTGTTAAGCAATCGTATTTTTCTATTAAACGCTTAATTTTATTCATGTCAATGTGGTTGACTTATGATTTTAATTTATACTTAGTTATTAAAAAAAGATAAGAAATATGGTTGATGTTTGAATTACAATTTTGAAAGAAATATAAATGCTTCATATTATCAGTCGAATAATGTAAAGATAAGAAGTTATATTGATGTCCATTCTATTAAGATGATAAATCAAATTAAATTGCATTCGCTTTTAGTAACGTTCTCTTTTTATAAAAAGAGAAAAACCTTTGGACTTTTTACTTGAATAATGTTATTAAGAGTTATTATTTTTACTTGTGTTCTTGAAAAGTTTTTTTTATGTAAATTCAATTAATTTATTAATTTCCATAAAAAATTAAACTTATTACACATTCGTTTTCGGTCAATTATTGTCTTATTTAGAAATAGTTAAGGTTAAACATAGAAATTAAAAAAATTCAGTTGACTCATGAATAACCGAGAGTGCTTTATATATTTTCTCAAATATTAAATTGATCCATTGAAATTATAATAACGCAGGCAAAATAACTTTAGTAAGTATTAAGAATTTATAATACATTTATAAATGATTAACCTTTTATTTTTGGAAAATGTTGAAAGGAAAAAAAAACCTTGTTACAAAATAAAATGTTATTTAGTTAATATGTATTTTGATATAATTATACTAATATAATTTGTAATATGAATATCATATTTAAATTTATTATATTAATGTTCACCCAAAAAATCTAATCCTCATTTATGAAAATTTTCTTACACGTCATTGTGATGTAACTCAATAACTGTTATATAATGTTCAATAATTTGTGAAAAATCTGTAGGAATAATTCACGATTTTCAATCAGAATTGTTCATATCAGTTTGAATGATTGTGAATAATCCTATTGTACTAATAATAAACGGTAGTCACTTCATAAACGAGAAAATGTATTTATTGAATAAGTTGTACATACTCATAAATAAAAGGTAACAGTTGCCGACTAATTAAAAAAAAAAAACAATTAATGCGACTTGGAGAAAGAATGCATTGACTCACTATAAGCTAAACATTTTTATTTCAAGAAATAAATAATAAATACATCTTTTGAATACGGAATAAAGTACTTTTGATGATAAAATATAGCATTATAAATGGATGTATTCTAGTAGAATAAATATGAATTTTATTCTTGGTTTAAGTTTACGATTTTTATAATTTATCGGTTTCGTGGAGTTAAAAAATAGTAAGGAGTGCGAAAAGTATTGTTTCGCACTACTGTTTCAATTTTATTTTATATTCCAATGCTTCTACAGATAATATTTCGATTTTGGATTTCTTTTAAAGAACATATAAAATGAGTAAAATAATATATAAAAATAATAAATAGTTAGTTTATTATATTTTGCGACTTCTCCTCAACGTAATTCATTTACTGAATTCGTTGTAAAGTCTGCTTGGATCGTTGTTTGGATTTCTCGGAGCGGGAATGTAATGAAATTTCACTGTGGCGATTGAGTAAACTGCATTTTCTCAAAACGTGCAACCATATTAAGTAATCATTTTCGGTGTCTCTTCTGGAGTAATTGTTTTGTTAAATTTTAAATATCCGATAGATAATTATTTTATGATTGAGTAAAGGTAGATGTGCCGAAAGTCGTGCAAAGTACGTAAACATTTTCGTAAATCTTATACATACTAAAAAATATCATATCTCAATATATTTGTATGTAACGCTTTCTGATTCAATTAGCCAAAACTTAATATGAGATCCCTAATTTTAACGAATTAGAAATTCTAAAATTCTAATGTAAATTTTTAATTGCTACCTATTTAGTATTGAAAATTATTGACATCGTGATTGACAATATAAGGTTTGATTTTAGAATATGATGCAAATTTCCAGAGAAACATGTAGTACATTACATCTCAGTAATTATCAATTTTTAAACTTGGTAGCTAGTAAAGGATTTGACCAAAATACTTTAAACGTACTGCACTAAAATTTTAGACGGTAATAGTTCAATTGATTATGTCGACTAACTTTGATATACAGTTAAGATAGTTACAAGGATAACTATAGTTATAATGAGCACTAAATCTGAAAATGGACAACTCAAAAAGAAAAAAGCATATTAAAAATTATTATGTAAAATTACAACATACTATATTTTTTATTAATTAAATGTTTAAGAATGTTCCTTTTTATTTCGTACTAAGTGAAAATTGGTTGTATCAAAATTTTATCTACGAGTTCTCATGTTATATCGTAAAAAGTTTATTTAAAAAAAAAATATATATATATATATATATATATATATATATATATATATACATATATACACAATCAAGTACATATATATTTTATTATGTCAACAGTCAATATTTACAATTTTATTGTTATTTATATTTTTCTGTTAATGCTTGCACTCATACTCAAACGTAATATCTTTTAATTCTAAGTCTGTTCAGTATTTATCCTATAAAATATTGTGTTAACTTTGATTTTTCATTGTAACGTAATTAATATTAATATTATATGTGTAAATGAATTTAAACTCTTTTCTTTTTTGATAATTAAATGTATTTATATTTTAAAATACACAATCATAAATTAAATGGTAACAATTGATAAGTATTTTTAATTATTAATAAAGTAAAAATTTTCCACAAAGAAATGTACGTACAAAACTTTTTATTGATAACATAAAATAAGTAAATATGTTATGTAGATTTTTTGTGATTTTATCATCTTTGATTACTAGGAGTAGTTTTTTCATGCATTATGTTTTTCTTTATTATTATTTAGCCTCATCTCACGCTGTTCATTATTTGTCTATCTCTACTTAACAATTCTACGTTCTAATATTATTGTAAGCTTAATTTTTGATATTTAATTTATATAATAATTGCTAAGAGTAATAAGAGAAAATACTGCAAATCAGAAAAAGTGCTTAACTGTGCGTATTAAAGTTATCTTAGAAGATAAAGATTTTTTCTTTGCATTGGTTACTAATGAGAATACTTTTTTGTCGGTATTGGCGAGTAAAATTAACGAGAGTGAATTTTCAACGAAGTTTTTCATAATTCAGTGGGCATTGTACGACTTTTTAAAAAAAGTAAAAACATGGAATACAGTTTATATAAATATTCCAGATTACAGATATAATCATAAAAGTAATTATAGATGTAAAGGATAATTAATTACAGAATATAGATTATTCAAAATTGAATTCATCATGTAAGAAAATAACTTTGGTATAGACGAAATAATGTGCACCGTTCGCACCAAATATGTAAAATAAAAAATGTGCGTTATTATTTAAGTAACCACAGTTTAATTGATATGCTCGTTAATTGAACTGTTGAGCTTGAACGTAAGTTGTTATAATTAAAGAAAAACATAATCCGGTGATAGTAGAAATTGTTGGAAAGTAATTAAGAATTAATAACGATATTATCTTTTATTGCAAAAATTAGTTATGTCAACATATAAAAACCACGTTTGCCAGTTTGCAGGTTCTGCACGTATGTAAATAATGAATATGTAAATAATATTGATAAATATTTAGAGATTATGACACAAAATGATGAGCGTTCATAGATGCATGGTGACGGCAAATACGAGAAATCTAAAAATAGAAGTGAAAGCAAAATTCTTTGGATAATGCAGTTTTGAACAAAATAAACAAAAAGCTTTTTTTATTCTAGTCGTCGGTCTTTTTAAATAAAATAAAACAGAGAATATTGCGGAGAGGCTTTTCAAAGTTTATATAAACGCTAAAAATAATAAAGGAAAATAAAACGATACTCAAAGAACAAAGAAGAAAGAAAGAATATCGGTATAATGGCTAATTTTGCTCGTGTACCATCCAATGTGTTCGATGCATTTTTTCCTGCTTCTTAAAAAGTTTTGACAAAAAGTTTTTATGTACGGTACAATGCATGAAAACTATAATTTAGGTGGAACACAATTGCAAAGTGCTCTAGAAATATTTGCATGATATTTACACATGTTCTATTCACAGTGGGGATTTAAAACAATTTTGGCGATCGTTAAATGTAATTAGGAAACAAAACTTTTATTAATTTTTTTGGCATTGAATAAATTCAGTTTGTCTTTTCGTAATTAGACGGATTACTTAATCCTGAATATTTTGAAAATTCGAAAATTCAAAAGATAGAAAACTTGAAAATATTTCAACGATAATTCACTCAAAGATTATTGTACAGTTTTTCAATTTAATGAATATGATATTTTTAAAGTGAAAATGTTTGCGATGGGTGTTTATTATATTTTCTACTTTTATTTACAGTGGCACATAATTTTATTTATTTTCTATATTTTAATTGAATGATAACCTTTTATTTGGTTGAACAAAGTTTTGCTTTATTTTGAATAATGCAATATAAATATACTATATGCAGAACTCGAAACAATATTTAATTGAAAATCTATGTTGATTGTTTACAATTATGTGTAAACAAATACTTTTTTTCTGCTACCAAAGAAAAATTAAATTTATTTTGATGTATTCATAAAGTCAGTGGAACAATCAAAGTTGAAGTATTGCATAAAGCAGCACGTAGCTTACTTGTGCATAGATATTATTATTAAATGTATTATAGCATAATTTATAGTCTTATAATTCATACTCATGGAATTATAGAGTACTTAATCGAAATGCATCGTGGTTACGTAATATCTCACGAGCGAGAAATGTTTAAAATAGTGCCAGACACTGATCACCAAAACAAAATGCTGAAAAACATATTTGGAATCAAAGTCATTTCTTCTTGGCTTCATTTTAATTATAAAGCTGTGTTAATTAAAATTATGTATGAAATTCCACTTTATAAAATATGTGCTATTGAGTAAAATAGGGTGCTGTTAACTTATTTGAAGAAATTCAAAAATATTACGAAACTCTTGGAATATATATCGATTTATTTCAGGAGAAATCAGTTAAACATCGAGTTGCTGAAAAAGTAAATATTTAAAAAGCGAAAATACTTCACCTTACTCTTATGAATTTTAAATACTAAGATACTCAAAAAGTTACGACTAGTTTTTCTTTTTGCATGCATGCATATTGGGGGATTGGGGGCATAATGGCGACAAGAAACTTGTTATTTTAAATACGGTTTTTAAGGTACAGACTATTGGCCTGATCAAACGCGTGTACGCAATGTCTCTCTGTACGTAAAGTTCTTTTTACCAAATTATCGAAACACATCCTTTACAATGTCCTCGAGTACTCTATTTAACATGCGCTTCGTAAGCTGTGATAAGTTAGTAAGACGAGGCTTCACAGAAGCATACAATACAAGAGCTAAAGTTCGTCGGCATCGTCATCGGAGGCCTAATCGTCGTATCCGGCAGGCCTTAATTATAGGTGTTATTAGTGTAAGGGTCCCGTGTATTTATACGTTATATGAGTTTACATGTTTTGCAGGCTTTGGCCGATGCCAGAGAATCTTATCAGATATAAGAACGCCGCGCCAAAGCTGCGGGGCACACGGGCTTTAGCTTTAGTCTCTTCACATTTACATAGTTGACCAAACGTATGATAACACATTAAGAATGAATAATGCTTATGAGGAATGTACAGCGATTACCATCTTTTTCTAATTGTAAATGCGTGACACCGTTTTACCAAATTAAGATTTGCCATGTATTTGATGGCACGTTCGTTGTAACTAGTACTGCCTTGAGAGATTTTCGAACAATTTTGCCTCTATTTTGAATCGAGGTTATTATTAAAAATCAACATCCGTCATCACGGTGAACTCGTTAATTTTTCTCGTTAGTTGGTAATCGCTACACTGACAATTACGTTGAGCTTAATTACTATTAAAAAGAGGAATCGTTCGTTACGAATGAGTTTTGCCGATTTCTAATGCGGAAAAGTACGTCACTACGTCACTGATAAAGTGATAACATTGTTCGATAAACGATTGCATTTGATTGTATTATTATTATCCAATGAGAGTCAATCGTTTGATGGACGGTTGTTAATTAGTTAATTATTGCCGTCACTGACCAAGATATAATTATTTATTTGGAGCAGTGAGATAGCTGGGAGAAGAGCCACGTAGAATACGTGGAATGAAAACAAAAGCGATGCGATAAGTCCTCCGACACGTGAATTTTGCAACTAAGTACTGCCTCCCTCGAGACCGCACGCGTTCTTCACCATTGCAATGCCAAGAAGCTTCACCGAGCAAACTTTAAGCGCGTTATCGCCTCGCTTCTTGGACCAAAATACATACCGGCGCAAACGTTCAAAAAATGCAAGCTGTTTAAAGAATTTCTTTCCACTATTTAAAAACCTTTAACATTTCGCAATTGGAATAAGTCGACGACAAATTAACTCGCCGAAAGTCGCTTATTCTCTAAGTCCGAGGGTGAGTAACCTCTCGTTTTAATCTTTCTGTTAGAAAAGAGGATAAAATAAAAGTAACGGCAAATTCTTCTGTTTCGCAAACGTTTCTTATTTTGCACTTTGATGAGGGTATACCTCAGGGTGCCCTAAGCTTTCTGATTAAAAAATCTTCTTCTTCTTCTTCTTTCTTTTTGTATTTTTTTTTTTTTGTTTATACCGACACGATCAGCAACGATATTACTAAATAGAAATACATCTAGATGTATAGATGCACAGAAACTCTGCTATTATTAGATTTTATCGGCGAACTAGAGTCAATAACGAACAACGAAAAAAACAATGCATCGCGAATGAATAAGAATTACCTCTGGCCAAAAATATTTTACATCAAACGACAGCTTTTCTCTGAAGCTGATCCGCATCTAACGATTACGAGGGGTACATTCTAATGGGTAATTAGAGATGGTTGAAATACTCAAGCACTGTACCGCAAGAGACTTGCCACTCTCGTACTTTCGGCGGTTCGCGAATTTGAGATAAAAACCGAATAAAAACCGAATAAAAACCGAATAAAAACCGAATAAAAACCGAATAAAAACCGAATGAAAACGAATGAAAACGAATGAAAACGAATGAAAACGAATGAAAACGAATGAAAACGAATGAAAACGAATGAAAACGAATGAAATACAAGCATGCTTGTCAAGATTCGCGTTGAGATTATAAAAAGAGATTGTAGAAGCTTGTAATTGTCCGCTAAGGAGCAGAGTGCATTCGAGGGTGGTGCTAGCGACCGCTTAAGGAGGCTGTTTTGTCGAGAGCGATGATAATGCGGCCTCTTGAAGGTTGGCTATTTGCCGAGAAGTGAACTTACGCGCAATTTATGCTCTCTTACCTTTTTGACAATAGTCGTATGACGTCGGGCGGTCTCCCGAGTCTTCATCGCTCGACGTCCTTGGATTTCATTGCACACGGACCTTGTGTCATCGTCGGGGAAAACGTCGACAGCCGTTTAACGGAACAATCCCACCGATCATGCGAGCACGTGCGTTGCACTACACGCTCCATCGCCCAACGCAACCTTCGCGATTTTAAATGCTGGAGGATAGTGACCGCAAGCAACGTACTTTATGGATCGAGGTGAAGAATGTCTAAGAATGAATAATGCACGAGTAACTTATGCAAAAGTACTGGTATTATAAAATAGATTTGTATTTGTATTTATAACGATCCTTGGAATAGATTACCCACCCAGTTCGCGCGATATTATTACAAATGATGATTCTCGATAATACGCAATTCATCAATATTCTATAAATGGAAAATTTCCCAAAATAATATTTCAAAAAGTTCTTATGGACTTCCAGAACAATTAGAAACCACTGATGAATTCAAACTTCTTAGATATCGAGAATAGTTCCGCCTTTAAATTATTTTTAAATTATATGGGAACTTAATTACTACTGTAATTTAATTACTAAAATCAATTCGTATTCATTGAAAGACAAATTTCTATTAATGATTGTTATAATTAAAAAGTATCGGTATATTGAAAAGTAACAGGGGCGTCGATTTTTAAAATATATTCGATACTATGAATTATTTAGATAATGAAAAATTAACTTTAAGCCAAGGTTTAGTTAAATAAATTAGGACTTAAAACGAGACGCTTTTCTATTAATACATAGACCGAAGAAAGCTTTGAAAAAAAAAATAAAAATAAAAAAAAAATAAATGAATAAATAAATAAATAAAGCGTCGATAACATTTAGTGCAAAATAATAAACGATCGTTTAATTATCGTTAACAACGAGAAAGGAATATATGCTTTGATATGATACGCGCGTGTAAACGTGTACTTGAAAAATGTAAAAATTAAACAAAATGCAGTTATTGTTAATTAACACAAGCTTCTTCGTTTTCCAATAAGGAGTCTTACTAACAATAATATAATCACTTGGAGCTATCTGTAAATATTTGTGACAGTTTATTTATTTGAAAGAGACTGGAAATATTTTCCAGACCTATTATTCTCATTTATAATGTAAATTTTATGATATAAAAAAAATAAGTAGACCGGTATCTTTATCTGCATTTAAATTAACAAAATGTTATCTTATAATATACAAGTACAAAAGTCGGTTTACAGGTACTCCAATGGTAATTACAAAGTAGTGCTCAGGAAGGCCGAATTACGATCTGAATTGAACCTCGGTTAATCCGTTGAATAAACATCGATCTTTCAGTTTGTGAAGTTCACATAAACCTTTTTTACTAAGTTTAGTAAGCAATCGATCAATCGAACCTACGTACATCTTATTTTTACAAGTCAGTTTATGTTCAAAATTGATTGCCCTTTTATGTGGTATTTATTTGTAAACAGAATTGACTATTTTGATCAGTTATACGAACGAGTCATGCTTATATAAAACCATTCCAATTTAGTGACGCTAGATAATAAATTTTCAAAAAAACAATTTTTCCTTTAAGCTTTATAATACTCTCAAGACAGGATATCACTTAGATATTATTTAGAAAAATAATACAACTTCATACCATTGCGATCATCGGACAATTAATTTTTTTAAATATTCTGGGATCTTTATAATTTACTATTATTTCTAGTAGTGCTGAAAGAATTGGTTTTTTCCCGATAAGCGCAATCTATACGTTTAAAATGTCACAATCGTATGCAAACTTTGACCTATATTTGAGAATAGAATAAAATGATTCGACGTTACATTTATGTATCGTAGGTACGATTGTTTACACACAGACGTCTTATAAATTATGAATTACCGTTCAATCTTTTTATAGCAACCAGTTAATAATGTGACTGTGTGGTTAAACTACATTTATAATGCGTATGATAATAACAATCGATGCTCGATTATATTGTATTGATAAGCTATTATAAGTAAATACCCGACAACGTATTCTAAATGCTTAGATCGTGTACTACAACGTCAATTGAAGAGAAAAATCTGGCAAATAAAGAAGAAAATAATAATAATGATGATGATGACGATGATGACGATGATGACGACGACGATGATGACGACGACGATGATGACGACGACGATGATGACGATGATGATGATAAAACAATAAGAATAAATAGCAACAAAACTAATTGAAAATAAATCTGTGTAGCTAGAGAAAGAGAGACGTTTTTGATCGAAGAAAGAAATTTTGATTCGATATTTGGTAGAATAATTATTTACTTATGCTCGTTATTATTTTTATACTTAACTAGTCTTACGGTAAAGTTATTAATTTTGAGCCATTAAGCTGAATATTACGAAACCCACACGAGTGTATAAGTATAGAAGATTTGAATGCGCAATATCAAACGACATAAATATGTTAAAAGTAGTATTGTTACATGTTCGTTAAAGTGTAAATACGAGTCGTACGAGAGTTTGGTAAGCATTAAATTTTCACGAATATATTAAGTGAATATTTCTGTAGGTTGAATGACTAGTAACACGTTTACTGATAACATTTATTCGATTCAGATAAGGTCGCTTTTAGTACAATTTATTTTCTCTCTTTTTTCTTGTTATAAGACACATGGCGCAAAATATTATCAGTGACATAGTTCAAAAACGATAAGCTACATAGAGCTTCTTTTATTCAAAAATCACTTTATTTGTAATTCCAACACGTGAATACGTCTAAGAGGAGTGAGCTAACAGCCATCTACATACTCCAACCAGTTACGCATGTGATTGTCCGCGTTAACCCAATAACCAAAGTACTGGATTTTAAGGGGAAGAGTTTTCTTTTTAAGAAGGAAACCGAAAAGCGAGAAAGCCGACGAACTCAAAGGAAAAAATACGAATAAAAGAAAACCGAAATTCGACAAATGGAGACAGAGAAGAAACGAGCTCCGGAACTTTTAGCGGCATCCAAGCAATATATTTTATATTCTATCGTTATGATTTAATCCCACTGATTAGACGTCAGAGCGTGGCACAAAACTCTGAGAGAGAAGTGAAAATCCCGTCAACGTGGAAGTGGCCTCAAAGAGCCGCAATCGAAGCTCCGCTGCTGCGCATCTTTTATGACTTCCTGCGAGGCGCGAGAATTTGTCGCGCCGTCGACATGACTTTTATCACCGTCTTTATCCGCGGAGCGACTCTTCTCTTTCTCGCTCCCACCCTTATTTTCCAATTCCTCTTTTTCCAATCTTATCTTTCTCTCAAAGTATCTTCGCTTCTTCCTCTGCCACACTCGCTCTATCTTCCTTCAACGTTCTTTGCCCCCCTATTCAGCTCTCCTGTACTCTCTTGCACAAATGCGATGTATCGCATTTGCTTCTGTTTGTTGGCATTCGAGGTACGTAAATTATTCCCTTAAAATAGCGTGGCGGACAATCGCAACGTTTCAAGCGTGTGTCATGTATGTCATGTAATCGATGCACCCCCGCAATAATTTTCAAGTTAACTTAGGGCGACATCGTATTTTTCAAATAGAAGTTACACGTAGCAAAAAAGTTAATGTCAGCGTTAAATGTTTTGCTTTAGTCTCGTAATTACAACGGCAATTGCAGATTAGATCATTGAAACTGATCGACGAGAAAAATATACATCTAGATACTTATGAAAAGTTGAATTAATAATTTCGGCAACAGCTGTGAAAAGATGTTTTTCGTGAGCAATCACTACCGTAATCTTATCTCGTGTAGAAAATAATTGTTCAAAAAAGACGTTAGGCCTTGATATCGGTGTACAATAATTTAAGATCACTGCAGCAGTGGCATATTATATCACAAAATATTGAAAGAAAAACATTTTATTTACTGGAACTGTAGATGGATTTTAAGAAAGAGATATTATATTGTCACATTGATAATCGCGCGTTATCAGATAATGAAAATGAAATGAATGTAATACCGATTGAAAGTACTTTTCGTATATTTTAAGATTTTGTAATGAAATATACATATAGGAGTTATTTTAATCGTTTGTAATGCAATTTCAGGTCTTAGAATGAAGTCAATTAAAATGGGTAATCCACTTTAGAATACACCAATCAAGATCTGTAATAAAATTTCGATAATAAAAAAAGAATTATTATATCAAAATAATAAATTTACTATGAGATTGTAAATGAATATTTATTCGGAAAAGTCGCTGATAAAAAAAGGATTTTGTTAACATTTTTGCGAATTATATTCTTATGAAAGAACGCGTGAATGTACACGTAAACAAGCAGAATATGAAATTGTTGGGAGAAGGTCCTTTAAAAATACAAATGCACTGATCACAATCCAAAGAACGGTAAATCCTTCCAACTTGAATTAGAATTTTTCGCCCTTAAATTAGAACTTATTTTTTGTTGTTGTCATTGTGATAAAGCAGAAAATAGTTTTATTAAGTTTTGTAGGACTCTCGGTTCACTGTTTAAATATCTTATAATGTATTTCATAATCGATGAGTTTCAAAACTTTTATTTTTAATTACTTAATAAACATCTTTTAGTCAATAAATATAAATTCTCCGTTCGTACTGTTTGATAATTGAAGATTTTAATTTTAATCTTTACGATTGCTATGAATATTAAAATTTTTTTTATCTTTATAAGTAAAGATAATTGTTCGGCAACTAAAATTTTTAGTTTAAATGAAAATGAAGAAAATCGAGAGGGACATTTGACATGTCTCGAACTACGTTTTAACAATTAGAAATTGCTAAAGAGGTGGTTTATGTACTTGCTGACATATCTGTAATAATTATATAAACTCACGTGTTGTTCTTATCATTTAAAGAAGTAATTTAATGATTAATTAAGTTTTGAACTAGAGTGTACTCTTCCAAGATTAGCTTCGTTTATGACTCTTAAAATAAGCACATCGTATTTATAACTTTTACATTCATCGCTAGAAAAACTTATTAATAATGCAAATAGTTAACGTTGATAAAATGTTTTTTTTTTTTTTTAATTTTTTTTTTTTTTTTTTTTTTTTTTTTAATTGAAATCATTCGAATTTCTTCGTTGATATTGAAATTGTAAAATTTCGATTCAGGATCTTATATTAGTATTGACTAACTAAATTTATAAGCTCCGCATAAATTACTCAGACCGATAATTACCATTTAAATATTATACAGTGAAAGAAAATTTGTACAACGATGACATGAAATTTGTAAAACTTGATAGACCTTAATGTAATATATACGTAATATTACATAATACAGCTGTTACAAGACTTTACCTAATCTTTAATTTTTTTTACTCGTCATTTTCTTCATTTAGCAACTTACATTTGTAATCTATGACTCTTCTCTACGTCTCTTTCTCGCGTCGCCCTCGCACTTTATTATCCGTCATGTCTCGCATAATTTCTCTCTTACTCTTTGCATAACGACAAAAAGAAATGCTGATTATAGTTTTTGCATAGGCGTAATTTCTGTGCCGCAGACCAATTCAATGATTTGCATCGCACTATTCGAAGACAACTACAGCTACAACTAAGCAAAATTATAACGTGCTCCCTCGGTTTTTAATAACGAAATATACCAGGGTATTTGGATGAAAAGATAAATAAAAGTATTTGAGGAATTGGTGGAATTTGCACGATCTAATTGAAATCGTATTAATAAAATGGCTTAAGAGGCTTTCATTAGGCTACTAAAGTCTTTTTAAGGGGATGTTTCTCAGGCTTAATACAAGTGAGGTTAGAGTACGCGAGTCAGTGGTTAAAAATGTTTTCTGCGCCTTTCTTCTAATCCACTTCTAATGAGAAATCGCTCGATAGCAATAAGAGTGTAGCATCCGATTTGTCAAAGCGTTCGATATTCGGTTTCATAATCGTGTATCGCTCGAAACGAGCGAGATAGAGCTATTTTCGAAAAAGCTATTTCGTAAAAGGTGCGTAAGGACAAGGTGCAACTGGGTATATGTCATCGCAACATACGTGCAACGTTTTTCTCTTTTTCTTAAACAGTTGCGCGTAGCGTTATCGTATCGGGCACCTTTATATGCCCTCGCTATCGCGCCAAAGTCATACGTGTTCGCGGGTGAACGTTTCAAGCGCGGCTTTTGCGGTTGTAACACGACTCGCGGGAACCTTCGACAATACGATTACGAGCCTCCAAAGCCACCGATCGGCCTTTTTCCTTCGTTTTTCCATCGGGCCGAGAGTCGAGAAACATCGATTTCATCGCATTTTTCTTCCTCTTTTTACCGACACTAACCCACATTCCAAACTTATTATTAAACTTAAATCGTCTTTGCGATTAAAGACAGTGTCGCGCGTACGCTATGGCATGTCGCTTTTTTCGGGCGATTTGCTTTTTCTATCGGAAACCCGTAAATACAAATTGTCGTTTGTTCGCTTCTTGTGTCTTTTCTTCCAAGGCACCTTGAAAGGCGCGGATATTCTCATCGGAATTTTATAGTAAGCTGCGCGTACGTCGATGGTTACGGTTGAATTAAAGACTTACTCGTTGTAAATCTAACAACGAATCCATCAACTACATTTCTCATCGCTCTAAAGCTCTTTCCAATTATTCCCCGCTACCATGAATTGGTCAAAGTCAAAATTCGTTTTTACATTAATATCATAATGAATTCCTATAAGCTAAGTTCAATTTATATTCGTCACTGGACCTTTAAGAATTTCGCGAATTAGCGAAAATCATTTTAAAATTATATTTCACTAATATTTTCCTTCGTTTGCGTGTGCTCCATATTGTCTAAGCTAATTTTAGGTAGAGCATATGAGTTTCACATAGTGAATTTCAATTGCAACCCGGTATAAAAAAAAAAATACGCGCATGTATAAGCACTTTAACGAAGGCTATTTTAATTTTAAATAGCGAATTATTTATATCGGTGCAGTTTCACTTCCGCAAGCTAAATTCAATATTGTAAACCATTAATCCTTACGCAACCAAGCAGAGTTTTATAATTAGTTCCATGTATCGCCATTTTTCTGGTGCGAGTTTAAGAATAGGATGAGTAGGATTGTCCGCATGCGCCCAGACGTGAAAATGTAATGTCCGTGTGAGATGGTCGGTACAAATAATATTTTAGTCCATAATTTGAATTTCTGGTTTATCGCGGAAAGAATGATTGAGAGGGCCGTAAAGATAAAGGAAACAGCTCATGAGAAAAAGCACGCGAATGATTGTAGACTGAGTGCGCGATTGCTTTGCACCCACGAGAAAAACAGGGAAAGATTTAAAATATTTTCCTAGGTTAAATAAAAGAGATGCACACGATGTTTTATTCTCATCGTTAAAAAGAAAAAATTAATAAATCTAACAACTTCTATCGATTGTGTTATCGGTCACAAGTATTGATTAATGTTGTACTTTCGCCCATGAAAATATCATTTTTTTTTTTTTCGTTCATTTCTTTAGGCACTCATTAATAAGGCTCCCGTGTGTAGTTTATTAATTATTCGGTGACGATTGCACAATACCTAATTTATCAAATACGCATACGATAAGCGTACGAGTTGTCGAGAAATGCGTTTCATCGATTAAAGAAAATATTGAAGCAGCTGTAGAATTCGTTAAGAGAAACTATTAAGCAATCGTACAATATAAATAAAACACTAAAATGGACGCAAGGTGACCGATAAAAAAAGTATGGAAATGAAGTAAATGGTACGAGAAGAATCTTATTGGCAAAGGAACCGAGTCGCAACTAGTACATAGAAATCGTAAGTGTTTATCGTGGTTCACACGAGTACCAATATTACGCACCTAAGAAGCGAAGACCTTGGTTGGACCACTCGCGAGCCAGTTGAGCTGCTGCCGACCTGGTTGTCGATCAACCTACGTCCTCATCCCTCGTCGCGGGCACCGCGTTGGCTTCATTTTGCTGAGAGGGTTGGTTTGAAGGCACGGCGAGCAGGGAGTAACGGCTCGAGGAGCCGTTACGTCGAACCGCAGCGGATGGATACCAGGAGCATCTTCGAGGAGAGTTGCCCAGCGCACGAGCGAATGTGCGCGTCGGAAATCATTTTTGTTCGTTGAAAGGAGGTCGAGCGTTTCATTTTAGCAACGTCCAACCTCGGTTGACTTTGTCAATAATGCAGCCCTGAAACTATCACGTTTCGCGTCATTTTATAACAACTATTTCACTTTTTCCTTATAAGCATTGAATTTTATTCCATTAAGCACTGATTTCAATTTTAATTTCTTAATGCATCCTATTTATCACTCGTACGACTGATAAAATACCTTTTAAAGCAAAATCTGCTGCCTTTCGAGAATTGCAACACGTTTCACATTTCTCTGGAGTCTTGTCATACTTTCAAAGGTCTTCTGCCAAGGAAAAATACCTTAAACTATTTCGATAAATTGTTACTTTTTATAAAACTTTTGGATACGTGTAATAATTTTACTCAATACGGACGAATGATGATTTGAAATCTTCAGTTACCCCAACTTATTAAAAAAACTTAATTCTTTTATTTTCATCGAAATTTACTCTAAAAGCTTGAAATACTTGGTGATTTTTTTCAATTACTGGTAAACTATAGCACAAGAATTCTCTGTATCCGAATAGATTATCAAAACTCTGATTATCTTATTACATGTCGAGTGTATTTTAAAGCAAAGATTAATGAGTATTTTTATCTTTCCAAAAACACGTTGATTTTGAAATCATGAGTTTGTTAGAATTTCCAGAAAAACGTCCCATGAATCATGATTTAATGACATCTTTTATCTCGGGATTAAGATAAGATAATTTATATGTCATCGGTTACATTTATGAACAATATGTGTTTTGACGTAGTCAACATATCTATGACATTTTTATTTCAATGGATTATAATGCAAATGCTATATTATTAAAATAATGCTAAAATAATGCTAAAATAATTAAACAACTTGGGTATAATTTTTATTCAAATGGTGTGTAGAATTTTGATTTACTTACGTATTGCTGTTGTTGATACTAATTATACTGTATATAATAGGTGCGTTTTAAGAAAACTAAATTAAACTAAAAGAAAAAACTAAATAAAAATGTAAATTTGTAATTTCCTTATTAATATTGATTTAAAGAGCGCGAATATGGGCGATGGTAAATAATTGAATGAAAAATATAACAGAGTAGAAATAATAATTTAAGCTTATCGTCTCCTGAAATGGAAATTGAATCATTGTGTTGAAATCGTTAAACTTAGGTAAATCTAACTTAATTTTATAGCAAACACATTCGTGGATATATCTACATTTCTATGTTAAAAAAATTGGTATTCGGATATTGGTATTTGACTTTACATTCGCGTTAAAATAAGCTTATTCGCACAATTACATCAGTATTATATTAATAATTTGATTAGGTAGAAAACATAATTGCCAAGAGAATGACAACAAAATATATATTATCTCTTCTAAGGATTTCTTTAATACCTTATCTGTTATAAATTAAAAAAAAAATCACTATCCTGCAATTATGTTAATTGTTCATCATCGCTATTATTATTTATTTTACCTACAGAAATAAAATTTTATATGTGTGGTGTTTACACTAGCCAAATATTGATTTGGACTCTGAAAATGAGTGACCATCGAATATTACTTATAATACGTACAGTTAAATATATTGTTAATCTTAAAAAAAATTAAATGCAATCTTGACATGATAATGAATTAAAATTATTTCAATAATGAAACAGTTTGTGATTCGGTAATTCGAAAAATGATGATACTCATTTTCTTCTTCTGAAAGTTTGATTCGTGCAAAAGAGTGATGAAAATATAATAGAAAATGGTATGTAATTTTTATAATTTTTTTAAATTATACGTTTGAATTGAATAATCTTGTAACTAAAAGGTCGACGGGATTTCTTAATTTAGCGATTCGCTTGAGTTTTAATAAATAATTTAGTGTTTTATTTGATCACGACGTATGCTTGATACACATGTGACAATACCGAATAAATTTCAAGTAGAGTAAATTTTAAGAAAAATTAATCATCCAAGGAATAAGTGAATGTTAAATTTAAGCAAAGACTTGCTTATGTTCGTGTCATTAAAGCAATCGATTGGAGTTTATATCGAGGGTCATTGGTAAAATAAACAATAATCCAATATTGCGAATGGATTTAAATTTAACTACCCGCATTTACAGACTTAAAAATTAATTCAAGAACGTTTGTAAATGGCGTAACGTACCAAAAGAGAAAAGCGTATTACAAAGCCAAACTATGCATTACACGGCACTCGCGATAGTTTACACGACACACTTTACCATGGGGTACTTACGATCTTACTGCCATATCTTACCGTACCGCGAGGAAAAAGAAAACTTATTAAATCATTAAATTAGATCTATATATTAAAATTGTGACTTATTAAAAAAAAAAAAAAAAAAAAAGGACGAATCCCTTCGGTATAATAAATTTGTACATTCGTTCGGATACGGCCGATCGCGTAAAGTCATCGCGGTACAATTTAATAGACGATATATATATATATATATATATATATACGTATCTGAGATTAAAAATAATAATTCGCGTTTTGAAATACTAGTATTGTAAAAATTTAACTCGAGTACAATTAATTACTAGAAATATCTTGCAATCTGTACTACCACTGCGCTTAACAACGCTCGAATTGTGAAAATTAATGGTATTGTTCATCAAATCTCATATTCATCAAAACGAGACGATTAAGCGTAGATAAATACTTGGAGACTCTGGAATAACTCTAATGGAATAACGTATGCGTATAGTTGTCAGAAATTAAGCCACACACATTATTAACGATCGCACTAATATTCAAGGTTGCCATTCTCGTTAATATTGAAATTCCAAATTGAAATATAAAGAGACTTATGAATATGAACTGCCTAATTTCATGTATTTCGGGACGAAGCGTCGAATATTTACCCGTTGATTGTTGTTTCACCCGGAATGTTGCAATAAATATTTTATTACATAATAAGGTCCTCGAAGCCTTGAAAAATGGTTGGTTTAGCAATTTCGATATTATTTCTTAATATGGCAATAAAATTATTTTCATACTCGGATTTGGAAAAATGCCGAATATTGCACCATGAAAATCGATGACAAAAAAGTTACGTAAGAGACGAGGAAGTAAAAGCGTCAAAAAAGCGTTGCATTGTTATTCGAGATTGTTATTTGAAAGAAAGGTACTCGGTACGAAGGATACGCAGATGGATTTTGGATCGCGTTAATTCCTCCTCGAACCATGATCTCGTGTGAAATTCCAGCGTGGAATATTCCAAGATATAGACTACGTATTAACCAACAAGACTGTTACTTCGTAAGCGCGGTTAATTCGTTTTTCATTTCGCGGGCGTTGACCCGTTACTAAAAAAAGAAGAAAAGAAAGAAAAAGCGCAAATGCTTGTACCGGCTAGGATGGCTAACGTAGACTCGCCTACCATCGACAAGCGATGGTGTAGGAAAATAGGTTAGTGTTCGGTATTCGTCGATGCCAGCGGCCAGAATTCAAAAGCTAGGCTCTTTAGCGAGAGCCTAGCTTTTGCGACATATTTCGCGCGGGGAAATTCGGGGAATCGAAAGGAAAACGCGCGCGCGTCCGAAATCGAAGATTCATCAGGAGTCCCTCGCGTTCGTAACGTCGGCTGCGCGAAGTCGCGTTATTGCTCGGTGGCTCTGTTATTGCTCGACGCGCCCCTGACGGCTAGCAACACCGAGTCGTGCGCGCGCGTAATACACCACGAGCCCAAGAGAGACGGAGAGTCGCGAGGCAGGGTCCGCGTAGCCCTGCCACGAGGTGCGGACGCGGCTTCATTGGGCTTCGGGGGGGAGGTCAGGCAGCTATACGGCCGAAGAAGAAACCAGCTGGTTGGCAGAGAGCGAGAGAGAGAGCGAGCGAGCGAGAGAGAGAGAGAGAGAGAGAGAGAGAGAGAGCAAAAGAGCGAGAGCGAACAGCAAACTGCAGCAGCTAACAGCAGTGGTTTGGCTCGACAGTGAGACGCGGCAGCCCGCGCAAGAGCGAGCAAAGTGTGCTGCGCGTGCGGACGGTACGTAACGTTCTCGTCGATATATTCAGTTCGTGAAGAATTCGTTCGTTCGTTCATCCATCGTTATTCGTCCTTATTACATCCTCGGACTTTCTCCGTCGTCCTCGCGCCACTTTTTCTTGACCATTCCGCTCTGTTTTTCCGCGGTTCGTGAATGAATACAAAAGAAGAAGAAGAAGAAGAAGAAGAAGAAGAAGAAGAAGAAGAAGAAGAAGAAGAAGAAGAAGAGGAAGAAGAGGAAGAGGAAGAAGAATTCAGACCGAATTCAGACCGAATTCAGACCGAATTCAGACCGAATCCAATTAATTAATTGATCGACTACTGGACACGTAGATCTCGAGTGTGCATCGTGTACATGCGTGTCCGTCAATTTCCCGATCGCATCGTGCCATCGTCATCATTACCGCCACCACTACCACCATCCGTCGTTGCACGTGCGCTGGCATCTGCATAGAAAAGAGGAAGAAAAAGGAAACCGCATATATTGACATACATACACACTCAAGCGCTCCGTATGGACACACATTTGCGCTTACACAAACCAAGTGGAAGGTGATATTCCTGTCTCGCTCTTTCGTACCATCTCTCCGGATAATACAACGTAACGACGACCTACAGTAGAACGTATATACCTGACATACATATGCACAAACACACGTTTGTCTCCAATCATACAGCTAACGCAACGCAAGCACCCGCGTATGAATTGGTATATGCAATCGTGATAATGCGCGCATGAAATGGATTTGGTTGGTGTGTAGAGACAAGTGGTATGCGAAAAACGATCAACGCTATACACACGCGCGCGCGCGCGCACGTCCGCCCGCCCGCACGCACACACATTATATATTCATGTGTACAGATAAATAAATAAATAAATATATATATATATATATATATGCATATGTATATGCATATGTATATGTGTATGTATACTCGTATTTATATAATCGCGCGTGTGTGTACGTGACAATCGCGTGTGGCTGTGTCTATCTTGTTCTTTGATTGGCCCCGCACTCGTCCCGCTGCAAGAGAAGAGAGCAGCACGTTATCTCCACCCCCCCCCTCTCTCTCTCTCACTCTCTCTCTTTTTCTGGCACCATTTTCAAGTGTGAAAACAGGCAAACGTCACGTCATAGACAACAGCGATGACACAAAGTTGCTGACTATATAGAGAGTGATGCTTGCACGCATATGTCGACTGCGGGCGTCAAAAAAGCAATAACGAAGGCCACCGCCGCGTGTTGTAAATAAGAAGAGGAAGGAGAAAAATTGGCGGAGAGCTTTCGCGCGCGCTCTCGGCATCCCTCGTGCGAAAAGTTGAACAGTCCCACTAACGAACCATACAAATAGCAGAAGAAGCGAGGAGGAAGCAGAAGTCAGAAGGAAGGAAAAAACAGTCTTCTTGTACGTCTCTCTCTCTCTCTCTCTCTCTCTCTCTCTCTCTCTCTCTCTCTAACTTTGTGCGTTGGACGTCGTTGTGTGCGCGCGCGCGCGCGCGCGAGCGACCAAGAGTCAAAGTAGTCAGAGGCAGGCAGCAGCAGCAGCAGCAGCAGCAGCAGCAGCAGCAGCAGCAGCGACAGCAGCAACAGCAGCAGCAGCAGCAGCCGCGGCGCGCACACTCGAAAAGAGCGAGAGAGTGAGCGAGCCAGTGGGCAAGATGGCGGCCGACTCGGGAATGGAGACGTGTCCTTCCCCGGAGATCGCGGACTCCAGGAAGCGACCCCTCGATTGCGACGTCGAGAACGGCGCGACCAAGCGCTCGCATTACGGCACAGGTATGCGGTCTCCTACATTATCGTTATTTTCTTAATCGAGGATCCGGATCTACGGACCCTCGGACTAGCAGCCTCGCCTTCAATGGAGAGGGGGAAAGATACGTTTTGAGGTTAGAAACGAAGCACTTGGGATTTTTGACGAGAGTGAACTCTCCGTCGAATTCTTGAACTTTGGCGTTTTTTTTCTCCTCGTTTCACTTTACTCTCTTTCCTCGGATGTCTTTCGTCGAGTTCGGATTTCGGTTGTCCCAACTTTCCTTGTTTACGTTCTCGTTTGCGGGGTGGTTGTTACGTTCGGTAGTTCCTGTCGAAGCAGTGTGTTTAAACTTTTTTTCCGCTCTTTCGCCTTTTCTTTTTCGTCCTCGTCTCCCAATGGCCACTTCTCCACCCGCGTTCGAAACACAACCCCGAGACTCGCGGTAACTAGAGCCCAGTTCCGATCTCGATACGAGAGTGCCGAGCTTTCCTGATTTTTTTATTTTTGTTGTTGTTAATTGTCGTATTCACGAGTGCTCCGTTGCTTTAATCTCGAGCGATTTAAACAACGCTGCAGCGGTAACGCGATTCAAGCTCTACTTCGCCCTCGTCTTTTCCTTGGCAGTCCGCTGTTGTCCCTCGCACGACCTACAAATTTCTTTGAAAGCGAAACGATTTTTCATCGATGTGTCTCCTCCGAGACGCAATAAGCACGCACCTCGTTGGAGATACACACTCGCAACGGCCAGCTCGAGAATTGGTATGTGTGTGAGTGTCGCGACGACTGCGAGAGCGAGAGAGAGCGAGAGAGAGAGCGTGAGAGTGAGAGAGTACGTTGTTTTCTTCTCACTCCCTCCCTCCCTCCCTCCCTCCCTCCCTCCCTCGCCGCTCCTCTTCCTCCCGCCCTCCCCCCAACAAACCAACCAACCAAGCACACACCGTGCACGAAATTTCATTACACGTACACATACGCATATTACCTTACCTCGAAAGCTTCCAACTATTAACTTTACACCGATGCCTCATTTTTTGCTCGATTCCCTATCGGAGAATTGCCGTCGTTATCGCGTCGTGTGTCGTTGTCATTGTCTTCGTTGTGTCGTGTCGTCGCCTCCGCCCCTCGCTCTTACGAAGCGACGTGACGTTGTATTCGCTGCAATCGTACGGTATCTCTCTCTCTCTCTCTCTCTCTCTCTCTCTCTGGCGCGCGCGCGCCCGCACACACACACGCGCGCGCGCCTTCCAAGCCAAGTCAGACGATAGTTACATCGTCCTTCGACGAGCCTGGGGATTCGCCTATGTGTTTGTGCGTGGCTATAAGCAGGAGCGCGCGTCGCGCACATAGGCATTTGCCAAAGTCGGAACGAAACGGAGAAAGTACGCGCTTGGTGCTTTTCGCGATACGCGTATTGTGTGCGAACGTCCAAAGTCCCCAGCTGCTGCTCTTTCTTGAAACCAGGTCTAGCGCAACGTGAGTTTTATCGATTTTATTCTACCCACACTCGCAGGCACGTTTGCTCGCGCGCGGAAGAAGCACCTCGAGCTCTTTGACGGCTGTCTAGCCTTTGAGTGAACCTGGAGCGGAAGCTCAATGCAGCCTCTTTACAAGCGCTTCTTTCGGCGATTGGCAAGAATGTTGCTGTAGTGTTTTGTGTTCATTGATTGACGACTGTGTGAACCCTGCTAATGGATGGTCATGCCATTTTGTCTGGTTTTCTACGATAGGCCTTATTTTTAGATGTAATTTATGTCTATACATTCGTACATATTATTATTACATTTTGACAATATTCGGACACTGTAACTTTTCATTCGCACGCAGTCGACCTTGTGTAAAACATTTTAAAAATTACTTTTACTCAAAATTGCCCATTAAAATTGTTTAAATTCTTGCCCGTGTCGAATGAACATTCGAAAAACATCCTCGCAATTTGTGCGTTAGAATTTTGGAATGAAGGTTAGTGGGCTAATAGGAAACTTTAGTATTGGAGAGCTTTTTGCTTATAGAATACTGTATTTCTTATTTATTCTCGGTCGTCGAATCGTTCGAGTAATTGGATACGAATTTTTGCGACTGTCTCGCTACTTATTTATTTTCTACTTTCGATGATGTATCTGTGATATGTGACATGTCAAATCTTTTGTGTAAAACGCGTGTAATTTACATTCGTTAGCTTTTGTCATTCGCATACTACAATTTTTTCTTAATGCTACTGACGTTTATATTCGGACAATTGATATTAGATTGCACGTGATGGACGTCGAGTAGAAATTATGCTTTCTGCATATTTGAAATTATTTGAAGAATCGAATGAGCGATGATTGAAAATTCTACACATTTCTGAACCAAGCTTTCCGATTCAATTTTTTTTTTTTTTTTTTTTCTTCCACTCGATGCGTTAAAAATTAAATTACATTACTTGATCGATCACTTGAAATTTTGTATTTTGTAGAATTAGGGAATTGTTAACTTTAGCAAGGAATTACGTTCTAATAATTTTTCGCTATCTAGTAATTATTTTTAGATTTAAATTCTTTTTTGTGTGTGTGTGTGTGTGTGTGTGTGTGTGTGTGTGTGTGTGTGTGTGTGTGTGTGTGTGTGTTGACAATTGATTCAATCGTAACATCTGTGATTAGTGTAGTAACATACAATTTATTAATTTTTGCAAAAGTATCGATCTTTTAGTTGGCAATATCGTTACCGAATTGATTTACTTTTAACCTGTGCGAATAAGAAAAGTATATTAATCTTAAATAAAAGATAAAGTTTGACATATTGTTCAGAACTGAAAATTATTACATCTGTAGATGTACAAGATGGAAAAATTTTGCTAGATCGATAAAAAGTATCTTACCTCTTTGTACATTTTCATTTTATAATTTTTCAATCATGAAACACGTCCTCTTTATTTTATATATTATTATGCTTTTTTAAAATAATATATATTTACGGAATTCTCGTTACGGATGCTTCACGGTGAGCACAAGCACTTTATATAATAGTAATTATTTTTCTGCGATGATCGAAATACAATTCCTTATTTATTAACTAATTACAATAATGTTTTCTCAGTGGATGATTGATTAAAAAGAAGCTTGTACAAGCTTGTTGAGTTTCTCCGGAAGTCTAATTAAGGAAGTTACATTTTATAAATATCGATGTTATTATTAAAGTTTTACCAACGTCGTATAGGTAGCTCGTGTGTTGCAGCCTTCTGTAAAAATGAACAAGCAAAGCACGTTTAAACAAGTTTCAAAGCGTGGTTAAATAATTTAAGTTCCTCGCTTTACCATGTCATCCATTCTCTATATTAAGTGCCACTTTCCTGATTCGTTGTAGCACTAGTAATATTTCCCATAATTCTTTCATTAAAACATTTCTAAGTTTCAAAATTCATTGCGATTATGTTAAATTTATCAGGTAGTTTTGGACATTCCAGTAATTAATGTTTTTTGCAAAACTATCCGAAAACTCGAGTGTAAAACGACAAGATCAGAAATTCGGACAGTATGCCTTGTTCAGAAAACGAATTGAACGGCATTGGTTAATTTAATAATTATCGTTCCACGTGTTAGCACGCAGCATTTGATACGTCGATAATGAGCAATCGTATATAATACTATTTCTTTATATAAAATGTACCCATTTTTCAAGTACGCTTTTATTTCGAATTGAAAAAATGTTGAACTTGTATCGAAATTCGTTTAAATGGAAATCATCGTTGTGCATTTCTTATGTGATCGTATATAGTTAGGCTCTCGAGCGCTGCTCACCGATGCATATTATCTAAATACCTGGGAAGAGGTGAAATACTTAAAATACAAATTGTTTCAATAGATTTCCAATGCATTCCAAAAATGTTTACTTCGGTTTACTAGAGTTCAATGAGAATCTGACAAACGTTCAATTTCAAATTGGGCATATTCGAGAGAAAAATAGCAAGATTGCTTATAAATAAAAAATTGCGAGTTGTATAATTATGAGTATAACTTTTGATAGGATTTTCGTCTTCGTGGTAAAAATAAAAAGAAAATTACTCGAAGTTTATTTGGTCTGCGCTCTCAGGCTTTAAATATCACTGAAATAATTAAATTGTTCAGAACTTCCTGTCTTGGTCTTCTATGAAGTGTTGTATTATTATATGCTGTAATCTCTAATAATTGTAGATGTGGTTACAGCTGAGTACACCGCACGCTTGAGTACAATTATTACCGAGAAACTTCATTTTCTAAAGCTTTCTCTAGTAGTCGTAGTTGGAAGGAGATGTATTACTTAAATTTTGCTAATTATTCGTTATTTGTACAACGACATCCCTCTTATCTAACGAATTAAGTATTGCACGTATTAGTTTTTCAAAATTCCTATAATCATAAAACTTTAAATTAATGTTGTAATTGCTTTGTAACTCATAAAAATTTAACATTTCAAGATTACGGAGATTTAAATACCAGTTACAATTAAATTTATTAATGCTACCATTAGATTGGGATAAATATTTGTCGTTGTTTTCGTGTAATACGTCAATATATATTATAAAAGTAATTTTATATATACATGTATAAGTATTGGGTTTTTTTTTTTTTTTTTTTTTTTTTTTTTTTTTTTTTTTTTCCGTGAAACTTTTAATTTTAATTTGTTATAATTTCATCTAAAATTTATTCGCTTAGTACTTCAATGACAAACATTTGTTATACGTCTTAATAAATTACGCTCTAAGAAGGAAAAAAGATGATGCAACATATATGCATTTTTTTATCCACGTATTATCCTTAAACGAAATAAAAACTGTATATTGGAATTTAGAAATTAATTAGTTTACAATTACAATTACAGAAAGCAACTAACTCATTATTTAAGTGAATGTGAAATTATTGAAAAAAATACGTTTGAATATCTTAATACATGTTCTCGCGTTCACAGAATTTATCTTTGTGAGACCACATTTTCACTTTTGCCAAACTAATTAAGAACATATTAACGGAGAAAGTATTGCTTTGTTTCAAGTGAATGCTTGCATGTACAGTTTTAGTAAGTACTGTTAAATCCAAGTTCGGCTGTATTATCTTTCAAGAATTTTGAATACGATTTATTAAATATAATGTTGGATTTACGAATCTTTAAAGTTATATTAGAAACACAATTATAAAAAACTAGTAGAAACATATTGATAACTTTGAAGTGCAAACGCAAACACATGCGCATATATGTGTTTTTGGGTGTATTCGCGTGTTCGTGCGTACGCTTGGATGGGATAAAAGAAATAAATTTTTTTATAAATATTATCAGTTGACGATTGACAATTCGTGACAAATACAAATTCACTATTCTATTGTTTATAAAGAAATGATTTTATCGACGTAATTTAATTGGAACACGCAAAACCATTTAATCAATTAATAGTATAATAATTAATCTTGAATACATTAAGGTATTAAAAATATCTCATAAAATCATAACAGTTCAATGGAAACATCAGGAAATGGGAGAATTTTTGAACAAATTTCTACATATGTATGTAAGATTAAAAAAGAATATCTGGATATTTTTGTTTTTAATGATCTTATTTCCTGATTTTTGTATTAAATTGTATCGATTGTATTTCAATCCTTTAATGTATACAACTACTTGAAAAAAAAATCATGACATTTCAAGTTGATGTACGTATTTTTAATTTTAATATAAAGTTTTTTTAAAATATCGATTGAGTTTGGAGATTTTTGTAACAGCTTATGACAATATAAGATTAGTTTCAAGTAGAAATTAATAATTAAACGTTTTGAAACAAGACTATTTGTTAATGGAGCAACTCATAATTTGTTTCTTGAGTTGTTCACAACACATTCGGCTTCTTAATTATATCACGTCAGACGTTTATTAATTAATCATTTACATATGATGTAACGTTTTTCATAATATTACGCGACTTGTAAGAAGTTAGAAAAAATTGAATCTCAGCAGCAAAGATTGAAAAGCTTTCAACAACATCAATAGCTAAGAGTAATATACTATTTAATTGCCACTGCATCATCATCAGACGAGTAATCGTCATGATTCTTATTACAAATATTTCGATCGATTCCATATATTTTTTAAATAAAAAAGTGATATCTCACGCAACAAATGAAACCAGAACAACGACATTGTTCGCGAGTGCTTCATTGTGATCGAAATTTTTAAATATTCTTTGAATAGATGGAAAATATTTGTAAAACCCTATCTTTATCTTTTTGAAAGTTAGATTTAACGCTAGTAATGGTAG
Organism: Wiebesia pumilae; assembly: GCA_018907045.1. Classification (NCBI taxonomy): domain Eukaryota; kingdom Metazoa; phylum Arthropoda; class Insecta; order Hymenoptera; family Agaonidae; genus Wiebesia; species Wiebesia pumilae. Next base: position 3,820,234 of record JACCHZ010000107.1, read on the forward strand.
CGATAATAATACAATATCTTATTGTGTTATGGTATATACAATTGCAAATGATAATTAAAAACGGAGATTGTTTAAGTTCCAACAATATTTGCGTTTAACCGCTGATTTTCAAACAGTACTCGCTTTATGGTTCTCTCATACATTGATGTAATTCATAGTTTACAAATATTTTATAAGAACTTTTCGCGAATAAAGTTGAACATTTATTTTATAAATTTTATTATAAAAATATAAGAGCGTTAAGAAATTATTTTTCGAATGAATTTCTATTCTTAACCCGGAGATATTGATAGTAGCAGCCATAAAACTGATTTAGGTAAAATACAAAAATCTTAATGTCCACTTTTGAAAATACATTAAAATATTTACGTAAAGGTTAATAGCATGTAAATTTTTTGCCTTATTATTTAAGATATTTAAAAATATTATCGAAGTTGGGAGTAAAAAACGAAAAGTATAATTTAAATAATTTGCTACGTGTTAAAGAAGGATGAAAACGATAGAATTTCTAGAATTTTTAGTAGGCGCTTAAAAACAATTCAACAATAATATACGTTCCAAATGAAATTCTTAAATTCCTATCAATATATACATCAATATATTGATATCCCGTTATTGTACAATAAAAAATGCTGAATTTAAAGTTGCTCTGTGTCAATAAAAAAAGACATTTAAAGTTTTCAGATTCAATTATAATCAAATTATCAAATAAGGCAAGTAAATCAAAGAGAAAGTATAATATGAGATTTCTAAAAAGAATTTGAACAATTTTCATGAGCTAAGAGAAAAGTAGCACCGCAACGATACGTCACTGTGCTGCAATACAGTGTTGTAATAGTTAATTATAGGTATTAAATCGTGATTGGAAATTGAGTTCGAGATGACTCTTGGCATTGCAACCGCATCAAGTTCCATAACTTTAGTTTCAAATGCTCGAGTGAGATTATGCAAATCATTCTCTGTTATGCCGTGCGCAGTCCGTAAAGAGACACAAAGATGTGTACTGCGTATTATACCTGTGCGCTGATGGAGGAAGTGAGAGAGAGGGACACCGAAACTCTTTACACGAGTGACTGTTTATTTTATTTGTAGGTGTGTGGCAAGCACAAGGAGCGATGGAAGAGCATAAGTTCCATTGCGCGCGTATTTTGAATTTGACGCCAACTGGTCGTCTCTGTCTCTGCTTTCTTATCTAAGCGTGCCGTGGATGCACCTAATGGTAGCTCTTGTTTGGTCACCCTCTGTCTCTTTCATTCCTTAATATCGTGCACAGACCAATGGTGACTCTACGCAATTCCACCGACACTCTACACAATTCATTCGGGCCTGCCCGTTACGCACGAGGCTGCTTTAATTTTTCCTATCGAATCATACATTATCGGTTGTCGGCACTTACGAGTACGTCGGACTAGTAATATTCGTAGGACTTTTTTTACGTTTGTTCCTACGTGAAAGCCGAAGGCGTCGATTTGCCGATGCAAAGTCACACTGCTATCGGCTAATTGAAATTATGTCCTTCCGTTGCAGCATGATACACTGATATTGTGAGCTAACAGAATCGCCTTTAAGCGGAAAGTTGTTTCTAAAAATTGACATTTTACAGTTTTCTCTTTAAGTGCTAGTTCTCATTTAAGAATAAAGACATTGTTAGGCCGTTGGTCATTAGTTACGATTATTCATTGGTAAAAGGAACAAGGCTTCTTTCTCTTTTAAATTGAAAGTAATGTAGCTGAATCAAATGTGTTACTTACAGTAATGCCCATTATTTATTTTTGATGATGAAAGAGCAAGCAATTCTTAATTCAGCTCTTAAATAAAAAAAGGAAAATGATATATAAGAAATGCCATCTTAAGACCAAATAAGACTCTGGATCATCTACAAGCTTATTGCTTATATTTACTTTATAAACAAATAAAAGTTTTGTTCTTAGAAAGTAAAATATTTTCATTACCACTATCTATATAAAGGTGCATTAAAATTGTCACAACATCAATGCAGTAATAAAATACAGTCATGAATGATTAAAGCTCAGGCATTGCTTAGTAATAAGACTAATGCCACCTTATGATCGAATCTGAAGAATTTGCATTCAGTCGCGGCTAATGTTTCTCCTTCAATTATTAATATTTATAGATTCTTTTTTTTTGCGTGCGTGCGTGCGCGCGTACGCACGTTTGTACGTGTTTGAATTTGCTTGATTTTAAGTATACTCTAAAACGATAAAATATAGGCACGTTTCATTTTAATGAACAAAGACTTTATATTTTTTAATGTATACGAACAATAAACTCGTTGTACATTATTTCATAATTGCAATCTTAATACCGACTCTCTCAAGGATATTTTCTTAATGACAAGAATACGTTGTAGCTCTACTAAGTAAAAAAGTTGAATATATTTTGTTTTTTTCAAGAGAATGATGCTTTTCATTATGTTTAGAAAATAGATCATTGCAGGCATCGAATTACTTTCTTCTAACAATACAATAATTCATTTGATAAATTTTACTAAGCTTGAAATATATAATTTATAAAAAAATTTATTTCGTACAGATTTTATAACTGCGATTTAATATGGAAACCATAGATAAATAAAAGCATTATATAAAAACTTGAATCTAGCATTTAAATCTTCACGATTAAATACTCAAGTTTGTAATTATCGTATTCAATTATTTCTCAATCGACTGGTGATCTCACATTTTTATGCAACGTATTCGCAGCTTGAAAGTATTGATGCGTTTCAGTTATATTTAAAAATGAAGACTTCATTCTTACCTGCACAATATAATATAGGCAGATTTTTAGGTTTTTATGTCATAAAACCATTAAATATGGATATTCATATCGGGATTCTAGATTTTATGTTGGAATTATGTTACAATGAGTAGCGATGAGCAATAGTTACTTAAATGAACAATGTGACGACAAATGTTAGATAGTCATAAAAGAAATTTTTTAAGCTTCTTGATTAGAATTTGTGTTAATCTTATAATAGCTTGGATCATCATGACCTTTCTGACACTTTATTATTTTTTTTTTTTTTTTTTTTTTTTTTTTTTTTTTTTTTTTTTTTTAGAAGAAGAAGAAGAATATAATATACTGCCTAATAGTATTGTAATAGCATTATAATTTATACATCATATTAAATAATATTAAAGAATAATATTATATTTATTACGTTCTCCGTTTTTTATTAATTTTATTTATAAATATGATTATTAGTATAGATTCCATTGGGGTCGGGTTTACAACATAAGCTTAACTCACGATTTCGCTAGTTGCGAAAATATCCATTACCGACTAGATTTCGTTTAATTTGCGATGTGTAAAATTTTGTTATTTACACCGCTGTCACAGCGCAGAAATAAATGTAAAATATGCAAAAGTTATTCGGTGCTTCTTAGAGAACTATTCCAATCGATGTAAAGTTATTCAAAAGCACTTTCAGCTACCAATTATATGTAAAATTTGTAAAGTTTAATTAATCAGCAGATTACATTTCCTTCTAAATGAAAAATAAATAAGAAAGATAACATTTCTTGATTAGGCTTATCACGATCGTGCAATGAGTCACTTCACTAAAATTCTGTTTTTTACAATGGTATTATTCATCCCGCAGAACGTTATCCAGCGGTAAAGTAATTCCCGCAGAGAGAAAGACATTTGAGGTCAGTTATTGTCATTACTGCGATAGGCGCATCAGAAAATATATACCTTTCTCGGTCATCAATAAAAATAGGCGACGTTGTCATGCAACGATGAGTTAAGCGTCGGTAAAGCAGGACTCTGGGGTCCTCTCTAAAGCGAGTAAGCGCTGAATTGAGCGGTGGTTGAGGGGACTGGGGACTGGGGACTGGGGACTGTGGGGATCGTGGGTGGGTGGGGTGGTGTGGTGTGGGGGGGGGACGGAGGGGGCACTCGACTCCGCAAAGGAGGAAGTAAAACTAAGCCTCTCTCTCCCTGTCATACAGCGACGGGTTCGCGCGAGGTACGCGAGGAGAAAACTCGCGCGGCGGTCAGTCTAGCGCATCGTCGACGAAGGACGACCTGACCTGGGTCGCGTTGCCCAGTCGCGCGCACGTTTAGCTTCGCCTTCTGCAGTTAAACGAAGATGTGGCACATCGGTGAGTGAGCCTCTTTACAATCTCTGACACCCCCGCCCGCCCCTCTCGCACTGCTCGTCGTATATTTGCCTCGACGCCCGCCCTCCCTCCTCTATACGTCTACTTCGGAGACGCCGACGACGACGAGGTCGTGGGTCAAGGTCGTCGTAGTCGTCGTCGTCAACAAGCCGCCAGCGCCACGGAGCTTCTCGGCCGGCTGTGACTCCCTTCCGTCCGAGACTGTCAAACAGCTGTTCGACTTTTGAAGCCTTGCCCATTTCCTGGTGCTCGGCCTAGAGCGCATTCGCGTGGTTGCGCGCGTACCTCGGCCGGTCCAACCCTTTCGACGTCGTTTCTTTTTCTCCCCGACTCGTATTCTCCCGGTTCTCCCGGTAGAAGAGGATGATGTGGTATGCGCGTGCCGCATTTGGACGAAGCAGGTCAGACGTCGCGTCGAGATACAAGTTCTTTAGCTCGTCTCGTTTTTTGGATTTCGTTGTTTTTTCTTTCCTTTTAAACTTTCTACGGGGTGAGCGTTGCACACTTATATGCCAGACACATCTAACGTATTTGTGGCGTGCGTCTCTTAGAAGTTGGACTGAATTTAAACTAGCATTCGCGAAAAGCACTGTAATATTTTATAAGATTATGTGGGAAGTAGGCCAAAAATTCCAATAAGAATCGGAGTTTGCTTTGTGCTCGGCGTTCTTAATAAAACGAATAAAACGCTACCAAGGTTCGGAATGTTCTATTGATCCTTTTTCTCGAAAAACCGAGAGTACGTACAGCATTAGAATTCATAATGTCAATACTGAGCCAAGTAGATCGCTTGCTTCATCCGTGTGATTTTTTTTTTTTTTTTTTTTTCTTTTAATAATCATCGCAATAATTCTCTTTTGTAGGTAATAAAATTATTCGCTCAATTTGTCGCGCTAGCAAACGAGTCACGTATAAAAATGAAAATATAATTTTCGAATTCGTCAGAATTTACTTCTCTCGTGTATTTTTTCTCGTTTGTGGGATTGATTGCTTTTCGAATACCATTGAAGAATATACGTATTACGAGATTTTGTTTATTTTTACATTTGCTCATTTAAATATTACACCGTTTGTTTCGCACCCACTTTCTAGGTGCTTGTACATTGTTAGCTGTCTCATCTTTGGTATTCGTGCTTTATACAACTCGATTATACGAGTAATCATAGATTTAATGCATTTGCTGCAATATATTATACGTTGCTCGTTGTAAATTCATCCGAAGCGTATAACTTAATTAGGCTGACTTAGAAGTGAAAGTTCAAAGTGTATCAAACTGCCTCTGATGTGCACTTTATCGCGCTATTGAATTGTAAAAGACATCGTAGCATTAGTTTTATCCATCTTACTTGCATTTACTGCAAGATGATGTATCCATTTCAGGAATGATAATGTGACTTTTAATACATTCTTTTTGTGTATTTCTCCGAGAAAAAGTTCATCGATCATTTTTACACACTTTTTGCCTTAAAACTTATGAATATGCATGATTGTAATAGCGATATTCTCAAAATATTCTAACCTAAAATTTAAAATTCGAATTTAAAATGTTCGAGTGTAGTTATTTATTGTTTTTTTTTTTTTTTTTTTTTTTTTTTTTTTTTTTTTTTTTTTTTTTTTTTTTGTCGAATAGGAGCCACAAATATTAATATTATTTTTATAATGTAAGAATACTTGCTACGAGTATTTTGAAATATCTACATTTTGAAAAGAGGAACAATTTGTTCTTAATTTTAAAAGCATACTGAAAGATCTTATGTTTTCAAAATACATTGGATTGCAAATAAGTTAAGAGGTTGCACAAATACTTAAATTTATAAATTTCTTTTCGTTACGAACGCTCAAAATGGCCGCATATTTCTCAGAATAAAGCACAAACATTTTTCTTCAATACCTATTCCGATTTCTATTTGATATATACTTCTTTCGAACGTAGTAAACAAAGTATTACAGTATGCAACGTTGTTACATTACTTACATTATCTTATCGGGCCTGATTACATAGTTCTTGCAAGGCGATTTTATTTAAAGAGTGATATAAGTTTATGCTCAAAGCTTTTTTTAGAATTGATGCGCGTGAGTTGATAATGTCAATGAGCGCAGTGCCAAACTGTATTTATTTTTTGGGGAATCTTCGCTGGTGGAAACATAATTTTAGGTCGTTACTGAAATATGAAAATACAATATCTATGAAGAATTTTCGTTAAGGTTTATTTTCAAAGATAGATTTTTTACGTCTTATTGAAGCGAATGTTGTTTGTTTATTATTCGTGTGTTATTATGTCCAGACGTTAAATCTTTAATGGTAGAAATGATAATTCATGCATAGCGAGCTTCTTACGCAATTTTAGGACCAGTAACTAAATATTTTTAGCCTTTGGATTAATTTGTTATAATGTTTTAAAATAGATAATGCATATTTATTTGTGATACGTCACTACTGTTTAAATACATTTTATATCCACTGGGTTCTATATTCTGTTGATTTCAATTAATTGTTTTAAGGATGTTTATATTGGTGAAGATATTTTATTTTATAATAATGTATGATTTATTATGTACACTCTAAGTTGAGGGTTACAAATTTCTTAAAAAAATACCTACTAACGTTTATTAAAATTCAAGCGAGTAAAATTTCGCTCGATGTATTTAAGTCGTGCGATATTTGTTAAGTTTAAGCCTAGAAGATAAATGCGTAAAAGGGAATTTTACTCAATTTAACACTCCAAATAAGCTTTACTTTCAGTAATTTAATGCAAATGTTTATGTTTAGATAAATAGGTAAATAATTAAAATAAATATATAATGTTATTAACTTCACCGATTGTAACAAGGCAATTATTTTCATAGATTTTATATATTTTTATTGCATAAATAAGTAATATACGCTTCGTCTACCCGACACTTTATTTTAAAGTTTTATAACTCATCGATTAATAATTTCCTGCGCGCCCCGAAAGTTGATAATGTAATTTAAAACTTCGTAAAATTATATTATCTGTACGAGTTAAGTTTACTTTAATATTATTTATAATTATCGTATAATTATGAAATGATTGGGAGCATCGACAAATTTTCATGTTCAGATTCTTTGCTTTGGGAATTTGTATATGAGAGATTTTGTCTTCGTAAATCATTTTCAAAAATGTTTTATGAATTTCTCCACCGAGAATAACGTGAAATAGGATTAATTTTCCGATGAATGAATAAAAATAATGAAGGTAGAATATGACTGATTTTTTTAACGTGCAATGGATTTATCATTATTTTTAATTCCACCAGGCGGAGATGGCACGTACCACCTCAAAGTCCTGGTGCCCGGAGTGGCGGCTGGAGCAATCATCGGCAAAGGAGGCGAAACGATTGCCCAGTTACAAAAGGACACAGGAGCGAGGGTCAAAATGTCGAAATCTCACGACTTTTATCCAGGTGAGCAAAACGCTGTAATGGATATTCGTACCGTGCATTGTGTAGCCTTTGTTGAATTTAGCTAGAATTCTGGTAGGATTTTCACGTAGGTTCGGTAGAAAAATAGATACCAACACTGGCAACGTCCTATTGTTAACAAGTTAAGAATATTCGTAATTACTGCATATGGATTATCTTGAATACGAATATTCATCCAATTGGTTGTTTTTAAAAAATACTTATTCCTGTACAATAAACAATGTCCTTCTTACTGATTGAATTTTATAACAAATATCTAGTTTCTACCAACACATTTTCTATTTGCGCAAATCAGTATTAATGTAATTGGAGTGGAATTTCTAAATACCTTAGAGAGTGACGCAATTTTATGTCGGAGCGTCCTTGGGACCGTCATTTCCAGTCCGCACCCGCGGCCTTGCATAATCACAATTAATGCATCAGCCTTTTCCATTGTTACTCGTCTACTCATCTGCGCACCTTGATGTCACGGATGTGTTCCATATAAGCTTCTTTTCAAGGCACATTATTTTAATTTTTAATTCTTTTTTAGGAACAACGGAACGCGTGTGTCTGATTACCGGTAGCGTGGACGCCATCATGGCGGTTATGGATTTTATTATGGAAAAGATCCGCGAGAAGCCCGACCTCACGACGAAGACGACGGTCGACTTTGACTCCGGTAAAGCAACCGCGGAAAGAGATAAACAGGTAATTGGCATATTATGAGATTCATGTTTGGTCGAGCGAATTTTACTTTGGTACATCGCGCGTCTTGTATTCTTATTTTATGATATTATAATATTGGAATTTACAAGACGAGTAATAAATCGTAACTTATTTCCGAGTATTCTATCTGCTCTTGTACAATTTAACTGAGACATTAAAGACGGCCAGATCAGTTTGAAGCTAATCAAATGTGATATCACGAGGCTTAGAAGTGCAGCGTTGCACCATGACCTAAGCATTAAAAAAATTTTTTGTTTTCACATAGAGGGGCAATAGAAAATAAAAATAGAAAATATAAAAAGTTTATCTCGTTAATATTATAATTAAATTTTAACTTTATAGAACCCGTTCAGTGTTAAAACGAGTGGTTAATTTATACGTATCCAATAATTGGGAAACTGATCGTTGAATTTTGTAAAGCCTAAAAAATCAGCGAAACTGTGACACGTTCTGCTTAATTTGCAAAGCGATTCTCGTCAATGGGATTCAGGCGAATGGCCTAAGTATAATTGGCAACCGCTCATAATGTATAAATTTTATAGAAAATAAGGGCAAAATGCATACGCAACCTAAAGTGTATTACGATCGATTATCCTCGATCATTTATCTTTCATTTAAGGTTAAAAAAAAGTTTGAAGGTTAATATCATTTAATTTTTGCTGTTCTACTCATAACGCGTTTATCGCAAATTAAAATATCAATATTATACAAAGAGTGATAGAAAATTTGGCGTTGACTACTTTTAAGATTTGCTTTTCTCGTCATAAGATAGATATGGATTGGGAAATAAGAGACGTTAATAATAGACTTAACCGTCTATCCAAAGTCAACGTGGAAAAAAGTCTTTCTACGCTATTCATCTTGAGAATTAATAAATTTTTCACTCGTGTGGGTAATCGTACTAGTGAACGCATTTTCTTCTAAACCTTCCAAGCTGTACCTTAATCAACTTCTTACACAATAGGTTTTTGTAAAATTTACGAGTCGGGTAGATGGGCGCAATCAACGATTTATAGTTTGAGAAAATGTACCGTAACATAATTACTTTTTATATCTCCCTATACGTTTTTTAATTCTGAATCGAAGTAGAAAGTGTCACGCCATAACACTTTTACTTCAAAAATATTATCCAAGGATACGGTATTTCCATGAAATTCTTTTTGAAATAATCATTCGATGCAGACAAAGATCGCGGAATGAATTCTCCCGGAGTTGTTTAGCTTTATTTTCCATTATTCCGTGGTTGTAGCACTAGGAGTAAAAGGTAACTTCGATATAACGTGTAATATGTGTGCGGTTAACACCGTGGAAATCAACCACTTTAAGAGGGCGCAAGTTATTTCGTTTACCAAGTTGTTTCGGTTACCAAGAAACACTGCGAATACAGCTTAAGGCTTTTTGTTCGTTGAAGAGGTTGACTGACGGCTACGGGCGAGGAAGAAAACAGTCGTAAAGCGTTTTGGGATCGATCGATCGCTCGCGAAGTTGTAATAGTCACCTTGAAGGTATAGTCATATCGCACAGAAAGATGAAGGAGGGAGAGATCGTGTAAAGCTCTCTGGCTCGGAAGCTGGCGAATGCGCGCTTCAACGATCGGGAGACCGCTTTCCTTATCGCGCACAAGTCATGGCGAATTAAGCTCGGTGTCGCGTTGAAGCCGCGAGTTGGAGGCGAGAGTCGTCGCTGCATTTACGGTCGAGGCTTGTTAGCAATGACCCAGTTAGGGCTGCATGGCTAGCGATCTGAATTACACTTGCAATAGCGTCGCGCGAGTCCCGAGTACGGCTTCTCGTTACAAAGTGTAGATCCTTCTTGGATGCTAGCTTCTTGATTTCTTCATTCGCTTGTTCTCGAGGCTTTTGTTGTTGTTGTTGTTGTTGTTGTTGTTGTTGTTGTTGTTGTTGTTGTTGTTGTTGTTGTTGTTGTTGTTGTTGTTGTTGTTTCTTTGTTTAGAGCGGTGCCACTTGATCGCTCGTTTTGACAGGGCCGATGTACGCGTGCGCAGACGCTATTAGAAGCGAGCGGGTCGCACCTAGGAGTTACTTTGGAGTGGCGGTCGAAGTTGACTTGGCGTTTCATTGCCAATTAAAGCCGCTGCAATTTCATTTGTGAAACAGCCACTCGTCGGAACGGGCTATGGATGCACTCGCACTTGGCCTGCCATGGACACTTACGAATACATCGATAAAAAGTGATTTAATTGTCGAAGCCGCGTATGCGCAAGCGCGCTTATTTTTAGACTCTACCGATCACGAGTCAGTAAAGCGATTCGCGATTTTACTATGAGTTTTATGCGCGGACGATGATTTCACTTATTTTCGTTTACTTGTGCTCAAAACTTGAGAGAATAAGTGTAAACATTAAAGATATAATCGACGCTCGAATAACACTCGCTGATAATTTTGTTTATTAAGCTGACTGATTGATGCAAAAAAAAAATAATTAAAATAATAAGCTATTCGATCAGCCTTGAAATTGCATTTCGTTGTATTAATATAGCTTCCTCTTCTGCATTTTTTCATAACTTGAATATCGTCGATAGTCCTTGTAATTTTAATTTTAATTTTAATTTTATGGATTTCGATAAAACTTCAACAAATGAATGTAAATTTAAGTTATTTACATTAGATAACGTAAATAGAATAGAAATAATTGCGATTTCGAATCACATCTTGTCGTTTTCTTAGCAATTTGCAACGACTTTTCCCAACATTATTAATTTCACACGACTTTATTTTATCGTAGTTGATATCACTGTTAAATCCCAGTTGCAGAGAATATAAATAAAAGTATTAATAAATTACGCAGTATACGTTTATAAACTATACGTTTTTGAAGGAAACGTATAGTTTTACGACCGAGTTTTATTATGAATTTGCTCGTTAATGTTTCAATCGCATATAAAATAATGAATTTCATTAATATTACGAATACTCGAGATTTTTTAAATAAATACTAATAATAGATTTCAGTTGTTTGATGCGAAAAAATAAAAATTATCGCTTAATTTTTTCATAATGTATGAAATGTGGAGCTAAATCATTTTAGTTTCTGGTCAGCGGAACCTATTTATCAAATTATTTTTGGCCTTAATTAACTCGAAAAATTTGACATTTTGTTATATATAACATTATAAATGTTCAAATAAATTGTACATGATAAATTGTACCCTAAAGGTAAATAAATTAAAAACTTACATTAAGGGAATATTGGAAAGTTAGAAGAAAATGAGATAAAGGCAAAAAAGAAAGTGCACTAATCATTAAAAATCTGTATCATCTAAGATTAAAGAATTTAATGTGAAATTATTTCTCAAATATATGAGTACTTGAATATTATTAGTTTTAAAACTGCGGTTAAGCTGCTAACTTCTTCAATTAGGACGCGCGATGCGTGACCTCAATTTTTTAAGTTTCGAATGCTTTGTAAATGACGACTTGCGAAATTTAGACTTTATCATTATATAAGCTTTTATACTTGAGCGTTTCATGTAAAACGCGATAGCATTTATGTAGCACATAATCAAAAGCGTATCCTTACGAACGTGTCGCTTTAGGTGAAGATCCTGGTGCCGAACAGCACGGCGGGTATGATTATTGGCAAGGCTGGCAACTACATCAAGCAGATCAAGGAAGAGTCTGGCTCGTACGTGCAGATCTCCCAGAAGGCGAAGGACGTGTCGTTGCAGGAGCGTTGCATCACCGTCATTGGCGAGAAGGAGAACAACTGCAACGCTCTACTCATGATACTTGCGAAGGTCGCGGATGATCCGCAAAGTGGCACCTGCCTCAACGTCAGCTACGCCGATGTCAGTGGCCCCGTGGCCAACTACAACCCAACGGGAAGCCCTTATGCTCAGGCCCCCGCAACTGCGCCTACTTATACCTCGACCGCCGGTATCAACACAGGTATCTACAGTTAGATATCCTTACATTACCTATCCCCCCTGCGTGGTACATTATAACGAGAGAATATAATAGCAGCTTGCAAAAAAAAATCACTCTGGCATTTCGAACATTGTCCCTCATGATTACTTCGATGAAACTTATAGTTGAGAGAGATAATTTATCCAAAAGGTTCTAATGAAATAAAATGTCGCTTTTTGAGACTGACGATACACTCGAAATACACTCGAAATACACTCTAAATACACTCGAAATGCTAGAATATTGCAGTATTTTAGCTTTTGAAAATTACTGAAATATTAATGAAAAATTTACTGGTTAAAAATATCATGGTAGAACTAGGTGTGCGCATCGAGCGCATCAAGATTAAATAGAAACTTGCTTATAGTTTTTCTGTTTTCTTTTCGACGGTATTTTAATTTTAAATTTAATTTAGTATTTTTTTTCTTATATAAATGCAATATTGGTTAGTTTACCGTAGCATATAAATTTATTATAAAATATAGTGGGCAACTGTTTTCAACATTTTCAAATTTTTGTACAGTTAAAATTTTTCTATCCTGAGTTCTAACATTGTCATAAAGTATAAATTATTATTTCTGATAATTTGGTAATCAAATACTTTCAAAACCCAAGTTCAAAACTCTTGACAGCTCAAATGCAGATTATTAATTACGTTTATTATTATACTGTTTGGGTAATGTCTGTAATGTGTAAGGTCTGAAAACCATTAAACCAAATAATTGGTTGCTTTAGAAGTTAAATAAGCATCACTTACTTGATAGACTCACGAGATCTAGTACATGTTAATTAACATTGGAGTTTGTCATGAAAATTACAATTTTGTTTCTATTCTGATAATGTAATGTCCGCATTATTTGAACCGAATTTAGTTTAGTTATTTGCATTATACATTATTAAGTTTATGTAGAAATCATAAGCTGATTTCGAATCAAATCTATTTCTGTATTTTATTTCGATATCAAACGCGAGATAAGATATTCGATGTACGGGCTATCGCGTGATGACGTTTGAAATCATTGGTGTAATAATTAAAATTCTCACTTGAGAATATCAATTATTTCTAACTCTTTTTGCTTCGGTGAAAATGTATACAAAAATATTTTAATTTCAGATATTCTCGAAAATTGCTTACGCTCAATCATTACGGATTTATAATGCTTAGGCATTTATAATCATTGATTTTTTTATTATTATTTAATTCGAGTTTGAACAGTACGATTTTTTATTCAATTACAATTAAATTTTGTGATGGAAAGTTGTCGTTTCAATATAAAACCTGAAATGTTACTTGCAAAGTATTTCTTTTTGTATCTTAAAAATAAAAATCACCAATATAAGTATTTTCCCGAATATTACTTATTACTTATTTGTCTTAATCTTCGGTAATCTTAAATTTATTTTCCAAAAAAAAAAAAACATATATTTTGCAATTTTCAAAAATCGTTGAAATATTAAAAATTAAAAATATTATTACAAAATTAATATTATGATTTTACGAAGAATTTTATTGAATTTATATAAAGCTTTCATTATAAATAACGAAGGTCCAATTTCTTCAATGCGAAACTAATTCTGTTGCCAAGGGGAAATATATTAACGATATAATTATAAAGTCAATCGGTTATTCAATCATTATAATGTCTTCTTCGGGGAATTGAAATGATAGTACAATATAAATACTATAAATTATTCGATCAATTTAAAAATATTTGTTCATATTTCTTTGATGACTGTATTGCAAGAGTTAAAATTCAAAGTCATTTGCTCTGAATAATAATACATGATCCAATTAATCATTCATTAATTATAAATATAAGATTAAATTATAAGAAGCTTGAATTTTGGCACGCTTATTGAATAATAACTGAGCAAAGTGTAGTGAGCAAAAACATTGAACAATATTTCATACCTAATGGTATATTTTTTAGTAAACAAAATCGATATATACAACTAAAATTTATTTTGAATAATTGATCGCTAGTGTTTTGATTTCGAATAGTTTGAAAATATAATGTAGTTTAAGAGATTGACTTGATATCTCGAGCAAAAAAAGCAATCTCAGTATTATCTTTAATTGCACTTCAAACTTCTAATGAGCCCCAAATATTTAAAAAGTTTAATAAATGGACCGTTTAGGGAAACGATCATTATTACACGTGCAATAAATACAATAATCGAGATGTGTATACTTGAATGTACGGAACTTAATTTTGTTCCGCGAGAAAGAAGAAAAGGATCTATTTTCGCAATATTAAACGTACGCGTGTTGCAATTTTTCGAATTTAACGTTGTCGGGACGTATCGGTTTGTTTGTATACATAATAGTTGTGCAATTTTTTGAAATGAATTATTTTAGAGATAGTTATTAGAAAGCAGAGCGAGCACTCGAGAGCTTGATACTTATATAGCAATTATACTTATATCTACTTATCGATAACGAGTGCCGCGGTTCAGGGTGGACTAACGTCGCTTCGAGGCCTTGGCAAATTCGTCGCCAACCCCTAGTGGCGTGGCGACACGAGGAACGTTTGGCCAACCGGCCCCAAGCGCGCTCAGAGAACTTACTGAGATTTCTTTTCCCCTAACCAGCAGTGAGCATCCTGAACGGCGCGGGGCTCAGCCTGAACCTGAACCTGGGGGCGGCTTTGACGGCGGGCACGACGCCCGGTACGACGAGTCAACTCCTCGAGCACATAAAGCTGAGTCTGCGCACGACCGGCTTCACCGAGCCCGCGGCCACCGAGATCCTCACCGCCATCGCGACCCTCGTCAAGTACAACGTCCTCGGCATGGGCATCGGCATGCCCTCCACCATGCCCTACCTCGGCAACGCGATGGACTCGCAGACGACGGTGGCCAACGGCACCAGCAACAACGGCGGCGTCTTCGGGCCGATCGGCACCGTGCCCACCCTCGGCTCCACCTCACCCACGCCTCGCTCGGCCCTCGATCGCTTCGAGCCCTTCGTCGATCCGTTCCGGCAGAACAGCAGCGCTGCCGCGGCTGCGGCCGCCGCCATAAACCTCAACAATAACTCGTTCGGCCTCGGCACGAACCAGTTGTCACTCGTAAGTAAGAGCCCCACCGGCCAGGTGGACGCGGCGAGCGCCGCCGCCGCCGCCGGCATCAAGGAGGGAAAGAAAGACATTGAGATTGCAGAGGTTATAGTGGGAGCAATATTGGGACCCGGCGGTCAGAATCTCATTAAGATACAGCACCTGAGCGGCGCGAACATACAGATCTCGAAGAAGGGCATCTTCGCCCCCGGTACAAGAAATCGCATCGTCACGATCACGGGCTACCCCGATGCGATCAGAACGGCTCATTATTTGATCGAGCACAGGATCAGCGAGGAGGAGGCGAAGCGAGCGCGCCACAATACCATTACCATGATTCATTGATCGGACTCGGCGTCCATTAATCAAGGCTGGCTGCTCGTTTGAGCGACCGCGAGAGATATACCGCGTGACTTCGGTCGGAGCTGCGCGTCTTTTCGCCACTCGGGATTTATATACCGTGTCTCGTACAAATCTCTTGTTTTGACCGCGAGCGAAAGGTTCATTTAAGGTCCGATTCGACGGCTAGAGTTGCGTACGCTGAATCCGATGCGCGGCTCAACACGGTCACGCGTACAATCTATGGCACACGCGCGCGCGCACGCACACAACACACACACAACACACCGGGAAGTGAATGAAAGCGCGTTGCTAGGAGCACGAAACCGAATTAGTGTTTTAATGTACGGGCTGATGATAAATCAGTAGCACGGTAATGTACCTTTCGAATGAGCGGCCAGCCTCGTTATTTGTTGAAACTCCTTCACGTGTCACCGTGACGATACACGCCCAACATCTACCCATGCACGCACGCTCCCACGCGTGCACGACCACACACAGAGATACTACAGACACAGTCACACATTGTTCATGTAGCTTCGTTATTATCGGCCCTCCCCCGAATACGAATTGCATACACATCTTAGAGCAAGCTTCTCGATAATAAGATGAAAGGAATTTCATTTTCACGCGTTTTATTCACGGCGATTCTCTCGGGCGAGTCAAAAAGATACCATCCAACGCTGTAAAAAAGATTATTGAATTCAAATAAATAATATTTTTAGAACTACTTGACTAAATATTTAGTGCGTCTAACAAATTTTTCGTTTAAGAAGTAAAACAAATTGCGGAATCAGTACGTTTTGATTCGTTCTAAAGCAAGTACCTCTATAAGGGCAATTAGATTCAGTATTTATTTGAATTTGATACATTACTTTTTTCAGTCAATCACGCACTTTTCTACGTCCGCATAAACTTTTTGTTATCCGCTTAAATTTCTTGAAAGCAAAGAAAAAGATAAAAACATAAACAAAAATCCCGACACCCGTTGTCACCTTATCGCAGCATCACTATAGCGCCTGCATTGCTACTACTACTATCTACATCACCATTCATTTTCATCCATCACGGCTCGTTAAACAATTGATTCTACTTTTTAAGAATTCTTATATAAATATTACATGTTATATAGAGAAGAAATATAAACTACTATACTACAATTGTTCTGTGATACACCACGTTACGGGGCTTTATCACATATACATGATATAGGACGTACACTCAACGTGAACACATCTCAATGTATACATGGACGTATGTATATACACGTCACGCACGCGCGCGCGCGCTCTCTCTCTCATAAACCTATGCATAAACACATGTATACACGTAGATGTATATGCATATGTATATGAGAAGAAAATAAACACTTGTTCATTTAAACATTGGATTCACATTTTAAGGAGATATGCATGTAGTTGTACGGATAAAACAAAAGTTAAGTAGGTTTATTCAAAAGATGATGCAGTGAAACTGTCGAGGGCGTTCGCAGGAGGTATTTGAGCCACCGTTCGAGGGCCTGATAATTCTCCCCTAGGTTTTTAAGAAAGATTTTTAAGAGGATTTCAAAACTACATTGAATTGTGAAAGTAACGATAATTGTGTTAAAAATTTTTTTTTTTGTTTGTCATTTAATGCAAGAAACACGTATATAGATAAGAAAAATCTCATTCGAGTGTCTGGCGCTTTCGTAATTCGATTCGATGCAATTTACTTTTTAAACTCCGTTTTTTTTTTTTTTTTTTTTTTTTTTTTTTTTTTTTTTTTTTTTTTAATTGTTCTTATTCTTCTATGTAAAATAAGGGAGGAATTTCTCGTCCGTCGAGCTGTGCGCGTATCTCCCGAAATATCTAACTGAAATATAATGAATTTATAGAGAAAAGAAGGCGTGAGTTAGAGCAGTGCTTTAGACGACTTTCGTCTTTGATTATTATCACCACCGAGTTCCTCAGCGGATACGCGCAACAGGAATTTGTATATTTACGTTTAAATGATAAAAAAGATTTATGAATAATCAAAATTCGATTAATTGTCAAAATGGAAAAGAGAAGATATTAAAGGTACTTGCATAGAGTACCTTGATAGAATTTATTTGTTGGTAAGGCTTTGGCTGAAGTAATCGTATTTGACTGTTCATCGAGACGTGAAACTCTCAGACCGAACACACAATAAAGTTATAAACAAACCATAACGTTACCAATCACGAACTTTTTTTCCTATTATGGCGAAGAAGTGACAGTTCGTTTATACCAAAGATACTAGTTAACACGCAGATCGAAAGCACTTTGTTTACAAGGTTTATTATTATTGTTTTTACGCTCTATTGCGGGGCTGGCTGGTCCGGTCTCAAAGAACTAATCATTCCGTCGTTGCTATCTTATACCCCATCTTCCTCCCCATCATAACATTGTATTATCTTCGCCTAGCTTCTTAGTTGGATTATTTCCAAAGTTTTATCGCGATTGTTATTCATCCAGTCCCATTTCCCTAAATGATGAACTACTTTTATTCTTCGATCTGCCTGTAACTTGGACAGACATCGATGATATTAATTCCCAAACGTGTCGGATGATTTGTTTCTCTCTTTAGCATCGAACAATCAAATTCGCGTTACGATGAGCTCAAAGTGTCGTGTATGCTTAGCGTAAATTAAAAATAAAATTAAAATAAAACCACAAAAAAAAATGGTAGTAAGAAAGTAATGTTCATTTTTCTCCTCTTATTAAGTACATAAAGCGCACGTTTTACGGGAAATGTTCGCATGTACGAATGTAGGCTTAGAATAAATAAGTTACGCGATGTACGAAACGAATATAATTAAATAGCAGTCACTGCGAAGGACACTCAAATTTGTTCGGAAGGAGATTTTTTTTTTCGAACAAACGTTATTCGAAATAATCACGTTTTAAATATATACATTTAGTTCGTGAAGAGTGTGGAAGAAATTGTTCATTTTTTCTTGTTATCCCGAGATGACTCACAATCAATTTTTGTTCATCGCAACGTTAATCGAATCAATGTCGTTAGTCTCAGATTTCTTCTTATATTCATTTTCTCTTTTACTTTTGATGTACAGAATTAATAGTTTTTATAATCGACAAACGTGAAAAAAGCCGAGGGCACTTTTGTGGTACGAGTCTTTCGCGGGTTCCACCACTTACATAATACGTCGCATGATTCTATCCTAATAGAGCACTGGAGAGTTGCGTTTAGTTTTTACCATTCAAGATAAATAAAAGCAGATTTTGAAAATAGATTTTCTTGCTTATTAAATCATTGTTCGTTCGGGGTAGACTAAATACCATTCGTCACTCGAACATACATGTTACATATTTAGCTGGTTATATTACAAATTAAGGGTGATAAAATTACATTTATAAAGTCGTGAGAAGGTGCGTAATTGATTTAACAATATACACGTACACGTGCACACAAAATAAAGAAACTGTAGTATATAACTAGTAAGAAAGTTAGAAAGAGGTATTACATAATGTCAGATTAAAACAATAACCAGAATTTAAAAAAAATAATCATACTTAGACGGTAGCGTTAAAAAATAGAAATACGGATTCGATTATAATTTTACTTGAATATAATTAAACAAGTAGCTCGAGGCGCTGGCTCAGAAATCTTTAAACAAACAAAAATAATGACTTGTATATTTATAAATATTACATAACATTATTATTAATACTATATACATAAAGAAAAAATGGAAAAGTAGAGAGAGAGAGAGAGAGAGAATGAGTGAGAAAGGGAGGTAGAAATATATATACATATATACACACACACAATAGGTATATAATAACGTGTATATACATTAACGTGTATAAGACGATCGATAGATAGAAGCGAGAATGAGAACTGCGAAAGAGCTTTTCTTCTGATTATTGAAATAAGAATAAATGTAATAAAATAAAAATTATCTTAGATCGAAGTTCCGATACCTCGAAGTAGTTCGTTCTCGCATTCCATCATTGAATGGCTTACGAACTGTGAAGAATAACAAGGTGTAAAAAGTTAAATACAGCAGGAAAAGACAATGAGAGAAAAGTGAAGAAGAAAAAATACCGTTGAATTAGATTAATAAGAAAAGAGAAATTCATATTATCTGATAAATATAAATGATACATAAATATATGAATATATATATATATATATATATATATATATATATATATATACATAGGTACAATGTGCATTGACATTATATATACACATATGTATGCATACAATGCATATGTACATATGTAGAATCAATGACAAAGATTTAAACGAAAATATATAGAGAGGAAATTTTGAGAACAATGAACGTAAAGGGTAAAAATTGCGATGAAATAAGAATACTTGCGTCCGCGAAAAGTAGAAACAGATGAGTTATACGTTTATCCATAAATTTTATGAAAATGAAATTTGGCACTGTTACCTTTGCGTAAATTTATACTCAATTAGAACATACACTCAAACATCATTAAAAAAAACGTGGAGCTAAATTGGTTAGTTATACCACTAATAACTGATACTGTTCGAACAATGTTTAAGGAATTCTATGTATTTAAGGCCATTAAAATCTATTAACAATTTTTTTTTTTTTTTTTTTCAAAGATTTAAGAAACTATTTTTTACAAAATTTCATGAATATTAAAACTTTATTTCGCACTACTTCCATCATTATTTTTTAAAAATAGTTTATGACATTCAAAGTAAATAAGCAAGTTGTAGGGCTTTTAATAGTTTTGGAAATTACATCAATGTTGGATAGAATACGTTTAATCTCTTGAAATAAAATATGTCACTAATATGTTAACATTGAAAAAAGATATACATAATTGCAAGTTTTAGAACAAATCAACAGGTATGACAAACGTGTAGAATAATTATAGCATTAGGTGAGACTAAGATAGGTTCGATTCTAACGCGTAAATATGGAAAATAATAAAAATAGTAAATAAATAAATAAATAAATAGAGAAAATCAAAGAAATTTCATTTTAACAGAGACACACGCACTTGCTTGTTTGTCCATTGTTAGAATAATTTAAACAAAAGTAAGCTTTTCATTTATACGTAATATAATAATGCAAGGAGTCGAGTCTATCGAGTTCTGGTTAATGGCAGTTTAGTGGCACGTTTTTTTTTTTTTTTTTTTTTTTTCAGAGACGTATGTTATAATTAATGAATGGTTGATTGTGTATAAAAGTATTTGAAAAACAAGATACAAAAATCGTGGTTTGTAATGAGGAAAAGTGAGACTAGGAGAAACACACGTTGTTTTCACAGTTATGTACAAGGAACATTGTCATTTTCATCACAAAACACGAAACTATCATACCGCATCATCATACTTTGCATCATCATACTTAGAAATTTTAAAAACGAGCTATATCATATTTAATGGCTCATCGGTTAATGTTATGAACATTGCGCAAACGCGTAACGATAACGTGTTTTTTATCTTTGCCGTTGTAGACGATATTTTTCACTATTTGTTTTTCTTCTTTATATATCCGAAGGACAAGCAGAAACGATAGAAAAGCAGAGGAATATTTGTTTGGCCTTTAATTTCATTGGGCATCAAATCAGCGTCAATTGGAACGGAATTGATAGGAGGGAACTTTGAAATTTATTGAGATTTGACCTGCGGCATAAATTCGATCTATATTTCCTGAGAATCTCGCAGCAACGATCGCGTATCTTTTTATACATTTAATTAAATGGAATATTGTTGTTGTTGTTGTTGTTGTTGACGTTTTCATTGATGTAGGATATAGTTCCAAATCGATTTTATCACCAACTGTGCAATAATCGTAGTTGCGAGAAACTGTTCAGTTTGCTTTTTTTTTTTTTTTTATTCTTTATATCGAGTTTTGCTATACTATGGAATCGTATCTTCTTGAAAAGTCATAGTTATGGTTCTCACATCCTCTGTTCTGCACTTTTAAGGTAATTTTTCATTACTTAAGCTTTCATCGGATACTTTAAACGATTTCCATGGATGTGGATTTTTTTCTGTGAATAACTATATAGCTGTAATGGTCCTTTCTTATGAGTAGTGATGAAATTGGCATGTGGCGTACGATACATTTTTGAAAATTTATTAAAATAAACTAACAGTCACGTGACTGTGCGTACATTCCCTTAAAGTAAAATATAAAAAAATGAAAAAGTAAAATAAACGTAAATATATATTTAACGTACCTTAACGATAGCTGTGATGGAATTAAAGAATGGAAGTGAATGACGGTAAAAAAACATGAATTTATGAAAAAATAAAAACAAAATTATTTATAGATAAAGAATAAATCGCACTTTTATCATAATGTCGCGATTTTTCTCTGCTATTTCATGAGAATATTTAATAGAATGTATATATGATTGGAAACAAAATTTTAAAATACATATATAAAAAAAATTGCCAAATTGGAAACTGAGAATATCAGAGAGAATGTGAGAGAAAGAGAGAGAGAGAGAGAGAGAGAGAGAGAGAGAAATGCAGAGCTTATTGTTTTGTGCAGGAAAAAAAGAATGATGGCGCCAGGAAAGCCTCGACAAGCAAGAGCAAGGACTAATCATGAGTGTGGAATAAGGGAAAGGGAAATTAAAATAATAATAGAGAGAGAAAGAGAGAGAGGGAGAGAGAGAGAACGAGTTTATGTATATCTGCAAATTGTACTCTCGTACATAAGAATTATCTACTTTTGTTTGTTTTTTCTTATTTAATTTGTTATCGCTTTTTTTCTTTTATATATGATTCAAACAGCTTCTGGCAGTAGAATTAGAACCATTGACGCTACATACAACTTGCTTTTAGGAATGAAATTTACCGATTTTGTTTCTGCTTATACATTAATTTTTCAAGAAAGTTGCATAAAAACGTACGAGGACTCTGTTCTTTACAAAATTGATGTTTCGCTTACAGAAATTATTTTACTGCAATAAAAGCTATCTCCAGTTTTTTAATCAGCCATGAAACCTTTAGTTATTTTCTTTCGTGACATTTCATTAGACTTATTTCTATTCAGTTTCATTTAATTATTACTTTGCAGAATGTCACAAGCCATTCGATGAATGAAGAATCATATAGAAAAGTACGATTTACTCAACGTTAATATGAAAACGAAGAAAACGACATTGTATGTAATGCGTGCAATTTCCGTTACATTGGACAATTACTATTCAAGCATGTTCGACCGCGAATAGAGCACGTAATAGTCAATACGATCATAAATACAACGGCCTTCGAGCTATAAATAAATGAAAGCATGAGTGTAATTAATTTGAAAAATCCATAGATGTTCTTCAAAAAATTATAACATTGTGAAATGTAAGTGCATTAAATAAAAGAGTGTTTACGGTTATTGATTCGATCTAGGAGAAAGTCGAATATTTGTTTTATTTTCGTATTTTACATTGAAGAAAAGTGTATCGAGTACATTTGCGCACTCGAAGCACATTCGTGTAACATCCACTCTCTAAAATTGTTTATGCAACTGAATACTGAAGATGCGGCCATCGAAGCTTTAGTAGCTCGGTAATAAAATATATTACGAAATTTCTCAATTATACTTTGTTCTTAATTTATCATAAATAAATGGAGGTTAATGCATCGTAAATTCATCGTAATGAACGTAATTCATCTTGTTGACTTTTCGCTGAAGACGCGAGCAAACGATCGAGGAAGAAGAAATTTATAATGGTATTCAAAGTCTTGTCCTTATTAATTATTATTATTATTAAATTCATTGCAAAGCGATAATGAGCTACCGTTGCAATAAAGTTTAAGATAAATATATGACCATGATTATAAAATTCGAAAGAAATGAATTAATTATCGAATTCAGAATGCGCTTCGCGAGCGAATGAGCGCATTAAAAAACTTGGCTGTGTGAACTATTCTATTATATAGGCTACTATGTCACTCGAAACAAAATACATTCACTACTGCGTTCCATCTCACCAATATGATAATTTCTCCAATCGTTCGTTGCATCGAGTTTACGTGTTTACAGAATCCACGCGATTTCTGTAATATGTACACATTGCACAGAAAGAAAATATAATAGGCCGTCGCATTTGTTTGGGATTAGGATATTTGTCGCGTTCGCTGTCGAGTACGCGGTACTCGAGACCGCGACCTATTATATAGTTTCACGGATTTCCCTTCCACTTCCCTGTTTCTGTTTTGATAATTTTGGAATTTCTGTGAACGACGTCGGATAATGACAAGCCGCATTAAAAGAAATTATGACCATTTATTTTGGAATTTTATAGCGTCAATAAATTTCTAATGTCTCTGAAGTTCTTTCTCGTGCAACTTTTATTTATTTTTACCCACGATGCTTTCTTTTGTATACTTGAAAGATATATGGTTATTATATTTTCGAAAGGAATTGAAACAGCTGTAATTGTATTTTTAACTTTTCAAGAAATTATTTTCTTTCGGGAGAACACGAGAAGTGATTATTTTTCGTACGTGTGTCACGTCGTTGCGTAATCGTTGCCATTGACAAGCATTGCATTCGAAACGTTATCGTTTCAGTTCGTCTGAATTAAAGTTCAAGGCGATTTTATATACGATAATTAAACAAATTCGTTATCACGCTTCATTAAAGTATCGTCAGCAAATTACATTTAACGAAGGAATTATTATTTTTAAATGAATATATTTTATTTTACATAGCGCATAAATAACAACGAATATTCTTCTCCAATGTATACATCGTTGTGCGCAATATTTTTCTACTCTAGCAAAACTGAAAAATTTTTATCAGACGTATCGGGTCACGCATAAAAAAACATAAATCCAACGTCATCGGATTGTTTCACCGATATCCGATGATTTAGAGTGCCATAAAGAGGTAGACGAAAAGTGATTAAAATTCAGAAAAAGAAAAGGACGAGGAAAAGTCAGAGTCAGTTCTTATTTATTCATCGTGCGTGATACGTTTGGTCGTCATTTTTTCGCATTTTCCAAGTTTTCAAGCTTATTATTTTTGTAGCGATTGCCGACCTACTGGTTATTACGATGCTTCGACTAGCGATATGGGTTTGAATACAAAACAATGAGAAAAAATAACAGAGATTAATCAAAAGCACCTTACGATTTATAAATGCCATCTATTGAATTCTTATAAGACGAAGTCTAAAATTGATAAATATCACAAGTTTCAATCCGACTGCAATTCCTTATATGAGTGAAAGCTTGTATGAAAGCAATGCATCAGTTCAATTCCATAGCAACCTTCTTTACCTTGCTTTATTTGCACGTTTCTTCCTTTGTCTCTTGTACGTGATAATCAAGTTTTCTATCATAGTCCGTGTGCACGAATTTATATACCCTCGTATTGTTTGAGATATTTGTATGAAGTGAAGACGTTTGGCAACTTTGTAAAGCTTATGAAAGGAAAACTAAAAAATGCACTGCACTTACATTTAAATAAGATATGAAAACTTTAGAATGGAATATTCGTGTATTTTAACGTTGCGTTGATTGTCAGCAGAGCAATAATATGGAAAACATTCTTTTCACGATATGTTTGAGTTAAAGTTGATAAAGATGTGCGCCAAGAGATATAAACGGATATTATTTTAAAGAAATACAAGTATAACTAGATTCAATTGCGAGCGATGACTAAGTTACTTTTTAAGACGGTTTTTGAGTATTTTTACCAAATGTCGAATTAAAGAAAAAAAAATTCCACAGCACATTGTCTTACTTCATTCATTTTTTTTTTTTTTTTTCATTGTTTTTAATAATGAGTTTACAGTGCCAATAAATTATCTTGCCTTAATAAAAGTCGGACTTTATTCCAGAGCTGAAGTTTTTCGATCAACGAAAATCCTTGTATTTATTTTGGAGTGAACATTTTTATCACGAGTATAAATAATTATGTGTGAAATTAAACAATTAAGTGAAAAAATACATAGGCATTGATTATTTCACAAATAAAAATTCATGAATTTGTATTCGATGACAATACTTCATCCGAAATAATGTAATTGAAATAAAATTCGAAGAAAGTTGGAGCTTAATTGAATTTGACAATAGAATATTAATACGATCGTAGACTAAAAAGTGAAAGTTTACTTTAGAAATATATATATATATATATATATATAATATTCTTTGGATAAGTCGATAAATTTTTTCTTGTTTTAAAAATGTTCATTTGAATAAATACCGAAAATTAGAATATAAATGAAAAACTTATCGAAATAATTACAAATATACTTGAAGTAAAAGATATTTCATTCACGAAAGTGATTGTCTACAAATAGAGTATGTTTCATTAGTGGACTTGTATTATGACGTTCTTTTTTACGCATTTCGATAATTAGATTCGAAAATCCACTTTTACTGCAAAATGTCATCGTTTCAAAATATTTTCGTTTCAAACGTACGACGATGTAGAGGGTTCAAGTGCCTTGGTATATTTTTTTGTCTTACAATTTTTCAATGTTTACTATTAAAAACTACATAAGCCATGCAGTCATAAAAAATTTCCATACGGCATACATACTTCTTTTTCAAGCAATGGTATTATGTAAAATAATAATCATGAAATGTACGCCTATATTTTTTACATCTCCAACGATATTCATGATTATTATTATCATAACGGTATCACTTTTGTTTTCATAAGCTCGGTAGAAAATTGGAAAGAAAACGATAAAATAATTTAGGTTCTCTTCGATAAAAATAATTCGTAAGCGAATGAAATTTGGTTCAGGCAAACTTGAATGTTCGTCCAAACACAGGTTGCTATAAATTGGCACGAGGTTGCTTAAAATATATTAAAATATAAATACGAGTGTTAACGCGTGAACGTACAATTTGCGCAAAGTTGCATTATCCTAATTTTGTTTTTTCATCCCGCAGTCACAGGTCAGCGCGAAACACAGTATGTATAGAAAATGTCCGACTATCATCAGAAAAATAAGAAATAAAAATCAGTGTTGTTAAACGGTAGAATTACAAGGTAGGCTCTTTCAGAAGCTCTGGGGTATAATTAAAAGGAGTAAAAAAAGTCACGGTTCATACACGCATCCACACATCCACGCATCCACGCATCCACGCACACATTCATACTCACACGCGCATAGTCGCATGCAACATACGAAGACACTGAGGTCTTACAGATGAAATAAATCAAAGTACCTTGTTGAGTATAAGTAAATAAGCCTATCGCCAAATCGTTGTGGACGCGTGCGAAAATCGCGTTTTCGACGATAATTCTCATCATTACGATTTCAAGAAAATTATAAATGAATGTTATGAATATCGACGTTCGGAAAAATGCGCGCGATACTTTTTGACTAAGTACGAGTTCAAATGCTAAAAATGTTGCCATTAATTAAGAAAAAACGTTATGAAATTTCGAATCTTATTATAAACATCTAAAAATCTGTTCGATAACTGACATAGTTTAACCAAATTGTTGAGAGAAGATACTTTATTAAAAGACTTGGACTCGTCGATAATGTATGAAAAAAGGTAATGGCCGAATTGCGATCGCACTTGAGCGTTTTTCCGTATGTCCTCAAATAGACACTAAACACATTCACAGAAGTACGTTACATTAAAAATATAAAGTTAGAAAAATAGATTTGTGTGATTTAGACCACATGCCTCTGTGTGCAAAATAAAGCATTCTCGTGCAGAAATAATAATTGTATAAACTATGCAAGCAAGCGAACTCGCAACGTAGTAATGATGAGAGTCGAAGGAAGGAGGGGCTGTTGAGGAAAAGATGCATGTCATTAGTTGCCGGTTAAAGCAGTTGTTCATTAAAGGAAATATTGTTGAGGAAACTAAATAAAGAAGGAGATAATAAGAGTAATAATAATAATAGAGAACGAAAGGGAAATAAGATACAGAGAGAGAGAGAGAGAGAGAGAGAAAAGCAAAAAGAAAAACAGAACGATGAATAAAGCAAAATGTAACTTCCACGATATTTGTAATAAATGTAAGCAGCTGGCTGCAAATAAAATACAACCAGATTAATTAATTATAGTCTTTCTTCGCTGGTGGAGTACGATGAAGTATTGTACCATACATTCCTTTGGCTATAATGTAATGTTTAAGAACCCACGCATTATATACACGCAAGATTTTTTTTCTCCTCAGACGGGAGAGTGACGTTAGTTACGCACGCGGGCGCACTTCCGTTTCCAATCTCTCCACTTTTTCGCGTCCGAACCATCCAGGCGTCTTTTCTTCTTCACTTTTTCTGTGTTTTCTCTCCTTCCATTTCCTCCCAAGCCCACGCACTC
Organism: Wiebesia pumilae; assembly: GCA_018907045.1. Taxonomy (NCBI): domain Eukaryota; kingdom Metazoa; phylum Arthropoda; class Insecta; order Hymenoptera; family Agaonidae; genus Wiebesia; species Wiebesia pumilae. The sequence goes on from JACCHZ010000107.1 coordinate 3,848,127, forward strand.
ACTCTCTCTCTCTCTCTCTCTCTCTCTCTCTCTCTCTCTCGCGCGCCTCTTCCTTGGGAAATCCGCGCCGCCATGTGCTTTTGATATTCTCTCTTTGCGTGCACCGCTCAACCTCTGGAACGATTTCTACGTAGACAAATCTTAATGTTAGTTAATTTTATCATTATTTCTTTTTAACTTAATTATTCACGGTTTAGCAAACAACATAGTTTTTTTTCTGGGCAGTAAAGTTTGTGAGAACGATCATTGCTACGTCTACTTAAGTCTACTTAAGCAAAGATTTTGTTAAGTGATGGGGGGAGGCTTCGTTACCATTGGAAAATTTAAGGGAAATTTTGTTAAATAATAACTCGGAAGACTAGAGCGAGGCATCTGTGACATACTTTGTTTGTCGTGCCTTAACGAGCGACGGTTTTAAGAAAGAATTACAGTCGAGATGTTTCCCTTTGCGTGCAACGATATCCAAAATCTTCTCCGACGCCGCGTAAACTCATTCGCCAGCCAAGTCCGTTACTTGCTCCGTCGTTTATACCTTGTAGCCGTGGGTAGGAGACGATTTTTTAATTGTGCGCCGATCCTTCCCTTCTTTATTTTGCGCATTTGCGATCGTTCAGCATTCAAATATAAACGGACATGGAAAGTTACGAGGGAAATGAACACGAGGGAAAAGGAAGGCAAAGGCGCTTGATTTTACGCACGCTTGAGCATGCAATGATTCTAACGAAGACACACACACACACACACACACACACACACACCGAGGCTGTACAACAAACTTAAAAAAATGCAATGTATGGCACAAGGCTCTATGTAGGCAGAAAGAGAGAAAAAGAGCGAGAGAAGGAAGGGAAGCTAGAGTTTTTATTTATTAAATGGCGTGTGTACGACAGTGCAGAAGAAAGATATTTAGAAAAGTAATTAAAGACAAGATTATTGAAAAAATCTCTATATTTGTTAGTTTCAACTGCCAAACGTATACACATTACACACATCATGTGTATATATATGTGTATGTATGTGTATATATATGTATATGTATATGCATGTATATATATATATATATATATATATATATATATATATATATATATATATGTATGTATGTATGTATGTATGTATATATGTACATGTATATATATATTTTTTTTTTTGTTTTTTTAATTTGCTTATAGATAGAGGGAGTAAAGAAAATTTAATGAAAAAACGAAGCTCGTTTGTGTAATTATATTACATGTACATACACGAGATGAGAGACGTTACATTTCATTACTGTTGTTTTTATTTTATTAATTTTTCATCTGTCATTATAAGGTGAAGAATCGAGATGTGGAATGTGTGTGTGTGTGTGTGTGTGCGCGTGTGTGTTTGCGCGCGCTTGTGTGTGTACGTATGTATGTGTGTATATACACATGATGAGAGAGATAACAAAATCCAAAGTACCGTTTATTAAAATTAAGGCTTTTACGAGAGTAAGGCATAAAATATGTTTAAAGGAGAAAATAAATAGAGGATATGAAATGAGATATACCGATGTAGTAACACAAGGGCGAAGTAGGAAAAAAGAAGTTGTATAATTTATATATACAACATTTTAACGGAGAATGATGAAAGTGACAAAGAACAAACAAAAAACAAAAGAAAATGAAATATAAGAACGACTCCTTGATAAGATTTATTTGACATTCTAACCACATTTATTTGCATCCACAGATTGTTATTCTTTCATCATCCGTTTTATTCCATTTCAATGTTAAATAATTATAAACAAACAGAAAAAAATAAACATAATATATTAACTATTTTCATTCATGAGAAAAGCATCGTTACCTGTATGACAAGTGATCATAAGAGCATAATAAACAATCGCTCATTAAATGCATTCTGTTGTTTCTTCATTTCACGACCTTGGCCACAAACACCAACAACGTCTCCATCCATCCAGAAGCCATCCAATACCACATAAATCCATATATATATATATATATATATATATATATATATATAATATAAATAATATAAATATATTAGGTATTTTTACCGTTCTTTCATTATGTTCGCCGCGCTTTTCTTCTGTCTTCTCTACAATCTATACTTTAATCGGACTCATCCGTTTTTTTTCACATAAATGCATTATTTCTACTCACTTGCTGCGCCTCTTTACAAAGAAAGAAATAAAAAACACATCTGTTTCTGTGCTTGGAAAGAGTCTCTCGCGTCGATTCACACGATGTGCTTTAGGGAAAAATGGAAATTGTCGCCGATTTAGGAATGGCGAGATAAAAATAATTTCAATTGATTTTTAATCATCTTTCCTTTTCAACCGCAGTTGTTATAAAGGACATTTGATCATGTTTACATAACGTAATCCCGCTTATATTAAATTCCCTTACATTTTGTCCCATTAATAATTAAGAAGCCATTATAATAGAATTATAAATATTTTAATGAAAACAAATGAACTTGTCGATTCTTTCTTATTAAATTTGAAAAAGATTGTTTTACGATAAAATTCTCACTTGATTTTCCAGAACTTAAGTTTAAAATACATTTAAAAGGTTATGCTAATTGTGTAAGGGCAAGTTATATTTTTCTATTCGGTGCGTAGTTTAATTATTACATATTTCTCTAATCAAAATATATTTTTTTTAAATGAAAAAGTTTTAAATTTTAAATTTTACCTTTTTTATAAAAATAGATTATTATTTTAATTTTACAATAATAATAAATTTTTTAGTCTTATTACAATAGTATACAATAAAAATATTATATTAACGAATCGGTTAAGTAATACAAATAATATTGGTGTATATTGAGGACATTTTAAGATAGGAATAATTTCAACATTTTTTCCTTTTTTGCTTTGGCTGCGATTATAAAAGTAACTTATTCATCTATTATTCAATTCATTTACTTTTACTAGTAATTGTAATTTATATGAGTTACATATAGTCAAATTACCTAATTTATTATTTAGTCGAATCTGTTAAATATCATCAGCTACATACACATATCATTGTATACTAAATTTATATGAATTAAGATATTGTTGTAGAATAATATATATTTTTATATATTTTTATACTCTATTTGATATATTTAACTCTTGACTTTTTCAGCAAAGTCACCTTGACCTATGTATATAAATTTTAAAAACTCAATACATTTTGTAAATAATACATTGTTCGTGAAGTATAAATGATATTCATTTGTTCATTAAATTATTCGATGAGAAAAGAAAATGCAAAAAAAGGATTAAGAATGTTAATGCTGTTGTATTATTGTTATAATCTCGAGCGTAATCTACAAAGAGCCGATTGAAACCTCCCCCCGCCCCCACCCACGTAACAAATAAATTATGTTAAGCGTCGAATTTTGTCGAAATTGGGAATACAAAAATAAATGCGAAAATAAATAATATAATTTAATACATTTCGTGTTACGAGCGTTAAAAAATTGTTTATAAATATTATCATTGATCTTCCCAAATTTGAACAAAACGATGAGTATAATGCGTGAGAAAAAGTGCGATGATTAAAGATGATTAAAGTATAATTATATTATTGATTAATGTAAAAAACGTAAAGATCGCACAAATCGAGTATATATGCAGTACAGACTTAGTTCGTAAGCATTCATTTTTCTTTTCGCTCTTCTCGCGCTGCACTCTTATGATTATTTTTCCCTTTAAAGCATAGTAATTAAATACAAAAAATTAACATAAGGATGGCGTTTGCACATTTGCTCGACCTTTTTCTCTTTGCATTGTTACAGTAGTACTTTAAATATATATTTTATAAACAAAAGATATTTATTTGAAACAAGGTCAATAATTTATAGAATAAATTTTTATTATTAATAAACATCCTCGCGAGGATATAATTTATGTAGCATTACTATTGTAATAAAGAAAAAGGAAACCACATTCGTAGCTCGAGCTTGCATTCCGTTAGTATCCACGTAAATAAATGTTATACAAAAGGTGCTGTCTTTCGACTAGTCAATATAGTTAAGTGTATGTAATTTTTATAAGGGAAAAACAAAAAACCTTTCAAAATAAATATTTATTACTTGAATGAACGATGAAATAATAATTTTTAAAAATGAAATAAACATAAACAACTTAAGAGATTTTAAGTGTTTCAAGATTATTTATCGACGTTTCAGGTGATTTTTAACAGTGATAAATATTTTAGTTGTAAATTCATCGATGAAATGTCGAAGATCGAAGAATATCACGTTCGGTGAGTATTTATTTTATGATGTGCTGATGCCGATACTTAAAAATTAATCTATTTTTAACAAATAAGTAATGAAAAATTTGTAAACAAATTCTGTGTAATGGAAACCATAAATAACTACTTCTTTTTATAGAAATATGTACAATTGTTACGACATAGAATTAAAAACAGTTTAAATGGATTGGCACTGTAATATGACACAAAATTTATTATTTCCTATAAGCAATAAACATACACGATCACTTTACTTATATAAAATATCTATATCTATATATGCACATGTAGACACATGTATGTGTGTATATACATACATACACGTGTGTGTGTGCGCGTGTGTGTGTGTACATACCCACACATATTTATGCTTAACATACTGCATTTAAACTTGTAAGTATACGTAGCTAAATAATATTTTTTTACACAGGCTCACTTTTCTTCTTTCTTTTTCTCGCATTTTCTTGTAAATTATTATCAGGATTATTTATATCTATAAAATCCACTAAGTTAGGTATCATTTTGACATTGTGAAAAAATGTCTTTTTCTTTTATTATATTTTCACGATCGACAGTCTTTCTTTTTTTTTTTCTATTTGTTTTTTTAATAGATACGACATATTTATTCTACAAAATAAAGACGACAAATACGTCTTATGTCTGCAAAACAGCTGCTTCATACAAAACTATATGGGAAAAATAATGTCTATACGCGAATTTATTTATTAAAAAATATAAGAAGTTGAACAGCATCAATCTGGAAGTACTTTGAGTAGGTATACAAATCTTATATCTTATACTAACGTAGAAAACATCACTTGTTAATAGAAAGATTTGATTTCTTTCAATTCAATTTTCCTCAAAAACAAGCTTATTACATCAAATGCATATTAAAGAAATATTACAAGCTTTTCGTTAATAGATAAAGTCCTAAATGCAACAAAATATGCATTCAATAATCTCTCCAAATATGATAATGATGTATACATTGTAACTTATTTTATGAAGTTGACTTGACAATATTCTGATTTAAGTAATGAAAAGGCAAATATGACTTCATATGCCTTATTAAAAACTACAACTTCCTACAACTATATTTAATACATTAACGATGGTATAAAAAATAAAAAAGTTTCATAAAAAAGTATACGTCGAATATGAAATTTTTTTTTATAAAATATACATATTTAATTGTAAAGGCTAAGGTTTTAAAATTTTGGACAGTGGATTAACGTATACACTATGCATTCATCTTATTATTATGCATAAAATTCTTTTATCTTTTACAAACAAATTTATAGCATGAAAATAATTTTTTTTATCATCGCAAGTAGCAAACTACAAAGAATATGAGATATGGAACAGAAAATACTTTGTACTCTTTATTATCCAATGGATATTATGGCATGTTTTTTTAAACATTTTTTATGTTCTAAAGTATGTAATTGTCTCATAATAAACATGCTGCTTATTGTTGCATACAATTATTTTTTTTTTTATTTAAAAAAAGGCGTTTAAAAATATACAATGTAACTTTTTACCAAAAGATTCAATTATTAGGTAATAAATGTATAAAAGTAAACTTTAAATTTTAAATAACAAAACCTATTTGCAATAGGTTATTAAAATTTCACAAAATTTATATTAAATTTTGAATGACTGATTTGAATTATTACAATGAACTAAAAAATCCATGACAACATTTTTATATTCTAAGTATTTGTCAAAATATTCTGATCACTGATTAAAATTACAATAATAAAAAATTGTAAATCAAGTAAAGAAATATGAAAATAAATTTTACTCATTGGTCTTAGTTTGTTTGAAGCTTGATCATGGTCTGTGAGCGAAGAAAGGTAACTCGAAATTTATTCAAAGATCTGGTTTTCATTTAAAAAAAGCATTTTAATATTGTCTCGTATTGTTTCTGAGAACTGGAAGCAAAAATAGATCCAGAAATTAATTTAAAATTCTAATATAATTGTATCAAATATTTTTGTTTAAATCTTAAATTGAATATAATTTCAAAGTAATTAACATGGATTATTTTATAACAAATAATTATTGTTCATTACTTTCATTAAAGTCTAGAAAATTGACTACGATATTCTAGAATACAGAGGCATATTGTAAAAGTTGATAATATTATTTATAAATTCCTATTGATTAATTTTTAATCGACTTTTTTTTTGCTTTAGGTTCTCAAAATTGATTAAATTTTTCTGATAAATTTTTCTGACAACTGCATCTACCTTTGACGTTCATAAGCCACGAAAATTCAGACCACACTCTTTCATTTTCTTCTGTGCTCAGAAAAGAAAGAGGGTGGTCTGTCTTGCTTGCTATTTGGTTGCCTCTGGTGGACAGTCGGGCTGATTATTAGGGTGAGCGGCGGTGAAGGCGGGATGATTCTCTAAATTTCGATCCACTCTTAAAATAGTTGGGAATGGTCTTAGGTCGACGTGAAACCTTCTCGCGTTGAATATTTGTGGGACCAGACAGCAGTCTGCTAGTGTAATTTCGTCGCCAACGCAATACTTGCCAGCGCTCGACGACAGCAATTTTTCCACAGCTGCAATATACAAAAATTTTGTAGTAACAGCTTGTCTACAGCTTTATGTAAATTGAATTAACGTGTAGTCTATTGTAGATTTTAGTATGCGATGATAAAGAATATCAAATTTTTACAGAACTGCATGATACCCAAGAAAACATATTTTTTTAGTAATTTGCACAGAAAGATTAATTTCACATTATTCAGCCCTTGTTGTTTACCTTGTAATAAGCAAGAATAAATAATCTACAATAAGTATTAAGATTTTTATGATAATACTCGTTAAATTTTCTGTAAGCATAAAAGTTATTTTATAAAATTATACTTGCGTGATCGAGTGAAGAAAGAAAATACTTCAAACCATTCAACGATTCATTCCATAGTTATGGAATAATGTACGCAAACTGTGTTTTCTACTTATTATAAAAATTCTTTAACAATACATTTTTATTACATAGTTCTGTACGTCAAAATTACTATTTTTATCAGTGCTTATTATTTTCAATACTTATAAGTATTACAGCAATGAATATTCATGTATAAATAATTTTATTTAGAGCATTCTAATATTTTTGTACAAGACATTAAGTATTTATAATAGTCATTACCTGTAAAGCCTCGAGTTATCCAATGTTGAGCCCACTCTTTCTTACGCTCTTCTCCAACATAAACCAGTACAATCAGATTTTGTAGAGGTTGGATTCCAGCTGCAATTACCTCGCAAATTTCCCTCACTCTGGCTCTTTTCACTGGATCTACTGGCATTAATGGACGGTGCGGTCTTGTTTCTTCCAAGTACAGTAAAATATTTAGCTGCAAATGATTTTTCTCATGAATTTAATTTTTTTACTTTTTTTTTTCCTGATACACGTATATACTTATATATTGTAAATAAGTTCTCATGTAGTTGTAGTACTTTAGAGCCCATGCATATTCGAATAGAAATATATAATAAAACACTCACAATTATACCAGTACCATACCATGTCATTAAATTTCTTTTCAAGTTGACAAAAATATATTTAATTAAAAATATACGATAGATCAAGTAAATAGGCATACAATTTTTCTTACAGATTCAATTAATGTATGATTGTCAATATGGAGTGCCGGAACCTGTTCCATTGGATTGATCTCTCGGAATTCATTGCTATGATGTTCGCCGCCACCTTTTACCAAACTGATAGGTTTTATTTCATATGGAATCTCCTTGAGGTTCAAAGCTGTATAAATAACATGAATTAAAACACACACACGCATACACGCGCGCACACAAAATAATAAAGTTATATTTTGAAGATAAATACATATTGAAATAATGAAGAATTTTCTGATATTTTCCACATACCTATTCTTACTCTCCACGAACAGGAACTCCTCCAATATGAATAAAGAATTGGCTGTATAAAAAAAAGTTATTTTTTGTAAGTATTTTTTACAATGATTAGTGCTGAAATTGAAGTAAAAATCAATTTATTATTAAAAATTTATTCGGTTAAAAAAAATGAATGGAATAAAAACTTTTATTAACATAAAGCAACTCAAAAAATTATTGGCTTTTATTAATATTTATCAAAAAAGGTATCGTTAAAAAATATTCTCATTGATAATTACTTACATAATAAGCATTAAGACATTTACAAGGAAAACTTAATTTATTAATTATCGATAGAGCTGTTATTTTAAGATTTTATTGGTGATCTAATAAATGGCATATAGACAATGCTTTGATGTTAATATTAATCAAGACTAAAATGATTATTAAAAAAAAATAATAAAAAGAAAAAAAGAAAAATAAGTTTCAATAGATCAAATTTAAAGTTTATAATTGAGATAAAGAAGTTATCGCATTAGAAATCAGTTAGAAATTAGAAATAATTGACAACGAATATTTAATTATAACAACTATTTAATTATAGACAAGAAAAACAGCCGAAATAAAAATGAGCATATGCTTTGAAAAATAAAATTCCCGCAATTCTGCTTACACAAATTGTAAAATTGTGCGCGAGAGCAGAACGTTGAAAAAGGAAAATAGATTCAAAGTCGACGAACGATTTTCGAAACGAAATTCGAATATTTACGCCTTATTCATTTGTGCTAACGATAAGCCGTTACTCCGTCGCGAGTGAAGGAAATATCACACTGGACGCTTGTGAGGCTGACCGAAATAACCGGAATTCCAACCTCAGACTCGAAGGACGCGGTGCCTCTCGTGCCTCGCGAGACGACCTATTCATTTTTCGATTATTACACGTGTCCCCAAAAATCGTACACATGCGCAGGTAAAAACACTAGTCCCCGCCGAATTTCACGACGAGTTGACGTAACGAAGTGCGGCGAACTCGTGCCGGAAAATTGGTTCCAGTTGCGCTCGCGAGTGTTTCCCCGAAATTGGCGGTCGTTATTCTGCCGGCGGACACAAAGAAAGGAAAGAAAGGAACGAAAGGAACGAAAGGAACGAAAGGAACGAAAGGAACGAAAGGAAAGAAAGGAAAGAAAGGAAAGAAAGGGTTGAAGAGAGACGAAGCGGCCTTGCATAGCTGTGCATCCGTCGCCTCTCCCACTCACCTTTCCCATGACGGACATCTTCCCCAACGCACTCCCGCTCGCACGGACGGAAAACGAGGACAGTTTTCTTCACTAGGTCTCTTTTATCACCGACCAGCTGCGTGTCCGTGTACCGCTGCGGCGAGGACTCGAGAAGATCCCGCCGCTCGCGCACCTTCGCCCCTCTGCCGACTATTCGATTCACGCACACACGGACGCGAGCACGCACAAGCGGTTCCCGCCGACCTCTTTATTGCCGGCGAATCTATTCGTCCCCCCCCCCCACACCCCACACCCCAACCCCCTCCGCCGCCCCTCCTCCAACCCTCCTCCACCCCACTTTCTCGCTCGCATAGCCGCTTACTACCCACACTCGCGGCGCGCTTCGTCGCGTACGTGTGTCAATGACTTCCCCTTTACCTCAGTCCCGAGGGATATACTCGATCGAGACGCTTGGAGAATCCTGCATATAATCTGATGAATCCTCATCCTTCGCTTCACGCGTGCCTCTTTATCCTTTAGGATTCTTGTATTTCACATTATACCTCGCGCTTTTCTACTTTCGCTGACACTCGTTAAACAAAATCGATACATCACTGCACCTCTCGCTTATTCGGATTAGCGTTTTAAACCGCAGTTTTCACGATTCACGGCACCGTCGCGATTAATTGGTTAAATGTACCGTGTGGAAGGTACAAGGCCTCGGAATAAGGCCACTTTGTCTGATCCGCATAGGCGCACTCACTCTATTTAATATACTTTCCTTGCTTACTGATTCTAAAGTCGAGCACCCATATCAAGTAACGTACATTTCGTTCAATAATTCTGTTTTTTTCTTTTTATGTATATTCTTTATATGCCATATTGTAAGCAATCTTTGTACCAACACATGCAAGAATACGCCAGGGAGATAGAAATACATAAAACAGACACGTTCACGAAAGATTACGAAATTTTTATAATAACGTTTGAATTATCTGTATAATATATCTCTATATAATCGAATTCTCTCAACCGAATGTATTTTCAATTATGTCAAAAATAAATTAGCTTATCTTTAAATTGGATTTATATCTTTCATTTATTATTATTCTTTTCTTTCGTTCTATGGTGTTTCGATCAGCCAGGTAATCGTCGTTATTTACATTTATTTCTTTTTCATTTTATGATACGATCTTTAACCAATTTCATTGCAATTGATTTCCCATTTCTTGTATTCATTAATATTATCTTACTATAGTAGAAATAGGCCCTGTACATATTTTAAAAGTCTCTGCAAATTTTTTTTCAAAGTTTCCATTTTATTCAATGTTATTCGTCGTTTTATCATCTTGCTAATGACTACGTAATTTTGCTAGTTTATTATTGTATAATTTGTAGTAAAAATTACGTTGTCGATTAAAAAACATTCCAGTATTATTACATTTTTATTTTGTGACCACGTCTGTCATTATTACCGTAAAAGTCCATGATCTCAGCTCAGATGTTCCGTTTTCGTAATAATATCTAAATTAAAAACTTCATTAAAATACATTTGGAATAAAACTATTTACTAACGACGAATTAATAAATAAAATTTCGTCAAATATTCTGTTTATTTTTGCACATACAATTTATTAATATTGCTTTTAAAATAATATTCATAAACAATGTGTATAATGTTTCAATGTATGTAACAGCTAGATTTTGGTAATAGACAAAATCATTAATAAAGTTGCAATTGTTATTCTTATGATCTTATGTGTACTAGATTATTAAATTATTGTTGTTGGTTGTATTTATTATAGGCATAAAGGATTCTAAGATAATTCTACTCGATTAATTGTTTACGTCCCTCGCGCTTATCCAACTGATAAATGAATACATAATTCTAATGTGATTTTATTTCCTTGGTTTTTATTTAATTCAATTTATTTTTCATATAAATTAATTTAAATACTTGAGCATCATATACTTTTATAATTATATGTAAAATATGTTTAATACCTCAAATTGTGTACCATTTATTTGATTTGTAGGCACACTTTTACTAGAAACGAGCCAATTAAGCATAATTATGTTAAATTTAATTTCATAAACTATGCGTGAGATTATGGAATAACATTGAATATGATTGATGATTTTATGTTTCATTCGAATAATCTCATTTTAGAATGTCATAATAATTAATCAAGAAATATTTATAAAAACTTTATTTACAAAAATCTTTTTAGATAATTTTCAAGATGACCATATTTATGATGTATTGTCAAATTTGTTTAATCGGTGAAATATGTCAAATATGTCACGCCCTTTAAGTTTATAGGAAAAACAGAAAGTTTTTTCATTTTATAATATTAATAATATGAGAGTATGTTAATTAAAAGAAATATTGTTTATTATGAGGTGATTACTCTTGATAATAATGTTGAGATTAAATACTGTAAATGTTCTATATATTTATTATACTTATTAATTTGTGAAGTGAATTAATTTTGAAAAGTAAATAGAAATGTTGTATATCATTAAATGTGCCAGTAAAGTCGAAAGATAAATAAATAAAATGTAATTACTATCAAATAATATATTGGATATTCCGTTTGTATAAAAGTGTAATATTAATTTAGTGAATATTATTTTTTAAGCATTTTAACGAATAATTACCTTTTCTGCAAAGTTGAAGTAATTCATATTTTAAAAACGTACTTATATACGATTGAAGAGTTTTTTTTAAAAAATTTTTTATTATAAATTCTATACCATTTTGGAAGATGTATATTACGTCGCTTCATTACATCAGTGCTTTATATCGCGTCAAATGTATTATACATTTGAAATAACAAGATAACCTTTCACGGTATTGCGGCATCTGGCCTATATTAGACACACAAGTAGTCTTTCAAGTTAGTTTTTAAAATAAGTTATTTAGCAATGTATTTTTAAAAACACATTTTTTTAGAAAATTTGTTTAAAATTTATTTATTTTATAAATCAATCATAATTTTTCATTGTGATAACTATTTACTTAAATATTTACTGAATTTTATGCTTATCGAGTGAGTTTCACTTTATAGAAAACATAGTATATAAATTGTATTTGGTAAATAAGTGCAATCCCTTTACATATGTTTATTAAAATGATGCCAAAGAGATATTATAAATTAATATAAATTAATATAAATGACTTATATTTTTACTTTATTATTCGCTTTTTTTTAGTTTATTAGATACAAAATGAAGTGGTTAAGGTTGTGGGTATACAGAGTAATGTTGCCTATGACTCAAAAAGATGCAATGTTAAAGAAACAGAAATTGGCAATATTGTATGGAGCACTCGGTTGGATTATATTTGGTTTTACAGTGTTTCACATAGCAAATGAAAGTGCACCCAAAAAAAAAGATGGTACTATACCTGATTATATGTATTTTAAAAAAATAATATCAAGTAATAAGTTAAATACTGATTTGTAACTTATTTTAAGGTATTGATTATGTAAAATTATTGAATCTAAATGAATCTACTACAATAGCAAAATATTCCGGTTTTAATAAGATTAGTGTTAAAAATTTGGATAATAAAGAAACTGAAGATTTAAACGAAATATCAGAAAACGCAGGCTCATAATATAGAAAAAATAGAAATCTATTAAAGAAGTATAAATAAGAAATAAAGTAAGGTAACTTAACAGTACTAAGAAGTTTTACTGTAAATCATTTATAAATATAAACAATTCAAATGTTATTTTAAAGTTTATTATTTAACAATAGTCTATACAAAAACATCTTTTGTATAAAAAATAGCACATCAATAGATAAAATTCAAAACATTTCAGTGCCAATTGTCCTTATGTTTGTACTATTGGATTCATCATTTATTTCTTTTGATCTTTGTTCTATTTCGTATCGAAGAGCATTCCTAAAAGAAAGTTATCATAAAGAAACAATAGTTATCTTTCTACTTTATTTACACTTTGATAATAAAGCTTAAATCTTACCTATATTTTTCATATCGCATAACAATTTCCCTTACTTCTTGCGTAAACAGTCTTATTAACATTGCATTGAAACAATCAAGCTCTGGTAAACGAAATAATTCCCATCTTAATTTGCGATCTAAATCTACAGAAGCTCGACTGTATACATATAACCAATGAGGAATCTCTTCATTGATATACGGATTGGCTGGTACTAAGACGCTGCGTGAATGGAAATTTGTATGCTGTGGTGGAGGTACAACTCTCACAGTTTGCATTTCTGATGGATAACAAGGGTGCTGATATTGAGCTTGTCTAGTTATGTGACTGAAAAAAATATTACTAATTTTTCACAAAAAAAAGTTCTTCAATTTTAGTCGAAATATTATCCTGTATATAAATATAAATAATAATAAAGATTTATTTAGAAGGATTTTGATTATTCTTTTATGAATTATTAAATATTTTTAAAGGAGATTAAAAGATAATTTTTGAAATATTTGTAAAATTAAATGAAAAACCTTTTCAGATATTATTGAAAATTTTTATAATAATAGATCAATTTATTCATGATTTGTTCAATAAAGCAGTTGCATAGTTTTGTAATGCATGTACTTGTAATAAATATAAAAATTATGAAATATTAATTTAAATTTTTCTTTATGCGATTATTACACTTTATTTAAAAATAAATTTTCAATAGATTTCTCACTTAATTAAGTATTTGAAATTATTTGTTAAAAAAAATATTTTTTGTACTTCATTTAATTTGCTCAATGTTTCGATTTATTAGTAAAAAATGAAATCTATAAATTGTATAATAAATTAAATATATCAATGGTTTATTTTACTAACTTGACATAATACACTCCATATTCTTGCGAGTCTATCCTTTCCCATCCAGTTGGCAATCCTTCTTTTTCTAAAGGGTGAGACCAGTGCGTGGTTCTTGTATTATGATCTACATAATATTTTCTCCCACGAAGTGTAAAGTAAACCGACCAACCAAGAGGTAAAGGTAATTCATCTGATTGCTCATTTCTGGAGTTAGGTCTTTCCGATACTGTATGACTGTATCTAATTATAAAAATATAAAAGCAGTTTTAACAAAACAGTTAACAAACATAGTTATTAGTACTTAAAAAAATCAAATAAATATCAAATTTACAAATAGATGTACCCTGTATTTTGTCTGTATTGTGTTTGAGGGTTATAATCGTCATATCCATTATCGATTTCATAAGAATAAGGCAACTGTGGAGTTTGTTGATCTCTATCTAAATGGTACTCTGAACCTGCATACTGATTGACATAAGTATGAGACAAAGCAGGAGATAAACTAGGCTGATAGAGTGGTGTTGCTGTACGCGAAGGCATTCCATCACTTGAACCAGAATTCATCGACAAACTGGCAAATCTGCATGAAATATTATGTTTTATAAATGAAAAAGTTTCAAGAAAGAAATAAATGTAAATAATAATTTGTGCTAATATTTAACAGATTTATCGTAATTTATTTAGTTATAAAAGTGTTTACAAATGGATGTTTCTACTGCTTTTAATTTCCATGCTTATTTTTAATTATAATTTCATATACAAATAGGAATCTTACATGTCGTATATATGATGCTTTATTATAATTTCTTTTAAATTTATTGCTTCTTAAAAAATTTTGTAGATTTATACGAATAAAATATTATTTTAATCGTGCTTATTAGAATATATAAAATGTAAAATGATACCTTTGAGCCAAATCTGGAACTGAACTATTAGGTGTATATTTGCCTTCGTGACTTCCTAAGCCAACAGCACTTAATGTAGATTTTGTATTGCCAAATTTTTGTACCATTGTTGGCTGCTGCGAACTAATAGGCATTGATGCAGTAATCACTGGTTGATTTAATCTGCGTCTTCTTCTGTTTGGTTCTGTAGTCCAAACATTGATAACTAAAAATTTTAAATAAATTTATTGAATCCAAATTTTATGCTTTTAGAAAATAACATTAAATTTAAAATTCATTTACATTTATTTAAAATAGAATATTTTGTAAATTATTATTAGCATTAACATTTTCAAAAAATTATGAATATTTTAAAATTACAAATTCCAAGTCATTTTTCGCTAAAAATTGATAAAATAGTAAATAATAAAGAAACAGTTTTTTTTTTTTTTTTATTAAGATTTTATAAAGTTCTGAATATAAAGTATAAAATCCTTGAAATAATATATCGTAAAATAAGTATTTTAAAATCAAATGAAAATTCAATTTTTGATTCTTTAAAACGATAATCAATATTTTATACATTTTTCTTCTTATTTCAATAATGATAGAAGAATAATAAGTTGGGCTTCTACAGCAAAAAGAAAGTAGTACCAAACAGAAAAAAAAAATAGAAAATTAAATACTTACTAGGCATCTCTGGTGGTGTGTCCTTCTTAACATACTTTCCAACGACACCCTCTTTTATTGTCCGTAAGTCTTTGTTTTTGCGGGATAGCATCGTATTTTTATTCTTTTATTGCTTTAACAGAGGTAAAAATCGGAGACAAACTAAGTGATAAATTAACAAGTAACCTAATTGCAGAATTTATATCCAACGATCTCGGGAATCTGTTGCAACAATGATGGGTTTAAGTTCCGTTTGGCGAAGTGCGGAGTTGGAAACAAAGTTCCGTGGGTTCCACATTTTTCTCTGCACTTTCGGGACTACTTTGGAATTCCGAGGGAAAAACTCGGGGTGAATAAAAAATACTATAATTTACAACTATTTATATCCATTTGTCACTCTATGCACAGAGATTCAATGCGTGCGTCAATGTACTTTTCGCGCACAGCTGTGGAAATATTTGTTTAAGCACGCATGCGCTGGAGAACGACCATATTTTTAAAATGCACTCGCGCCATCAAGCGGTCATATGTTAAATCCGCATTTTATAGACGTAATATATAATCATAGATGAAAACTTTTTATTTCTGTTATATGATTTGTTGTTACATGATCTTCATTTGAATT
The DNA here is from genome assembly GCA_018907045.1 of Wiebesia pumilae. Lineage (NCBI taxonomy): Eukaryota > Metazoa > Arthropoda > Insecta > Hymenoptera > Agaonidae > Wiebesia > Wiebesia pumilae. Next base: position 3,864,431 of record JACCHZ010000107.1, read on the forward strand.
TTTTCCATAATTACGTATAAGTAAACTTTGCGCTTGTTTTTAACATTTTAAAAAAATTAAAAATTGCTTTCAAAAGATGTCTTTACAAGTAAATACTTTAAAGTACATTAAGTTTTTTGTAAATCGTTGCCTGCTTGTGACCATTGAGTAGAAGCATAGTATATTGCTTTCGTATTGTGCATAATGATCAATTTACATGGAAAGTTACCCATATTTTATAGCAGGATGGGGTGCTGGTACTTTTAATATAAATTTCATGTTTTAAGACTGCGTTATTTTGTTTTATTCATAAAATTAAATTAATTTGTAAATTAATATTATCTATTTTAAGGTGCATTTGGCGTAATAGTGGGTTATCCAATGGATATTATAAAAACTTATCAACAAATGAGTAATATTAAACTATCAACGAGAAAAATTATAACGCTAATAATAAAGAAAGATGGAGTAAATAAATGATTTATTTATTATTATATAAATATATATATATATATTATTTTAAAAAATTAGTATAAGGTTCAAGTCTTACAAAATTATCTTATTTGATAAGACTTAGTCAAATAAAAAGTTGATTCTAAATTATCTATAAAAATGTATTTAAATAGATTAAGTTTATAAAAGAAATTGATTTGACTTATGAACCAATTCAAATGGTACAGCATATAGTTAAAGGATAAAACCATATTTACGAATGCCATTGAATTACAGATTCAGGGTATGTACAAAGGCATGCTATTTCCTTTATTATGCTCAGGATACTTAAATTCTGCATTCTTTGGAGCATACGGTATTTCTATGAAATTACTCCAATCTAAACATGGTAACAAAACAATATGTCCAACTAATACCAAGTGGATGCAAGATCTTTTTATTGCTGGTTGCATTGGTGGTGTTGTACAATCATTTATATCGTGCCCAAGTGAATTAATTAAAATTAGAATGCAACTTGGAAAAGGTACTTATCGTAATAATACAATTTAGTATATTCAAAAAGTTTTCTTAAATCGTTTTTATTTTAAGGAGCATCAAACAATAAAAACAATAGTAACAATTTTTTAGGAAGTTCAATCACTTATCAAACTGTTTTGGATATTTATAGAAAATTCGGAATTCGTGGCTTTTTTATTGGTCTTCAGCCGACAATTTTGAGGTTGCAAATTAAAAAAAATATAAAAATATGGATATCCTTTGTTTATTTTTTGTATTAATAAAATGACAAAATATTTAAAAATAAAGTATATATTCATATAATCTTCAACAGCTTAATGTATATAATACTAAAACTAAAACAATTAACTGAATGAATTAAAACTTTGCATGTTTGATAAAAAAAGTAGAGATGCATTTAATGGTGGATTATACATTTTCTCATATCAAAGTATACGTCATTATATGTATGGTGAATTAAATCTTAATCCAGGAATCTTTGAAACATTTGTAGCTGGTGGCATTGCTGGTAATGATTAAACTTTTGTTATCTGAATTTTACAAATAAAACTTCATTTATAATTTTGTTTGTTAGGAATTATTTCATGGATTCCAGTAGTACCTTTTGATACAATAAAATCTAGAATCCAAGCGGATAATTTTCAAAATCCAATGTATAAAGGAATGGCTGATTGTTCCATTAGTTTATATAAACATTCTCGCTACTACGGCTTTTTCAAGGGTTTTACCATGGCAGCTATTCGATCTGTACCTGTGAATGTCTCAATTATGTATGGCTATGAAGCATTATTTCGGCTTTGTAAACAATTTGATATTTTTGACGTATAATTATGAACAACTTTAAATTTGAAAGTTTAGAATTATCATAAATTTAAATTAAATAAACTTTACTTACCATATTATTCGTAATAAAAAGTAAAACATTTTTCTTTCTAAATAAAGTGAATTTTTTGTTTTGGAATAATGCTATTAAACAAACATATCCTATAGCATTGAATTCCACTGTTTATTTTAAATCTTTTGTACAGCGAGCTCTGCAAATCCATTTACGAACATTAAAACTAATGGTAAATGATAAAAATATATATAATAAATGTAAAACATTTCTTTCTGGATTCATTACCTAGTTTTAATTCGTATTTGTACGCAAACAAGCAATGTGAAAGTAAATCACAGAGTAAAAAGTAACGAAACACCTATTTACGCGTGTCGCAATCGCAGTAGACTGATTTTTTCCTACATTTACAAACCATAACGATCGACGTAAAGACCGTGTACTAAGTTTCTCTCATGGGAAGCAGGCCGAGAAAGTAATGCCAAAGTCAAAGGCGAAAAAAAAACAAAGAGAATGTCATGCGCAAAGATATTTTGTTGTTTTATCTACTTTCTCGTCGATGAAAGAGAAATATCCAGTTTTTTCCATTTTGCAATTGACCACGCGGTCAATGATAAATTCGCGAGAACGTGAGCGTGATTATCACTTCTTTTTTATTCCCATCTATTTATTATTAATATTATAATGCATTCATTCATTATTCATTATTACTATCATTATTATGCATTGGTAAGAAATTTTTAAAAACGATCCCATGTACACTTTTATGGTGGCCAATGGGAGCACAGCTCCGAATAAATCTTATGCATTGTATCTCTATTATTTATTATATTTATAAGCAACCATGGATATTTTGGTACAATTGATTTTTTTTTTATTGTATATATTTGTCCCTCGCTTCTATTATTCTTCTTTTTTTTTATTTAAAAAACAACATATACTTTTTTACGTTTCTCTTTCTCTCCCTCTCATTCTCTCGCTCTTGTTTATTTTAATCTCTTCAATGGATTCAATCTTATTCTTAGTGTTATTTATGCATTCGCATATTTCTACAAATCTTCATCCATGAAAAAAGTATGCTCGTCGATTGCGGGCATGCAGTCAGCGCAATGTTAATATCGATAGCACATGGGTTTTCTTTTTTTTTTTCTTTTTTTTCATTATCATCATCACTATGTAACTAGTGTGTGTTACGACAGTTTCGTGTTTATCGATTGTGTAAATGTGTGCTGATGTTGTCTCTCGGTGTATACGTGAGGTTCTCTTGTATTCATCGATATTACTATA